>CM051235.1:8541250-9141250 GCA_027917425.1 Gastrophryne carolinensis
TTTGAGCGTCCTTCCTAAGAGAAGGCCACCAAACTTGGCGTGATAATAAAGCTATGGTTTTCTTAACCCCTGGATGACCGGTTGTTTGGTATCGTGAAAATGGGACAAGAACTCAGACCGGTAAGTAGAGGGCACAAACAGGGCTGAAGCGGGTTTCCCAGGAGGAGCTTGGGCCTGGAACTGAGTAAGATCAGGAAGTTGGGGTTGGATGGCGGCCACCACTAGGGAGCGAGGCAAGATGGGAGACACCATCCTTTCTGGTAAGTCAGGGGGAGAGAAACTCCGAGACAGGGCGTCCGCTTTTATATTTTTGGACCCGGGCTTATAAGTTATAGAAAAATTAAACCGAGAAAAGAATAAGGACCAGCGAGCCTGTCTAGGAGTTAATCTCTTGGCGGACTGGATGTATTCTAGATTTTTATGGTCCGTAAAGACCGTAACTGGATACTGAGCCCCCTCCAGCCAGTGTCTCCATTCCTGGAAGGCTAGCTTGATGGCCAGTAATTCTCTATTGCCGATATCATAATTTCTTTCGGCCGCTGAGAATTTCTTGGAAAAGAAGGCACATGGATGGAGGCGTGCAGGTGAGCCGTAGTACTGAGACAAGACTGCTCCGACCGCAATTTCAGAAGCATCCACCTCCACAAGGAAAGGTCGTTGCTCATCAGGATGGACTAGGACGGGAGCAGCACTAAATACCCTCTTAAGATTCCCGAAGGCCTGGACAGCTTGAGCCGGCCAAACCGGGGGGTACCCGCTTTTCTTAGTTAGGTTAGTTAGTGGTGTAACCAGGGCAGAGAAATTCTTAATGAACCTTCTATAAAAATTGGCAAAACCCAAAAACCTTTGCAGGCCCTTCAGATCTCTGGGCTGCTCCCATTCTTAAACAGCCTTCACTTTAGATTGGTCCATAGACAGACCAGATTTGGAGATAATGTAACCGAGAAACGGAACCTCAGATACTTCAAATTGACATTTCTTTAACTTGGCATATAAACAGTTCTCCCTAAGTTTCTGCAAAACTAGGCACACATGTTTACGATGTTCGTCAATGGATGAAGAAAAAATTAAAATGTCGTCTAGGTAAACAACCATAAACCGGCCAAGATAGTCCCTGAAGATTTCGTTGACAAAACTTTGAAAGACCGCAGGGGCATTACACAGGCCGAAAGGCATTACCAAATACTCATAATGCCCTTCAAGGGTATTGAAGGCCGTCTTCCACTCGTCCCCCTGCCTGATTCTTATGAGGTTATAGGCCCCCCGGAGATCGAGTTTAGAGAAGACCTGCGCCCCAACCACCTGTGTAAAGAGTCCCTCAATAAGCGGTAGGGGATACTTATTTTTTACCGTGATGTTATTTAAGCCCCGGTAATCAATACAGGGGCGAAGTCCCCCATCCTATTTCTCCACAAAAAAAAACCCTGCCCCTGCTGGAGAAGATGAAGGCCGAATGAACCCTTTTTCTAAGTTCTCGGCGATATATTCCCGCATGGCAAGGGTTTCAGTTCGGGTCAAATTAAATATTCTCCCTCTGGGAGGCATCGTACCAGGGAGCAGTTCAATTGGGCAGTCCCAAGGTCTATGGGGAGGAAGTTTGTCTGCCGCCTTTTCTGAAAAGACATCAGCAAACTCCAAATATGGAGTTGGAACCCCAATAGGTGCTAGGCGCGCAACCCTGAGTGGGAATTCTAGGCAGTTCCGAAAACACTGGTGTCCCCACTTGGTGATTTGCCCCGAAACCCAATCAATTTGGGGATTATGCTCCTGCAGCCATGGCAAACCCAAAATCAAAGGAGTACCAGGCATACTCAATATCAAGAACCTGATAACCTCAGAATGACTGGCTCCCACTTTGATTTGCATAGGAGGGGATTGGAACCGAACTAACCCCCCGGCCACTGGAGTGCCATCAATGGCTGAAACCCGGATAGGAGTCGGCAAGGTCTGTACCATAATTCCTAAAGTCTGCGCTAGTTCAGAGTCTAGGAAATTCCCAGCTGCTCCAGAATCTAGAAGAGCCTTTAGATTAATACATTTAACACCACTCTTAAACTGGACTGGGATGAAAACTGGAGACGATACTTGAGGAGATACCTTACAGCCTAGGAGGGCCCCCTCGAAACCCCCTAGGCTCTGAAGTTTCCCGACGGTTTCTTTGGGCAAAGTCTAACCATGTGGCCGGTTCCACCACAATAAAGACAGAGCCCCTCAGATAGGCGTCGTCGTCTCTCGCCTTCGGTGAGCCTGGTGGCACCTAGCTGCATGGGCTCTTCTGAAGGTTGAGCGACTAGAGCCTCAGACTTTGAAGCCGATTCGGGATGTGATCCTTTCTCTAGGCGCCTCTCCCGGAGTCGACGATCAATGCGGATGGCCAAATGCATCAATTCGTCCAGAGTCTGGGGTTCCGGGTAATTCACCAAGGTGTCCTTGATAGTGTCAGCCAGACCTAGTCGGAATTGGCCGCAGAGGGCAGGATTGTTCCAACGTGAGTCAACCGCCCAACGCCGGAATTCAGAACAGTAGTCTTCGGCTGGACGGCGTCCCTGGCGGAGGGTACGTAATTTGGCATCAGCTGAGGCCCCTTTGTCAGGATCATCATAGAGGACCTCCATTGCAGCGAAGAAACTATCCACCGATAGGCGGATTGGGTCCTGAGCTGATAAGCTAAAGGCCCAGGACTGAGGATCTCCATGCAGAAGGGAAATAATCAAGCCAACCTTTTGCTCCTGTGACCCTGAGGAAACCGGACGAAGCTGGAAGTACAGTTTACAAGAGTCCCGGAAATTGGCAAATTTTGCCCTGTCGCCATAGAACTTTTCAGGGAGTGGGATCTTGGGTTCCACAGACATTGCGGCCGGAGTCCCCTGAGAAGTGGGGACAATGGGAGTAGGACGGTTCTCCTGGGCCGCAACTCGATGAGCCAGGTGCTCCACAGCCGCTGTCAAGGCTTGCACCTGCTCCAGGATTTGGTCCATTCTTCTTCTGGCCCGTTATAATGTCAGGATTATACCAAACACCCGTCTGTCTTAAGCCGGTATCCCCCGATCTCCACCGCCACTTCCGCCTATAGACAAGCCCCCGCTTGTAGGAGACACGGGTAATGCCTCTCCCAGTCGGTTGCCCCCAGGACTTAAAAGGCGCAAAGGATAACGGCTTAAGGTGCAGAATGATGTTTGGCAGGGAATCCCGAATGAGGATGCCGGGTGCGAAAGTCCGTAATTCAGGCCGAGGTCAAACCAGGAGGTCACAGGCGAGGTATCCAAGGGAGATAACGAAGGAGTGGTCGAGGGTAGCCGAGGTCAAGTCCAGGAGGTCACAGGCGAGGTACAGGAGGGTCAGGCAAAAGAGTGGTCAGGCAAAGCAGATGGTCAGGGCAGGCAGCAGGCGAGAATAGTCAAAGTCCAAATCCAAAATATTCACTAAAGACACAGCAACGCACATCCAGAACCCAGAAGCTATAACGGGCACTGGGATACTGGAGTAGTGCAGATTTATAGGGATATCTGGCCAGTGGGGAACAGGGAAAAAGGAGGGAACGAAGGTGCTTGGTGCAACACTAAAAACGGGAGTGGTCCCAGGAACTGGACGGCCCAGGCCAGACAGGCCGACCAGTCCCTGGGCTCACTCTATGAGCAGGACCAGGATTGGGTGATTCAAACTCGCCCCCGGCGGGCGCGCTGGGGAAAGCGCCGCCGGGAGGCATAAAGGCGACGTGCTCGCGCACGCGCGCGAGCACGTTGAAGATCGAGCGCGCCCCCGCCGGGAGGGGGAAGCGCCGCACAGCGAGGGAGCCCGACGGGACCGCGCAGCCGCGCAGAGCGGGCTGCGGCGCGGCCGCCGACACTATCCCGCGCCGCCGACCCCTGACCGCCACAACCGCGCTGAGGAGCCAGGACACCCGGGGAGCGCCGGGCAGCAACCAGCCGGGGACCGCCCGACAGCGCGCCGTGGGACCAGGGACGGCGACGAGGTAAGTGCCTAACAATATAATATATAATTAATATAATTTTTATATATTCTTATACTTGAAGCAGGGGTGTATATACCATAGGGGCAGTGCAGGCACATGCACCTGGGCCCATGGAACAAGGGGGCATGGCCATCGCTGCCTTCACCGCCTCTGTGGTATGTACCTGCATACTTACCTAGCCATGCCGCCTCCTTCCTTCTGGGACGCAGGCCCTGCTTCTGCAGCGCCACTGCCCATGGGCCCCACATCTGCGCCCCCCTGGCACCGCCTACGATGGATTGCTGCTGCTGGGGCCCCATCAGGGGCTACGCACACTGGCGTGGAGCATGTTCCATTTACAAGACTTCCTACACAAGAGCTTACAATCTAATCTCCCTTCCCTTTTCCACCGTGGCATATTTGCCGATGATGCGTCTGCGGTAAAAAATTCCAAAAAATCTCTTCAACGTTTTATTGTCGTCTATAAATCAAGAGGGGATTTATTGCCGTTAATTAGCAGAGCGGGCTAGAGACATGCGGTGGGCGGCATTGCTCTCTCTTTTTTTATAAATGGTCTTTCTCAGAAATGAATGCTGGGTAATTATTTTCCCAGCCCACGTCCCCCACAACATTGAGATTAAAGATTTACTTTCCAATAACGTCGCCCTCGGCATCCATGTCCGCCTTTCATTATCTTTTACAAGGGGAAGGACGTGAGCGGCATAGCCGGGTGACAAGGACGCGGGCCCTGTTGGTCTGTAGTATGGTGGGGAACTACATATGCCAGCATGCAGAGCTGGGGTTCCCATGGGGCACCGGAACCTACATCTCTATTCTTCTATTCTTCTTATGACCTAGAAGGAGCAGTTATGGCCTAGAAGAGGCAGTCATGTTCTAGAAGGGGCAGTTGTGGCTTAGAAGGGGCTGTCATGGCTTAGAAGGGACAGTCATGGCTTAGAAGGGGCAGTCGTGGCTTAGAAAGGGCAGTCATGGCTTAGAAAGGGCAGTCATGGCTTAGAAGGGCAGTCATAGCCAAGAAGGGGCAGTCATGGCCTAGAAGAGGCAGTCTTGGCCTAGAAGAGACAATCTTGACCTAGAAGGGGCAGCCATGGCCTAGAAGGGGCGGCCATGGCCAAGAAGGGGCAGCTAGTCTAGAAGGGACAGTCATGGCCTAAAAGGGGAAGTCATGGCCTAGAAGAGGCAGTCTTGGCCTTGAAGGGGCAGCCATGGCCTAGAAGTGGCAACCATTGCCTAGAAGGGGCAGCCATGGCCTAGAAGGGTCAGTCTTGGTCTAGAAGGGGCGGTCTTGGCCTAGAAAGGGCAGTCTTGGCCTAGAAGGGGCGGTTTCAGCCTAGAAGGGGCAGCCATGGCCTAGAAGGGGACGGTCATGGCCTAGAAGGGGCAGTCATAGCCTAGAAGGGGCAGTCCTGGCCTAGGAGGGGCAGTCCTGGCCTAGAAGGGGCGGTCTTGGCCTAGAAGGGGCGGCCATGGCCTAGAAGGGGCAGCCATGGCCTAGAAGGGGCAGCCATAGCCTAGAAGGGGTAGTCAGAGCCTAGAAGGGGCAGTCATAGTCTAGAAGGAGCAGTCCTGGCATAGAAGGGGCGGTCTTGGCCTAGAAGGGGCAGTCTTGGTCTAGAAAGGGCGGTCTTGGCCTAGAAAGGGCGGTCTTGGCATAGAAAGGGCAGTCTCAGCCTAGACGGGGCAGCCACGGCCTAGAAGGGGCGGTCATGGCCTAGAAGGAGCGGTTTCAGCCTAGAAGGGGCAGCCATGGCCTAGAAGGTGCAGTCAAGGCCTCGAAGGGGAAGTCAAGGCCTCGAAAGGGCAGTCAAGGCCTCAGAAGTGGCAGTCAGGGCCTAGATGGGGCAGTCATGGCCTTGTGCCAAAGGGTTGCAAGCTCGATTCCCGGCCGGGACTTGACTGTAGTGCTCTTGAGCAATGTACCTAACCCCCCCAACTGCAGTTACTGTTCAGTGCGGCAAGTCACTAGTGGGTTTGTGTTTGTTCTCACTGCACGGTTATATGTGGAGGACACGTTCCTATGTGTGTACAATCACACAGTAGTCAAATAAACACAATTTATTTATAATTTATTTTAACGACTGATGTACAGTACTTACCTATACTTTACAAAAAAACAATTCATTGAACGCTTACTTCATACTTGTCTCTGCTGCTGCTGCTGCCAGTTGGTCTCTGCTCTTGCCACTGGGGAGCCTACCTGTGTGTTACCTGTTTGCTCCTGCCATTTAGAGAAACCACCTCCATGTTCCAGTAGGCTGCCAGATGGTCTCTGCTCCTGTTGGAAGTTGGTCTCTGCTCCTGTCACTGGGGAGCCCAACTGCGTGTTCCTGTGGGTTGCCAACTAATCTCTTGTTCATGTCACTGGGGAACCTACTTTATTTTTCCAGTAAGTTTCTAGTTGGTCTGTCTCCAGGTGGTTTCTGCTACTGTTGCCAGTTGGTCTCTGCTGCTGTTGCCAGTTGGTCACTGGTTGCCAGTTGGTCTCTGGTCTCTGCTCCGGTTGCCAGTCAGTCTCTGCCCCTGTTACTGAGGAAACCACTTCATTGTTCCAGTAAGTTTCTAGTTGGCCTCTGCTGCTGTTGCCAGTCGGTCTCTGCTCCCGTCACTGGGGAGTCCACCTTCATGTTCCAGTGAATTTCCAGGCAGTCTCTGCTAATGTTGCTGTTGAAATCTAAAATAATAAGAACATAATATACCAGACCAAACCTGCCCTGTTGGTGTGTCCCTGAACATTTCTGTATACAGGGGGTACATATACTCCAGGTTGAAAAACAGTGGTTGTGAGCAGGGGTCCACAACTTTTTTGTCATCAAGTACCACTTTCCATTTTCCAATTATCTCAAGTACCACATGGGGGGGGGGGGGGGTACGTGAGGGTGGTCGTTACATAAAATGGTTAAAAACAGCCATTAAAAGTGCACAAAATAGTTAGCATCACTATTTCTGTGCAGTTTTGTACCGTATATACTCAAGTATAGGTCGACCCGAATATAAGCCGAGACACCTAATTTTACCACAAAAAAATGGAACAAGTTATTGACTCGAGTATAAGCCGAGGCGGCTTTTTTCAATTGGAATTGGAGTTGACACACAGAAAGAGAGACACACACACACACAGAAAGGGACACACACACAGAAAAAGAGACACACACACAGAAAAAGACACAGACACACACACACACACACACACAGAAAGAGACACACACACACACACACACACACACACACACACACACACACACACACTGTGGGTAGCTGCTGCTGCCGCCGCCGCCGCCGCTCTCAGACGCGCAGGTGTCGGGGGTCAGGGTTTGGCCGAGGTTACCCTGCAGAGGGGCAGCGGGGTCCCCCTCCCCTCCTCCTCCTGCCGGTCGCTCGGCACACAACACCCTCCATTCAGCTCCGCCTGGCAGCCGCCGCCGTTCTCATACACACACCAGCACTTCCTGGCTGTTGCGCGCTGGTCGTCGGTGGGCGTGCCCCATAGGGCCGGGGTCCAATGAAAACATTGGACGCCGCCCATTGACGACCAGCGCGCAGCAGCCTGGAAGTGCCGGTCAGTGTGTGAATGTGTGTGCGTGTTTGTGTGTATGAGAGCGGCGGCGGCGGCGGCGGCGGCAGCAGCGGGTACAGCAGGGACCCGCAGCGGCCGCCCCTCACCCTCCAGCATCTGTTGGGTTCAGGGTTGCGGCCTTCCCTGGCAGTCCGCCCCTGGATTCGAGTATAAGCCGAGGCGGCCTTTTTCAGCCCAAAAAGTGGGCTGAAAAACTCGGCTTATACTCGAGTATATACGGTACTTATTTACTCTTGAGTACCACCAGTGCCATGTTCTATTATCCAATTATCTCAAGTACCACCTGGAGGGGGGAGGGGTATGTGAGGGTGGTCGGTTACCTAAAATGGTTAAAAACAGCCATTAAAAGTGCACAAAATAGTTTGCATCACTATTTCTGTGCAGTTTTGTACTTATTTACTCTCGAGTACCACCAGTGCCACGTTCTATTATCCAGTTATCTCAAGTACCACCTGGGGGGGGGGGTATGTGAGGCTGGTCGGTCACCTAAAATAGTTAAAACAGCCATTAAAAGTGCACAAAATTGTTTGCATTACTATTTCTGAGCAGTTTTATACTTTACTCTCGGAGAAAGGATCTCTAGTACCACCAGTGCCACTGGTCCAGAACCGCTGGTATAGAGGAGACATCATTAAGGTACTCTCGAGTACCACCAGTGCCACGTTCTATTATCCAGTTATCTCAAGTACCACTTGGGGGGAGGGGTATGTGAGGCTGGTCGGTCACCTAAAATAGTTAAAACAGCCATTAAAAGTGCACAAAATAGTTTGCATCGCTATTTCTGAGCAGTACTTTACTCTCGGAGAAAGGATCTCTAGTACCACCAGTGCCACTGGTCCAGAACTGCTGGTATAGAGGAGATATCATTAATGTATTGGTGGAATGGTGCTCTCATGTTGGTGGTGCAAAGCATTCCAAAACCATTAACCACAACCTATGGGGAGGATGTCCTTCTGGGGTTATGTTCCTGGAAGTGTTTTTTCTCCCCCTTGTCATTTATAAAACAGCATGGGTTTTTGATCCCCATTACCCTGGTTAAAGCCGCAACTACAGCGGAGAAACGCGTTGGGACTTACATTTACCTACCACTCAAGGAGTGGGGGCTGATACTTACATCAAAGGAGGAAGCCCGGTGCGCCGTGCGGTGAGATCCACTGATCCTTTAGATGTATTGGAGTTTTTATGCCTTTTTGCTTTTTACCTTTGTGAGTGCATTCTATTTAGATTTTTTAATAATAAATTAGTTTTAGCAATATTGCACTATCTCTGTGCCTCTTTGTTTCCCCTGCATGCTCAAATGCTTCTTGCACATGGGATTATGCTCGTGAGATTTTATACCCCTAAGAAGATCTGAGGTGGGGAGACTTACCCACTGATTGGAGCTTGCGACTCATTTGGTTGCTGTTGGAGACGGGGTTGCCCTTTTTCTAAACGCCATCAATTATTAGACGTCTGGTAAGAGCATAAGTTTGTCGGTGGTGGAGTCACATGCTTTTTACATTGATACATGCACCGTGGGATACCGTGTTCAGATGTGTTATGCTCCGATTGAAAGAACTGCCTCAGCAATAGCTCTGTGTTGTTATATTATTTATATCTATTGAATTGGGACTTCTTCACACGTTGAGCTACATTAGATCAATATTGATTCAGTGTATAGCGCTGTGTTTTACATATCTATTGTTATAGGTTTTGTAATCTTCATTAACCACAACCTGCTTCCTGGTCACACAGGCTTCTTCTTCTCTTCTGCTTTACTTCAAGAAGTTTATTTTCAAAAACAAAGTACGGAGAGAGTTAAGAAGAGAGCGGAGCGCTCGCCTAATGTGCCGGCGCAAGCATCATCGATTGCACCCAAAATACCCAACCGCTTCTCCTAACAGCACTTATGTAGCAAATGAATACTGTATGTATTAATTGAACACGCATTTAATCAAAGGCAGCATATGGGAGCTACCTAAACAAAAGCCTAATGCTACAGATTGATTAGTTATCCGCGCAGCCATCCGCGAAGGGAAGGAGGACGTTCTCTATCTGGCCGGTAATTGAAGATCGATACATCGGAGACGTCTGCGCTGTGAATATCTGGTCTGAAGCTCTTCGGGAATTACTCTCCGAGCAGCAGGGAGGTGAGCCGGAGAAGGTGCGTAACTTCCCCAGTCAGCAGGAGCATAAAATAGAGTAATGAATACTATAGAGCGCCCTAAATTCCTGCAACCTCAACACCTATTTATTTTTTATTGCTTATAAGGCTTTGTAAGCAGTCCAAAAGAAATAACTTAGTTACGTTTCAACTCAAGCAAGAAATATTGAAGTTCTGCTTTTGTACTCTCAGAAGTTCCGAGACATTGTTCAAAAATATTATTTCCGAACGCGGTATTAGATCAACGGAGGATGTCTGGCTGAATATTTACAGGGGATGTTTTTTAGTCTTCTAGTCTTAGTGACTGCTTAAAGGGAAACTACTGGCCGTGTTTATTCCCACACAAGTGTAAATAATAGTGAAGGATGCACACTACACAAGATGTTTAAATTGCAAATTAAAGTGTATTGGAGTCTATTAAAACATCATACACTATGCACAATATAATCACATCAACAGTCAAAAAAGGACACAGTGGGTATCTTAGGGCCTTATTCATGAAGGGATAGCGTCAGGTAGTGGCTGGTTAATGAGAGGTAGCGACAGGTAGCGACTGGTGAACGCCGGACACGGCACGCAATTACACAATTATCAAGCAGAATCTGTTTAGCGACTGGCATAACGCCATGTAGCATCTGATTCATCATTTTCACAGCCTCAGCGAACAGCGCCGGCGTTCAGCCTTGCACAGCGCCAGGTATGACCTCTCGCTACCTGACGCTCTCCCATACATTTCAATGGACGATCCTTTCCTTCTCTTTAAACTGTGTTTTTGTTTTTTTGTTTTTTAAATCTCAAATAATTCTGTGACCTCTCCTGACATTGAATAAGCAGTTTTTTCACATTTTTACATATTTCTTCAGAAATGACATCACAGCTCTGCCATTAAAGTGTTCATGTTACAATGTTGCTACAATGTAATTCCATATGTTTTTGCTTTGTTACTGGTGGATAGATGCTGAAAAACAGACTTTAATCACACCGCCTCCTGCGCTCTGGGCTTCAGAGAAGCATTTTTCAGCACCAGAGATTTGTGAGGCTGTTTTTTTGCTGAATATGATGTGAGTCGGTCGCTATGAGCAGTCGCTAACATGCGCTCCCATACAGCGCTGTACTGGTCAAATAGCGACTCCTCACAATGTATTCAACATTACTGAACAGCGACTGAGTCGCTATGAAGTAGCGACCCACGGGCGAGTACTGCGACTACTAGCGGGCGCTCTGAAAATGCCGCTACAGACGCTCACCTGTCGCTACCTGGCGTTAGTGATGAATCAGCCTGCCCGTCTTAATCCGATGTGGATCCTCAGGATAATGGTGCCCCTTTTGTGACTAGAAAAATGAGCAACATGTAATCAGTACCATCTATCTGTATATAGCGCCTCGCTGCCTTGAGAAAGGGGCTGTAGGCCCTGAAACTTCGGTTGTGCTAAGCGATCGCTACTTTGCTTATCATTGGGTATAGTTTCTGTTTTATCATTATGCTCACACTGTGTTTAAACTGATTCTGTGCTGGTTTATGGACATAGATGTAACCTGTTAGATCACTCTGCCTGGTCATTTCTGTTTTTGTCTATTCCTCAAGAGATAGCGCCAGGCAGTGCCTTGTAAGTGGCAGGCAGCATCTGGTGAACGCCGGGCGCAGTACGCAAAACCAAATTTATGAAGGTGATTCTGGTGAGCGACTCTAACAGCACCATGTAGCGTCACATGTATTATTACAGGAGGCTCAGTGTATAGCGCCTCTAACAGCGTCATGTAGTGTCACATGTATTATTACAGGCAGCTCAGTGTATAGCTCCTCTAACAGCGTCATGTAGCGTCACATGTATTATTACAGGCAGGTCAGTGTATAGCTCCTCTAACAGCGCCATGTAGCGTCACATGTATTATTACAGGCAGGTCAGTGTATAGCTCCTCTAACAGCGCCATGTAGCGTCACATGTATTATTACAGGAGGCTCAGTGTATAGCTCCTCTAACAGCGTCATGTAGCGTCACATGTATTATTACAGGCAGGTCAGTGTATAGCGCCTCTAACAGCGCCATGTAGCGTCACATGTATTATTACAGGCAGGTCAGTGTATAGCGCCTCTAACAGCGCCATGTAGTGTCACATGTATTATTACAGGCAGGTCAGTGTATAGCGCCTCTAACAGCGTCATGTAGTGTCACATGTATTATTACAGGCAGGTCAGTGTATAGCGCCTCTAACAGCACCATGTAGCGTCACATGTATTATTACAGGAGGCTCAGTGTATAGCGCCTCTAACAGCGCCATGTAGCGTCACATGTATTATTACAGGCAGGTCAGTGTGTAGCGCCTCTAACAGCGTCATGTAGTGTCACATGTATTATTACAGGAGGCTCAGTGTATAGCGCCTCTAACAGCGCCATGTAGCGGCACATGTATTATTACAGGCAGGTCAGTGTATAGCACCTCTAACAGCGCCATGTAGCGTCCGATTCATCATTACAGGCAGCTCAGCGTATAGCGCCGACGCTCTAGCTTCCAGAGCGCCAGGTATTACCTGTCGCTACCTGTCGCTCTCCCATACATTTCAATGGACGTTCCTTTTCTTCTGTTTAAACAGGGTTTTTTGTTTTGAATTTCTTTTCTTTTTTTCTCTCAAATCATTGTGTGACGTCTCCTGGCCTAGAAAAAGTCATTTTTGAAAACTTTTTTGATTTTTAATATTTTTATGCAGAATTGTCATTACAGGTCTGGCACTAAAGTATTAATGTCACAGTGTTATAACAATGTCATTCCATGTGTTTTTGCTTTGTTACTGGTGGATATGTGTTCAAAAACAGGCTTTAACCACACAGCGTTTGGCGCTCTATGCTATAGCGACCAGATCCAGAGTGCCGACGCTGTGTGTGTCTGTTTTTTTTTTTTTGTTGAATATGGTGTGAGTCGCTGAGAGTCGGACGCACTGAGCTGGCGCTACCTCTCGCTCGCTGCAGCGCTGTACTGGTGTTAAAGCGCCCAACATACATCTCATTCATCAATGCAGACTAGGTTACTACAGCGACTGATGCGCTCTGTTACAGCGCCCGATACCCGTTTACAGCATCTACTAGCGGTCGCTCTAAGCGTCATGAATCAGCCTGCCAGTGAACTTTGAATATATATTCCTTGACTTTATCCATGCAAGCAGCATTCTGGGATGTTTGCTACCCCAGTACAGTTAATAATTGTCAGCTATCCACAGGAGGATATCGTTGCCACCGCACATAGAATTTATAGTAAACCTTTTTACCTATATATAGTGATTTTGTTTACGGATAGTTGGTACTGATTACATGTTGCTAATTTTTCTAGTCACAAATGGGGCACCGTTCTTCTGAGGACCCACATTGGATTAAAGCGGACCTTCACCATGATTTTAAGAAAAGCCCAAACCCTTAAAAAACTATTCCCCAGCATCTAAAATTAATATATTTTAAGTTTTTAGTCACTTATTATGCTTTCACCGACTGGGGTGCAACTCTGTTCAGGGCTCTAGGATACGGGAGCCGCCATCTTGAATCAGAAGCATCACATACTGAGAAGAGGAGAGCGGGATAAAGTGCAGGGGTTGGGGTTATAGCTGTACTTTGCACAGACAGAGCAGAGTTGGGGGTCAGGGAAAGGACAGCAATCCCAGAATGCAGAGCGACACAGTCAGAAGACACTTCCTGTTTGCAGGCTGCCTGATGCTCCATGAGCCGCCATCTTGGATGTTTAAAGGCTCATAACATGCAGCAGATTTTTAATGTGAGCAATCTGTATGTACAGGGTGTGGGAAACATATAAGATAGGCTCTTATTCAGGGTGAAGGTCCGGATTAATGTGGGCAATCTGTATGTACAGTATGTGGGAAACATATAAGATAGACTCTTATTCAGGGTGAAGGTCCGGATTAATGTGGGCAATCTGTATGTACAGGGTGTGGGAAACATATAAGATAGACTCTTATTCAGGGTGAAGGTCCGGATTAATGTGGGCAATCTGTATGTACAGGGTGTGGGAAACATATAAGATAGGCTCTTATTCAGGGTGAAGGTCCGGATTAATGTGAGCAATCTGTATGTACAGGGTGTGGGAAACATATAAGATAGGCTCTTATTCAGGGAGAAGGTCCGGATTAATGTGGGCAATCTGTATGTACAGGGGGGAAACATACAAGATAAGCTCTTATTCAGGGTGAAGGTCCAGATTAATGTGAGCAATCTGTATGTACAGGGTGTGGGAAACATATAAGATAGGCTCTTAGGCCCTTATTTATGAAGGAATAGCGACAGGTAGCGCGACTGGTGAGCGGCCGGTAATGACGGGCCCCGCCACGAGAACGCCGGCTCCCCACCACAATCACACATTTATCAAGCCGATCCTGCTTAGCGACTGAGATAGCGCCATATAGCGACTCATTCATCATTATTCCAGCCTCAGCCCACAGCGCCAGCGTCCGACCTTGAACAGCGACAGGTATGACCTCTCGCTACCTGGCGCTCTCCAATGCATTTCAATGGCACAATCTTTAAATATTAATAATTAATTGTTAATTTTTTTTTTTTTTTTTTAAATGTGAAAAATTCTGTGACCACTTCTGCCATTTTAGATTTTTTAAAGGTAAAAAAAAAAAAAAAAATTGTACAGAATTGATATTACAGGTCTGATATTAATGTATTCATATTACTAAATTATTTAAAAAACTTGTTTTTTTTGGTTTCCAAAAATATGGTGGTTTGGGGGTTAAAAAACTACTTTTAACCCATCGCCGCCAGCGCTCTGGGGTTTAAACAAGCATTTCACAGCGCGAGAATTTTTGGAGTGTGATTTTTTGATGAATATGGTGGCAACCGGTCGCTAGGACCAGTCGCTATCATGCGCTCCCATACAGCGCGGAACCTGTCAAATAGCGACTCCTAACCCCGTATTCAACATTACTGCACACCGACTGAGTCGCTATCAACAACCGAACAACGGCCAAGCACAGCGACTACTAGCGGGCGCTGTTAAAATACTGCTACAGTCGCTCAACTGTCGCTACCTGCCGCTATTAATGAATCGGCCTCTTAGTCAGTGTGAAGGTCCGCTTTAAGCCACTGTATCCTTTTTTGACTGTTGATGTGATTATATTGTGCATAGTGTATGATATTTTAATACACTCCAATACACTTTAATTTGCACTTTAAACATATTGTGTGGTGTGCATCTTTCACTATTATTTACACTTGATATTTATGCAGGGCTCAATTGGTGGGTGCCTGATTGTCTCGCTCAGCAGGAGGCTTTTATGTATCTTTCACTGAGGTGTCTTTTTGATTGTTCATAGTATATATTGTTTGTCTTTACTGACTCATAGCACTTTAATGCTGCACATAGGCACTTTAGGTATATTTGGCATGTATGTACTTTTTTGTTGTAAGATTATTATGTTTTGGCACAGATAATGGACTGATTAGGTTTCCCTCTGCTAGGTTGGGTTATGTGTGTTTTTTAAATGTTTTGTGATGATTATTGTATCGTATGTGTTTTTTTTTTATGTGATTTATTGATGAATTAAAAATCCTTTTGATATGAATTAACTACACTGTTGGTTTATTAGTTGAGGAGGAGTGGTGCTTTTGGAACAAGGTTCCTATTTTTGTGGTATACTGGGCCATAAATTGCTCTTGTGTGTATTATATTGTTTGTTTGGGACGTTTCATTGGCACACCCTCGCTCATATGTATATTCTTGGATGGTGCTGAACCAATAGGTGCACAGTGTGCAGGTTCTTTTATATGCAGGGCTCAATGTGGTGGAAGCCCTGGAACGGAGTGTACCCATAATTAGTAGCTATCTCTGTGCTAGGTGTGCTATTACCTACTATTTGTTAACCTTAAAATGTATCATGGAGAAAGGTCGGGGGTCCTTGTAGATCACAAATTTGATAGCAGCAAGCAATGTCAATCTGCTGCTTTTAAAGCCAGCAGCATTCATTATTTATTAAAGAAGACATCATTTTATCCCTGCAAAAAGGGAGGCATAATTAATTTATATACATATACAGAAACAGCAATCTACTGCTTTTAAAGGAAAAGTCCACTTTTGTGGACCCCAAGGTCAGCGAATGCCAAGGGGCACAAGAAGAAAACAAAGGGGGCTTTGTATACCAGTTATTTCCTTGTATGGCCCTCATTATCTTCAATGGGAGCAGAACGTACAGAGGCCACACCGACCCACCATCCAGAACCTGGAAGCACAGCTCCCAGCTCTACAAGCCGAGGCTGTGGGCGGACGATCGAGGGTGCAGGAGCCGTGGTGAGGTTTCCATACCACTCATTGTCCCTGGAGTCTTTTGAAAAAGTCCACAAGTTTGGGGTGGGAAAAACAAGGGTTCATTTTTTTTTTTTACTTCTTAAAAATTATTCAGCGTCTGTGTCTGTTCTAGGCAAAATAATTCTGCATCTGCATCCGACCTAAGCAAAATACTTATGCGTCAGAACTTGTCCAGGGCAAAATGATTTTATGTCTGTTACCATATATTTGAATAAAAAATGCAAATACTGTCTACTATAAAACACAGCGCCAAAATCTTATAAGTTTGAAACTTCCAAACAATTTCTCAAATTATTGCTTCCGCGTGCCAGAACTTTTATCCAATGAAAGTCCCAAAATACATTCAAAATATGTTTTTAAAGCACAGAGCAAAACAGTCAATGATTTTTAAAGCGTTAGCTTGAGTTTTTGTGAAGCATCCCGCAGTGCTTAGGCAAGAGAGCGACGGGCTCTGGGAAGAGGATCTCTTGCTATTATTTATCAACTCTGTGGATCTAACCTAATAGCTCTGCTTACGGACGTAGTGGAGATAAGAAAGGAAGGACCAACTTGAATTTATGTACTACATACGTTGTTACCACTGGAAATATGTAAGTGCATTTTAATACATTAAATGAAGTTAACTGGCGGAGTTGCACTAGATTTCTTTTCTGGAACGCCTTCACGGGATATGTACACCCCTCTCACCAATAACAAGTAATCTGTGATTCAAAAATTGGAGGACTATAGGCTCGATTCAGAGACACATTCGTCCGGACTTCCGTAGCTGTCTGTGAAAGTTTTGGTGGGTGTTTGTCATTTTTTGGCTTTTTTTCGTATATTTTCCACTCGCACGAACGTTCGAGAACATGCGTATATGCTCTTTCGATAATGGTGCCAAAATCGGAAGATTTTCGTTACTTCGGGAGCTTTTTCCCACCAAATCGGAAATGTTTCGTCCGTTCAGAATTTTTTCGTTATTGCAATGGGCTTGCGATTAATTCAGAGAGCTGATTGCCGATGGTCCCACACCTCATAAATTCGTTTCAGGGCAAAAACATTCCCGGCACCTTTTTGACTACGGGAGCGCGAGCCAGCCATGGACGAGGCTACTGCCTTTGAGGAGCATGAGGATCTGCAACTCATGGGCATTGAGATCGTCCGGAGGGCACAGACCAGATTGCACCGGCGGCGACGCATGGACATCAATAGCATGCATGACACTGAGCTGTTCGAGCTGACCAGGCTTAATCGCGCTTCCCTCCATAAATTATATAGTGAGCTGCGGCCATGGTTAGCCCGCACCACAAGGAAGGGGCATGCAATTTCAGGTATGACCAAGATGCTTGGCTGCCTGCAATTTTTGGCGAACGGCTCGTTCCAGAGGCTGGGTGCCCTCTCCGTGGGGATTTCACAGCCTACGCTGAGCCGCGCGCTATCCCAATTTTTGGAAGGCATGGCTACCATAACTCGGAAATATATTTGTTTCCCTGAGGATATGGTAGCCAGAAACGCCATTAAGCTGGCATTTTTTAATATCGCCGACATGCCCAATGTCATGGGTGCTATTGACTGCACCCACGTTGCCCTCGTCCCTCCGTCAAGCGACGAGTATATATACAGGCAAGTTTTGGCTTCCATTGTCTCTAAATATTTGTGTGTCCCTCCTTTGCTCAATCACATTATTCGTTTGGTTCATTGGCAATAGTCCCTCCTTTCCAGAAAAGCTTCCTTGTGACTAATGTCGCCATTTGTAGTAACTTTCATTGCCAATAGTCCCTCCTTTCCTGAAAAGCTTCCTTGTGACTAATGTCGCCATTTGTAGTAACTTTCATTGCCAATAGTCCCTCCTTTCCAGAAAAGTTTCCTTGTGACTAATCTCGCCATTTGTAGTAACTTTCATTGCCAATAGTCCCTCCTTTCCTGAAAAGCTTCCTTGTGACTAATCTCGCCATTTGTAGTAACTTTCATTGCCAATAGTCCCTCCTTTCCTGAAAAGCTTCCTTGTGACTAATCTCGCCATTTGTAGTAACTTTCATTGCCAATAGTCCCTCCTTTCCAGAAAAGTTTCCTTGTGACTAATCTCGCCATTTGTAGTAACTTTCATTGCCAATAGTCCCTCCTTTCCTGAAAAGCTTCCTTGTGACTAATCTCGCCATTTGTAGTAACTTTCATTGCCAATAGTCCCTCCTTTCCTGAAAAGCTTCCTTGTGACTAATCTCGCCATTTGTAGTAACTTTCATTGCCAATAGTCCCTCCTTTCCAGAAAAGTTTCCTTGTGACTAATCTCGCCATTTGTAGTAACTTTCATTGCCAATAGTCCCTCCTTTCCTGAAAAGCTTCCTTGTGACTAATCTCGCCATTTGTAGTAACTTTCATTGCCAATAGTCCCTCCTTTCCAGAAAAGTTTCCTTGTGACTAATCTCGCCATTTGTAGTAACTTTCATTGCCAATAGTCCCTCCTTTTGTTTAGTCCCTCTAGGTTAATATACACTCAGATTTTACATCTTCACTCATTGCAATCACTCCCTCCTTGCTAATGCTCCCTCCTTGCCAAGAGTGTATGTGCACCAACGGCCCTTATTTATAAATTAGTCCCAAAGTTAGTTATTTCAAAGTAAAACATTTGTAAGTGTCCTTTTAATAGAACAAGTAAGACTGTCAAGGCTTAAACATTGTTCTTCTTTTACATGTTACATTTTGACATAGGCTGTTTGAAGTGTGCGTTGGATTTGTTTACTAAACGTAATTTTTGGGTGGTTTCTGTTTCCTTTTTCACCAGAAATCGCAAAATGGGCCATTCGCTGAATGTGCAAGCGGTGGTGGCCCAGGACCTGCGCTTTCTGAGCGTCCTGGCAGGCTACCCTGGCTCAGCCCATGATGCGTATATCCTGCGCAGATCTGGATTATTCCGCCGGTTTGAGTCAGGGGAATTTGCGGGTGCATGGCTCCTTGGTAAGTTGGCTCAAATTATCGCTTTGGATTCTATATGTATGGGCAAGTTTGATGTTGGATTTACCTTTCAGAAACGCTGCCTTGCCCCTCACCTTGTGAACATGTGTAAGCACACTGTAACCATTAGCTTAGACAAACTCCATTTGCTGCAAAATTGTTTTGCCTGCATTGTTTTAATTAATAAGTGTAATGTGAGGCCAAGTCTGAAACAGCCTTCGAAACCATTTTCTTTCTAAATCTGTAATTGACTTTACCAGAGAGTCAGCGCCATCTTTGCTTCCATGCATTTAACTTACTGAGTAGAGGTGAGCGGGATAAAGTGCAGGGGCAGGCTTACACCGGTTTGGGAGTAAGGCAAGAATTCTAAAGGGGCAGGTCAAGTTAGACCATACTACATTGTTCTGCAGCACAGGCAGGAAACAATATCTGCTAACAGTCTGCCTGATTGCCCAACATCCCCAGTATTATTTGCCTACTTTGGACCCACATCTATCACATATGTTTAATTCTTGTTTTAGCATCTGCAATCTGTATGCTCATGTTTGTGTGACAATGTCACATACCTCTTTTATTTTTATTGCAGTAGTAATGTTGCGTGGCAATGTATGATTTCCTGTTATTAATTTTTTTGTTTTTTTTGGGCTTATTTAGGAGATTTGGGCTATCCACTACTGCCGTGGCTCATGACTCCGGTCCTCCGGCCACAAACTCCAGCACAAGAGGCCTATAACCGTGCACATCGAAAGACCAGGGCAGTGGTGGAGAGGGCCTTTGGACTCCTCAAGACCCGGTTTCGGTGCTTGGACCACACTGGGGGCTCCCTGCAGTATGACCCGAAAAAGGTCATTGACATTATAATGGCATGTGCCGCGCTCCATAATTTAGCCATTATGCAAAGGGTCCCCCGATATCTGGATTGCCCACCCTCTCCACCCTCCGATGAGGCAGACGACGCCTATGTGGGCCAGCCAAGTGCGTCTGGGCAAGCCGTGCGGGCAAATTTAATAGCCACACATTTTTCCTAATTTATGTTTGTAGTTTTTTTTGTTTGGCTATGTTTAATTTCATTATGAAGTAAACAATAATGAATTTGTGCAACCCAAAAAATAAAATATGTTGGAGTATTTATTTGGAGACCTTGGTTATTGTTTGTTTTGGTGACAACTTGAACTCATATTTCTATATCAAAACACCACACACATGAGCTTGTTCAAAACAAAATGTTTACTACTTAGTAAAAGGTATATGTGAGACAAACAGAATCGGAGGTGAGTGCCCCTCACATACTTTGGGCCAACACCTGTACATGCAATTATGTTCAATACATTTGTACACAAAATAAATAGCACAAAATTAATCCCTCTCCTGCTTGCCCACATTTTCCACCGACACAGGTCGAAAGCAATCCTAGCTATGCCACATCTACACCTGTAAGTCAGTGGGCCACCCAAACAAGAACACCCAGTCCCAATCCAAATCCAGTACAATCACAGCCAGGGTCCAAGGTCTTAGATGTTGAGGCCAGAATGTCACCCAATCATGCCGCCAAACATGAGGAGCCACCACAAATGTTATTGTGGCCAGGGCAGGCGCGCAACACCTTAAGTGGCCGATTCACTGAGTCTGGGACTCTGGCATTGGCTACTGGGCTACCTCAGGCCTTGAATGAGCTATATGGTGGATAATCAAAAGCAACCGAGCAAGAACAGCGCAAAATGTGTGATTTTTAGCCCTCACCAGACAAGTCAATCCAGTGGGTAGGTTTTGCAAAGATATGGACCAGATTCATGCCTAACACACCTTAATATGTGTGATGCCCATAGAACCCAGGTTGTGGCCCTTGGTGGGGGGGGGGGGGGCCATAACATGGGCCTGTGTGGCATTCAGAATCTGCAACTGTTCCAAAATGTGTCTTTGGTTAGTGTGCATTTCGGCCATGCCTGACCTAATTTCTGAAGTCAAGTTGGCCATGTGGCTGTTATGGGTCCTCAATTCAGTCAGCACGGCACTGAAGGTAGTATTTAGGGACTCTAATTGGCCCCTAATATGCTCCTGATTTTGTTGGTTTTGGCGGCGAAAAAGGCGCCTCTCATGGTGCCATGCTGACTCCATCATCTGCACGCCCCTCCCCTGGGAAACTGGGCGACGTTGCATAGTACGCCGCCCAATTCCCCGGGTTGTGGGGCGTGCAGATGATGTGGCTCGAGGACCCCCAACAGCCACAGGTCTGCTCGCCAAATCCTCAGCAGCAGATCTGAAACTGGGGACTGGAGGGTCAGTCTCTGCATGCTGCCCACGATGTGCAGGCAGCATGCAGCCAGCTTCCCTCTGCTGCTGAGGATTTGGCGGAGACACATTTTGGGACAGTTGCAGATTCTGTCCCAGGGGAAGATCTTCAGAATCTCCTATGAAGCTTCCATCTTCCTCCTGCTCCTGGATTTGCTCCATCAGTGTGTGGCTCTGTTGGGGACATGTAAAAAAAAACAGGTTCAGTGTGTGGAATACCTATAAAAACCACACAAGCCAAACATGGCAAGCTACATGCATACACAACACCCTCAAAATACACTTACCGTAGACATCGGATCCTGGGTCCTATGCAGCGCGGAAGAAGACGGACGCGGTAACATGGCAGAGGAGTCCCCACTAGCTGAGGGATGATGCTGGCCTGGTTTGGAAGAAAAACAGCGATTAATACACACAACTATGCATAGTTTATGATTAAGAACACATATGCTAATCCAAGAAACGTGGCAAAGCAGTAAGGGCCCCTCCCACAACGTGGCCACTTGGCATTCGCTAGGAATCCCATTACATTAGTGCATGGATTGTTAAACCAGACTAGACACATCACGTGTCTCAAACCAAACATGCAAAGAATGGCTGATGTGTGAGTTGCAACATCCCTTTAAGGGGAGGAAGTTAACACACTAAGGTGGGAAAAAACACTTACAATATGATTCTGGTGGGGAACATTTGTATGGCATAAAACCTTCCTAGAAAACCATCTTAATCAGTTGTGCAACTAAACCAGCTCCAAACAAATTGACCAACAGGCAAAGATGTTATTGTGGCGTGTGCTTCTCAATTAATACATAGCACCCATTCCTTTTCGACACTTCTAAGTGACATATTTGTCACACATTTCATTAAACATCATGTATGTGGATGTCAATTTGCACATTACCAGGCCACACCCATGACACTCCCTAGTCAAAGTGAGCACTCCTAACAAACCCACCCCCTAGAGCCATGTGCTTAGCTAGCCCTTGCTCCCACCCCCTACAGCCATGTGCTTAGCTAGCCCTTGCTCCCACCCCCTAGAGCCATGTGCTTAGCTAGCCCTTGCTCCCACCCCCTAGAGCCATGTGCTTAGCTAGCCCTTGCTCCCACCCCCTAGAGCCATGTGCTTAGCTAGCCCTTGCTCCCACCCCCTACAGCCATGTGCTTAGCTAGCCCTTGCTCCCACCCCCTAGAGCCATGTGCTTAGCTAGCCCTTGCTCCCACCCCCTAGAGCCATGTGCTTAGCTAGCCCTTGCTCCCACCCCCTACAGCCATGTGCTTAGCTAGCCCTTGCTCCCACCCCCTAGAGCCATGTGCTTAGCTAGCCCTTGCTCCCACCCCCTAGAGCCATGTGCTTAGCTAGCCCGTGCTGCGTATGTGTATGTTTCTATACATTTGTGTGGTCATTCAGACATTACTAACCTGCAGGAATTGGTGGGTTGTCGGTGTCCTGCTGGCCTGAGTGTCCCTCTAAGGCCACGGGATGTAATAAGGACAGCACCATCTCCTCAGCCGGTGTAAAGCGCATTTTGGTTGGGAAACCTCCGCCAGTTGTTTCGCTGAAAAACATAGTAAGCATAATTAAGCGCACTGATGGACAGACAAGAATAATAAAAACCCAAACCTTAGCTATGTACCTGTGCATCCGCCGTAGATTCTCTTTCTTCCGCACTGCATATTTCAGGTCCGAAATCTTCCGTTGAATCTGGTCCATATCTTTACGTTCCTCACCCGCTGCATTGACTTGCCTGGTGAGTTCTTCAAAAATCTCGGTTTTGCGCTGTTTACTGGTGTGTTTTGATCTTCTACCATATAGCTCATCAAAATGTAAGGTGAGACCAGTAGCCAATGCCAGAGTTTGGGACTCAGCAAAACGGCCACCCAAGTGTCCTCTGCGCAAGTTGCGCCCTCTTCGGGGTGGTTGTGGCTCCTCACTGCTTGGTTGCAAATGGGGTGACATTCTGGCCTGGGGGGATGGAGGAGACCTCAAGGACTGGAGGCTGGCTGTTGATCTTACTGGACTTGGGAAGGGACTGGGTGTTCTTGGCTGGGTGGACCCTGAAGTTGCAGGTGTAGATGTGGCATAGGGTGAATGCATGCCAACCTGTGCCGGAGGATAATGTGGGCGAGCAAGAGAGGGTGTTGGCGACCTTGAGCTGCTGCTGTGGCTCTGTGGGGCCTTGGAGGTGGTTGGCTGGGTCTGTGGGCCCTTGGAGGTGGTCGGCTGGGTCTGTGGGGCCTTGGAGGTGGGTTGCTTGGCCTTAGTTTTTGAGCCACGTGCGGGGGGGGAGGGGGCCGTTGGCCTTTGGCGGCTTTTCGGGCTTCTGGAGCGTGTCCTGGTTTGGCCCCTGCGGCGCCTTGGGCCCCTGCTGCGGCTTCTGGACCGGGAGGTGGTTCGGCCCCTGCGGCACCTTGGGCCCCTGCTGCGGCTTCTGGACCGGGAGGTGGTTCGGCCCCTGCTGCGCCTTGGGCCCCTGCTGCGGCTTCTGGACCGGGAGGTGGTTCGGCCCCTGCGGCGCCTTGGGCCCCTGCTGCGGCTTGTGGACCGGGAGGTGGTTCGGCCCCTGCTGCGGCTTCTGGCCCGGTGTTTTTGGCCTTTGCCTATGGCCTTGGTGCCACGTGGGGGGGGGTGATGTGGGGCAGGGTGGGGTGGGGCTTCGTCCCCTCTTACCCATCTGTGGGCCAGGAGTTTTAGCAGCCTTGGTTACCTTGCCCCTTGGTTGTGGTGGTGCTGCAACCTCCTTTTTTGCCGCAGCCTTGGTGGTAGCCCTTAGTCGGGCTTTAGGCTCTTGCGACCGTGTTTGCGGACCCACGCCCTGCTCAGCCTGCTTGCTCTGCTTCTTAGCTGGAAGTTTTCTTTTTGGTGCCATTTTGTGTGGACTCTCAAAGAGAATGAGCTGTGTGTGCAGGGACCTTTAAATAAGGTCTCCGGCGTGTGACGCCTACGCGTTCGCTTACGCGCACGTCCGGCCGTTCGCACGGCCGTGCGAAACCCGGAAACCGCTGGGGCCGTGCTTATCTGCTGCCTAGAAGAAGAAGAAAGATGGCGCCCACTATCTTCACCCGCCAACAAGAAGAGATAATCATGCTTGTAAGTGTCTTTTAACGACTTTGCTTGGATTGTTAATTGTTGCTCTACATGTTAAGGATGCGCTAAAAGTTATATTTTTGTTAAAGCTTTGGTTGGACTACATGCACAACCAAGCGCACACCACACACGTGCCAAACGACAGTGCTGCCATATTTGAAAGTTAACTTAGGCTAAAAGTGTGTGTGTGTATGTGTTCATGTGATTGAACAAAATAATGTATTGTTGCCTCTTCTACATATGCATTTCTGAGTTCTTGCTATGTTTGTTTTTTGTTTTGCAGACCATGCTGGAGCGCAGGTACGACTACCTGCCCAACTCGTTTGCCAAACGAAACGTCGCCCTGGAGATCATCTCGGAGATACAACACCAGACCGACACCACCTTCACCCACACACAGATCATGCAGCATTGGTCGGACCTGAAGCGACTGCACATGCCCCGGGTGCGGAGGTTTTTTGCAATCCATTTCCCAAGTAAGTACATAGCGCTTGCATGCAAGATGTAACTAGGACAGATTTTAGGCCTTTTATTTAGAATGCCTTCTCTTTTGTAGTGTTGGAAATGGATTACAGAATTCGCCGCACCCGGCGGCGCCCAGGCCGACCAGTGCTGCATGATTCTGCAGCTGGGAGTGAAGGTGGTGGATCTCCAGGGCGACGGGCTGACCCCTCCTATGTGGCCTCCTCAGACCAGCCCCTGGACCTTACCACAGAGGAGGGGCGGCACAGCGTGGGCAGGCAGTCGTACCCTGCCACGCATGCGGGATCCTCTGGTATGTCACTCTTCATGTCTACACCCAAACATCTAATTGCTAGCTCCTGATATCACCAAACTGAATCCTTTATTCTGTCTTTGTAGATGTTTCTGTTGCGGGTGAAGTAGTGGGTGAGGAGGCAGCAGATAGGAGCCCACAAGACCCTGGAGAAGGTGAGTGATGTGACCCAGACTTAGCTAAAAACATTTGAGGACTGCGGAATCAGACATCCAAACTAACCATTTGGCCCATGTTTCAACAGGCACTTCTTCACAGCAGAGCCAGGAACCAGGACCTCAGGGTGTTGTCCCCAACGAGCCATCTCTCGGCCACCAACCAAGTAAGTAGTCATGGCATTATAAAGATTTCTGTCTAAATTCCCATGAACCCCAAAACACATAATGCCCTAGTCAATGCCAATATAAGAGGGACCTGTGGCCACTGAATTAGCTTAATTAGTTGCCCAACTGTCCTGTGGCCACTGAATTAGCTTAATTAGTTTCCCAACTGTCCTGTGGCCACTGAATTAGCTTAATTAGTTGCCCAACTGTCCTGTGGCCACTGAATTAGCTTAATTAGTTTCCCAACTGTCCTGTGGCCACTGAATTAGCTTAATTAGTTGCCCAACTGTCCTGTGGCCACTGAATTAGCTTAATGACCTGTGGCCACTTCCTAACCTTAATTCCTGTCATTAATGACATCTGTGCATTATAGTTAATTTGTTTCTTAAAATACATTAAATCCACAGGTGAGAAACATGTATTGTTCTCCGAATAATTTGTTTTTCTGTTTTTTTGGCAGGGACCACAAGACAGCGACTTGCTGATATGAATCGGAGGGTCCTTGAGTTGGTGGCCGATCTGCAGGCGATGCGGGACACGTTGGGGACAACAGAAGAGGAAGACTAGTGTCCTGGTTCCTGGCCCTGTAGATTTGTAAATAGTTTTATTTGTAGATAGTTTTATTGGTTAAACACCAAAGTTTTTTGTATATAGTTTTATTTTTTTTAAAAAAGTTTTTATTGTATATAGTTTTTAAAGTTTTTTATCAAAAATTAGTGTATATATTTTTAATAACCAACAAACAATTTGTATATAGTTTTTAATTTTTTAGGGCCAAAGTTGGGCCAAAAATGTTTACACCAAATGGCAATTGCCCAATAAATAAAAAAAAAAAAAAAAACATGTTGTCCCATTTATTTGCACACATACATTTAACAAAAACAAGGGGCCAATGACATATTTGAAAATCAAGATTGTGATGTCCGTGAAGTGATTTGGGTAAGTTTTAGGGTGTGAAAATGGAAGAAGAAACAAGGCGCTATGTGATTTGGGTAAGTTTTAGGGACCTAAAATGGAAGAAGAAACAAGGCGCTAAGTGATTTGGGTAAGTTTTAGGGTGTGAAAATGGAAGAAGAAACAAGGCGCTAAGTGATTTGGGTAAGTTTTAGGGTGTGAAAATGGAAGAAGAAACAAGGCGCTAAGTGATTTGGGTAAGTTTTAGGGTGTGAAAATGGAAGAAGAAACAAGGCGCTAAGTGATTTGGGTAAGTTTTAGGGTGTGAAAATGGAAGAAGAAACAAGGCGCTATGTGATTTGGGTAAGTTTTAGGGTGTGAAAATGGAAGAAGAAACAAGGCGCTAAGTGATTTGGGTAAGTTTTAGGGACCTAAAATGGAAGAAGAAACAAGGCGCTAAGTGATTTGGGTAAGTTTTAGGGACCTAAAATGGAAGAAGAAACAAGGCGCTAAGTGATTTGGGTAAGTTTTAGGGACCTAAAATGGAAGAAGAAACAAGGCGCTAAGTGATTTGGGTAAGTTTTAGGGTGTGAAAATGGAAGAAGAAACAAGGCGCTAAGTGATTTGGGTAAGTTTTAGGGACCTAAAATGGAAGAAGAAACAAGGCGCTATGTGATTTGGGTAAGTTTTAGGGTGTGAAAATGGAAGAAGAAACAAGGCGCTAAGTGATTTTGGTAAGTTTTAGGGTGTGAAAATGGAAGAAGAAACAAGGCGCTATGTGATTTGGGTAAGTTTTAGGGTGTGAAAATGGAAGAAGAAACAAGGCGCTAAGTGATTTGGGTAAGTTTTAGGGACCTCAAGGGAAAAGGCAGGATAGCGCGAAGTGGTTAGGGTGAGCTTTAAGGGACCTCAAAGGAAAAGGCAGGATAGCGCGAAGGGGTTAGGGTGAGTTTTAAGGGACCTCAAGGGAAAAGGCAGGATAGCGCGAAGTGGTTAGGGTGAGCTTTAAGGGACCTCAAGGGAAAAGGCAGGATAGCGCGAAGGGGTTAGGGTGAGCTTTAAGGGACCTCAAAGGAAAAGGCAGGATAGCGCGAAGGGGTTAGGGTGAGTTTTAAGGGACCTCAAGGGAAAAGGCAGGATAGCGCGAAGTGGTTAGGGTGAGCTTTAAGGGACCTCAAGGGAAAAGGCAGGATAGCGCGAAGGGGTTAGGGTGAGCTTTAAGGGACCTCAAAGGAAAAGGCAGGATAGTGCGAAGGGGTTAGGGTGAGTTTTAAGGGACCTCAAGGGAAAAGGCAGGATAGCGCGAAGTGGTTAGGGTGAGCTTTAAGGGACCTCAAGGGAAAAGGCAGGATAGCGCGAAGTGGTTAGGGTGAGCTTTAAGGGACCTCAAGGGAAAAGGCAGGATAGCGCGAAGGGGTTAGGGTGAGCTTTAAGGGACCTCAAAGGAAAAGGCAGGATAGCGCGAAGGGGTTAGGGTGAGTTTTAAGGGACCTCAAGGGAAAAGGCAGGATAGCAAGAAGTGGTTAGGGTGAGCTTTAAGGGACCTCAAGGGAAAAGGCAGGATAGCGCGAAGTGGTTAGGGTGAGCTTTAAGGGACCTCAAGGGAAAAGGCAGGATAGCGCGAAGGGGTTAGGGTGAGTTTTAAGGGACCTCAAGGGAAAAGGCAGGATAGCGCGAAGTGGTTAGGGTGAGCTTTAAGGGACCTCAAGGGAAAAGGCAGGATAGCGCGAAGTGGTTAGGGTGAGTTTAGTGATGGAAGTGAAATTATGTAGGCGAGCACTTTAATGAGAGAAGTTTGTAGTGCGCAGGCGCAATATCGTAAGAATTTCGTCTGGACAGATACTTTAGGAAAAAATGAAGCAGGATGTAGCGGGAAAATGATAGGATTCGTGTGAGGATACGATGGGAAAAGGGCAAAAACGAAAGGCTACGTTGGTAGTTGTGAAAAATGAATCTGAACATTTTCGATGGTAAATGACATCCTCGTCTGCGTACTCTGGCATACGAGCACACGGACGCGCTACGGAAGGTTTACGAAGCATGCATAGAATCGCTCGAACGTTCATGCGAGAGCGGGAAATTTTGAAAATCTTACGACGTCGGCACCAAAGCGAAAGTTTTTTTGTGTCTCTCTGAATCGAGCCTTATATCTGATTGGTGGATATCACTTCAAGGCATCTGTTTGTAAATGTATTTGGTAAGCAAACATCCAAAAGGTGGTGGGCATGCGTGCTGAAAATTGATGTGTATAAACCGCGGGATGCTTCACAAAAACTCAAGCTAACGCCTTAAAATATATTTGAATAGTCGTGTTTTATTTTGTGTTGTTTTTTTGTGGCCCTTTGAAGGCGACCAGAATGCTGATGTGACCCTTGATTTCTAACTATCCACCCCCACAACAGCCCCCCCCCATCCCCCAGACCTTCACCTATCACTGGATGCCTGTAAACGGACCTTTGCAAGAAGTGGTTGAGTACCCTCTGGATTAGAGTGACAAAAAGCAAGTTATCTGGGTTTCCCCAGAGAGAATCCGCCTGATATGGGCCTAGGTCTCTGACTAATTCTGGTTGGATGGCCGCATTAACCCTACCTTACCCTACCTTTCATCCCTCTCACTTTTCCCACAACTTTTTTTGTGAATCAAGGCCTTAGTCTTTTACCTGACTCTCCATGATTACCGCGCTCCTATAATATCCCCGTACAGACTGTATCCAAACATCCGGAGGGTGGATTTGTTATGCACACCAATGCTGCATAAAGAGATATCAAAAGACCGAATGTCCCCAACAGAGGCACCCCTGATGGAGAATAGAAGAATGCACTCTACCACAATCACCACCACAAGGACGGACCAGCAGGACTATCTACAACAAACAGTCAGAGTGTAACGCTCTGGGTATTCTAATGACACGCTCAGGTAACTCCAGCCCTCCAGGTAAGCCCTCAACCCCCAATCTCCGCAGACAGCTTCACCTGTAGGAGTCCCCGCTTGCCGGGACGCAGTATACGCCTGCCCGGGATCAGTTGCCCCCAGGACTTCAATGGCTCAAAGGATGGGAGCTTACTGTTTGGAGGTCTGAAGAACCAGTAGCTGGGAGCGGTATAGAGCGAGTCCAATAGCTAGAGCGAGTAGCGGAAGTCCAGACAGGCTAGAGGTCGGCACCGGGTGTTCAGAGATAGCAGCAGTAAAGAGGGATGAGGCAGCTCGAGGTCAGGGTACAACGCAGAGGTAGGCAACAAGGATCAGACGAAGAGTGGTCGATTCAGGCAGTGGTCGGCACCGGGGATCAGACAGAGAATGGTTGGTTCAGGCAGGGGTCGGCAAAGGAGATCAGACAAAGAATGGTCGGTTCAGGCAGTGGTCAGCAACGGGGATCAGACAGAGAATGGTTGGTTCAGGCAGGGGTCGGCACCGGAGATCAGACAGAGAATGGTCGGTTCAGGCAGGGGTCGGCAACAGGGATCAGACAGAGAATGGTCGGTTCAGGCAGGGGTCGGCAACGAAGATCAATCACGGTATAACACTAATCAAAGCTAGGTTCAAGGCGCTATCACAGGCACCGAGTGAATGACGGGGAAAGGGCTTTACAAAGGCTTTACAAATGGGAACTAGGTAAGGATTGGCCAGAACAAACGGGGCGTGCCTAACATCCCTACCCTGGGCTCATTGGCCCAAAACTGCAAAGGGGGCGTTTCCCCTCAGATGAGCCTCAGGCTCTAATTCTTCCTCCGGCGGCCGTGCTGAGAGCAGCGCCCCGGAGGGCATAGAAGGGACGGGGAGGAGGCGGCAGGGACAACGCTGGACCGGGAGTCAGTTAAGGGAATCCTGACACAGAGCTAGCCATGAGTGGGACCACCATCACCATAGTGGAGCGTGCCATAGATGGAAACGCATCGATGGCAGGCTGCACTACTATCATAAATATAGTAGTAAACTGGTGGGTGCACGGTTAGCGGAGGCGAAGTCGAAAGCGAAGAAACAAACCAGCACTCCAAAGCAATCTTCATAGATCAAGCAAGTATATTGAACTCAGATATAGTGTTGCATAGTGTCAACGTTACGGGGGCACCCCAACTGCCTGCCCTTAATGCTGTCACAGAAGCGAGAGGCAATCACAAGGAACGGAGCGGGGAGGCAGCGCCAGATGGAAACAAAGCACATCTGCCCGCTTAACACCACAGGAGAAACTCCCAACTAGAAAAAGCAACATGGGGCACACCGCGAGTGGAACTCTATAGCGGGTGACGTGGACAGGGCTGGATTAGGTGTGGTGGGGGTCCCTGGGCACCAAATCTGGTGGAGGCCCCAGATACAGTATTTTTTTTTGTTCCTAATAAGCCAAGAGGCCGATTTATTAATAGCGTCAGGTAGCGACAGATGAGCGACGGTAGCGTGATTTTCACAGCGCCCGCTAGTATTCGCTGTGCTTGGGCGTTGTTCGGCTGTTGACAGCGACTCAGTCGGTGTGCGGTAATGTTGAATACGGGGTTAGGAGTCGCTGTTTGACAGGGTCCGCGCTGTATGGGAGCGCCTGACAGCGAATGGTCATAGCGAACGGCTCCCAGCATATTCATTAACAAATCACGCTCCCAAAATTCTCGCGCTGTGAAAAGCTTGTTTAAACCCCAGAGCGCTGGCGGCGATGGCTTAAAAGTAGTTTTTAACCCCCAAACAACCATATTTTTTCATTTAAAAATTAAACAAGTTTTTCTAAACATTTTGTAATATGAATACATTAATATCAGACCTATAATATCAATTCTGCACAATTTTTATTTTTTTATTTTTTTTACCTTAAAAAAAAATTCTAACATTGCCGAAGTGGTCACAGAAATTTTGGCATTTTTAAAATAAAAAAAAACATTAATATCAATTAAATATGAATATTTAAAGATTGCTCCATTGAAATGCATTGGAGAGCGCCAGGTAGCGAGAGGTCATACCTGGCGCTGTGATGGGATTAGCAGCGGCGCTGTTCGTTGCAGTCCGCTACATGATGACGCCGCTGTCGCCGGCGCTAGCCTCATTTAGCGTGATAAATGCGTGATTGTGTCCGCTGCCTGGCGTTCTGCAGTCGGTAGCCGCCGATAGCTGGCGCTACCTGGCGCTAGTGAGACACTACCTGGCGCTATCCCTTGATAAATAAGGGCCCAAGTAACTGGTGGTTGTCTGGCACCCGCCCACTTACCGGAACCTCAGATCGAGTCCCTTGTGCGGGTGCGTGCTGCTCGGGAACTCCTGCTTTGCCATTCTGGGTGGGGGGTAGTGTAGTCGCCCGGCTGGTTCCCTGCATTGAGCTGCCAGCGGCTGTGCTTGGTGGCTTATGTGCAGTGACAGCTCTGCACCCATCACTGTAGCGTTGCCGGCAGTGGCTTTGCTGCTCTAGACTCTCTCCGTCCTGCCCTGTGATGGCTTTAGCTGCGGGTCTGCAAAAAAAGTCTTGCCCAGGCGCACCCCCACTGCCGCCGATAGCTTTGTTGCCAGACCAAAGACTGAGAAGCCTCCTGGACCAGACCATAACCCAAAGATTGGAGGAGGCCCACTTTGCAGGGTAAGTGGTGGAGGCCTTCTGTCCCCCTCAACGCCGATGAGGATTGCGGCAGACTTTATTGGGGAAAGGTCTAATGACAGGGCTGCAAGAGGACAGAGGAAGTGATTGGGCAACGTACAATAGCCAAAACCAGGGGCGTAGCTAGGGGGGAACAGGGGGGCACCTGCCCCGGGTGCAGCAGGTCAGGGGACGCCAAAGGAGGGCCTGAGAACAGGTTGGGGGCACCATTTTGAATCTTTGCCCCAGGTGCCAGAAAGCCTAGCTACGTCTATGGCCCAAACATTAAGGACAAGGCTGATCGGCCAGTCCTGATTGCTCTGGAGGCTTTGCGGCCTGCAACGAGTGGCATTACAGTTTCTCTTCATTGAAAACTGCTAACGGCGAGATGTTCTGGATCCCTCCGCATCCCTACACAACTGACAGGAGGCCAGGGCTAGCAGCTACCAGCCTGGCTTCTGGCACCAGCGTGACAGCCAGGGCTGGCACCAGCACAGGGCAAACCTGGGCAATTGCCAGGGCCCCTGGCATCTTCAAGGTCCCACTCAGGCTCACACTTGCCCATGGTATTATTTTACAGCGGACCCAAAGCACCGAATGCCGGGTGTTGTGTGCAGACCTGCTCATGGCTGGTCTCAGCAACAGGGAATAATTAGAAACAATGGAGGAGGTGGCCTGGAATGGAGGGCAATTGATGGAAGCTCAGAAGGTAGTGAGAAACAAGTTACAACTGACAGCAATGATGGAGTCTTTAGTGGCAGCAGAGCAAGCAGCAATGGCTGAAGGGTGCTTGGTGGCAGTAAAGAATGCAACAAGGACTAGAGGGCGATTGGAGGCTATAGGGAAGGCAATAAGGACTAGAGGGCGATTGGTGGCTATAGGGAAGGCAATAAGGAGGATGATTGGTGGCTATAGGGAAGGCAATAAGGACTAGAGGATGGTTGGTGGCTATAGGGAAGGCAATAATGACTGGAGGATGATTGGTGGCTATAGGGAAGGCAATAAGGACTGGAGGGTGATTGGTGGCTATAGGGAAGGCAATAAGTACTGGAGGATGATTGGTGGCTATAGGAAAGGCAATAAGGACTGGAGGATGATTGGTGGCTATAGGAAAGGCAATAAGGACTGGAGGGTAATTGGTGGCTATAGGGAAGGCAATAAGGACGGAGGGACGATTGGTGCCTGTAGGGAAGGCAATAAGGACTGGAGGATGATTGGTGGCTATAGGGAAGGCAATACGGACTGGAGGGTGATTGGTGGCTATAGGGAAGGCAGTAAGGACTGGAGGGTGATCGGTGGCTATAGGGAAGGCAGTAAGGACTGGAGGGAGATTGGTGGCTATAGGGAAGGCAATAAGGACTGGAGGGTGATCGGTGGCTATAGGGAAGGCAGTAAGGACTGGAGGGAGATTGGTGGCTTTAGGGATGGCAATAAGGACTGGAGGACGATTGGTGGTTATAGGGAAGGCAATAAGGACTGGAGGATGATTGGTGGCTATAGGAAAGGTAATAAGGATTGGAGAGTGATTGGTGGCTATAAGGGAGGCAATAAGGACTAAAAGACGATTGGTGGCTATAGGGAAGATAATAAGGATTGGAGGATGATTGGTGGCTATAGGGAAGACAATAAGGACTGGAGGATGATTGGTGGCTATAGGGAAGACAATAAGGACTGGAGGGTGATTGGTGGCTATAGGGAAGGCAATAAGGACTGGAGGATGATTGGTGGCTATAGGGAAGGCAATAAGGACTGGAGGATGATTGGTGGCTATAGGAAAGGCAATAAGGACTGGAGGGTGATTGGTGGCTATAGGGAAGGCAATAAGGACTGGAGGGTGACTGGTGGCTATAGGGAAGGCAATAAGGACTGGAGGGCGATTGGTGGCTATAGGGAAGGCAATAAGGACTGGAGGGAGATTGGTGGCTATAGGGAAGGCAATAAAGACTGGAGGATGATTGGTGGCTATAGGGAAGGCAATAAGGACTGGAGGACGATTGGTGGTTATAGGGAAGGCAATAAGGACTGGAGGATGATTGGTGCCTATAGGGAAGGCAATAAGGACTGGAGGGTGATTGGTGGCTACAGGGAAGGCAATAAGGACTGGAGGGAGATTGGTGGCTATAGGGATGGCAATAAGGACTGGAGGGTGATTGGTGGCCATAGGGAAGGCAATAATGACAGGAGGGTAATTGGTGGCTATAGGGAAGACAATAAGGACTGGAGGATGATTGGTGGCTTTAGGGAAGGCAATAAGGACTGGAGGGCGATTGGTGGCTATAGGGAAGGCAATAAGGACTGGAGGGAAATTGGTGGCTATAGGGAAGGCAACAAGGACTGGAGGGTGATTGGTGGCTATAGGGAAGGCAATAAGGACTGGAGCGCGATTGGTGGCTATAGGGAAGGCAATAAGGACTGGAGGGCGATTGGTGGCTATAGGGAAGGCAATAAGGACTGGAGAATGATTGGTGGCTATAGGAAAGGCAATAAGGACTGGAGGGTAATTGGTGGCTATAGGGAAGGCAATAAGGACTAGAGAGTGATCAGCAGCAGAAGATGACCTATTGGTGTCAGTGAAGATGAAAGGTGACATCATGTGACTCACTACTTCGGGAACTCTCTTGCCCAAGGGCCCCCGCAAACCCGGAGCCGGCCCTGGTGACAGCACACACTGCCATTGAAAGATCAACACAGACAGGCCGCCGGATCGAACATCATCAATACACTGATTTTTTCTGTTGACTGTTGTCATTTTCGAATCTGGATGCACTGTCTGTTTTACAGTATTTGTCCTTCCTCACATGATATCAGTCAGCGCTATCGCGCGCCGCTCGCCGCTCTATCGCCAAATCTCCTAAGCTCAAAAGACATCAAATTGCAGCCTTAATGAGTCCTGTCTGTCTGTCTATTTATTCGATGACGGATAGTGGCGTGGTGGAACGACAGTATTATTGTCTTGTACAGTAGACGTGCAGATAATTAATGTAATAGGCCGCTTCATTTCATATTCAGGAGATGGTTGTTTTATTTTTCCCGACATTACTGCGGCGCAGAAACAATTTGGATGGTTTTCTAGTGAAACTATTAAGGTACTAATGATCCTTTGAATTTGTTTGAATGTGCGCATGGCGGCATAGCCAAGTAAAAATCCTAAAGCTGAGCCCACTTCCAGCCTGAGCCGAGATATTTTCACTTATTTCATGAACTGGAAAGCTCCATTACAACGATTATCCACACAGGGACACTTAATTGACTGTGGGAGGGGAGGGGGTCCCCGATTCCTTTAAATTATGCAAAAGCAGCATTTGAATGGTGATCTCGAAAATGGCGTATATACAATGAAACATAAAAGCATAGAAGGTTGATGGCAGAAAGAGACCATATGTTCCATCTAGTCCTGCCTTATGTGTATACTGTATGTTCTCTGTATCTTATGTGTATACTGTATGTTCTCTGTATCTTATGTATATACTGTATGTTCTCTGTATCTTATGTATATACTGTATGTTCTCTGTATCTTATGTGTATCCTGTATGTTCTCTGTATCTTATGTATATACTGTATGTTCTCTGTATCTTATGTATATACTGTATGTTCTCTGTATCTTATGTGTATACTGTATGTTCTCTGTATCTTATGTGTATACTGTATGTTCTCTGTATCTTATGTGTATACTGTATGTTCTCTGTATCTTATGTGTATACTGTATGTTCTCTGTATCTTATGTGTATACTGTATGTTCTCTGTATCTTATGTATATACTGTATGTTCTCTGTATCTTATATGTATACTGTATGTTCTCTGTATCTTATGTGTAAACTGTATGTTCTCTGTATCTTATGTGTATACTGTATGTTCTCTGTATCTTATGTGTATACTGTATGTTCTCTTTATCTTATGTATATACTGTATGTTCTCTGTATCTTATGTGTATACTGTATGTTCTCTTTATCTTATGTATATACTGTATGTTCTCTGTATCTTATGTGTATACTGTATGTTCTCTGTATCTTATGTGTATACTGTATGTTCTCTGTATCATATGTGTAAACTGTATGTTCTCTGTACCTTATGTATATACTGTATGTTCTCTTTATCTTATGTGTATACTGTATGTTCTCTGTATCTTATGTGTATACTGTATGTTCTCTGTATCTTATGTATATACTGTATGTTCTCTGTATCTTATGTGTATACTGTATGTTCTCTGTATCTTATGTGTATACTGTATGTTCTCTGTATCTTATGTGTAAACTGTATGTTCTCTGTATCTTATGTGTATACTGTATGTTCTCTGTATCTTATGTGTATACTGTATGTCCTCTTTATCTTATGTATATACTGTATGTTCTCTGTATCTTATGTGTATACTGTATGTTCTCTGTATCTTATGTGTATACTATATGTTCTCTTTATCTTATGTATATACTGTATGTTCTCTGTATCTTATGTGTATACTGTATGGTCTCTGTATCTTATGTGTATACTGTATGTCCTCTTTATCTTATGTATATACTGTATGTTCTCTGTATCTTATGTGTATACTGTATGTTCTCTGTATCTTATGTGTATACTATATGTTCTCTTTATCTTATGTATATACTGTATGTTCTCTGTATCTTATGTGTATACTGTATGTTCTCTTTATCTTATGTGTATACTGTATGTTCTCTGTATCTTATGTGTATACTGTATGTTCTCTTTATCTTAGGATAGATGGAGGCTTATCCCAGGTATGTTTAAATTCAGTGACTGTTGATTTTTCAACCACCTCTGCTGGAAGTTTGTTCCAAGCATCTACTACTCTTTCTGTAAAATAATATTTTCTAACATTGCTTCTGATCTTCCCCCCGACTAGCTTCAGGTTGGGCTTCTTGTTCTATCATTAAGTTTCTTCTTAAAAACACTTCCCTCCTGAACCTTATTCCCTCTTGTCACATATATTAAGGTCTCCATCATGTCCCCCTCTCCCTTCTTTCCTCCAGACTGTACACATTTAGTTCTTTAAGTCTTTCCTGATAAGTTTTAGGTTTAAGTCCTTCCACCATTTGTGTTGCCGGCCTTTGGACCCGTTCTATTTGGATGATGTCTTTTTGCAGGGAAGGTCTCCAGAACAGTATTCTAGCTGTGGCTTCACCAGGCTCTATACAGTGGCATCACAACCTTCCTCTTCCTACTGGTGATGCCTCGAGCTATGCAGCCGAGCATGCTGCTTGCTTTTCCCACTGCCTGGCTACACTGTCCAATCATCTTGCAGCTATCAGTAATCAGTGCCCCTAGAATCTCTCTCCTCCGAGGTCCTGGCTAACACAGTGCTGCCCATACGGTGCTCAGAGCAGGGATTCCTTCTACCCAAGTGCAGGATTTTACATTTAGAGACATTTAACTCTAGTTTCCACAGTTTTGACCATTTATCCAGTAAAGCTAAATCATTTTCCATGTTGCAGACACCTCCAGGAATATCCACCCTATTACTAATCTTTGTATCATCAGCAAACAGGCAAACTTTTCCTACCAAGCCTTCTCCTATATCACTTACAAATATATAAAAAAGAATGGGGCCCAGGACAGAGCCAGGGGAGGAAGCTGCTACCAGGCCCATGGCAGAAGGGGGCCCAGTGCAAGTTGCCTCGATCCGTTTTGAAGTACCTATTAGTTACATTTTGCTTGTACCTGGCTCTAGCAATGTGGTTGGTAAAATTGCTGCTAGATCACAGGACCCAACCCAGCACACGCAATGCACAGTGCGATAGCAGCAGTGCCACACTCTGTTATCCCTGGACCCAATGGCTTAGGAGAATAAGATATTTCTAAAGCAATCTTGGGTCCATTTTTCTGCTTCCAACCAGTTTTGTTTCTGCTCATGGATTTTGGTCCATGTTTTATGCATCTTGACCTCTTGATCAGTGTTCCTGTTACCCAGTCTTGGTCTTGGTCAGTGTTCCTGTTACCCAATCTTGGTCTTTATTTCTGCTACCTGATCTGGGTCCATGTTTCTGCTACCTCATCTTGGTCTTGTTCCATGTTTCTGCTACCTTATCTTGGTCTTGGGCCATGTTTCTGCTACCTCATCTTAGTCTTTGCCCATGTTCTGGCTACCTCATCTTGGTCTTGGCCCATGTTTCTGCTACCTCATGTTGGTATTCGCCCATGGTTCTGCTACCTCATCTTGGTCATGGCCCATGTTTCCGCTACCTCATCTTGGTCTTGGTCCATGTTTCTGATACCTTATCTTGGTCTTGGCCCATGTTTCTGCTACCTCATCTTGGTCCATGTTTCTGCTACCTTATCTTGGTCTTGGCCCATGTTCCTGCTACCGGATCTTCGTCCATGTTTTTGCTACCCAATCTTGGCCAATGTTTCTGCTACCTCATCTTGGCCCATGTTTCTGCTACCTCATCTTGGTCTTGGTCCATGTTTCTGATACCTTATCTTGGTCTTGGCCCATGTTTCTGCTACCTCATCTTGGTCTTGGCCCATGTTCCTGCTACCGGATCTTCGTCCATGTTTTTGCTACCCAATCTTGGCCAATGTTTCTGCTACCTCATCTTGGTCCTGGCCCATGTTTCTGCTACCTTATCTTGGTCTCAGCCCATGCTTCTGCTACCTCATCTTGGTCTTGGTTTATGGTTCTGCTACCTCATCTTCGTCCATGTTTGTGCTACCCAATATTGGCTCATGTTTCTGCTACCTCATCTTGGTCTTGGCCCATGTTTCTGCAACCTCATCTTGGTCCTAGCCCATGTTTCTGCTACCTCATCTTGGTTTTGGTCCATGGTTCTGCTACCTGATTTTGATCTATGTTTTTGCTACCCTATCTTGGCCTATGCTTCTGCTACCTCACCTTGGCCTTGGCCCATGTTTCTGCCACCTCATTTTGGTCTTGGTCTATGGTTATGCTACCTGATCTAGGTCCATGTTTCTGCTACCCAATCTTGGCCCCATGTTTTGGCTTTCAACCAGTCTTGTTCTAGGTTTCTGCTACCTGAGCTTGGTCCATGTTTCTGCTACATGATCGTGGTCCAGTTTACATTGGAACAGCAGGCCGTGATATAGTGTAACGCAGCAGGCTGAGCCCATTGTTACTTTATAACAATATCTGCTACCTGATATTATTCTCAGCCTGTGTTCCAGTTACCTGATCTTGGTCCATGTTTCTTATACCCAGTGTTGGTCTTGGTCCATGTTTCTGCTCTCCCAGCCAGGTCTTGATCCATGCTCCCTGATTCCTACTTATTCCAACATATTTCTTCTACCCAATCAAGGTCCATGTTTCTTTTTCCAGCTGATCTTGTTTTATGTTTCCGCTACTTGATCTTGGTCCATGTTTCTGCTACCTGATCTTAATCTCGGTCCATGTTTCTGCTACCTGATCTTGGTCCATGTTTCTGATACCTGATCTTGGTCTCAGTCCATGTTTCTGTTATCTGATCTTGGTCCATGTTTTTACAAACCTTTCTTGGTCTTGGTTCATGCTTCTGCTACCTGATCTTGGTCCATGTTTCTGCTGCCTGATCTTGGTCCATGTTTTTGCTAACCCTTCTTGGTCCATGTTTCTGCTACCAGATCTTAGTCTTGGTCCATGTTTCTGCTACCTGATCTTGGTCTCAGCCCATGTTTTCTGCTACCTGATCTTGGTCCATGTTTCTGCTACCTGATCTTGGTCTATGTTTTTGCTAGCCCTTCTTGGTCCACAATTCTCCTACCTGATCTTGGTCCATGTTTCTACTCCCCCAGCCTGGTCTGGATCTATGCTCCCTGATTCCAAAGAATCATGATTTATATTTTTTCTAAGTTTATTTTTTTCTGTTTTTCAGCTGGTTCTATGTTTCTGCTACTTGATGTTCTACCATGTTTTATCTTGGTCCATGTTTCTGCATCCTGATCTTGGTCTTGGTCCATGATTCTGCTACTCAATCTTGATCTATGTTTCTGCATTTGATCTTGGTCTTGGTCTGGAAACCTCAAGAAGAGCATTTTGTCAATGTCCTATACTGGATCAACACATTTACTATCCTGATGGTGTTCCTATACTCTATTTTCTTTTTATACTGGTGTCTTCTAGGCCTGATATTCATGTAATGCCCTCTATTGTACCCCCTTCCAAGCTTCACCTATTATTGTGTGGTCAGGTTACATGAGTGGGAGCTGCTGCCAACATACAGCATCTGGCTTTCAGTATTGCCATGAGTAAAAGCAGACCTCCTGTTGAAAGTCACTGGAGGTCTGCTCACATCTTCATCCCTGATTTAGGATTTCATAATTTGAAAGGAACAAGCCTAAAACTGGGTCAGCATGGTCATCAGTGACTAGTGGAGTTCAAGGGCACCCACTGCACATATGCACATGCCCAGTATTGCAGTTGCATCTCTGGACCTGCCCTTGCACATGTGAATGAACAGAGAAAGTTGCAGAAGAGGCATTACCATGTGTTAGCAGTGGATTGTACATGACACTTTTCTTGTGTGCAAGAACGTCTGTTTATTCAGCAACAATCTAGAACATAAACGTGAGCATGATACATCAGCAAGATATCTCAAGCAAGGACACGCAGCTCTTTTGTGTTAAACACACTATGCACACTGTCACGTGGTAGGCCTAAGACTTCCTGTTTTTTTTTTCTTTAAAACTAACTTTATCAGTAGCATAACAAGCAGACAGTCATATACAGGATGTCGTTTTGTATCAAACTGTCATTGTTTCAGTGCAGTGGAACTTGGAAGAGAGTAGCTGGAATGCCAAGATACCATAATCTAGATCAACAATTAATATAAAACCTGTCTTATTTTTGGGGAAACATGGTATGGGATTCAGATCTGGACCTTAGCTAAGATTCGACCAGGACCTAGCTGATTTGTACCTGTATCCCAATCCATGATACCAGAAGAATCCGGGTCAAATTATTTGGCATGTCACCTGCGATGGTGGCATGCCGGCCAACACAACCCCATGAACTGGTATAAGAGTCCCTTCAAAAACAGTGGAATAAAAAGTCATTACATGTTAATAAAGCAGAACTCACCAACACCGCTTCTTTCTTTATCTGTCCCCCACCATGCGTCATCAACTCTGCAGGTCCACCGGGTTTGGGGCTCCCATCTGGTCCAACAGGCTGTGATCTTTCTAAAACCAGGGAGTGGCTGTTGCAGCCACCTCATCTGTATCTGTAGTGAGGGGGACACAGTTTCACAGGGAATTTCCCTCTATATCCTCCTTCCACTGATGTCATTAGTCACATAGAAAGGGATGCCACAAAGGCTCCTCCTCTGGAGTTTAAAGGCTTATCTGGCCCAGGGGGGAGGCAGCATTAGTTTGGCTGGGCACCAAGGAAGGAGTCGCTACACCGTTCCCCCCTAAGTACAGATGATGGCAGGGAGACAACAGCTTCCTAGCTTCAAGAAGATCACAGCCCCCTATCCCCCAAAGGAGGGTGCCCCCTAGTGGACCCACGGAGTGGATGCCACCGGGTGGGGGTAGATAAAGGAAGAGGCACCAATGAGGGATTTTTTAACGTATTATTCAGTATTATTTATTTATAGGTAAACTGGTAGGGGTCCAAGGGACCCCTTCACTAGTTTACACATTGTGCAGTGGCCAGGAGTAACAAATGCTAGATATGTGGCCGTAGGGCTTCTGAACCAGATTGTCCCTGCTCCAGCTCATCACTAATCATGAATCATCATGACAGGGCCCTTTAAAAAGAAAACCAGTGAATTGAATTTAATAATGAGGCCTGGATTTAACCCAACTTTTCAAAAGTTCTAAACATCACATGACTCGGCTGCCTTATAATTGCTTCATGGCGAGACACATCGCGGTAAAAATATTCCAAACAAACAAATCAATATTCATGAACACATGTCAGGACATCGAGAGAGCAAAGCCGATCCACGGGAAAAGGTTTCATTTCAAATGACAGGATGCAGCACTTGGGAGACGCGACAAATAGGGGGGAGTGATTCAGTGTTTCAGACATTAGGTATAAAAGAGAGGACAGGAGAAGATGATGAGTCAGGGGGTTATTTACTTACAAATAACTGATTCCATGTAGGCAAGTGAAAATTAAATTGACATTGTGGCAAGTTACAAGCTGTCAAACTCACACAACCCTATGTAGATATAAGTCGGCGGAAATGGAATTCAGGTTGACTCTTCTAAACTTTCAGATTGAAGTGAACGCTGTCTTTTGAGGGCTTCTGGGAAGTCAGGAAACCCACAGATGTCTACTGTCTTCTGAGAACTCCTGTGGAGCCTGCAAGTCCAACTGGCACCCCCAGAGAACAACAAAAGCAGTGGGGAATCCCAACCCAGCTGGGGTAACCACAAGTCAGTTGAAGGGACCCCGCTGAAAATGCTGTTTGGAGCCCAGATCCTGACCTACCCATACATTTTTAGTTAAAATTAATAATGGCATGCAGTGCTCACTTTCCCATTCTGGTCATGTTTTAAATCTCGAGCCCATAGAGAGGCTCACATGGCCTAAGGGCAAGATGGATTGCTGCCCGCATCATGCTATGTTACAATGGCATGGTTTCTAGGGGATCATAATTTTTTGAATAAGATAAGTATATCAACGTGCGCCTCGTTTTTTTCAAAGCCTGTTGTCAGTTTGAAATTTTTGGAAGTCTGGAAGAAAAGGTTGAAGGGTAACATTGGGGACAGGAGACCGGAGGGGAGAAGATGATGAGTCAGGGGCTTATTTACTTTCAAATAACTGATTTCATGAAGGCAAGTGAAAATTAAATTGACACTATGGCAAGTTACAAGCTGTCAAACTCACAACCTTATGTAGATATAAGTTGGGCGAAATGGAATTCAGGTTGACTCTTGTAAACTTTCAGATTGAAGTGAACCAGCACTCCAGATGCTCATAGTATCAAAATGTATATTATTATTCCAAATCATCCAAAATGGTACAAATAATCCAAGGTAGCAGTGGTTATAAGTCGACGTTTCGGGGGGCTCGCTGGCCCCCTTCCTCAGGACCAACCACACTCCAAAAAACAAACTTGGATTATTTGTATTTTGGATGATTTGGACTAATAATATACTTTTTGATATTATGAGCGTCTGGAGTGCTGGTTCTTTTCCAGGACTAGGAGACCCACAGGTGTCTACTGTCTTTTGAGGACTCCTGCAGATGTTCTTGGATGGATGCAAGTCCAACTGGCACCCCAGAGAACAACAAATGCAGTGGGGAACCCCAACCCAGCTGGGGTACCAAAAACATAGTAGAAGGTGCCATTGAAAATGCCACATGGAGCTCTGGTCCCGACCTAACCATACATTTTAGTTACATTTAATGGTGGCATGCAGTGTTCACTTTCCCATTCTGGTCATGTTTTAAATCTCCAGCCGATGGAGAGGCTCACATGACCTAAGGGCCGTATGGATTACTGCCCGCATCTTGCTATGGTGCAATGGCATGGTTTCTAGGGGATTATGATTTTTTGAGTAAAATAAGTATCAACGTGCACCTCATTTTTCCAAAAGCCCAATACTGTTGTCAGTTTGAAATTTTTGGAAGTCTGGAAGAATAGGATGAAGAGGAACATCGAGGGAGGTTAAAACCTCCTCCAAGCATCACCAATCTGCCCCCCCTCCCGTTTTACCCTAGGGCATTCTTTACCAAGGGATCCATCTTCTAGCTCCCTCAACCATCCAACAGGTGGCGCCATCTTGCATCCCATAAGGCACTGTGCATGGTCTCACACCTGCACAATGCCCATGAATGGGATGCAAAGGGCCCATCTGAAATCCTGCGAGACTTCATTGATCGGCACAGGACTTTGAAGACAGATGGCTAAGCCAGCGCATGGGGCAGCGATTGGGCCCTGAAACAGCTGGATGTCGAAAAGGTAATTAAGGGTCAAAGGGAGGGGAATCGGGCCCTTTTTATTTTCGGTCCGATGTTCCTCTTTAAGCCTTAAACTATCCAACCAAGGGTTTAAGAAAATAATGTGCTCAAACATCTTACACGTGGAAGTTAAAGGTCCACTAATGTAGCCTACAATTATCCTACAGTTAAGAAAACAAGGGGCACAATCAGGCTCCAAAATGGGTAGCAGAAACATTGACCAAGGTTGGGGAGCAGAAACAGGACCAAGACCAAGATCAGTTTAAAGAAACATAGATCAAGATCAAGTTGCAGAAACAAAGGCCAAGATCAAGGTCAGGAGGATGTATAAACATGGGACAAGTTCCTGTAGCATAGCCATGGAACAAGACCAGATGAAAGCAAAAAAATGAACTAAAATCCGGATTCAACATAGATTAGGGTTGGTTGGAAGCAGGAAGCATGGAGTAAGACCAAGATCTGGAAGCAGAAACATGGGCAAACACAAATATTGGGTAGCAAAAACCTGGAACAGGACCAAGATCGGGTAGCAGAACTATGGACCAAGACTAAGATCAAGAAGCAGAAACATGAACCAAGATCAAGGAAGCAGAAACAGGGACAGGAATTGCTGTGAAGCCACGGCCGGGAAAAAAAAAAAAACCTCAGCATGGAGTCAGCAGAGCATGGCAGAGTGCCAGTCTGGAAGGAAGTGGGGCAATCGTCCACCTTCCTTGCACACTTCTTGACAACTTCTGCCAGCAGAAGAGGAGACAACCAGGGAGGGCTGCTGGATGTGGGAGGAAAGTATATTGTAAATTTAGAATTATAATATGCTTTGTGTGGTGTATTTTTTTTACTTTCACTGCATCCAGGGGACCCCTATAGAACCGATACACATTGTTACAGGCCTAATGTTCACCCCTGGGGCAGCACCAAAGGGCATAGGGGATGGCATTCTGGCATGGCCAGAGGCCCACTGCTTGACATCCCAGCCATAAGAACCCCAGCCAACTAGTAGCTTCAAAGGAAGGGTGGGTATTTTATTTTTTTTTTGTTTCATGAGATGCAGTGGCGGGTCAATACAATAGCCCATGTTAAAGATCATGCTGATAATTTGCAAAAGGGTGCAATTTTGATCATTCTAAGCTCAAAACGAGCTTGCATCACAGTGCCAAGGCCACGTCTACAACGTTTGACAAAATCATTCTTTTAGTATGAAAGAATGAAAAAGGAAATTGGGTTAAGACATTGCCAAGTGGAGCCCTATACAATGCGCTAACCTTTGGCTATGCCTGAGAAATGACTTTAATAGGATTTGGGTGACACATAAGCCATACCTACCAACTTTTCAGGGTAGAAACGAGGGACATTTGTTAAATTAGACCACGCCCCCTCATTGAGGGATGCATAGGAGATCGTGTGTAACAGTTAAAACAATATAAACACCTGAAATAGGCAAATGAATAATTTATTGATGAGTTGGATGTTACACCTCAAAGGGGGGCAAATGAGAACAACGAGGGACACAGGGATATGGACTCAAAAGAGGGGCAGTCACTCCAAATCAGGGACACTTGAGAGGTATTCTGATCAGACAGCATGATCGACTACCACCCAAGACATTCTTTAAGTCTGCATATGACTATAATGAACTGCTTCCATGAGGTCTGAGCACTAATGCTAAGACTATGTTAAGTAAATCTTTATATTCTATGGCCCTGTATATATTAGATGTGTATTATTTCCTTTGAATCAGCCACCTCCGGATCAAAATCATAATAATTGGCAGGTACACAACCACATTCAACAACAGTTAAAACAATATAAACACTTTAAATAGGCAAATGAATAATTTATTGATGAAGAGTTGGATGTTACACCTCAAAGAGGGGCAAATGAGAACAATGAGGGACATGGGGACATGGACTCAAAAGAGAGACAGTCCCTCCAAATCAGGGACACTTTGGAGGTATGCATAAGCAGAAAACTGTGAACTACAGTATTTTTCAGAGCCAGAACAGAATAGAGGCAGATCCGCTTCTCATCAGACAGCAGGATCGACTACTGCCCAAGATTCATAAATGAGATGATTCCCATCATTAGACTCCATTGAATAAAGCATAGAGGGGGCTTCCGGGCATGTAAGAGGTATCTTTACATTACACTCCACGCTTCTTCCCCTTTAAGTGATCGGCTCGCTCAGGAACGTCTTAAGTAGAATTAATGAAGTGTGACATACATTTTTATGCTCCGGCAGCCTTACACACATTTTAATAGCTTGTGTATTTTATTGCCGATATTATACAGAAGGATAGAGATTTAAATCTTAGGGAAAAAAAAAGATAGGAACAATTCTCCGAGACAAGTTAACGCTTAGATTTAAATTGCACCAATCCATTATGCCTGGTTCAATAGTATCGTCTTAATGTTACAATAAAAGAAATTCATATCATTTTCTCTAATGTCTTTTTGATGTTTTTTAAATGATACCATTGCCAGTAACAGAATGTACCTAAACCCGCAATATGGAAGATAATGAGAAATGTGCTGCTTCCAATGGTGAGCGAGAGCAAATAAAAACTATTGTTTGATCACAAACAATCCGCCGCGACATCTATAATTCTCGTACATAATATCTCAGCGGAACGGAAACTGACAGCAAGTTAGCGCTCGCTGACGCTTCCTGGCGCCGCACACAGGATTTATGGCCGGCTGCAAATTTTGATACATAAGAAACTACTGCAAGGATAGTTATTATCTGAGAAAGACGGACGCGCTCTCCGGCAGGTATCCGAAAGCAGGAATTTAGCGACAAAGATTTGTTCTTTCCAAAACATCGCTGATGTGACAGAGGCGGCAGCCGAGGATTATTTACCCTAACTCCTTGACCAAAAAGAGATATTACCTGGGGGGATAACACCATCCTGTACTTTCTCTTTACATGGAGCCTGTGAGGAAACACGTACCACGTGAGCTTGCTGATGCCCCGACCCCTGAATCATGTAACTGTCAGAGAAATGTAATTAGTTATAAGAAAATATATTTACCAAACCTTCATATACCACTATTACTCACTTACACTTATAGCCATTTACATTTATGTATGTATAACATGTACCAGGTCAGCCCGCTGATGCCACAGTCTCAGGAATCATGTGACTGTCAGAGAATTTTACTACGTTATAAGAAAACATCTTGACCAAACATTAATATACCACTATTACTCACTTATAAAATTAAATAGTAAGGGCACCACTAATTAATACTAATCCAACAGGTGGGTGCACCCAGAATTCCAACATTTTAACATTGTAAAACATCAAACCAACAAACTGGAATTCCAAAAAGTGGGGGCACTCCACCAGAATAATTGAAAATTAGTTTTTTAATTATCAAGAATTATTTGCTAAAAAACATATACACTACAAAAACACAAGACAATTTAAAAACAATGTGCCACTGGACTAAATAGAATTAAATATTACTACAATAGATTATTTATATACAATTCCATCTAAATAACTCAAGGCAAATACTAATATAAATCTGTAGTAGTATTGCTAACGCAATTAAGGATAATGGTAATAACAGACAAGCCTCTGCTACCCTCTAGTTGGTGCTGAAATTATCAATCCAAGCATGGGTGGATAATAGAGGATATTAAGGAGTATATAGGGAAATACACTATCAAATGCAACCAATGAAATATATAGAATAAAGTGCAAAGTGCTAATTGACGGTAGCGTTTGCTAACTCATTTGTCTTGATGTGATTGATATATATTGGTTTTGCAAGCCCTGCTCCTATTAAACCACCTGGTATATATTTGAGTGTTATCAGAGCCAGTTTATGGGGTGTTTTTCTTTGCACATTGCACTTTGTTTGCTTGTATAATTCTGTATATATTTTTTTGTATATATTTTTGTATATGAGTGGTTACATATATATTGGTATATTCACTGTTTAATAGTTTTTCAATTAGCACTTTGCACTTTATTCTATATATTTCATTGGTTACATTTGATAGTGTATTTCCCTATATACTCCTTAATATCCTTCATTATCCACCCATGCTTGGATTGATAATTGCAGCACCAACTAGAGGGTAGCAGAGGCTTGTCTGTTATTACCATTATCCTTAATTGCATTAGCAATACTACTACAGATTTATATTAGTATTTGCCTTGAGTTATTTAGATGGAATTGTATATAAATAATCTATTGTAGTAATATTTAATTCTATTTAGTCCAGTGGCACATTGCTTTTAAATTGTCTTGTGTTTTTGTAGTGTACCGTATATACTCGAGTATAGGCCGTCCCGAATATAAGCCGAGGCACCCAATTTTACCACAAAAAAATGGAACAAGTTATTGACTCGAGTATAAGCCGAGGCGGCTTTTTTCAATTGGAATTGGAGTTGACACACAGAAAGAGAGACACACACACACACACACACACACACACACACACACACACACACACACACTGTGGGTACCTGCTGCTGCTGCCGCCGCTCTCAGACGCGCAGGTGTCGGGGGTCAGGGTTTGGCCGAGGTTACCCTGCAGAGGGGCAGAGGGTACAGCAGGGACCCGCAGCGGCCGCCCCTCACCCTCCAGCCCCTCATAAAGGTCACCGAGCAGGGCAATAGAAGAGCAGCCACAGCTAAATGCCCCCATTGACAGTGGCTGCACCCTAAGCTATGTGTCCCTGGCACACACACCCGCCTCCATCCCCCAGGTGAGGGACCTGCCGGGCACACAATGGCGCCTCGCACCCACCTTTATTGTCCTGTCTATGGTATTCTGCGACATGTCCGCGGAGGCTCAGCCCCCCGAACAACTCATAAGCTCGCGGCTCCCGCTCCCCCGCACACGGTGTCACGGCGAGCAGAGGGAGAACGGGGCGGGAGGCTGAGGGACCGGAGAAGACACCGGAGCCGAAAGGCCTCCCCTACCTACAGCCCATTACCTCACCGCAAGCGTGGCTGCCACACTGCCTGTTTTGCTTCACGCCCATCCAGCACAAGCCCCGCCCAGACCGGGGAGCTCGCGGCACGTGAAACAAGTACAGTAGAGCGTACACGCCACGCAGCAGGATCCGCACTATACAGGAAAAAAGACCGCTGTGAAGAGAGGCTACAGGCAGTACTGAAGGCAGCCCAGCGGGAGGAAGGTGGCGCCGGTCAGTGTGTGAGTGTTTGTATGCATGAGAGCGGCGGCAGCAGCGGGTACAGCAGGGACCCGCAGCGGCCGCCCCTCACCCTCCAGCCCCTGGACTCGAGTATAAGCCGAGGTGGCTTTTTTCAGCCCAAAAAGTGGGCTGAAAAACTCGGCTTATACTCGAGTATATACGGTATATGTTTTTTAGCAAATAATTCTTGATAATTAAAAAACTAATTTTCAATTATTCTGGTGGAGTGCCCCACTTTTTGGAATTCCAGTTTGTTGGTTTGATGTTTTACACTATTACTCACTTACACTTATAATCATTGAAGAAAGAAAACTATCGCGGCATCCGTATATAATCTCAGCTATTGGAATTCACAAATCAAGAATTAGGCCAAAGGGGGCGTGGCCGGACATGGAGGAGTAAGGACGTGGTTGCCTTGAGCTCCCTCCAGCCGACGGTTCTAATTACAAATCTGAGGTGATTGCCCGATCCCAGTTTTGAGCAGCTGGCATGGCGAAGAAGAGGAGGGGGGGGAAGACATCCTCGCCCCCCCATACAAGGAAAATAAGCCACTTTTTGGCCCCTGATCGCCCGAAGAGCGGGAGCCACGAGGGACCCAAGATGGCGGCGACAGACAGCCCTGCGGCGACGGGGCGACAAGAGAGCCCGGCACCTGAACATTCTCACCTGGACGGCCCATCTAACCGAGATGGTGGATTGCGGCGGTGCCCCGACGAGCAGCTACGGCACGGTGAGGAGCGGAGCGGGCGGCGAGGGAGCGGCCGGGAGCTCGTTCCTCCCGGGGCGGGCGCCGGAGCCCGGGAGGCGGAGGTTGCGGCTGCGGAGGCAGGTCGGGTCCCGCCGAGCGGAGGAGGGAGTGGTTCTCCGGGTGCCGGCACATCAGATGACATGGAACTGAGGGGCGGCTGCGCTGAGGCCCTGACAACGCAGCCGGCGGCCGGAGATGTGACGCGGCGGCCCACCCCCTCCCAGCATCTGCAGAGGCTGCAGCCCGTCGGTCCGGGGGAGAGACAGATGAGCGGCAGAGAGGAGGCCCGATGCGGAGGGCTAGACACCGGCAGACGATCAGCTCCGGTGAGTGGGGAGGGGGGTGGCAGGGAGATGCTGCTTAGATGCCCTGCAAAGTCCCCCTGCGGCAACTGCAGTGATGACAGGTCGGAGGAGCATGGAGCAGGAAGAAGTGCCCCGTCTGGTGCGATGGGTTGGGTGGGCTCCCCTTCCATGGACATATCAGCTTCAGGGGGGATGGAACCCCAGTACCTGCCCAGGAGCCCTACAGCGGGGCCAGAAGACCTACAAACCCCGCCCCAAAGGGGCTACAGAGTCTCCCCTGACACCCTGATCACGGATGGCTCCGGATCCCCTGCATCCCTCCCTGATCTCTCACGAGGCCCCCGCGGGGATTGGTTCTCCCCTGACATCCAGACACGGGATGCCCCCTCGCCCTCCTGGCACTCAGCGGGTGACTTGGAGAACCCTGCAGACTCTGACTCCTCCAGGGGCGGTCGGAATGGACCCGGCCCCCTTCTGCTCCGGGTCCCGGACATGGGGACGCAGCAGTGGGCCATCGCGCTCTCCCCCGCCCAGATGCCCCGCCCCAACACTGGAGGTCATCCCCACGTGGGAGGCCGGGGGGATACCCCATGCCGAGCCCCAGCTATAACAGGCTCTGCACCCCCTGGAAGCCGTGGAGTTTCGGAGTGCAGCCGGGCGATGGTCCCTGCCCCCGCCCTGGATACACGTGAGGGGGTACTCGCTGACATCAGGGCTGAGCTTAGAGCCCTACCCACCAAGGCGGACCTGGAATCCTTTATTTTGAGAGTGGAGAGCTCCTTTAAGAAGGACATTTCGGATCTGCAGACGTCAGTGGCGGGTATTGATACTAAAGTTTCGGGCTTGGAACAGACACATCTTTCAACAACACTGAGAATTGAGGCCCTTGAGAGAGGCTTGGCGACCCAGCGAGCCATTTCCCAGGCCGCCGTTTTGCACTTGGACGACCTCGAGAACCGCAGCAGGCGGAACAACATCAGAATAAGGGGTCTGCCCGAGGCGACGGGTCCGGATCAGCTTCGGCACACGGCTGTGGGCATTTTCAATGATATCATTGGCCGGCCTCCTAACACGGAAATATCCATCGATCGAATCCATAGGTCTCTCGGCCAACGCTCGGCAGACCCGGATCGCCCTCGGGACGTTATCTGTCGTTTACACCACTTTCCCACCAAGGAGGAGATCCTAAGGAAGGCCTGGGAGAGAGACAGGGTATGCTTCGATGGAGCGCCGATCCAGATCTTCCCCGACGTCTCCAGACGTTCCCTCCATATGCGCCGGCTCCTGAAGCCCCTCCTCGCAAAGGTTCTGGACTGTGGCGGCACCTATCGCTGGGGCTACCCGTTTCATCTGCTCGTCCGAAGGAACCAACAGACTTTCGCGTTGAGGTCCCCGGCGGATCTCCCGGATCTATTCTCGTTCTTGGAGACTGAGCCCCTCGCAGTCCCGGACTGGCTGGACCCCACGCCGCTCCCTGCCCCGGGGCAGGGGGGCGGTGGCTTACCACATAGAACCCGTCGGGCCAGGGGCGGCGCGCCAGCCCGCAGAAGGGGAGCCAGAAGATCACCGGGAGTGCCGCGCCCCATGGTGCATGAGACCTGACCTGGCATGAGTCTCGCCGCCTGTAATATATCCTTTTAAAGCTCTCGTTGTAATAAGTCAGATGTTAACCTTAGCCTTGTATTACCTTTACCAAGATATTTTAGCTATGTACCTTAAGTATGCCTAGCTCTCGGGTGTTAGCCGATGCCTTCCTTTGTGCTGCGGGCGGCCCGGTTGCTGCCCGGGCGCCCCCCGCCCGCCCCTTGGGGGTAGGGGGGGGCCCAAGAGCTTCGCTGACGGGATGTGCACCGGCACCACCTCAGATCGCGACCTCCGGGGGGCCATAGAGGCTCTTCCGGGAGTTTCGTCACACATACTCGGGGTCGGCTGGGGGGTCTCTCTGGCCCTTCCGGTTCGTCTCGCTCCCACACTAGGATCGGGCCCCTATCGCCATCCTCACGGGGGGCAGTGGGGCTCCTGTTTTGGGAAACAGATCGTATTTCCCGTTTAGGTTTTTTCTGTGTTTAGAGGATAGCACTTACAAGTGTTGCACCTCTGGTTTAAGTGTTTTTTGTCTCACCCTCGTTGTTATAGTTTGTGACCCCATCCCTTGTCTTGCGTCTCCTGTCCCCCTCCCCTTTGTCTCTTGTCCTGACTCTCCCTCTTCTCCACCCTCCTATCCTTCCTCACCCCCGACATGTCAAGGGTTAAATGCACCTCCCTGAATGTTAAGGGACTCAATTCCCCCTATAAGAGATCCATTGTCCTGCGGGAACTGGGACGCCTACACGCGCAGATAGCCTTCCTACAGGAAACACACCTAAAGGGGGGTCGGTCACACAACCTCAAAAACCGATCCTTTAAAACCCAATACCTTTGCCCGTCCCCCGATTCAAAGTCCAGGGGGGTAGCCATCCTGCTAGCAGGATCCCTGCCATGGAAACACTCAGAATCGCTCATGGACCCAGAGGGGAGGTTCCTCTTTGTAAAGGGCACCCTGTTCTCTCTAAAGGTCACGCTCGCCACATGTTACTCCCCCAACGTTCACCAATTTAAATTCCTGCGCTCCGCCCTTGGGAAGCTGGCGTCCTTTGCAGAAGGTGTTCTCTTGCTGGGCGGAGACTTCAATGCGGTCTTGGACCCCGCGATGGATACTTCCCGCGGGACCTACCACTTCTCCCCTACGATGCTGAAAAAATTCAAAACCCTTCTATTTCAAAACCAGCTCATGGATGCCTGGAGGACGCTTCATCCCAAGGGGAGAGATTACACCTTTTTCTCCACAGCCCACAATACGTACTCCCGTATTGACTGGTTTCTGGTCCCCCACAGATATCTCCATCTTATTGTTAGCATGGACATAGGCCAGATTACGATCTCAGATCACGCCCCAATCTCACTAACCATTACCATCCCTGACACGTCTCCCCTTAGAGGCCAATGGAGGTTGAACAGCTCCCTCCTACAAGACCCCGGGGTAAAAGCAGACATTAAAAAGGCCATAGCTGAGTTTTTTGAGACAAATGATACGGAGGGGATATCGAAAATGTCTATTTGGGAAACCCACAAATGTGTAATAAGGGGGCTCCTGATTAAACACGGAGCTCGTCTTAAGAAAGAGAGACATAAACAAATCGATTACCTTACCCAAGAGATATTTAAATTAGAAACTCAGCATAAACAAACACTGGACATGGCTCTTACAGCCAAGCTGGTGGGCCTACGGGAGTCGCTCAAGGACATCTGTTTTGTCGAGGCCAAAAACATAGCAGTCAGATGTAGGAGGTATTTCTACGAATATAGCGACAAGTGCGGCAAGGCTCTGGCAAGGGCCCTCAAAGCCCAGCGCAGCAAAAATTATATCCCACTGATCCACGACCCAGAGGGTAACAGGCAACATTTACAAGTGGACATTGCCCGGGCCTTTCGGGGGTTTTACGAGAAGCTTTACAACCTCCCACGGGACAAGCCTGCCAGCTATCGGGGGGACATTGAGACGTACATCCGCGAGTCGGGGCTCCCACGTCTGAAACGGGAGGTGGTAGATTCCCTGGAGAGGGGGATTGAGATGGACGAGTTGCGAGCAGCCATCAAAAACACCAAACCAGGGAGGGCCCCCGGGCCAGACGGATTCAGCTTAGACTATTATAAGGAATTCTTAGATATCCTAGGCCCCCAGTTCATAGCCTCGTTCAGTTCCTTGAGAGATGGTGATCCTCCACCCAGGGATACCCTACGTGCTAATATAACCGTGGTTCCCAAGGAAGGAAAGGATCCTACACATTGCGGGAGTTACAGACCCATTTACCTGCTGAACTGTGATATAAAACTTTTCAATAAAATAATAGCTGACAGGCTCGCCCCGCTCGTCCCCTCCATCATACACTGGGATCAGGTGGGGTTTGTTCCCACACGGGAGGGCAGGGACAACACGACGAGGGTGATCAATCTGATACACCACGCACGCACGGATGATAAGGCAGCGATGCTTCTTTCGACGGACGCCGAGAAGGCATTTGATAGGGTCGGGTGGGAATTCATCTCTGCCACCCTGCGACATATCGGCTTGGGGAGTAACCTGACCCAGTGGATCATGGCCTCCTACTCATGCCCCTCGGCGTCCGTCGTGGTGAACGGGATGGCTTCCGAGTCCTTCTCCCTGACGAACGGCACCCGCCAGGGCTGCCCGCTTTCTCCCTTAATTTTCATTTTGACTCTGGAACCCTTTTTGCGCACCATCAGGAAAAACCCCGATATAGCTGGGATCCTTTCAGGCCGCGTGGAACATAAGGTGGCGGCATACGCCGACGACCTCATATTTTTTATCACTAGGCCGGAAACGACCCTCCCTAATCTTATGGCAGAACTAAAAACCTTTCAGTACCTGTCCAATTACAAAGTTAATTATCAAAAATCTTCAGCCCTAAATATTAGTATCCCCCCGGAGAGACTGAGGCGGATCTCTGGGAACTTCCCGTTCGCGTGGGAGAACGAGGCAGTGACATACCTGGGGACACGGATCTCGACCTGCCCCCAAAAGTTATATGGCTTGAATTTTCCCCGGTTGCTGGAGGGAGTGGAGGAGGACCTCCGGAGATGGAATAATGGTGCCTTTTCTTGGTTTGGCAGGGTTAACATTATAAAAATGAATATCCTGCCCAGGGTGCTCTACCTTTTCCAGGCCCTGCCAATCGAGGTCCCTCACACTTTCTTCAAGCGGCTGATGGGAATTTGCACAAGGTTCGTTTGGGCTGGGAAGCCTCATAGGTTAGCCGCCTCTCTCTTGGTACTCCCTAAGAGACGGGGGGGGCTGGGTCTCCCGGACTGGAAATCCTATTACGCGGCAGCACACCTTACCCGGGTGATTGATTGGTGCAGGCACGCGCATCTGAAGCAGTGGACAAGAATTGAGCAGGAGGCATCCCCAGCCCCTTTGCCGGGACTGCCCTGGGTCCCACTAGATCGCATCACTGCATTGAACAGACACCCCACGATTGGGCCCACTAGGAGAGTTGTGGGTAGGTCGTTCCGGGGATTAGACATTTCCCCGGCTCTATCACCTCTGACTCCTGTGATAGGCCACCCGGACTTTCCGGCAGGCATTTCAGACGGCACTTTCCGGACTTGGACGAAGCACAATAGGTTCCGGATCTTCCACCTGCGGGACGATTCGGGCTGGGTGGGGCTAGAGGAGCTAGCGCGGAGAGAAACCCTGCCCTCTCTAGGCTTTTGGCAATCCTTACAGTTAAAGCATTATCAAAACTCGATGGGCAGGGCAGTTGAAACCGCTAGGCCCCTAACTCCCTTCGAGCGGGTCTGCGTGGGGGGGGGCATTTCCGGGGTGCCCTAGCCTTTGCCTATTCGCTATTGATCAGCCCCCCCGACACATTTTCGCCTTCCTTCCTGGAGGGATGGGAGAGGGAGCTGAACAGGAGTTTCACCGAAGAGCAAAAGGCGGCAATGATACAGCTAGCCCACGGGTCTTCCTTGTCTTGCAGATATCAGGAAACGTCATATAAGATTCTCACTCGGTGGTACTTGGTCCCTACCAGGCTATCAAAGATCTTCCCCTCTTCCTCCCCCCTGTGCTGGAGGTGTATGCACGCAAGAGGTACCATGATGCATATATTCTGGGAGTGTGGGGACCTCGCGGGGTTCTGGAGCAATGTGAGGAAAATAGTCATGACCCTTACGGACGTAGATCTGGGCGGGGACCCGGCGAACTACCTGCTTAATCTCGCCCCTACCTCCATCCGGAGACGAGGCAAATCTTTGCTCGCTCCCCTCCTGAATGCGGCGAGGTCCTGCATCCCAGCATGCTGGAAATCTCGGGAACCCCCCTCCACCGCGTTGTGGCTAACTAGAGTCAAAGATATCTGCAGAATGGAGGAGCTCACGGCCCTGCTGAGGGGTACCTCGGAGAGGTACAGGGCGACATGGTCTGAATGGGATCGCTTCGTCCTCTCGGCGGAATACCTGGAATACCTGAAAATGTAATGAGTCGCGAGTGGTGGGCACCTAGCCCACTCCCGGTGCCCCAGACCCTTCTCCCCCCTCGCCCTTTTTACCATTCTCCCCTCCCCCGCACCCCACCCCTCCTCTGTCTTCAACCCCCCCTGTTGTGAGTTACAGTCCTGTGTGTTTCCCCCGTTAACGTTTACTAGTTATTGTAGTGTTCGATAGGTGTTAGGCTACTGGTAGCCATGTTTCTTTAATGAGAAAAGAAAGAGGAGGCGGGTTATGCAGGCCCCGGGCCTTTCTGTATTTCAGTTATATGAATAGTTGCACGCCGCAGTTAACCCAGCGGGGTGTAGGACCAGTTTTGGAGCTCCTTAGGAAACTGGATAAGAGATATACCAATGGTTCAGGATATAACTGTATTTTCGTTAACGGAGCATCGCGACTAGGTCGGTTTGTCTCATGCAAATTTGTACTCCATTTCCCCGCTATACTGTATTGTATTGTATTGTATTGCTTCATCTATGCCGTGCATGTTGCTGTACCCTGATTACGGTCTGTGACCTGCTTTTCTCTAATAAAAATTACAATTTAAAAAAAAAAAAAAAAGAATTAGGCCAAAACTTAAAATCAGTGAGTGGGTGTAAGTAAAATAGATCCAGTTGTGTTACATAAAAATAATAATAATAAATAATAATATGAACGATGTGAATATAATGGAAAGTTACAATGTCCGGATAATAATTAATTAATATTTGAGATCATAACATTTTTTTACAAAAAAAAAAAAAATATATATATATATATATATATATATATATATATATATATAATCATTTCCTTATATACTACTTTCAGTAAGGGCCATGAGCATATCAAAATGGCTCAAACATTCTATAAATAAAGGCAGAGGCACACCTTAAAGTGGACCAAAACCCAGGATTTTGACTATCCTAGGTTTTGGTCCTTTCCCCCGCTGTGTGAAACCCCCCAGATAGCCGATGCCAACTCACCTCTTCCTGGGCCTAAGGCGCATGTGCGGCCACTCTTCCAATCAGAACGCTTGGAGCCTCTGACTTCACATTATCTAAGCCTTTGTCTAAGGCCAGCGGCTCCGAGTCCGCTGACGGCTGCATCCCCCGCTACCCTCTAACGGGGAGCGTGCCGGACTAGACATTCCCGAATACCTGGCGTGGGCATGTGCCCTGCTAGAGGAATAGTGGGGATGCAGCTGTGGCTCGCACATGCTCTATTGGACCGGGAAACAAGGTAAGTGTATGGGGTGACCTGAGGGTTTCACATAGCGGGGCATCCCGATTTTGGATGCCACAGGGGGAAGGGAATTGATCGGCCCTGGAATCCTATAGATTCCTGGGCCAGTTTGCGTGGGTTTTGGTCCACTTTAAGTTCAAGAAATAACAGCAGAATAAGCTGATGTTTACCCTAGAAGATAAGAATTCTCAAGGCATTTTTGGTATTTCTCTAGTTTCAAAACATAGACATGATAACTCTCACTGGCACAGCAACAGCTAATTATCACATTCCTTTTATATTGCGTATTTTTCTGTTAATTAAAGAAAGAACTTCTTACGGTATGAATATTGAAATTTAGAGACAACGATGTATATTCTTGTAAAGTATATTATCACTGTATCTGGAGGGGTCAAGCAGACAGACTGCACCTGTTCTGTCTCCATGCCAGCATGTAAATAACAGCCATCTATTTATAATGAAGACGTGCTATCAGTCAATTTCTATAACAGCAACACACTTTACTAAGAGGCCGATTCATTAATAGCGCCAGGTAGCGACAGTTGAGCGACTGTAGCGGCATTTTCAGAGCGCCCGCTAGTAGTCGCTGTGCTTGGCCGTTGTTCTGTACGGTTTGCCGTAATGTTGAATATTGGGTGAGGAGTCGCTATTTGACAGATTCCGCGCTGTATGGAAGCGCATGATAGCGACTGGCCCTAGCAACCGGCTCCCACCATATTCATTAAAAAATCACGCTCAAAAAATTATCGCGCTGTAAAATGCTTGTTTAAACCCCAGAGCGCTGGAGGCGATGGGTTAAAAGTAGTTTTTTAACCCCCAAAAACCAAAAAAAACAAGTTTTTAAAATAATTTAGTAATATGAATACATTAATATCAGACCTGTAATATCAATTCTGTACAATGTTTTTTTTTCCCTTAAAAAAATTATCTAAAATGGCAGAAGTGGTCACAGAATTTTTCACATTTAAAAAAAAAAAAAAAAAAATAATAACAATTAATTATGAATATTTAAAGATTGTTCCATTGAAATGCATTGGAGAGCGCCAGGTAGCAAGAGGTCATACCTGTCGCTGTTCAAGGTCGGACGCTGGCGCTGTGGGCTGAGGCTGGAATAATGATGAATGAGTGGCTATATGGCGCTATCTCAGTCGCTAAGCAGGATTGTCTTGATAAATGTGTGATTGTGGGGGGGAGCCGGCGTTCTCGTGGCGGGGCCCGTCATTAGCGGCCGCTCACCAGTCGCTACCTGACGCTATTCCTTCATAAATAAGGGCCGGGGAGGCCGATTCATTAATAGCGCCAGGTAGCGACAGATGAGCGACAGTAGTGGCATTTTCAGAGCGCCCGCTAGTAGTCGCTGTGCTTGGCCGTTGTTCTGTAGTTGATAGCGACTCAGTCGGTTGGCCGTAATGTTGAATACGGGGTTAGGAGTCGCTGTTTGACAGGCTCCGTGCTGTATGGGAGCGCATGACAGCGAATGGCCATAGCGAACGGCTCCCAGCATATTCATTAACAAATCACGCTCAAAAAATTCTCGCGCAGTGAAATGCTTGTTTAAACCCCAGAGCGCTGGCGGCGATGGGTTAAAAGTAGTTTTTTAACCCCCAAACAACCATATTTTTGTATAAAAAAAAACAAGTTTTTCAAAACATTTTGAAATATGAATACATTAATATCAAACCTGTAATATCAATTCTGCACAGATTTTTTTTATTTTTTTTTTTTTTTTACCTTAAAAAAAATATCTAACATTGCAGAAGTGGTGACAGAATTTTTGACATTTAAAAAAAAAAAAAAAAAAAAAAAAAACATTAATAGCAATTAATTAAGAATATTTAAAGATTGCTCCATTGAAATGCATTGGAGAGCGCCAGGTAGCGAGAGGTCATACCTGTCGCTGTTCAAGGTCGCTCGCTGGCGCTGTGGGGTGAGGCTGGAATAATGATGAATGATTCGCTATATGGCGCTCTGTCAGTCGCTAAGCAGGATCGGCTTGATAAATGTGTGATTGCGGAGGGGAGCCGGCGTTCTCGTGACGGTGACCGCCATTACCGTTCGCTCACCATTCGCTACCTGGCGCTATCCCTTGTTAAATAAGGGCCTAAATCTCAGTCTGTTTACCCAGTCCAACGGGCTATAAGTTTAGCCAAGGGGCACGGACCCTCACATTTTAGTTAAGGCAAAAAGTCAGCTCAAGTTAAATATATATATTAATGTGAAAATGTGCACACGTATAGATAGTGGAGTTTATTCATCAAGGGATAGCGGCAGGTAGCACCTCGTAGTGGCAGGCAGCGCCTGGTGAACTCTGGGCGCTGTACACAATACAACATTTATAGGCGATTCTGGTGAGCGACTCTAACAGCGCTGAGTAGCCTATAATTCATAATTAAAGGCAGCTCAGCGAATTGCGCCGGCGCTTTAGCTTCCAGAGCCCCAGGTATTACCTGTCGCTATCTGTGACAAGTATGGGAGAGCGACAGGCTTGTGACAGGAAGGTGGCAGGATCAATTCCCAACCATGGGACATGACTGAAGTGCCGTTGAGCAAGGCACCTAACCCCAATTTCTCCCCGGGCGCTGAGTTTAAGGCAGCCCACCGCTCCAGGCACATGTGCACTTCACTGCCCCTTAGTGTGTAATTCACATGTAAATAGTCACTCACGTGGTGTATTTATGGAGATGTGTTGTTTACAGTGCACGGATGGGTAAATGCGGAGGAAGAATTGCATGTGTGCTGGCACACAATGGCCACTGTTGCATTAGTATCATTGTTATATGAACACTTTGAATAGGCAAACTGTCATTAATTGCTGCAGATCTGCATGTTACACAGGGACACAGAGGAAAAACAATGGACACGGGAACATGGACTCAAAAGAGCGACAGTCCCTCCAAATCAGGGACAGTTGGGAGGTATGCAGTTAGTGGCCATATGCTGGGACCAGAGACAAGAAGTCCTGCACTTCTCCTACCCCTCCTACCTCCGTCTCCATCACAATAAAAAAGCTTCATGGTGGAGAATCACCTACGGTTAGCGTCGGTTAGCTATGCGAGGCCCAGACTGCCCCCCCGGTTTTCCTTCAGTAAGGATGGTGTTACATGACCTAGAGGCCGATTCATTAATAGCGCCAGGTAGCGACAGATGAGCGCCAGTAGCGTTATTTTCACAGCGCACACTAGTATTCGCTGTGCTTGGCCGTTGTTCGGCTGTTGACAGCGACTCAGTCGGTGTGCGGTAATGTTGAATACGGGGTTAGGAGTCGCTGTTTGACAGGTTCCGCGCTGTATGGGAGCGCATGATAGCGAATGGCCATAGTGACCGGCTCCCAGCATATTCATTAACAAATCACGCTCAAAAAATTCTCGCGCTGTAAAATGCTTGTTTAAACCCCAGAGCGCTGGCGGCGATGGGTTAAAAGTAGTTTTTTAACCCCCAAACAACCATATTTTTGGAAGAAAAAAAAAACAGGTTTTTACAAACATTTTGTAATATGAATACATTAATATCAGACCTGTAATATCAATTCTGCACAATTTTTTTTTTTTTTTTTTACCTTAAAAAAATTATTTAACATGGCAGAAGTGGTCACAGAATTTTTGCCATTTAAAAAAAAAAAAAATCATTAATAGCAATTAATTAAGAATATTTAAAGATTGTTCTATTGAAATGCATTGGAGAGCGCCAGGTAGCGAGAGGTCATACCTGTCGCTGTTCAAGGTCGCTCGCTGGCGCTGTGGGGTGAGGCTGGAATAATGATGAGTGATTCGCTATCTGGCGCTCTGTCAGTCGCTAAGCAGGATCGGCTTGATAAATGTGTGATTGAGGAGGGGAGCCGGCGTTCTCGTGGCGGTGAGCGTCATTAACGTTCGCTCACCATTCGCTACCTGGTGCTATCCCTTGTTAAATAAGGGCCCTAGTGATGGGGGGGGGCATGAGGGCTTCCCTGTCAGCTCACTTGTGAGGGTATAAAGAGCCCCGCGCAAAGCACTGACTGTTATGGTTGGTGGGGCGGAGGATCGGTGTGGTAAACCCGCGGCAGGTGATGGACATGGCCCAGTGCTGGATACAGAGGCAGCAGGTATGTTTCTTTTTTGCAACTACCAAAGTGGACTAAAACCGCCCCGGGAGTCTATGAGACTTTAGTGCCGACTGACTCACTCTTGCAGAGGCATCCATAACTGGGATGCCCTGCTCTGTGAAACCCCCCAAGTCACCCGCAAATTTTACCTTTGTAACAAGCCCACTGTGCATCACTCCCATCCTTTCTTAGCTGTGCTCAACCAAGCTCGTCGCAACTGAATAGCTGTGTCACAGCCGGAGGATGCAAATGATGCCGCGTGCCGCCGAAGTGTTTGGCTGGGAATACCATCGAGCTTCTCCAGTCGCACATTACATTAAAGCGAATGAAAACCCATTTGGGCTTCCACCGCTCATCCCCTGCCCAGCCCCCCTTCCCCTGCCGGGCCCTGCTGTTGGCTTGGCAGTGGCCCAATTCAAAAAACATATTATTTCACAGCCTAAGCCATACCCGCCGGCACTTTTAGGAGAAACAATCTGCCATTCAGAAAGGCTTGGAGCGGGAGTGCGCACATCCGCAGGAAAGCTGGGTGGCCTGCGATCACAGCGTTGCGGGACACGCCGGAAAAGTTGAGTTTACTGGCGACCGGGGGGCGGTGTCACACAGTGAAGCACTCAGGTGTAGGATGATCTGAGGGCAGGATAGCAGCCGGCCCTGGAATATCAAAAATCTGGGTGGGTTTTCACCCGATTTAATATGCATGAGCAGAGAAGCTGATTGGACAGGCAGCCGTGCATGTGCCATTGGACCAAGGACTGGTACGTTTCCTGGTCAAGCGGTTGGGTTTCACACAGCAGGGCATGCCAAACCAGGGTGTCCCTGGGGGGTGACAGACCAAAACCTGAGATAGTGAAAATGTTGGTTTTGGTCCACTTTAATAAATCTGCCCCATAAAATTCCATTGAGAATGTCAGTCAGTTCCCCTCTAATGTACAGTATTTCAAAAGAATAACTCCGAAGACGGGGAGGCCGATTCATTAATAGCGTCAGGTAGCGACAGATGAGCGACAGTAGCGGTATTTTCACAGCGCCCGCTAGTATTCGCTGTGCTTGGCCGTTGTTCGGTTGTTGACAGCGACTCAGTCGGTGTGCGGTAATGTTGAATACGGGGTTAGGAGTCGCTGTTTGACAGGTTCCGCGCTGTATGGGAGCGCATGACAGCGAATGGCCATAGCGAACGGCTCCCAGCATATTCATTAACAAATCACGCTCAAAAAATTCTCGCGCTGTGAAATGCATGTTTAAACCCCAGAGCGCTGGCGGCGATGGGTTAAAAGTAGTTTTTTAACCCCCAAACAACCATATTTTTGGAAGAAAAAAAAACCATGTTTTTACAAACATTTTGTAATATGAATGCCTTAATATCAGACCTGTAATATCAATTCTGCACAATTTTTTTTTTTTTTTACCTTAAAAAAATTATCTAACATGGCAGAAGTGGTCACAGAATTTTTGCCATTTAAAAAAAAAAAAAAAAAAAAACATTAATAGCAATTAAGAATATTTAAAGAGTGCTCCATTGAAATGCATTGGAGAGCGCCAGGTAGCGAGAGGTCATACCTGTCGCTGTTCAAGGTCGCTCGCTGGCGCTGTGGGGTGAGGCTGGAATAATGATGAATGATTCGCTATCTGGCGCTCTGTCAGTCGCTAAGCAGGATCGGCTTGATAAATGTGTGATTGAGGAGGGGAGCCGGCGTTCTCGTGGCGGTGAGCGTCATTACCGTTCGCTCACCATTCGCTACCTGGTGCTATCCCTTGTTAAATAAGGGCCCTAGTGATGGGGGGGGGGCATGAGGGCTTCCCTGTCAGCTCACTTGTGAGGGTATAAAGAGCCCCGCGCAAAGCACTGACTGTTATGGTTGGTGGGGCGGAGGATCGGTGTGGTAAACCCGCGGCAGGTGATGGACATGGCCCAGTGCTGGATACAGAGGCAGCAGGTATGTTTCTTTTTTGCAACTACCAAAGTGGACCAAAACCGCCCCGGGAGTCTATGAGACTTTAGTGCCGACTGACTCACTCTTGCAGAGGCATCCATAACTGGGATGCCCTGCTCTGTGAAACCCCCCAAGTCACCCGCAAATTTTACCTTTGCAACAAGCCCACTGTGCATCACTCCCATCCTTTCTTAGCTGTGCTCAACCAAGCCCGTCGCAACTGAATAGCTGTGTCACAGCCGGAGGATGCAAATGATGCAGCGTGCCGCCGAAGTGTTTGGCTGGGAATACCATCGAGCTTCTCCAGTCGCACATTACATTAAAGCGAATGAAAACCCATTTGGGCTTCCACCGCTCATCCCCTGCCCAGCCCCCACTCCCCTGCCGCTTGCCCCAGCCGGGCCCTGCTGTTGGCTTGTCAGTGGCCCAATTCAAAAAACATATTATTTCACAGCCTAAGCCATACCCGCCGGCACTTTTAGGAGAAACAATCTGCCATTCAGAAAGGCTTGGAGCGGGAGTGCGCACATCCGCAGGAAAGCTGGGTGGCCTGCGAACACGCCGGAAAAGTTGAGTTTACTGGCGACCGGGGGGCGGTGTCACACAGTGAAGCACTCAGGTGTAGGATGATCTGGGGGCAGGATAGCAGCCGGCCCTGGAATATCAAAAATCTGGGTGGGTTTTCACCCGATTTAATATGCATGACCAGAGAAGCTGATTGGACAGGCAGCCGTGCATGTGCCATTGGACCAAGGACTGGTACGTTTCCTGGTCAAGCGGTTGGGTTTCACACAGCAGGGCATGCCAAACCGGGGTGTCCCTGGGGGGGACAGACCAAAACCTGAGATAGTGAAAATGTTGGTTTTGGTCCACTTTAATAAATCTGCCCCATAAAATTCCATTGAGAATGTCAGTCAGTTCCCCTCTAATGTACAGTATTTTAAAAGAATAACTCCGAAGACGGGGAGGCCGATTCATTAATAGCGTCAGGTAGCGACAGATGAGCGACAGTAGCGGTATTTTCACAGCGCCCGCTAGTATTCGCTGTGCTTGGCCGTTGTTCGGCTGTTGACAGCGACTCAGTCGGTGTGCGGTAATGTTGAATACGGGGTTAGGAGTCGCTGTTTGACAGGTTCCGCGCTGTATGGGAGCGCATGACAGCGAATGGCCATAGCGAACGGCTCCCAGCATATTCATTAACAAATCACGCTCAAAAAATTCCGCGCTGTAAAATGCTTGTTTAAACCCCAGAGCGCTGGCGGCGATGGGTTAAAAGTAGTTTTTTAACCCCCAAACAACCATATTTTTGGAAGAAAAAAAAAACATGTTTTTACAAACATTTTGTAATATGAATACCTTAATATCAGACCTGTAATATCAATTCTGCACAAATTTTATTTTTTTTATTTTTTACCTTAAAAAAAAATATCTAACATTGCAGAAGTGGTCACAGAATTATTGCCATTAAAAAAAAAAAAAAAAAAAAAAAAAACATTAATAGCAATTTATTAAGAATATTTAAAGATTGCTCCATTGAAATGCATTGGAGAGCGCCAGGTAGCGAGAGGTCATACCTGTCGCTGTTCAAGGTCGCTCGCTGGCGCTGTGGGGTGAGGCTGGAATAATGATGAATGATTCGCTATCTGGCGCTCTGTCAGTCGCTAAGCAGGATCGGCTTGATAAATGTGTGATTGAGGAGGGGAGCCGGCGTTCTCGTGGCGGTGAGCGTCATTACCGTTCGCTCACCATTCGCTACCTGGTGCTATCCCTTGTTAAATAAGGGCCCTAGTGATGGGGGGGGGGCATGAGGGCTTCCCTGTCAGCTCACTTGTGAGGGTATAAAGAGCCCCGCGCAAAGCACTGACTGTTATGGTTGGTGGGGCGGAGGATCGGTGTGGTAAACCCGCGGCAGGTGATGGACATGGCCCAGTGCTGGATACAGAGGCAGCAGGTATGTTTCTTTTTTGCAACTACCAAAGTGGACCAAAACCGCCCCGGGAGTCTATGAGACTTTAGTGCCGACTGACTCACTCTTGCAGAGGCATCCATAACTGGGATGCCCTGCTCTGTGAAACCCCCCAAGTCACCCGCAAATTTTACCTTTGTAACAAGCCCACTGTGCATCACTCCCATCCTTTCTTAGCTGTGCTCAACCAAGCCCGTCGCAACTGAATAGCTGTGTCACAGCCGGAGGATGCAAATGATGCCGCGTGCCGCCGAAGTGTTTGGCTGGGAATTCCATCGAGCTTCTCTAGTCGCACATTACATTAAAGTGAATGAAAACCCATTTGGGCTTCCACCGCTCATCCCCTGCCCAGCCCCCCCCTCCCCTTCCGCTTGCCCCAGCCGGGCCCTGCTGTTGGCTTGGCAGTGGCCCAATTCAAAAAACATATTATTTCACAGCCTAAGCCATACCCGCTGGCACTTTTAGGAGAAACAATTTGCCATTCAGAAAGGCTTGGAGCGGGAGTGCGCACATCCGCAGGAAAGCTGGGTGGCCTGCGATCACAGCGTTGCAGGACACGCCGGAAAAGTTGAGTTTACTGGTGACCGGGGAGCGGTGTGTCACACAGTGAAGCACTCAGGTGTAGGATGATCTGGGGGCAGGTTAGCAGCCGGCCCTGGAATATCAAAAATCTGGGTGGGTTTTCACCCGATTTAATATGCATGACCAGAGAAACTGATTGGACAGGCAGCCGTGCATGTGCCATTGGACCAAGGACTGGTACGTTTCCTGGTCAAGCGGTTGGGTTTCACACAGCAGGGCATGCCAAACCGGGGTGTCCCTGGGGGGGACAGACCAAAACCTAAGATAGTGAAAATGTTGGTTTTGGTCCACTTTAATAAATCTGCCCCATAAAATTCCAATGATAATGTCAGTCAGTTCCCCTCTAATGTACAGTATTTCAAAAGAATCACTCCGAAGACCAAGTCACCGTTAAACACTTTTGCACCATTGGTTTTACACCTTCGCCCGGGTTAGACATTTAAAAAAAAAAAGCCAATTATCCCAAGTTTCCCGGACAGGAAATCTCTCCCATTCTCCGGGATGAGATCTCTCGAAGTTTGCTTCAGTTTAAATTGAGCAGTAAACTTGCAGCTGTGTTCCGCTCGCGTTCAATAGCCCGTGAGATTTTATCTCTGCTCATTTGTCAATTTCTATCACTCGCCACTCCGATAAAAACCCAAGGCCATTAGCTGTCATCTCACTTGTGACAGCGCACAACTTTCCACAATGGAGGGCCGGGACATCCGCGCCACGCTTTATTACCGCTGAAATTGCCGGTTAGAGTTTTGCATCTTTAGGAGAGACGGATAACTAAAGGATGGCTTGGTGACGGCGTGTCAGGTGGCGGTCACCGAAAGTCAAGTTACTCCTCATTCCCAGCTATGAAATCCGTATAAATTCTCCTGGTGATCTATATACTGTGCCGCTAAAAAGTGTTCATGCCCTCGCAAGCTGCCGGGTATCATGTCATTACGTTTCACAAGGTAGTGGAGTATTTGCACTATAGGACGCACCGCCATAACAAGCAGTGAGCAGAATCCTCCTCCCAATCGCCTGATAACAAGCAGTGAGCAGAATCCCCACATAAGAGGCAGTGTGCAGAATCCCCCCAATCACCTATTACAGGCAGTATGCAGAATCCCCCAATGACCCTATAACAGCTAGTGTATGCCTTAATTTTGCAATATAAGATGCACTGCCATAAGAAGCAATGTGCAGATTACCGCCCCATCACACCGTAACAGACAGTGTGCAGAATTCCCCCATTACCCCATAACAGGCAGTGTGCAGAATCCCCCCATTACCCTATAACAGGCAGTGTGCAGAATCCCCCCCATAAGAGGAAGTGCGCAGAATCCCCCCAATCACCATATAACAAGCAGTGTATCACATAATTTTGCAATATGAGACGCACTGCCATAACAAGCAGTGTGCATAATGCCCCCCATTACACCATAACAAGCAGTGAGCAGAATTCCCCTATTGCCCCACACAGGCAGTGTGTAAAATCCCCCCATGACAGGTAGTGTGCAGAATCCCCCCCCCCAATCATCCCATAAAAGGCAGCATGCAGAACATGCCCCCAAACACCCCATAACTAGCTGCATGCAGAATCCTCCCCTTATCTAAGAATACCGCCAATCACCCTGTAACAGGCAGCATGCAGAATCCCCCTAATCACCCTATAGCATGCAGTGAGCAGAATCCCCTCATAACAGGCAGTGTGCAGAATTCCCACCAATCACCCCATAACAGGCAGTGTGCAGAATCCTCCCCCCAATCCCCCTGTAACAGGCAGCGTGCAGAATTCCCCCAATCACCCTATAGCATGCAGGGTGCAGAATCCCCTCAATCACCCTACAACAGGCAGTGTATGCCATGATTTTGCAATATAAGGTGCACTGCCATAACAAGCAGTTATGGCCGCTTAAAACCATCACCGCTTAAAATGGAGTATGAAGAATCACCCCATCACCCCATAACAGGCAGTGTGTAGAATCCCCCCAATCACCCCATAACAGGCAGTGAGCAAAATCCCCCCATCACCCCATAACAGGCAGTGTGTAGAATCCCCCCAATCACCCTATAACAGACAGTGAGCAAAATCCCCCCATCACCCCATAACATGCAGTGAGCAGAATCCCCTCATAACAGGCAGTGTGCAGAATCCATCCCCCCAACCCCCTTATAACAGGCAGCGTGCAGAATTCCCCCAATCACCCTAAAACAGGCAGCATATGCCATAATTTTGCAATATAGGATGCAGTGCCATAACAAGCAGTGTGCAGAATCCCCCACCCTTATCACCTAGTCAGAAAAATCACCCCTTCACCCCAAAACAGGCAGTGTGCAGAATCCCACCACCAACGAAGGACAGTGGGGACATGGACTCAAAAGATGGACCGTTCCTCCAATCAAAGACACTTGGGAGGTATGTATGTTTTTACCGTTACCCCAATGGTGGGGATGGTCCTGTGCTGGGGGGTGGGGGCCTCCGGCAGCTGCCCCGCCTTGCCGGGTGTTGGCGCTTGGCCCTTCCTAAAACAAATGGTAAACTGGTCCATACCCACCACACTAGCAAAGGGTGCTTAGCAGTATTTACCCAGATGGTGACGATATCAGAATGTTGGGGAAGAACAGGGGTGGCTCCAGGTTTGTGGGGGCCCTTGGGCAAGAGAGTCTTAGGGGGCCCCAAAGTAGTGAGTCACATGATGTCACCTTTCAGCTCTGCTGCCACAAATGGGTCTCCTGCTGCTGATCGCCCTCCAGTTCCATATTGCCTTCCCTATAGCCACCAATCACCCTCCAGTCCTTATTGCCATCCCTATAGCCACCAATCACCCTCCAGTCCTTATTGCCTTCCCTATAGCCACCAATCACCCTCCAGTCCTTATTGCCATCCCTATAGCCACCAATCACCCTCCAGTCCTTATTGCCTTCCCTATAGCCACCAATCACCCTCCAGTCCTTATTGCCATCCCTATAGCCACCAATCACCCTCCAGTCCTTATTGCCTTCCCTATAGCCACCAATCACCCTCCAGTCCTTATTGCCATCCCTATAGCCACCAATCACCCTCCAGTCCTTATTGCCTTCCCTATAGCCACCAATCATCCTCCAGTCCTTATTGCCTTCCCTATAGCCACCAATCACCCTCCAGTCCTTATTGCCATCCCTATAGCCACCAATCACCCTCCAGTCCTTTTTGCCTTCCCTATAGCCACCAATCACCCTCCAGTCCTTATTGCCTTCCCTATAGCCACCAATCACCCTCCAGTCCTTATTGCCATCCCTACAGTCACCAATCACCCTCCAGTCCTTATTGCCATCCTTATAGCCACCAATCACCCTCCAGTCCTTATTGCCTTCCCTATAGCCACCAATCGCCCTCCAGTCCTTATTGCCTTCCCTATAGCCACCAATCACCTTCCAGTCCTTATTGCCTTCCCTATAGCAACCAATCACCCTCCAGTCCTTATTGCCTTCCCTATAGCAACCAATCACCCTCCAGTCCTTATTGCCTTCCCTATAGCCACCAATCGCCCTCCAGTCCTTATTGCCTTCCCTATAGCCACCAATCACCTTCCAGTCCTTATTGCCTTCCCTATAGCAACCAATCACCCTCCAGTCCTTTTTGCCTTCCCTATAGCCACCAATCACCCTCCAGTCCTTATTGCCTTCCCTATAGCCACCAATCACCCTCTAGTCCTTATTGCCTTCCCTATAGCCACCAATCACCCTCTAGTCCTTATTGCCTTCCCTATAGCCACCAATCACCCTCCAGTCCTTATTGCCTTCCCTATAGCCACCAATCACCCTCTAGTCCTTATTGCCTTCCCTATAGCCACCAATCACCCTCCAGTCCTTATTGCCTTCCCTATAGCCACCAATCGCCCTCCAGTCCTTATTGCCTTCCCTATAGCCACCAATCGCCCTCCAGTCTTTGTTGCCTTCCCTATAGCCACCAATCGCCCTTCAGTCCTTATTGCCTTCCCTATAGCCACAAATCACCCTCCAGTCCTTATTGCCTTCCCTATAGCCACCAATCGCCCTCCAGTCCTTATTGCCTTCCCTATAGCCACCAATCGCCCTCCAGTCCTTATTGCCTTCCCTATAGCCACCAATCACCCTCCAGTCCTTATTGCCTTCCCTATAGCCACCAATCACCTTCCAGTCCTTATTGCCTTCCCTATAGCCACCAATCACCTTCCAGTCCTTATTGCCTTCCCTATAGCCACCAATCGCCCTCCAGTCCTTATTGCCTTCCCTATAGCCACCAATCGCCCTCTAGTCCTTATTGCCTTCCCTATAGCCACCAATCGCCCTCCAGTCCTTATTGCCTTCCCTATAGCCACCAATCACCCTCCTGGTCCTTATTGCCTTTCCTATAGCCACCAATCGCCCTCCAGTCTTTGTTGCCTTCCCTATAGCCACCAATCGCCTTTCAGTCCTTATTGCCTTCCCTATAGCCACCAATCGCCCTCCAGTCCTTGTTGCCTTCCCTATAGCCACCAACCATCCTTAAGTCCTTGTTGCATTCTCTGCTGCCACCAAGCACCCTTCAGCCCGTACTGCTTTCTCCGCTGCCACTAAAGCACCCAGCACTCGGGGGTTCGTGTCCACTGTAAAATAATACCATGTCCAGGTGTGAGCCTGAATGGCATTTGCCCAGGTTTGCCCTGTGCTGGCATCGGCCTTGGGGAAAAACACAAGGGCCAGAGACCCTTCTGGGTTGAGCTGGAAATGGCTGGAGTCCTAATATTTCATGATTTGTTTATGCCGACACACACACACACACACACACGCGCGGCTCCACGCTGAGTTTCATCCGTAGGCAGGACACACGTCACATAGAATTGTTTATCTGGAGAGCCAAACACCTACGTATGTGGCAGTTGTGGCCCATGGTCCCTTCCAGCCCAGCATGACCATGTGATGTTAAGTGACCAGGCTTCAGTGCGAGGAAATGTCTGTAATCATCCCCACAGTTGGCAGAGAGACAAATGAAAGCGAGTCATACACTGAGAATGACAATGACTCGTCTAAGAACAAAGGAGAAGAAGGATGATTATATCCAAGAATAAACACCAAGACGTACTTACAGGACAAATAGGAGATCTGATTGCGTTGACTCACAGCGCACAATTCTTTTTAGCTAGAAGCTGCTCCAATCATCTGCCTCTAAAATCTGGTTAAAGACAAGAGGTCTTGGTTAGCACACATCTTCGGGAGTATGTTGCACCACCAAACTCCAAGGTGCTTCTGTGTAGTCCTAACACTAATCTATTAGCGCCTCACTTGGGTGTACAATACGATGGCTACATTGGGAACAGCTTACCCAGAGGGGTAGCTAGGCTTACTGGCACCCAAGGCAAAGATTTGAAATGGTGCCCCCCCCCCCCCCACCTGTACTCAGGTCCCCCTGACCTGCTGCCCCCAGGGCACGTGCCCCCTCCCTGCCCCCTAGCTACGCCCCTGGCTTGCCTGTGGTTGCCCTATACCTCCAGTGCAGCACATGGGAGGAACGGTCAAAATCCTCTTCATTTCAGCCGAAGGCCCTTCATCCCATGTGCAATCAGAATAGACAAAATGTTGAAGTGGAGCAAAACCCATGTCTGATGACCCTGGATAGTCAAATTCCCAGGTTTTGGCCCACTTTAAAGTGGACCAACACCCACACCGATCAAATCCTTCCCCCCGGGGCATCCAAAATCGGGATAACCCGCTGTGTAAAACATCCAGGCCCCCACTATCCCTCTAGCAGGGCGCGTGCCTCCCCAGGCATTTGTGAATGGCAGGCACGGCCACACTCCCTGCTAGAGGGAAGCAGGGGATGCGGGCGCCAGCGCACTCAGAGCCGCTGGCCTAAGACGAAGGCTTAGACAACATGGCGTCAGCGGCTCCGAGCACGCTGATTGGACAAGCGCCCACGCATGTGCCATAGGACCAGGAAAAGTGAGTTGGCATCGGCGATCTGGGGGGTTTCACACAGTGGGACATCCCCGATCGGGGTGCCCCGGGGGAAAGCACCAAAGCCTAGGATAGTTAAAAACCTGGGTTTTGGTCCACTTTTAGAAGCCACAACACACAACCCTGTTGGCCAGCAACCAGTCCTATAGTCTGTCTTTAAAATCCAATATGTTAAAGCTGCAAATGATCAGATCTCTAAATTAAACATCAGCTCCTACATACCACGGTTGAATTTAAAGGTCAGCAGTTGAGGACGTGGAGTCTGAACGCGTGGGTGGTAAGAGCATTGGTTGGCCCAGCAGGAGGGGGGTTCATTGTCTTATTTGCACTGAGGTGAACTTAACATATTTTTCATATGATTACGGAGATATAGGCCCTTATTTATGAAGGAATAGCGACAGGTAGCGACTGGTGAGGTAATGACGGGCCCCGCCACGAGAACGCCGGCTCCCCACCACAATCACACATTTATCAAGCCAATCCTGCTTAGCGACTGAGATAGCGCCATATAGCGACTCATTCATCATTATTCCAGCCTCAGCCCACAGCGCCAGCGTCCGACCTTGAACAGCGACAGGTATGACCTCTCGCTACCTGGCGCTCTCCAATGCATTTCAATGGAACAATCTTTAAATATTCATAATTAATTGTTATTCATTTTTTTTTTTTTTTTTAATGTGAAAAATTCTGTGACCACTTCTGCCATGTTAGTTAATTTTTTTAAGGTAAAAAAAAAAAATTGTGCATAATTGATATTACAGGTCTGATATTAATGTATTCATATTACTAAATTCTTTAAAAATTTTTTTTTTTTTTGGTTTCCAAAAATATGGTTGTTTGGGGGTTAAAAAACTACTTTTAACACATCGCCGCCAGCGCTCTGGGGTTTAAACATGCATTTCACAGCGCGAGAATTTTTTGAGCGTGATTTTTTGATGAATGTGGTGGGAGCCGGTCGCTCTGACCAGTCGCTATCATGCGCACCCATACAGCGCGGAACCTGTAAATAGCGACTCGTCACCCCGTATTCAACATTACTGCACACCGACTGAGACGCTATCAACAACCGAACAATGGTCAAGCACAGCGACTACTAGCGGGCGCTCTGAAAATACTGCTACAGTCGCTCAACTGTCGCTACCTGCCGCTATTAATGAATCGGCCTCATAGATATATACTGCAGTTTGGCACTTTATGACACTTTTGCACCTTCATTATTGCACAGTTGCACCTTTATTGATTGATATTAGTTTCTGATTTGATGAAATATGGGAGGGAAGTTGATGGGGGTTTTCTTTGCTGATCCCTGCTGCTGGGGTATGTTGTATGTTTTTTTATGTCTGTTATTGTAATGCCCATCATGATTTTTTTATATCTAATGAATTAAAATATGAGATATTATAATTTATGATTATAGATGGTGTCAGTTATTCATCATTAAGGGGTGAGTGGTGCTGTCCAGGTTTTGATCCTTTCTGTGCGGTGCTGAAACCGTAACCAATTGTATATTGTTTTTTCAAATTTGGGATACTAAACTGGCACACTCTTATTCCCTTGTTGGTGTATTTTGGAAGGTGGTGCTGGACAGATTGCACTGTGTGTAGGTTATAATTGAGTCTGAAAGGCTTCTTATTGACAAGATAAGGCACCGAAAGCCGAGATCTTGATTTAAAGTGGACCAACACCCAGGGGGTATCGGCCCAGGAATCTATAAGACTCCCGGGCCGATCAGATCCCTCCCCGCGGAGCATTCGAAATCGGGATGTCCCACGGTGTGAAACTCCCCCCCAGGAAGCCCACAATCCTACCTTTTCCACGTTCCAGCGGCGCATGCGCGTCCGCCGCCGCCGCCTCCCGTGCGTCCCTCTAGCAGGGCGCGCCCCCCGCGCCGGACGTTTGTGAATGGCCGGCGCGGGTGCGCTCCCTGTAAGAGGGATGCGCGGGAGGCGGCGGCGGACGCGATCTGCTTGTCCGGCGCTGCCTCTCGCTTGTCCGCCGTCGGGGATTGGCTGCAGCGGTCACATGGGAGCGGGGAGAGGTGAGTTTTCGGGGCTTTCTGGGGGGTTTCACACAGCTGGGCACCCCCGATCGAGGTGCCCCACCGAAGTGGACCAAATCCCAGGATAGTCAAAATCCTGGGTGTTGGTCCACTTTAAAGGCATTGGTAGAGAAGAAGCCCTGAGAAAGGAGCCAGAGGCCTCGAAACGTGGCCTCTCTATCGATCTCTGTGCTGATTATTCTGGTAATCTGTTTATATGAGTGTTATGCTTCTCTATTATCTGATGCACGTCATGATTATACCATGCATATGTATATACACTGTTATTGCCTATCTGGAATGATGCTACCCTGTACTTATACTTTTTTGTACCTTATTGATGACTATGGTTCGTATATTCCTTGACTATGATGGTCAGTGTTCACTGCTACCTGTTGTAGTATAGAAAACACTCTTCAGGATCGCCCTTGTGACCCCTCATAGACTACACTGGTAATTACCTTGCTATATATAGGCCCTTATTTAAGAAGGGATAGCGTCAGGTAGCACCTGGTTAATGAGAGGTAGCGACAGCGACTGGTGAACGCCGGACACGGCACGCAATTACACATTTATCAAGCAGAATCTGTTTAGCGACTGGGATAGCGCCATGTAGCGTCTGATTCATCATTTTCACAGCCTCAGCGAACAGCGCCAGTGTTCAGCCTTGCACAGCGCCAGGTATAACCTCTCGCTACCTGGCGCTCTCCCATACATTTCAATGGACGATCCTTTTCTTCTCTTTAAACGGGTTTTTTAATTTTTTTTTTTCAAAAAAATCACAAATAATTCTTTGACCTCTTCTGGCATTGAATAAGCATTTTTTTCATTTTTTAAATGTTTCCTCAAAAATGATATTACAGGTCTGGCATTAAAGTGTTCATGTTACAATGTTGTTACAATGTAATTCCATATGTTTTCACTTTGTTACTGGTGGATAGATGCTTGAAAACAGACTTTAAACACACCGCCTCCTGCGCTCTGGGCTTCAAACAACTATTTTTCAGCGCCAGAGATTTGTGAGGCTGTTTTTTTGCTGAATATGGTGTGAGTCGGTCGCTGTGAGCAGTCGCTACCATGCGCTCCCATACAGCGCTGTACTGGTCAAATAGCGACTCCTCACAATGTATTCAACATAACTGTTATAACATATAAGTTAGCGATCCACGGCCGAGCACAGTGACTACTAGCGGGCGCTCTGAAAATGGCTGCTACAGACGCTCATCTGTCGCTACCTGCCGCTAATGATGAATCAGCCTCCCCGTCTATAGTATACATGATATACCGGTATATGGTTACTTTTTAAATCACTCATACTTTTTTACTTGAGGCGGACAACGTTCCTGGAGACTGAGCATATGGAATACTTACCTTGTATTCTTTTTCTACTGCATTGCTGTATCTAGACTGAAAACTGTTTATTGTTATATTATCGCTAACACATTTTATTTGCAAACGGGGAGGCCGATTCATTAATAGCGCCAGGTAGCAACAGATGAGCGACAGTAGCGGTATTTTCACAGCGCACGCTAGTATTCGCTGTGCTTGGCCGTTGTTCGGCTGTTGACAGCGACTCAGTCGGTGTGCGGTAATGTTGAATACGGGGTTAGGAGTCGCTGTTTGACAGGTTCCGCGCTGTATGGGAGCGCATGACAGCGAATGGCCATAGCGAACGGCTCCCAGCATATTCATTAACAAATCACGCTCAAAAAATTCTCGCGCTGTGAAATGCTTGTTTAAACCCCAGAGCGCTGGCGGCGATGGGTTAAAAGTAGTTTTTTAACCCCCAAACAACCATATTTTTTGGAAAAAAAAAACAAGTTTTTCAAAACATTTTGTAATATGAATAAATTAATATCAGACCTGTGATATCAATTCTGCACAAATTTTTTTTTTTTTTTTTTTGTTTTTTTTACCTTAAAAAAAATATCTAACATTGCAGAAGTGGTCACAGAATTTTTGACATTTAAAAAAAAAAAAAAAAAAAAAAAACAATAGCAATGAATTAAGAATTTTAAAGATTGCTCCATTGAAATGCATTGGAGAGCGCCAGGTAGCGAGAGGTCATACCTGTCGCTGTTCAAGGTCGCTCGCTGGCGCTGTGGGGTGAGGCTGGAATAATGATGAATGATTCGCTATCTGGCGCTCTGTCAGTCGCTAAGCAGGATCGGCTTGATAAATGTGTGATTGCGGAGGGGAGCCGGCGTTCTCGTGGCGGTGACCGTCATTACCGTTCGCTCACCATTCGCTACCTGGCGCTATCCCTTGTTAAATAAGGGCCTATGTTTGGTGTGCATTAATCCACTTTGGGAATATATGGATTTATAGGGTACTCATAGGAGAGATACCTTAGGTTTAGACTGCACCCGATTCCTTCCTAGTTCTTATTTTTGCGAAGGTGTGCCAACAGCCATTTTCTATACTAATGCATTGGTAGAGAAGAAGCAAATTAAAGTGAACCAACCATGTCCTATGGAAAGTTACATTAAAAAAAAACACATGTATCAACTGATAATGAATTGGATAAAAAATGCTCACAGGATCTTGGCTTCAAAGTGAAAATTTAAGGGGAAATTACTGGTAAAACATAGTATTTTAAATCAAATGTAACAGACAAGTAAAAACACAGATATGCGCCAAGGGGGCAATTGGGTGTGCCTTGCTCAGTAATGTCCCATGGTTGGGAATCAAACCTGCCACGTTCCGGTCACAAGCCTGTTTCCCTAACTCTAGGCCATAACTGCCCCTCAAAAATCCTATCTCCTATTCAATCTATTAGGGGGTATGGCTTAATTTTAACAATTGGAAGGTATGTGTCATGGATTTCTCATCGGAGAAATCCCAATAGTAGTAAATGACCATAATTAGACTGAGAGACAGAGGCGGATATGCTGCAAACCGTGTTTAATAATAACAAACAGTGATTACACACCAACCAAGCTGCTATATACATATATACACATAGATTGCTGTAAAATCAGAAACATACGTGCTTAGGAGTCCAAAGAAAAGTCCAAGTCCAACAATGGCTAAGGCTAAGGCTAAGGCTCTGGGTCTAGAGTTAAAGCATCAGAGTCCAAGTCCAACAATGGCTAAGGCTAAGGCTCTGGGTCCAGAGTTAAAGCATCAGAATACCCGGGTTCCAAGACAGAAACAATGCTGATCCCCTGAGGCCATGTGTTGATCAGCTTATATAGGCCAGGTAATCACAGGTGCAAGCTCATACCGAGGAAGTCTACAGAACAGCACCATCTGCTGGTGGAGCAGCATAATACAGGGGAACTCAAGCTGAGGAGGGACTCCAGACCCTACAGTATGTTAAAGCACATGGAAGAAAGGATCGGGTCTGGTACGAGGACTAAAGGGCTCTGTTGGCTGCAGGCAGGCCTTTAAAAAATAAAGACTTGCGTCGCTCATGGTTTAGGAAAGCAAAATCCTGTTAACCTTTGTGACAAAAATAACTTGAAGGAAGGTTAATAGCTTGAAACCCGATGGAGTGACGCTAGGAAGTCGGCCTACATGGCTTCACACAATCGCTCCATTAACTTTTCCGACAGCCCTCCCGGCCAACCTCTATCGGGGGAAAGTGCCCCGGTGCAGATTGTCATCGCGGCTTTGAAGTTTCCAGCGCTCGTACCATGAAAGTATTGTTGATAAGGCATATTCCCCCCGAGTACCTGGCTAATGCCTCAATTTGCTTTATTTTACGTGTCTCTCTTGCATTGGCGGCAGCACTAGCAGAATATCAATTTTATTTCTGTAGGTTAAATAGGGCCGCGGGGTCTGGGAAACCTTTTTTTCTATAGTTACTAAAGGGAAAAAAACATCAAATCGCAGGACACGGGAGGACGGGGATTTTGCCGTTTTCATTGTAGACGTTATTGTCTGTGATGTGATGTTGTACTCAATTAATGTAAAAATATTTTATTGTGACTGCGTTTCAAGAGCGACCCGTTGCCTGGAGAGAAAGTGCGCGCTCTTATCCGCTCATCAATTATCGCATTTTATAATTTATGACAGTAAATTATCACTTTTGTCAGCTTTAAAGTCTGATTAACATTTTCCGAAGAGGAACCTGGAAGCGCTGAATTACGACGGCTTGATTTTATCCTTTCCCCGTGAATACAAATGTCCATGAAACTCTCTGGTGGCTGTCACATCTATCTGGGATTCAGTGCATTTTGGGGAGAAAAGGAGGGGTGGCAACTGCTCAGACAGGTTAATAATTAACCTGGGAAGTGCACATGAGCGGGTCAATTAGGATACACAAGTCTTAAAGGAGCCACAGCACTCAACACTATTAGCTTGCAGCCCAACCTATAACCTGTCCCTAAATCTGGTCCACACACATCTGCAGAAAGTAAAGTTGCACCACCAATTGCCAAGGTGCCTCTGTGAGGTGCAGTCCTGACCACTCCCTCTTGAGAAAGGCCAGGACGGCCGAAACGTCGAGGGTTTTTTCTTCCACTTGCGCCTGCCTGTAAGATTTTTTCTGATTATCTGCATTATTACTGATTTAATGTTTGTTTTGCTCATATGAAAAGCTTTTGGGAAATTGGGGAGCACTGGCATTCCTCAACTTTCATCTGACATATAATGCTCCCTTATGCAAGTCATATGTATTAAAGTGAAGCTCTTCTCTCTGTATTGTATATAGTAACATACTGATCTGATTGTACAGGAGCGCAACCTAGTGGTCATTTTTTAGGTCTGCAACCCTACTCAGCATTATATCTGTATACTGCTTTGAAATGATGTTGTGCACATTTGTACAGCACTTGTGACCCTTTTCCTCAATTAAAATCCCTTTATCTTTTTGCAACTCAAACTTTGGTAGTTTGCCTTTCTTTAATTTGTTTAATATTGTGCAGTCCTGACGCCAATCTCTGGGCGCCCCCTTTGGGACAAACAATGCATTAGATAGAGCAGCTTATCTGAGGTTGCCCTATAATCTCGAATGAAGTACACATGGGGTGGAATGGTCGAAAGCCTTGCAGTACAGCTTCAGATCCCCCACCCCATGTGCCTGCACAAACTAGCAGCTGCCACCCTCCTCTGTTTCTTCGGATTTTTACCTGCCCTGCCCATGGGCATCTATGGGCCGGGTTGTCATCACATTGCAGGGCAGCTGCCGCATTCCAGCATTTCCCAAAATGAACGAGGTGTCATTGTTGCTTCTTCCAGAGAACAATGGTGCATATACCACATTCCCTCTTTCCAGGGGTGACCTGGTCATATGCATACCAGGAAGTGGGCCACACCTATATCTAATTCCTGCCGCCCTAGTCTCCCTGCCAGCACTCTTGCACATGGTCCCACTGTATCAGTCTTAATCAAGAAACCCCAACTCGTGTTCTGCCCCAATGCTTTAGCTTCAGAATCATGGCTTTCTTTTTGGGGGGTAGGAGGCATAGCCACCCCTGACACATTACCTGCCCCCACGATTCTAAAGTGTCATGTCCATCAAGTTGGTGATATCCAAACAGGCTTGAACTGGCCCACTGGGTTACCAGGAAATCCCCCCAGTGAGCCCCTGGCCCCACTAAATCATTTATAGCTTTTTTGTGGGATTCCACATGCATGCACATATAGACAATACAGTCAGGCCAAATGTTTCTGTGCATGGGCCCTGAATGTGAGCTACTGATACTTGTCATGGTTTCAGCTTCCTCACATGCTGGTTTCTCACCTTTCTGTGTGCCCTGGCTGTCAGTATAGCTGCACCTCCCCAGCACCTTTAGGCGTGCTGTCTCCTTTTATGGCCATGTTTTGCAGGTCAGCGTCCCCGCAGGTATTGCTGGGGTTAAGGTGGTGCACTGACCATGGCCTCCTGCCCTGATTGGCCAATGGCCACATAAAACCAGGCCTCTCCCAGCAAGCTTTACCATTTATAGTAGCACTGTTATGGTAGCACTGTATGGATTCTTATTACCTGTTGCCGACTTTCACTTTGTCTGACCCTCCTCTGACCGCTGGCTGGAGAGACGCCTGCCTGACCCCGAACTTGTCTACTCATCTGTACCGTGATCCCTCTGACAACCCGGCTTGACCCTTGCCCATTCTGCTGTGTATCCCCTTGGAACCCCAAATCGAAAGGACTATCATTGCCGTGTATGACCTCAGCCAGCCCGACTTCTTCCCAGCCTGGTCCCTGGTTCATCCGCTTTCACCCTGTAAGTCCCCATCCTTTGTGCTATCTACGCCCTGGTGGCAACTATGCCCATTGAGGCGTATCCAGCGTCCTGGCAAATGGAGGCTTGTCTATAGGCAGAAGCAGTGGAGATTGAGTGTTGCGGAAACACCTGAAGGCGGGTGTCCCGCGGGGCCTGACATTACTTGGCCCCTGGACCTAGTTCTACTGGCGGGCCCTGGTCCACCTAGTCCAAAACTGTATCCATACATGCTCATGACTTGCCCCTGCAATACTACAGTATAAAAAAAATCCCAAAAGAATATTGCACTAGTATAAATGATAAGATACAAATGTCCCCCCCACCAGTAATACCAAATAATCTCAGTGTACGGTATTCTGGCTGAATTGAACAATATAGATACCAAAAAGGGGAGACGGCCCAAACACCCCCACAACAACAACAGAAACAAACCACAGCACCACTGTATAATTACACTGAATGATATTTGATTTGGGCAACAACTCAAAAGGCTATTAAAAAAAAAATAACATAAAAAAAACACATATATACAAATACATGACACTGTCTTGTATGGGGGATACTGCACAAGTTCCTTATTAATATACAATCCACGGGTTAATTTGTTCCTCAATACCTAGAATAATATAATAGAACTATAAATCCATCCAAAATACCTGCATTTATAATATATATATGTATTCTGTATATATGCAGAAAAAGTAATAATATGAACGGTGTAAATATGATAAGCAGTGTCCATACAAAAAAACAGCAATATCTCTCAAGCTAATTCAACCAGGGCCTTTTGTCTTCTGCCCTGCCCCCCCCCCCCCCCATACTGCCCACGTGGCAATCTTTCATGTCTCTTCTATGCTGTAAGCGGGAAAGCCAAGAGAAAAGAGAGCATCTTTCGCCCCACTTCCTTCTTAAATGTTATTCCTCTGGTCAGATCTTAATTTCTCCTCCCCCCAACTGCCGCTTCCTGTTACAAGGAAGCAGTCATGTAACACTATCTTCTTAGCCTAAACACAAAACAGATGGTTTCAGTTACATAGTTGTAAGCTGAGATAGAACTCAAGCATAACCCAAACATTACTTGAGTCTGCATATGTATATAATGACTATTGATACAATTCACCAAAGTAAACCTTATATTATATTTATATGTGTATTATCTCCTTTGAATCAACCAGCCCCAGATCAGAATCATAATAAACGGCAGGTAAACATCCACAGATTCCACATTTATCCAAGTTACCTATATACATCAATAATATAAGTAATTTAATAATAATTCATTAATAATTAAGATCATAAACATTCTATTTCTCCGGACCCTTCTTACACCGTCCCATAAAGTGCAAATGCAGTCACATCCAAGTAATACTCCCAAATCCCAATATATCTATAGCAAAAACAAGCTTCCCCACTAATCATATAATGAATGCTCAATAATCTACCCCATAAAGTGCATGTGCCAAACCCCCCAGTATTCACATAAACCCCATGGTGGAAGAGAACCCGAAGGGAAGCAAAGCACTGAGGATGTCAAAATATAAAGTAAAAATATCACCAATTCATCAATCCAGTGCAGTAATTTCTTGCCAACCCACGCGTTCCGTGACGGTGGCGACCCATAGGGGTGAAGTGTCCTAAAATCCCCCTAGTATAAATTATTACACAAAAGCTCAAAAACTTGCATAAAACAATCAGAAGTCAAGGTTCAAAATATGTCCCATAAAACTAAATAACAGCACAGAGCTAGCACGTATAAGCAGCAGGGGAATCCATGTATATTTCCATCAGATGTAGCTAGGCAAATGAGAAAGAAGGAATGAGAGAAAATGCAAAGGAGAGAAAGAGGGAGGAAATATAAGAAAGAGGGAGGAAATATGGAAAAGATAGAAAAATGGAGGTAATATTTAAAAGAAAGAAAGATGGAGGGAATGTGGTAAAAAAAGAAGGAATGAGAGAAAATGCAAATGAGAGAAATATGAAGGGAATATGAGAAAGAGGGAGGAAATATGGAAATGATAGAAAAATGGAGGTAATGTATAAAAGAGAGTAAGATGGAAGTAATGTGGAAAAGAAAGAAGGAATGAGAGAAAATGCTCAGGAGAGAAAGATGGAGGGAATATGAGAAAGAGGGAGGAAATATAGATACCAAAAAGGGGAGGAGGCCCAAACGCCCCCAACAACAACACCAGAAACTATGGAGGGACTATGGAAAAGAAAAAAGGAAGAAGGGAACACATAAAAGATGTAGGTAGTAAAGGTGAGTATGTATTACTTAGCGCCTGGACTAGCTCTGTGGCCCCCCTTGCTGGGCTCTCATGATTTCGGGCTCCAGTTCCTGCGCAGGGGGATTATTTTTTCCGATCTACCTGTTTTCCATGAGGCTTTTGGGCCATTAAACATCATTTCTATGCAAATGCCCCGTATCTGTATGTAATTAATTGGATTTAGAGATTTGCGCTCGCCAGAGCCAGGGCCAGAGGCAAACGCATGAATGACAAGGTCACGCCGCCTGCAAGGTGCCATCCCGCGCCCGGCAAGGAGGAAATATTCTCTTATCTGAAGGCAATGGCGGCTGTGCAGGAGGAGACCAGATGCTGCTGCTGGAAACACTGTTTTCTTTGAAAAAGAAAATGAAAAAAAGTTTAGATTTAAATACAAACTTTTTTACTCTTCACGCACTAACCCTTGATAGGGAAATGGGAGAAAATGAGTGTGTGTCTGGACAGGGGCTTTAAGGCCAAAAGTCAGGTCAGGCATCTCTGAAGCACAGACAAGAGTTAACAGTTCTCACTTCACAGTTCCCAGTAACTGACAAAGGTATCGGGGGCCTGCTGCACCCCACTTTGATGGGACCACTAGCTCTTGGTAATGTAAAGCAAGGACTCACACAGGGCAACAAACGCTAAGGGATAATCTCTCCACTGAATGGCTATGGATCACTTAGTTAAGTCTCACGGCAGCCAATGGATGCCCAGGGACAATGGGCCTAACCGGGTTCCACACTGTTCCCACCACTCTCACTGACTGGCATGAAACTGGGCTTTTAAGGGGTGACCTACCATTAACTCCACCATTATACCACCAATATATAGAAAAACTCCACCCACCTTCTATAGCTAGGGCTAAACTCCACCCTTTTCCCTCTAGCTCTCCTCTCATTCCAGTTAACTCTTTGTTCTCACTTCACAGGGAACTTACAGAGGTATCGGGGGCCTGCTTCACCCCACTTTGATGGGACCACTAGCTCTTGGTAATGTAAGGCAGGGAATCACACAGGGCAACACACGCTAAGGGAGAATCTCTCCCAAGTATGGCTATGGATCACTCAGTTAAGTTCCAGTCTCACAGCAGCCAGTGGATGCTCCTAACTGGGTGCCACACTTTCCTGGGACTTAAGGGTTTCCAATAGGGGCTGCTGAACCTTACTAGTGTCCAGGCACATTTCCTTGGGCACCCCCCCATGAAGTCTCTCTCTTCTGACAAGGACCTCGCTTAAATACAAACATTTTCCTCTCGCTGACTGGCGTGAAACTGTGCTTTTAAGGGATGACCTACCCAGTGACCTACCTACCCAGTGACCTACCATTAACTCCACCAATTATACCATCGGTATATAGAGAGACTCCACCCACCTTCTATAGCTAGGGCTAAACTCCACCCTTTTCCCTCTAGCTCTCCTCTCATTACAGTTAACTTTGTTCTCACTTCACAGGGAACTCACAGAGGTATTGGGGGCCTGCTCCACCCCACTTTGATGGGACCACTAGCTCTTGGTAATGTAAGGCAGGGAATCACACAGGGCAACACACGCTAAGGGAGAATCTCTCCCAAGTATGGCTATGGATCACTCAGTTAAGTTCCAGTCTCACAGCAGCCAGTGAAAGCTCCTAACTGGGTGCCACACTTCCCCGGGACTTAAGGGTTTCCAACCTTACCGGTGTCCAGGCACATTTTCTTGGCCTCGCACACTCTTGATAATAGGTGGCTCCTTGTCTGTTTGATCCACGCCTAAGGCACCCCCCATGAGGTCTCTCTCTTCTGACAAGGACCTCTCTTAAATACAAATGTTTTCCTCTTTGCACACTAGCCTTCTAAGAAAATGGGATAAGGGGGGGGAATGAGTGTGTGCCTGGACAGGGGCTTTAAGGCCAGGTCAGGCATCCCTGGAGCACAGACAAGAGTTCCAACCTAAAGTAGGTTTGAACTTCTCTTCACTAGTTGCAGGGGGCTACCTAGGTCACAGTAGTGGTACACTGCAGTGATAATAAAAGTCAGCTTTAAAGTGTAAACTTCGCCCTTCACCCCTCTAGCTTAAAGCATAGCTCCTCTCATTCCAGTTAACTCTTTGTTCTCACTTCACAGTAACTTACAGGGATATTGGGGCCTGCTCCACCCACTTTGCTGGGACCACTAGCTTTTGGTGATGTAAGGCAGGGAATCACACAGGACAACACACACTAAGGGAGGATCTATCCACCTTATGGCTATGGATTACTGAGTTAAGTTCCAGTCTCACAGCAGCCAGTGAATGCCCAGGGACAATGTATTAAACCGGGTTCCACACTTTCCTAGGGCTTAAGGGTCTCCAACGGGGGCTGCTGCACCTTACTGGAGTCCAGGCAACTTTTCTTGACCTCGCACACTCCCGATAAGGGGTGGCTCCTCGCCTGCTTGATCCATGCCAAAGGCACCTTTAAGGGGTCTCTCTCACCCGACAAGGGCCTTTCCATAAACCCTTATACACTGAAGTAGTCATTCCTCCTGCTTTGTGCTTGCTGTGCCCACCACTCTCGTTGACTGGTGCGAAACTGGGCTTTTAAGGGGTGAGCTACCCAGTGACCTACCATTAACTCCATCCATTATGCCACCGGTATATAGGGAGACCCCACCCACCTTATATAGCTAGAGCTAAACTACACCCTTTTCCCTCTAGCTTAAAGCATAGCTCCTTTCATTCCAGTTAACTCTTTGCTCTCACTTGACAGTTCCCAGTAACTCACAGGGATATTGGGGCCTGCTCTACCCACTTTGATGGGACCACTAGCTCTTAGTAATATAAAGCAGGGACTCACACAGGGCAACACACACTAAGGGAGAATCTCGCCACCTTATGGCTATGAATCTCACAGCAGCCAGTGAATGCCCATGGACAATAGGGTTGATTCAGAGAGACAAAAACAATGTATGAGTGTACGAGCGATTCTATGCATGCATTGCAATCCTACATCAGAGTACGATTACGAGGATGTAATTTTCCAGCGTGACTTTTCTGTTTCATTTTCTCATGTTACAACGTAGGCTTTCGTTTTTGCCCTTTTCCATCGTCTCCTCCCACGAATCCTTTACATTTCCCGTTAGTTTCTGTTTCCCTTTTTCAATAAATATTCGTCCAGACGGAAATCCTTACGATCTTGCGCCTGCGCACTACAAACGTAACTCATTAAAGTGCTCGCCTACATATTTGGGTCACTCACTTCTGCTACAATGCTTAGCTAAATCACTTTGCGCTTTCCTACATCTTCCATGTTTTACCCCTAAAACTCACCCAAACCACTTCGCGGTTAGGTTCTTCTTCCATTTTAGACCCCTAAAACTCACCCAAACCACTTCGCGGTCATGTGAATATTCATCTCTAAATATTTCTGGGCCCATTAGTTTTGTGTTAATGTATTTTGTAAATGAAATGACACTGAAACTTTTATTTTTGTTTTATTTTTTTTTAATACCAAATGCCATTTTTGTTTGGCCTTTTTTTTGAAATTTTTTTTTCTTCATAAAATATAAAATATTGAAATATTTACAAAATTTAAAATGTTTACAACTATAAAAAACTAAATACATAGCAATGGCAGGTCACAGAACATTATTCTTCATCTGTGGTCCCCAACGAGTCGCGCAGCTCCTGCATCTCGCCCACCAACTGAAGGACCCTGACACTCAGTTGTGCCACTCTGGCACGTGTGGTCCCTGTTAAAAATCGTAAATTAAATGATCGGTATAACCTTGTTGGGGTCATACTGCAGTGCCCCCCCCCCCTGTATGGTCCAAACACCTAAATCTGGACTTCAAAAGCCCGAAGGCCCTCCCCACAACGGCCCGGGTTTTGCATAGGGCCCGATTATAGAACTCCTGGCCCGCATTCTGCAGGCAAAGAACGGGCATCAGGAGCAAGGGCAGGAGTGGATATTCAGAATCCCCTGAAATAATGTAAAAATACTAACATAAAATACACATTCTAAGCAACAATATTGTTTAACATGTCATCAAGGGCTAAAAACAGCCATAGGTTAAGACATGAGTCATCAACTATATTCATTGCCATACAGTGAAAATGGATTGATGGAATGTGAGCAAACTTACCCAGGAGCCATCCACCAGATAATTCTCCTGACTCAAACTAACGAAATAAGCCGGAGCTCCGCAATATATAAGCATCATGGGACGACCCAGGATGCCCTGCAAGAACACTGAGGAATCGCATATCCGGACCAAACACTGCTTGTATGTTGTGCGAGTGGCACATCTTGCGGTTCCTGCAACCAAATATAAAATAATTACACAAAGCAAAGGTAACCAACTAAAACAATAACTCCTACAACAAATTAAGATTCAAGTTCAACAATCCAAATATAATTCACAAAGGACATAAGTCTAAAAAAATATAGCAATTATATGGATGTGTGGGAAAATAAAGGTTTACATGCTAAGGACTAATTAAGGTCAGCATTAAAATGCTTCTATAAGGCATGCATGAAATGTATGGATTCAGGTATGCATTGCTATACAATTTATGGCCTCGGCCATGCTGATACATGCAATGCCTTGGTGCTAAAGGCGCGCAGACTCCTCCACATAGCCGCAAAACATGTTCAACAATAGCAATCCGAGCCCTCAAAGGTCCCGTAAGTGGATCGCAAATGAAACGGTTTAATAGGGTGGTGGTCCCTCGGCAATCAGCTCTCTGAATCACACGCAAGCCCATCCCAACAACGTAAGTTATCTGAACGAATGCAAAATATCAGATTTTGATGGGAAAATGATCCGAACTAACGCAAATGATCCGATTTAGTTTCGTTCTTCGAAAGCGCATATATGCATTAGCCCGAACATTCGTACTAACGGAAAATGAACGAAAAAAACAAAAAAAATGACTAACACGCACAAAAACTTTCACAGAAAGTTACGGAAGTCCAGACAAATGTGCCTCTGAATCGAGCCTAATGTGCCCAACCGGGTTCTACACTTCCCTGAGGCTTAAGGGTTTCCAACAGGATCTGCTGCACCTCTGTTACCTCTGTGCTGGGTGTTCACCGTCCGGCACCTCTGAGGTTCCTACTTGGATCCTCTTTTGTCGATAGAAGTGCTCTGAATGACCCCTCTGCCGCCATTTGGGAAGAAGGAGGACAAGGGTCCCCCGTCCTTCCAGTCTGGAATCTTTCCAGGCTCTGATAGCACTGCACTGACTGGGGGCTGCATTTATACTCTAGGGTGTGGCTTCCTTTGGGAATTTCCTCCATCCTTCCAAACCCTGTCATTGTGACTGTTTATGCCTTCAGTAGAGGAGCCAACGAGGGACCCCAAAGGCGCCAGAACAGAAAGAGGACATCACCTGTTGGTGGATGAAGAAGGTGCAGACAGGCTAAGGATATATATAGTGAGGCTGGATCCTGCATGCCTCCCAAATTTTAAGGGTAGGAAAGAGAAACCATTATTAAATTAGGCCACACCCCCTCATTGAGGAATTGATAAAAGATAGTATGTAACAGTTACAACAATCAGAACCTAGATTGCAAATTCCGCACCACAAATCAATAGTAGAAAAATAATTTAGCCCAATACGTGTGGCCCTGCTGTGATTGGAAACTATTTATGCCCTAAATTGAGCCCATACAGTGTTTAAATGGTGAATCCAACAGTTCACCCAAATAGCACCAAATCACTGCACCCCCCCCCCCCACAGCAATCAATACATGCAACAAATATATATCATGAATTTATAAATTATGTATTAGCCAATACCCATAAAAATTCACATTAAGACAAACAATTAAAAAACATATAACACTGGACTGTACATTCCAAGGGGTATCCCAATGAAATCCATAATCCCAATCCAACAAATTTTAAACATTAAATTCAATAAAGTGCCAGTACTGTAAACAATTCAAACCTATAAAGTGCAAATAGTGATGAATATTGTGCAAACAATAATCTATCAATATCAATATACTAATGTGGCAAGAGAAAAAAAGAGCACAAATGTTGAACTACAACAACAAATTAAGCAGCAAACAAACACATCACCTGAGTGAAGAAAATCCGGGTATCCCCCAAAGAATGCTCAAGGTCGAGTGACAGTACCCCCAACACGTCTCGCGGCCCCCCCCGCTCACAGGCCACTTTCTCAAGGTGTAAACTGTCCCCCAATATGCTGCTCTTATACACAGATACTCATCGTTGTAATGCACGGTGCGCCCTGCATTTAAAAAAATAATATTTTTAATCACAATTCTAAAATAGAATTTTAGAATTGTGATTAAAGATAGTATTTTTTTTTTAAATGTTCTGTCCATTGTCATATGTATGTATGTGTTAGTAGGGCCCATTGTTTAGTAACCCCACTGTGCTGCTCCTAGTCTGACATTGGGTCCCGTCCCCTCCGCTCTCCCCAGCTGTAGTATACACGCACTGTCATCAGCGTTGATGTGAACAGCTGATTGGGGGAGCGGTCTGGGGGGCGGGGCCATGATGTCACCGGACGGTTACACCGCTAGGAAACGTGCAGTCTGAGAGTGTGCAGACGGCTTCCGTCCGGAGCCGTGCTGCACGGCCGGGCGCGCCCTGCATTACAATGGTGAGTCTCTGTATATAAGAGCAGCATATTGGGGGACAATCTACACCTTGAGAAAGTGTCCTGTGAGCGGGGGGCCACGAAACGCGTTGGGGTACTGTCACTCGACCTTGAGCATTCTTTGGGGGATACCCAGATTTTCTTCACTCAGGTGATGTGTTTGTTTGCTGCTTAATTTGTTGTTGTAGTTCCACACTTGTGCTCTTTTTTCTCTTGCCACATTAGTATATTGATATTGATAGGATTATTGTTTGCACAATATTCAGCACTATTTGCACTTTAAAGGTTGAATTGTTTACAGTACTGACACTTTATTGAATTTAATGTTTAAAATTTGTTGGATTGGGATTATGGATTTAATTGGGATACCCCTTGGAATGTACAGTCCAGTGTTATATGTTTTTAATTGTTTGTCATTAAGTGAATTTTTATGGGTATTGGCTAATAAATAATTTATGAATTCATGATATATATTTGTTGCATGTATTGATTGCCGTGAAGGGGGTGCAGTGATTTGGTGCTATTTGGGTGAACTGCTGGATTCACATAGTTACATAGTTAATACGATTGAAATAAGACATATGTCCATCACGTTCAACCAAGGGTGTTGGGGTAGGGGAAGTCATTTTTTTTTATTTTATTTTTTTTTACTGTTAAGCGCTAATAGTAACTGTTAGTGTTATTTTCTTCTAAATAAGCATCTAATCCTTTTTTGAAGCTGTCAGCGTTTTATGCTGTAACAAGCTTCTGTGGGAGGCTATTCCATAGATTTATAGTTCTTATGGTAAAAAACGTTTGTCGCCTCCGAAGACTAAATATCTTTTTTTCCAATCGAAAGCAGTGCCCCCTTGTCTTTAGAGAGGATTTTACCTGAAATTGTGTTCCCTCATATTTTTTGTATGGGCCATTTATATATTTATACAAGTTAATCATGTCCCCCCTCAGCCGTCTCCTCTCAAGACTAAACAGATTTAATTCTCGTAATATTTCCTCATAACTAAGATCCTTCATTCCTCTTATTAGTTTGGTGTCTCCTCTGCACCCTTTCCATAGTCAGATCGTCCTTTCTATGAACAGGTGCCCAGAACTGGACGGCATATTCCAGGTGAGAGCGCACCAGTGCTTTGTAAAGAGGCAAAATTACATCCCTATCCCGTGATTCCAGGCCTCTATTAATGCATGATAGTATTGCATGCTGTTATTTAGTGCCCTTTTAACCGCAGGTGTCAGCTATGAGGGGTTTAATTTTAGCCGCTTATATTTGTTACCCGTAGGAAGACATTTAGCAATGTTGCTACTCACAATTGATTTAAAACACTCCCATTTGGCATCTGTATTCTCATTCCTAAACATCTGCTCCCAGTCAATGTCCTGGAGTAAAGCTCTGAGTCTGGGGAAGTTGGCCTTTTTTAATGTTTTTGCCTTCCCAGGCAGAAAATCTTTCTTACAGTTTATGTTAAATACAATTATAGTGTGGTCACTGTTACCAAGATTTTCACAGACTGTTACTGTCCCCATCAGGTAATCATTATTTGATAATACAAGATCTAAAAGAGCATCACCCCTAGTAGGTGCCTCCACGAACTGATTCATATAATTATCTTGTAGCAAGCTGAGTAATGCTCTCCCCCTTGTAGTGGAAGCAGAACCATGTCTCCAGTTGATTCCTGGATAGTTGAAGTCCCCCATCACCACCACTGTAACAGCCTGTGACACCCGCTCTCTGTTTATGCAGTTGTATATTTGGGGGCATATAGATTACACCAAACTGTATTTTAGCATTGTTTACATCGCCCCCACTTCTACCCACAAGGATTCTACATCCTCACAATCTTCTGCTAGTATCCCCTCATTAATATATGCTTTGAGTTCTTGCTTTACATAAAGACACACACCGCCCCCTTTCCTTTTTTCTTTTTTCTTCCCAAAAAAAGCAAAACCTTGTAGATTGACAGTCCAGTCATGTGTGGAATCCAGCCATGTCTCAGCCACACCAACAACATCAGCACCAGAGCCTCAAGCTCCCCCACTTTACTTGCCAGACTTCTGGCATTTGTGAACATACACTTTATGTTCCTATCTAGTTTGACACATTGGGGTATATTATTAGCTTCTGCAGTAATGCATCCGCCTAATTTTTCACTGCTGGTTTGCAACACATGGATCTCCTTATCCATCATAGCAGTCCTCCCCCCTTTTAATTCTCCATCCACCATCATATGCTGTCCCCTAAGTAACCTGTCTTCATTTTTGCTTTCAATCTTGCCCTCCCCCCTCATCTCTAGTTTAAATAACTCTCCACCCCCTCTAGTATCCTCTTACCCAGCCCAGCAGCCCCCCTTCCATTCAGGTGCAAATTTTCTGTAGAACACAGTTTGTACCACAATGAAAAGTCAGCCCAGTGCTCTAGGAACCCAAATCCCTCGGCCCTGCACCAGGACTTGAGCCATGCGTTTAACTCTCTAAGCTCCCGCTGTCTTTCATGTGTAGCGCATGGCACTGGCAGGATTCCAGAGAATACAACCTTGGAGGTCCTTCCCTTCAACTTGGTGCCTAATTCCTTAAATGTATTCTTAAGGATCTTCCATTTCCCATTAATTCTGTCATTGGTTCCCACATGGACCACAGCAGCTGGGTCATCCCCAGCCCCTCCCAGTAATTTATTCACCCTTTCCACCTCATGCCGAAACCTGGCACCAGGGAGACAGCAAGCCATTCGGTTGAGGCGGTCTTGGTGACAAATTATTTTATCAGTCCGCCTGATAATAGAATCCCCTATGACCACTAACTGTCTAGTCCTACCTGCAGTCCCAACCACCCGCTCACTAGCTGGGCTGTCCTCCCAGCTGTTAGGGAGAGCAGTATCTGCTAGGGCTGCCATTTCTGAGACTGACACTCTTGCATCATTACCCAACTTTGCAATTTTGCTAGGGTGCGCAGACACAGGTATGGCCTTCCTTTTCTGTGCACCCTTTCTACTCCCTCTATCTACATTTACCCAGCTACTTATCTGCTCATCCTGACCCATTACTCAATCCTCCTCAGTGTTGCATTTTGCGCCTCCAGATCTCTAACCCGAGCTTCCAGGTTTGCAATTTGCTCACATTTACTAAAGTGGTATTCACCCAGGAACTGCTGCTCCTGAAGTATTCACCATTCACCATTTAAATACTAACAGTTACAACAATAGAGACACTTTGAATAGGAGAATTAATTATTTATTGCTGCAGATCTGCATGTTACACCTCAAGGAGGGACAAATAAGAATGACGAGGGGCAGAGGGACATGGACTCAAAAGAGGGTCAGTCACTCCGAATCAGGGACATGTGGGAGGTATGCGAGAACCTGCAAATGCACTGAGGCATTCTAATTCCTGAGACCCGCTAGTAAGGAACAAAACCCAAGCTAGTTTTGTTCTGCTTTAAAGTGACTGACCACCAAATCAGAAAACTAAAGAGTGGTCATCATTTCTCCCCCCCCACAGCAGATTGGCCCTAGTTGAACAGAAACTCACCGGATCCGAGCCTGCTTATTCCAGTGGCCCAGAATAGGGGCTGTCAGTCATAGGAGGGATGCCATTTCCTTTCCATTTATAAAAATGGAAGCGGCAAGCAGATGTCTGACACGCCCCCTCCATTGTAGTAAATTTAGAGGGTGTGGCTGCGCAGGGGGGAGTACGAGCCAAACACAGGAGCACCTATGACTGGGCAGAAGAGGCACAGGATGCGGTCAGGTGAGTTGCTGATCGTCAGAGTAGGACCGATCAGCTGCAGAGGACAAAAGATGAGTAGACTTTGATCGTGTGTTCAATCACTTTAAATGCTTCTTTTTTGAAAATTTTAAGGGACGGCAGCGTCCGCGGGACCAGGAATAATAGAAAATAGGGCAAAATCTTCAAAGAAGGTATGTAGTGCAAACTCGACAATGTATAATAATGTAAAGGGCTAAGATGGCGGCATAGGTGTGCTGCCATGTTTATTTGATGGTTATTATTGAGTGTCGCTGCTTTAGATAGCGTACCTATAAAAAAAAGTTTATACCTCAACTTAGGATTTACTAACAGCTGTCATCATCCGACAAAATTTACTCCTATATAAAATGCGAGCGCTCCTAGGGATACATTCTCCGAATCACGACCATGATGATTCTTGTTTGGTTTAGTTACACCGTTAATATTATTTGTTCCATGTTCCTGAGCGTTTTAGATGCGCTGTTAATATGGTTGATGTGTTCTGAACAGTTTCCCCTCCTTATACAGCAGATCGGGGAGTTAGACATTGTCTCATATTTACTGTCTCCTGTACTTTCCTGAGCGCGATGCACCCCGACTCGTATTTATTCCCCCCCGGCATTAACTTAGACAGCTTGTGTACAGAAACACTTCTATCAAATGAGCGCCACGATTATTGCGCAATGTCCCCACCAGCTCTACATCCTGACTAGCTTCCCTTAAAAAATAATAGAGTGTAAGCTCTTCTCCTTCTGTATCCTCCTTTATACCCTAATAGAGTGTAAGCTCTTCTCCTTCTGTATTCTCCCTTATACCCTAATAGATTGTAAGCTCTTCTCCTTCTGTATCCTCCCTTATACCCTAATAGAGTGTAAGCTCTTCTCCTTCTGTATCCTCCCTTATACCCTAATATAGTGTAAGCTCTTCTCCTTCTGTATCCTCCCTTATACCCTAATAGATTGTAAGCTCTTCTCCTTCTGTATCCTCCCTTATACCCTAATAGATTGTAAGCTCTTCTCCTTCTGTATTCTCCCTTATACCCCAATAGAGTGTAAGCTCTTCTCCTTCTGTATCCTCCCATATACCCTAATAGAGTGTAAGCTCTTCTCCTTCTGTATCCTCCCTTATACCCTAATAGAGTGTAAGCTCTTCTCCTTCTGTATCCTCCTTTATACCCTAATAGATTGTAAGCTCTTCTCCTTCTGTATTCTCCCTTATACCCTAATAGAGTGTAAGCTCTTCTCCTTCTGTATTCTCCCTTATTTCCTAATAGAGTGTAAGCTCTTCTCCTTCTGTATCCTCCCTTATACCCTAATAGAGTGTAAGCTTTTCTTCTCCTGTATCCTCCCTTATACCCTAATAGATTGTAAGCTCTTCTCCTTCTGTATCCTCCCTTATACCCTAATAGAGTGTAAGCTGTTGATGGGCTGGATGTGTGCAGAGACTGATTATACTCACCGACCTGCTTTTAAACCGAAGAGACAACCTGATGGGTCCCGAGCGCTCGTTATCATCAGCGCCTGGAGGCCTCTCGGCGACGGCTCCCGTCTCGGCATCACATTGCTAATAAACATATCCGACAGGCATGTGCGGGCGTTGTAATAGGGTGACGGAGGGGTCATCAGCATGGTGGTGAAATTAATCCACAGTAACAAGCGCTTTATGAAACAGATTTGTCATTCCAAGATGGGAGATGGTTGGTTTATTTTCACCCTGCAAATGAACTTTAATGAAACTAGAAATAAGGAAACACAGACCTCAGACTGACGCCTGCCAGTGAATTGGCGAATCGGAGGCAAAATCTGGCTTAATCTTCATCAATATATAAACACTATATATAGACTATATGTACACTATGGCCAGTGGCGTAATTAGATGTCGTGGGGCCCGGTTGTGAACATTAAAAATCCTGGGTTTCAGTCCTTTCCCCCAGGGCACTCCGATCAGGGGCACCCCGCAGTTTGAAATCCCCCAGATTGCCCAAAGAAACTCACCTCATCCCGGACCTATGGCACATGCGCAGCCGTTCGTCCAATCAGCGTGCTCAGAGCCGCTGAGGTCACGCCATCTAAGACGGCTTCTAAGGCCAACGGCTCCAAGCATGCTGGTGGGTCCATCGGTCGCTTCCCTCTAACAGGGAGCGTGCCCGCGCTGGCCGTCCACAAAAAAACTGCCATTGACTCTCATTGTCTTGGGGCTGATTCAACACAAGGTGAAACGTTACATCCACTTGTTAAATCAGCCCCAAGGTAGATAATGAAAGTCAATAGCAGTTTTCTCTCCTAAAAAAGGAGTGAGACTTCTCACTTGGCTCTGATTCGACCCCAATGATATTCAATAAAAGGTTCTCTTGGGATCTAGTGGGCCTATCGGCAGGAGAGCGCGCGCAACCTGAGGATGCAGGGGAGGCGACTGCTCTCACTCCCCATTGAAAACAATCAAAGCTGTTTGTTGAATGATGTAAGCCCTCCCGTCGTCTAAACCGTCGTCTAAGGCCAGCGGCTCCGAGCGTGCTGGCGGCCGAATCCCCCACTCCCCTCTAACAGGGAGGCAGGGGAGCACTGGCCATTCACAAATGCCTGGCACGGGCACATGCTCTGCTAGAGGGATAGCGGGGATGCAGCCGTGGCTCACACATGCACCGTTGGACTGGGAAACAAGGTAAGTGAACTGGGCCTGGGGGGCTTCCCACAGCGGGGCATCCCGATTTTGGATGTCCCAGGGGCAGGGCTGTATTTGGTGTTCAAGGTGCCCTAGGCACTTTGATTGCTTGCGCCCCCTTTTTTTTAAGTTAGGTCACGGCCCATAAAAAAAAAAGTCGGAAAGGATGCAATGGGCTAGAGGGCACAAAGGAGGAAATGCAGAGAAGCAGGCGAGCATGTTCTATCTTTTCCTGCGTTCTGACATACAGGAGTCACATGACCACATTAGTGGAGGGGAGATGCTCTGGCCTGTGTTCAACTGATTGCACCCCTCCATCACATAAATACACTCTGCGTCCTTCTGTGGCTGGGGAGGGGGTTAGGCTTGTTAGGAGGCATTAATGTTCTGGCTATGTGAGTTTTATTTTATTTTCTTTATCGTACTAGTAAGGACAGCGCCCTCTCCTCTTCCAGGTTGCCACCCTAGGCACGTGCCCGGGGTTGCCTAATGGTAAATACAGCCCTGCACGGGGGAAAGGGAATTGATCGGCCTGGGAATCTTATAGGCCGATCGCGCTGGGTTTTGGTCCGCTTTAAGTAGTGAATATGACAAGCAAGCTTTTTTAAAAAAAAGGAGCTAATGGTAAAACCTCTTTTCCCAGCGTCTCCTGTATGATAATTGCGAGCGCAGCGAGAACACAAGTGCCGCAATCAAGGCCGAGTCTGGCGGCGGTGCGGTGCGTACAGGTTTCATAATGTATGTAAATGAAATGCATCAGTGGCTCGGCGAATACGGGGGGGGGGGGGGGAGAGATCAGCGGTAAAAGCATTTCTATTAAATAGAAAGAAAAAAAAATGGAGATTGAGAAATACGGAGAAGGTGTCAGGGCCGCGCCACCGCCGATAATGAGAACGTGTGGATCCTCTTCTCGTTCTGCTCGCTTTATCTGTCGCTATTTACCACCATTGTCATGGATGCAGCGGGTGCGGAGGAAAAGCTGCTCCAAGGCACGTGCTGTTGAACTGGGAAAGGTGAGTGGAGTGTTCACATAGCATACCTTCAAAATTTTCAGCGTGGGAAAGAGGGACAATTGTTAAAATAAGCCACGCCCCCTCGCTGAGGGATGGATGAAGCCACGCCCCCTCACTGATTGATGGATAGGAGATAGGATGTAACAGTTACAACAATAGAAACACTTTGAATAGGCAAATGAATCATTTATTGCTGCAGATCTGCATGCTACACCTCAAAGAGGGACAAATGAGAACAACGAGGGGCAGGGGGACATGGACTCAAAAGATGGACAGTCCCCCCAAATCAGGGACACTTGGGAGGTGTGCTGTAACATTCAGGCTTCATACCGAACAGCAAGTGTCCAGGTATGCAAACACGATCTCTGAGGTCCTCTCCAGAGCTTGGAAGCCAATCCGGGGACTGCAGTGGCACATGGGGCCCATGGCAGTAGGCGGGGCTCAGGACATACCTCCCAAAGAGGGGCGTGTTTGTTGGCGAGCTACAGGGACAGTTTTGGGAATTAAGCCAAGTCCCAGCCACACCCTGAAAGGGGAACACCACCTAAGATTTTCACTGTCTGGTGTCGTTCCCCTCAGGTGGGGCATCCCGATTTAGTATGTGAGCAGGTAGCAACTGAGGGAGCCGCAGCACGGACATGCAGAGGTGAGGTGAGACTACAGATGAGCCCTGAGGGTTTTACATGGATGCCCCAGGGATAGGGCATTTATTAATGCTGGGGGTTTTGTAGACTCCAGGGCCGGCTAAAATTCATTTTGGTCTCTGTGGCAGTCAGGGCTGGACTAAGTGTGGTGGAGGCCCCTGGGTACAAAATCTGCTGTAGGCCCCAGATAAAGTATTTTTTTCCTTTAAAATAATAGTCCAGCCAAGTAACTGATTGGTGGTTGTCTGGCACCCGCCTACTTACTGGAACGTCAGATGGAGTACCTTGTGCCACCCTTGTGCGGATGCGTGCTGCTCCTGCTTTGCCATTCTGGGTGGGGGGTAGTTTAGTCGCCGGGCTGGTCCAGCAGAAAACAGTTCCCTGCATTGAACTGCCAGCGGCTGTGCTTGGTGGCTTATGTGCAGTGACAGCTCTGCACCCATCACTGTAGCGTTGCTAACGGCGGCTTTGCTGCTCTAGACTCTCTGTCCTGCCCTGTGGTGGCTTTGGCTGCCAAGATGTGCGGGGGACCCCCACCGCCACGATGGCTTTGTTGCCGGCCCTGCAGCCCGTCAGACCAAAGACTGAAAAGCCTCCTGGACTAGACCATAACCCAAAGGTTGGTGGAGGCCCCCTTTGCAAGGCAAGTGGTGGAGCCCCTTGCGCCCTTCTCATAATCCGGCCCTGTTTAGGCTTGCTTCTTGGTCTTGATCTTGGTCATCTTGGGGTTTTTCAGTATCCACCTGGTGGACTGCCTTTGACTTCTTCCTGAATCATGTGTTTGCTTAGGGTTTGGAAACATTGCTCTTGTAGACTGACTATGGCTACGTTCTTCGTCTCGAGTTTGCTTGGGGTTTCCCAGTATCTGCCTCATAGACGGACCTTGTTTTGCTCCTAGATCTTGGGGATTCGAAAAACGTTTGCATCGTAGACTGACTTCTCTGGTTTCTTCCCCAATCATGGGGTCGATTCAGAGCCAGGTGAGAAATCTCACTCCTTTTTTTAGGAAAGAAAACTGCCATTGACTTTCATTATCTACGGGGTGTAAATGCTCTGAGGTAGAAAATAAAAGTCAATGGCAATTTTTTTTTCTAAAAAAAGGAGAATTCTCACTCGGCTCTGAATTGACTCCAATGTGTTTGCTAAGGTTCTTTAAAACATTTGCCTTGTAGACTGACTTTGTTCTGGTCCTAGATCTTGGGGTTGCTCAGGGTTTTGAAAAAAGTTTGTGTCGTAGACTGACTTTGGTTTCTTCCGCAATCATGGGGTCAATTCGGAACCAGGTAAGCCATTCACTTTCATTGGCAACCGGGTGTAAATTTTCACCTGGCTCTGAATCAGCCCCAAGGTAGACAATGAAAGTCAATGGCAATTTTCTTTCGTATAAAAAGGAGCGATAATTCTCACCCAGCTCTGAATCGACCCCAATGTGTTTGCTAAGGTTCTTTAAAACATATGCTTTGTAGACTGACTTTGTCTTGCTGTTATATCTTGGGCTTGCTCAGGGTTTTGAAAAACGCTTGCGTTGTAGACTGACTTGTCCGGTTTCTTCCTCAATCATGGGGTCAATTCGGAACCAGGTGAGCCATTAACTTTTGATGACCGGGTGTAAATTCTCACCTGGCTCTGAATCAACCACAAGGTAGACAATAAAAGTCAATGGCAATTTTCTTTCCTAAAAATGGAGCGAGAATTCTCACCTGGCTCTGAACCAACTCCAATGTGTTTGTTAAGGTCTTCAAAACATTTACATTGTAGACTGACTTGACTGGCTTCTTGATCTCGTGATCTCGAGTTTGCTCAGGGTTTTTAAACATCTACCTCATTCATGGACTTTAGAGGATTTCTGGATCTTGCGTTTGCTTGAGGTTTTGAAGCTTCGGTGTTGTAGAAAGTTAATAGGGCAGATTCAGCACAGTGACATTTTTTTGTTTTGTTTTTGTGAGGACATTTTTTTAGAATGTTTTTGCCCTTGCAAATTGGTGCTGAACTGCTAAACTACCATATCGACCAGCGGCCAGTGCAGGGGAGCTAGTTGCCTACAGGGCATTTGCCCGATGTGCCCTATGGCCAGTCTGCCCCTGGTCTGGCGTGGCCTAATATGAGTTACCAGAGTAGTGCCTGGTGGAAGAATAAACTTGTGGTTTTGTAGTTATAAAATTTTGGTGGAACTGGAGCATTATTGCTGGATTACCTTCTTAAAGTGGACCAAAACCCACCTGGAGTCTATGAGACTCCAGGGCAGAGGCAAACTCTCCCCCCCCCCCTTCCCTGGCCCCCTCTCCCTCTTCCCTTCCCCCTAGTACCTCTTCCTTCTCTACCTCGATCTTTTGAACTTGGTCCTTTTTTCCTTTTCTGGAACATTATGGTTTCAAACGTTTTCAACTGTCTTTTCCTGTCTATGAACTTAGCTATCTTCAGTAGCCCAAGGCACACATCAACTCGCCTAACATAAAGGTCACAAGAAAATAGGTGTGTAGGCAAAAGTGCATGTTGCGGGAGCCAGAAGGCCCCGCAGCCTGCACGTTCTCAAAAATAGAACAGGGTACGTTGCAAATTGTATTGGTTGTACCAAGTATACCGTACTTTCCTTGTTTTACCTTTTTCTTATATATTTTGTAGATTGTCAAAAATATAGGTATGGACAAAGCGCAAATATGTGCAACACATATTGATAACTTTTCTACCTCCCCTGCACGGAATGGCTGAATTAGCTATATACCGTATCTTCGCCCTATAAGACGCACCTAGGATTTGGAGGAGCTATCGCTGTATTTTACGGCAGCGATAGCAACGGCAGGGCCAGAGATAGCGCCCGACGCTCCTCTATCTGCTGCCTCTTCCTGGACGAACACCCAGGTCAGGGCAGCTGGTGGGTGTGGCCTGCATTGACTCGGTGAAGGCCACGCCCACTTGCTGCATGGACCTGGGTGCTCGCGTGTGCCCCAGCCGGAAGAGGCAGCAGATGGAGGAGCGGCGGGCGCTTTCTCTAGCCCTGCAGCTGCTATCGCTGCCAGAAAAGACAGCGATAGCAGCGTCCGGGACGGGGACAGAGCCCGCAGCTACCCGATAAGGTGCACAGCCATTTTCCCCCACTTTTGGGGAAAAATAAGTGCGTCTTATAGGGCGAAAAATACAGTATCTCGCCTATCTGTATTGTTGAAAACTTAATAAAAATATTGAAACATAAAATAAAGTTGAAATACAGCTCCAGAGAAGAGGAAATAATTTTCTTTATAGGGTTAAGAGTGATGATAGCTCCGGTGTGAGATCATTACCTGTCATCAGACCCCCTTGGTGATACCTGCTGCCTCTTCCTGGACGAACACCCAGGTCAGGGCAGCTGGTGGGTGTGGCCTGTATCGACTCGGTGCAGGCCACGCCCACTTGCTGCACGGACCTGGGTGCTCGCGTGTGCCCCAGCCGGAAGAGGCAGCAGATGGAGGAGCGGCGGGTGCTTTCTCTAGCCCTGCAGCTGCTATCGCTGCCAGAAAAGACAGCGATAGCAGCGGCCGGGACGGGAACAGAGTCCGCAGCTACCCGAGAAGGCGCACAGCCATTTTCCCCCACTTTTGGGGAAAAATAAGTGCGTCTTATAGGGCGAAAAATACAGTATCTCGCATATCTGTATTGTTGAAAACTTAATAAAAATATTGAAACATAAAATAAAGCTGAAATACAGCTCCAGAGAAGAGGAAATCATTTTCTCTATAGGGTTAAGAGTGATGACAGCTCCGGTGTAAGATCATTACCTGTCATCAGACCCCCTTGGTGATATTTTCAGTTCAGCATGCACAGAATGTGATAAGTCATTGTGATAATGGACAGAGATAAGTCATCCTATTGATCTTTTTTTCCTAAAAGCTGGAAGATTAGTTGGAGGGGCACGAAAAATCATTCCCGCAGATCAGCAGCTATTTTCCAGACACGTAGCTTAAGCTTGGCGCGTTTAGGTCCCCGGGCTTCATCAACAAAGTAAAGGTCGAGAGCAAGATGGAATATGCCAATCACGAAATTAAACAAATAGAGTAATATTTGTCAGCCCAAGCACCTTGACTGCGAGCGAAGTGCCAATAAAAAGACTCAATTAATTGAATTTTTCCAGGCGAGGAGAGGCAGGAGTTTAATTACAGAAGGTAACCATGAAAGTAATGGATTCAGGTGTTATCTCCGCTTAGGAAAGATTTCAAAGAAGTAACTTTTTACTTTCAGGGCTAAAAAAATATCAATCTGCAGGACAGGCTTGGGATGAAGTCCAGCCTCCCCTTCATCAGGACAGGAAATCTCTCCTCTATCAGGATAGGCAACCTCCTATCCATCAGGACAGGAAATCTCTCCTCTATCAGGATAGGCAACTTCCTATTCATCAGGACAGGCAACCTCCCATCCATCAGGACAGACAACCTCCCCTGCATCAGGACGGGCAAACTCCCTTCCATCAGGACAGGCAAACTCCCCCCCATCAGGATGGGCAATCTCATCTTCATTAGGATAGGCAACCTCCCCTCCATCAGGACAAGCAACCTCCATTTCTATCAGGACAAGCAACCTCCATTTCTATCAGGACAAGCAACCTCCTTTCCATCAGGACAAGCAACCTCCTTTCTATCAGGACAGGCAATCTCTCCTCCATCAGGACAGGCAATCTCTCCTCCATCAGGACAGGCAACCTCCTTTCCATCAGGACAGGCAACCTCCTTTCCATCAGGACAAGCAACCTCCTTTCCATCAGGACAAGCAACATCCTTTCCATCAGGACAAGCAAACTCCTTTTCATCAGGACAAGCAAACTCCTTTTTATCAGGACAAGCAACCTCCCCTCCATCAGGACAAGCAACCTCCTTTCCATCAGGACAAGAAACCTCCTTTACATCAGGACAAGAAACCTCCTTTTCATCAGTACCAGCAACCTCCCCTCCATCAGGACAGGCAATCTCCCCTCCATCAGGACAGGCAACCTCCTTTCCATCAGGACAAGCAACATCCTTTTCATCAGTACAAGCAACCTCCCCTCCATCAGGACAGGCAATCTCTCCTCCATCAGGACAGGCAATCTCTCCTCCATCAGGAAAAGCAACCTCCTTTCCATCAGGACAAGCAACCTCCTTTCCATCAGGACAAGAAACCTCCTGTTAGGCACTTACCTCATCGCCGTTCCTGGTCCCGCGGCGCGCTGTCAGGTGGCTCCCGGCGGGCTACTGTCCGGCTGTCCCCGGGTCCGCCGTCTCCTCAGCGCCGTCGTGGGGTCCGGGGGCTGGCGGCGCGGGACGCTGCTGGAGCCGGTGTTGCGGCGTGCTCCGCGCGGCTGCGTGGGCCTGCCATTCTGTCCGGGGATGCGGCGCTTCCCCCTCCTGGCGGGGGCGCGCCCGACACTCAACGTGCTCGCGCGCGCGCGCGAGCACGTCTCCTTTATGCCTCCCGGCGGCGCTTTCCCCAGTGCGCCCGCCGGGGGCAAGTTTAAAGTATCCAGTCTCTGGCTGGATCCTGGGATTGAGCCCAGGGACTGGTCGGCCTGTCTGGCCTGGGCCGTCCAGCTCCTGGGACCTATCCCATGATCCGGTGTTGCACCAATCACCCAGGTTCCCTCCAATTCCCCTTTTCCCCAATGGCCAGCATTTATTATAAAGCCCTTCGGCTCTGGGTTCCCAGTGCCCGTTATAGCCTCTGGGTTCTGAACGTGTGTTAAAGTGTCTCCTGTTATAATTCGGCTTTTGGACCTCGACTTCCCTTGCTTGCTGCCTGCCCTGACCCTTCGCTTGCCTGACTACGATTCTGCCTGACCCCTCTGATACCTCGCACCGTGACCTCCTGGATTTTGACCTCGGCTCGTTTGACTACCCTTTGTTACCTCCTTCGGATACCTCGCCCTGTGACCTCCCGGTTTGACCTCGGCCTGTACTTGGACTTCTGCCATCCGGCATCCTCATTCGGGACTCCCTGCCGTTCATCAGTCTCCACCTTAAGCTGGTATCCTTTGCGCCCTATAAGTCCTGGGGGCAACCGACTGGGAGAGGCATTACCCGTGTCTCCTACAAGCGGGGGCTTGTCTATAGGCAGAAGAGGCGGTGGAGATTGGGGGATACCAGCTCAAGACAGACGGGTGTTCGGTACAGTCCTGACAGTATAACGGGCCAGAAGAATGGACCAAATCCTGGAACAGGTGCAAGCCTTAACAGCGGCGGTAGAGCACCTGGCTCATCGGGTTGCGGCCCAGGAGAACCGTCCTGCTCCTAATGTCCCCAGTCCTCAGGGGGCTCCGGCCGCAATGTTTGTGGAACCAAAGATTCCACTCCCGGAAAAATTTCACGGCGACAGGGCAAAATTTGCCAACTTCCGGGACTCTTGCAAATTGTACTTCCAGCTCCGTCCTGTCTCTTCAGGGTCACAAGAGCAGCGGGTCGGGTTGATTATCTCCCTCCTTCAAGGAGACCCTCAGTCCTGGGCCTTTAGTTTGTCATCCCAGGATCCAGTTCGTCTCTCTGTGGACAGTTTTTTTTCCGCGATGGAAGTTCTTTATGATGATCCCGACAAAGGGGCCACAGCTGACGCTAAGTTGCGTACTCTTCGCCAGGGACGCCGTCCAGCCGAAGATTATTGCTCGGAATTCCGTCGCTGGGCAGTAGACTCCCGCTGGAACAATCCTGCCCTCTGCGGCCAATTCCGGCTTGGATTGGCTGAATCCGTCAAGGACACCTTGGTGAATTATCCGGAACCTCAGACCCTAGACGAGTTAATGCACCTCGCCATTCGCATTGACCGTCGGCTTCGGGAAAGACGCCAAGAAAAAGGGTCGCATGCTGAGACAGCTTCAAGGTCTGAGGCCCCAGTAGCACAATCTTCGGAAGAGCCCATGCAACTGGGTGCCACAAGGCTCACCGAAGTCGAGAGACGTCGACGCTTATCCGAGGGGCTATGTCTGTACTGTGGTGGAACCGGCCATATGGTCAGATTATGCCCAAAGAAGCCGTCGGGAAACTCCAGAGCCTAGGGGGTTTCGAGGGGGCCCTCCTAGGCTGTAAGGTATCACCTCAAGTATCGTCTCCAGTTCTTATTCCAGTTCAGATAAAGATTAATTTTAAATTTCTGAATTTAAAGGCTCTCATAGACTCCGGAGCAGCCGGGAACTTCCTTGACTCTGAGTTAGCTCAGAGTTTAGGAATTACGCTCCAGTCCTTGCCAACTCCCATCCGGGTCTCTGCCATTGACGGCACACCTGTGGCTGGAGGTTTAGTTCAGTTCAGAACCCTTCCCGTACACTTCAAGGTGGGAGCTAATCACTCTGAAGTAATTAGTTTTTTGGTCTTGAGTATGCCTAGCACCCCTTTAATTCTGGGATTGCCATGGTTACGGGAGCACAATCCCCAAATTGATTGGGTCTCAGGGCAAGTCATAAAGTGGGGGCACCAATGCTTTCAGAATTGTTTGAAACTCCCGGTCAGGGTTGCGCAACTGTCCCCAGCTGGAATTCCCACTCCGTACTTAGAATTCGCCGACGTCTTTTCTGAAAAGGCGGCGGACAAACTTCCTCCCCATAGACCATGGGATTGCCCTATTGAACTACTCCCCGGTACCATGCCTCCGAGGGGAAGAATATTTAATTTAACCCGAGCTGAAACCATCGCCATGCGGGAATATATTGTGGAAAACCTAGAGAAGGGGTTTATCCGACCATCATCTTCCCCGGCAGGAGCAGGGTTCTTTTTTGTAGAAAAGAAAGATGGGGGGCTCCGCCCCTGTATTGATTATCGGGGTTTAAATAACGTCACTGTTAAAAATAAGTATCCCCTGCCACTTATTGAGGGGTTATTTACACAGGTGGTTGGGGCGCAGGTGTTTTCCAAACTCGACCTTCGGGGGGCCTATAACCTCATCAGAATTAGGCAGGGGGACGAGTGGAAAACGGCCTTCAATACCCTTGAGGGGCACTATGAGTATTTGGTAATGCCATTTGGTTTGTGCAATGCCCCCGCGGTCTTTCAAAGTTTCGTAAACGAAATTTTTAGGGACTATCTTGGCCGTTTTGTGGTCGTTTATTTAGACGACATTCTGATTTTTTCTTCATCCCTGGAAGAACATCGCAAACATGTGCGTATTGTGTTGCAAAAACTCAGGGAAAATTGTTTATATGCCAAGTTAAAGAAGTGTCAATTTGAGGTATCTGAGGTTCCGTTTCTCGGCTATATTATTTCTAAATCTGGCCTGTCCATGGATCAGTCTAAAGTGAAGGCAGTCTTAGAATGGGAGCAGCCCAAGGATCTGAAGGGCCTGCAGAGGTTCCTGGGCTTCGCTAATTTTTATAGAAGGTTCATTAAGAACTTTTCTTCTCTAGTAACTCCATTGACTAATCTTACCAAGAAAAGTGGGTATCCCTCAGTTTGGCCAGTTCAAGCCGTTCAGGCCTTTGAGAATCTGAAAAGAGTCTTTAGCTCCGCCCCGGTCTTAGTTCACCCGGATGAGCAATCACCCTTCTTTGTGGAGGTGGATGCTTCGGAATTTGCAGTGGGGGCGGTTTTGTCACAATATCATGGGTCACCTGAACGCCTTCATCCATGTGCTTTCTTCTCCAAGAAGTTCTCTGGGGCCGAGAGAAATTATGATATTGGCAACAGAGAATTATTGGCTATCAAGCTAGCCTTCCAGGAATGGAGACACTGGCTGGAGGGGGCTCAGTACCCAGTTACGGTCTTTACGGATCATAAAAATCTGGAATACATTCAATCTGCAAAAAGACTAACTCCAAGACAGGCTCGCTGGTCCTTGTTCTTTTCCCGGTTTAACTTCTCTATCACCTATAAACCTGGGTCCAAAAATGTTAAAGCGGATGCCCTGTCTCGGAGTTTCTCTGTCCCTAACTCGCCCGAAAGAGTGGATATTCCCATCTTACCCCACTCCCTGGTGGTAGCCGCCATCCAACCCCAACTTCCTGATCTAGCTCGGTTCCAAGCCGAAGCTCCACCTGAAAAACCTGAATCTGTCCAGTTTGTACCCTCTCTTTACCGCACTGCCTTTTTGTCTCATTTCCATGATACTAAAACAGCGGGTCATCCGGGGGTCAAGAAAACTATTGCTCTATTGACGCGCCAAGTTTGGTGGCCATCCATGAGAAGGGACGCTCAGAATTTTGTCTTAGCCTGTAAAGTCTGTGCTCGGAGTAAGTCTTTAAGACATTCTCCTGAAGGCCCACTTCTACCGTTGCCCACTCCTGCCTCCCCATGGACCCATTTGGCCATGGACTTTGTTACTGATCTTCCCCCTTCCCAGGGATATACAGTTATATGGGTAGTAGTGGACCGCTTTAGCAAGATGGCTCATTTTATCCCTTTAAAGAAACTTCCCTCAGCTCAAATATTAGCTCAACTCTTTGTCACTCACATTTTTAGAATTCATGGTATTCCAGTAGATATTGTTTCGGATAGGGGGGTCCAATTTGTCTCCCGTTTTTGGAGGGCCTTCTGTACTAAGTTGGGTTTCACCGTCTCTTTATCCTCGGCTTTCCATCCTCAATCGAATGGACAAACCGAAAGAACTAACCAATCTTTAGAACAGTACTTGCGTTGTTTTACGGCCGATACTCAGACGGACTGGGCCTTCTTCCTACCGTTTGCTGAATTTGCATTAAACAACGCTTCTCATTCTTCCACGGGGGTTTCTCCCTTCCATTGCGTCTATGGCAAGGACCTGAAGTTTTCTGCCCTTTCAGACCAACCCTCTAGAGTTCCCTCCGTGGATGAATGGTTGTCCAAATGGCCAGGGGAATGGAATAAGATCCAGCAACATCTAACTAAGGCTGTTCTTCAACAGAAAAAGTTTGCAGATCGCAAACGTTCTTCTAACCCTAGTTATGAGGTGGGAAATTGGGTTTGGCTTTCAACCAAGAACTTAGCCTTACGCCAGCCCTCCGCTAAGTTAGGGCCTAAATTTATCGGCCCCTTCCCCATAACACGGAGGATCAATCAGGTTACGTATCAGTTAGCCCTCCCTTCTTCCATGAAAATTTGTAAATCTTTTCACGTTTCACTTCTTAAGCCTGCAAGAAACCATGAACCCAATAATTCCCCTGGGCCTGTGTTAGTCGATGGGCATCAGGAATTTGAGATTGCCCGCATTCTTGACTCCCGCCTGTTTAGAAACTCTCTTCAGTATTTAATTGACTGGAAGGGGTACGGCCCGGAAGAAAGATCTTGGGTCCCGGCCAGAGAAGTTCATGCGCAGAATTTGGTGAAGAGATTTCACAGAGAGAATCCTTTGAAACCCAGCTTGGAGGGTCCAGTGGCCCCTCCTCGGGGGGGGGGTAATGTTAGGCACTTACCTCATCGCCGTTCCTGGTCCCGCGGCGCGCTGTCAGGTGGCTCCCGGCGGGCTACTGTCCGGCTGTCCCCGGGTCCGCCGTCTCCTCAGCGCCGTCGTGGGGTCCGGGGGCTGGCGGCGCGGGACGCTGCTGGAGCCGGTGTTGCGGCGTGCTCCGCGCGGCTGCGTGGGCCTGCCATTCTGTCCGGGGATGCGGCGCTTCCCCCTCCTGGCGGGGGCGCGCCCGACACTCAACGTGCTCGCGCGCGCGCGCGAGCACGTCTCCTTTATGCCTCCCGGCGGCGCTTTCCCCAGTGCGCCCGCCGGGGGCAAGTTTAAAGTATCCAGTCTCTGGCTGGATCCTGGGATTGAGCCCAGGGACTGGTCGGCCTGTCTGGCCTGGGCCGTCCAGCTCCTGGGACCTATCCCATGATCCGGTGTTGCACCAATCACCCAGGTTCCCTCCAATTCCCCTTTTCCCCAATGGCCAGCATTTATTATAAAGCCCTTCGGCTCTGGGTTCCCAGTGCCCGTTATAGCCTCTGGGTTCTGAACGTGTGTTAAAGTGTCTCCTGTTATAATTCGGCTTTTGGACCTCGACTTCCCTTGCTTGCTGCCTGCCCTGACCCTTCGCTTGCCTGACTACGATTCTGCCTGACCCCTCTGATACCTCGCACCGTGACCTCCTGGATTTTGACCTCGGCTCGTTTGACTACCCTTTGTTACCTCCTTCGGATACCTCGCCCTGTGACCTCCCGGTTTGACCTCGGCCTGTACTTGGACTTCTGCCATCCGGCATCCTCATTCGGGACTCCCTGCCGTTCATCAGTCTCCACCTTAAGCTGGTATCCTTTGCGCCCTATAAGTCCTGGGGGCAACCGACTGGGAGAGGCATTACCCGTGTCTCCTACAAGCGGGGGCTTGTCTATAGGCAGAAGAGGCGGTGGAGATTGGGGGATACCAGCTCAAGACAGACGGGTGTTCGGTACAGTCCTGACACCTCCTTTTCATCAGTACAAGCAACCTCCCCTCCATCAGGACAGGCAATCTCTCCTCCATCAGGACAGGCAACCTCCCCTCCATCAGGACAGGCAACCTCCTTTCCATCAGGACAAGCAACATCCTTTTCATCAGTACAAGCAACCTCCCCTCCATCAGGACAGGCAATCTCTCCTCCATCAGGACATGCAATCTCCCCTCCATCAGGACAGGCAACCTCCTTTCCATCAGGACAAGCAACATCCTTTTCATCAGTACAAGCAACCTCCCCTCCATCAGGACAGGCAATCTCTCCTCCATCAGGACAGGCAATCTCTCCTCCATCAGGAAAAGCAACCTCCTTTCCATCAGGACAAGCAACCTCCTTTCCATCAGGACAAGCAACATCCTTTTCATCAGTACAAGCAACCTCCCCTCCATCAGGACAGGCAATCTCTCCTCCATCAGGACAGGCAATCTCTCCTCCATCAGGAAAAGCAACCTCCTTTCCATCAGGACAAGCAACCTCCTTTTCATCAGTACAAGCAACCTCCCCTCCATCAGGACAGGCAATCTCTCCTCCATCAGGACATGCAACCTCCCCTCCATCAGGACAGGCAACCTCCTTTCCATCAGGACAAGCAACCTCCTTTTCATCAGGACAGGCAACCTCCTTTCCATCAGGACAAGCAACCTCCTTTCCATCAGGACAAGCAACATCCTTTCCATCAGGACAAGCAAACTCCTTTTCATCAGGACAAGCAAACTCCTTTTCATCAGGACAAGCAACCTCCTATCCATAAGGACAAGCAACCTCCTTTCCATCAGGACAAGCAACCTCCCCTCTATCAGGACAGGCAATCTCTCCTCCATCAGGACAGGCAACCTCCTTTCCATCAGGACAAGCAACCTCCTTTCCATCAGGACAAGAAACCTCCTTTTCATCAGTACAAGCAACCTCCCCTCCATCAGGACAGGCAATCTCTCCTCCATCAGGACAGGCAACCTCCCCTCCATCAGGACAGGCAACCTCCTTTCCATCAGGACAAGCAACCTCCTTTCCATCAGGACAGGCAATCTCTCCTCCATCAGGAAAAGCAACCTCCTTTCCATCAGGACAAGCAACCTCCTTTCCATCAGGACAAGCAACCTCCTTTCCATCAGGACAAGCAACCTCCTTTCCATCAGGACAAGCAACCTCCTTTTCATCAGTACAAGCAACCTCCCCTCCATCAGGACAGGCAATCTCTCCTCCATCAGGACAGGCAACCTCCCCTCCATCAGGACAGGCAACCTCCTTTCCATCAGGACAAGCAACCTCCTTTCCATCAGGACAAGCAACCTCCTTTCCATCAGGACAAGCAACCTCCTTTTCATCAGGACAAGCAACCTCCCCTCCATCAGGACAGGCAATCTCTCCTCCATCTGGACAGGCAACCTCCCCTCCATCAGGACAGGCAACCTCCTTTCCATCAGGACAAGCAACCTCCTTTCCATCAGGACAAGCAACATCCTTTCCATCAGGACAAGCAACCTCCCCTCCATCAGGACAGGCAATCTCTCCTCCATCAGGACAGGCAACCTCCCCTCCATCAGGACAGGCAACCTCCTTTCCATCAGGACAAGCAACCTCCTTTCCATCAGGACAAGCAACATCCTTTCCATCAGGACAAGCAACATCCTTTCCATCAGGACAAGCAAACTCCTTTTCATCAGGACAAGCAAACTCCTTTTCATCAGGACAAGCAACCTCCTTTCCATCAGGACAAGCAACCTCCCCTCTATCAGGACAGGCAATCTCTCCTCCATCAGGACAGGCAACCTCCTTTCCATCAGGACAAGCAACCTCCTTTCCATCAGGACAAGCAACCTCCTTTCCATCAGGACAAGCAACCTCCCCTCCATCAGGACAGACAATCTCTCCTCCATCAGGACAAGCAACCTCCCCTCCATCAGGACAGGCAACCTCCTTTCCATCAGGACAAGCAACCTCCTTTCCATCAGGACAAGCAACATCCTTTCCATCAGGACAAGCAAACTCCTTTTCATCAGGACAAGCAACCTCCTTTCCATCAGGACAAGCAACCTCCTATCCATCAGGACAAGCAACCTCCCCTCTATCAGGACAGGCAATCCCTCCTCCATCATGACAGGCAACCTCCTTTCCATCAGGAAAAGCAACCTCCTTTCCATCAGGACAAGCAACCTCCTTTCCATCAGGACAAGCAACCTCCTTTCCATCAGGACAAGAAACCTCCCCTCCATCAGGACAAGCAACCTCCTTTCCATCAGGACAAGCAACCTTCTTTTCATCAGGACAGGCAACCTCCTTTCCATCAGGACAAGCAAACTCCTTTCCATAAGGACAAGCAACCTCCTTTCCATCAGGACAAGCAACCTCCTTTCCATCAGGACAAGCAACCTCCCCTCTATCAGGACAGGCAATCTCTCCTCCATCAGGACAGGCAACCTCTCCTCCATCAGGACAGGCAACCTCCCCTCCATCAGGACGGTCAACCTCCAGTCCATTAGGACGGGCAACCTCCCCTCCATCAGGGCGGCAACCTCCCCTCCATCAGGGCGGCAACCTCCCCTCCATCAGGGTGGGCAACCTCCCCTCCATCAGGATAGGAAACCTCCCCTCCATCAGGATAGGAAACCTCCCCTCCTTTCTGTCTAGGGCTGGTCTACAGTCACCCTGCCCCCATCGCCTTTCCTCATTTACGCTGTTCCTATCGTCTTTCCTCATCTACCTTGTCCCCATCGCCTTTCCTCATCTACGCTATTCCTATCGTTTTTCCTCACCTACCCTGTGCCCATCGCCTTTCCTCATCTACCCTGTGCCCATCGCCTTTCCTCATCTACCCTGTGCCCATCGCCTTTCCTCATCTATCCTGTGCCCATCGCCTTTCCTCATCTACCCTGTGCCCATCGCCTTTCCTCATCTACCCTGTCCCGATCGTCTTCCCTCAGCTACCTTGTCCTCATCGTCTTTCCTCATCTACCTTGACCCCTTCGTCTTTCCTCATCTACCCTGTCCCCATCGCCTTTCCACATCTACCCTGTCCCCATCACTTTCCCTTATCTACCCTGTCCCCATCGTCTTTCCTCATCTACCCTGTGCCCATCGCCTTTCCTCATCTACCCTGTCCCCATCACCTTTCCTCATCTACCCTGTCCCCATCACTTTCCCTCATCTACCCTGTCCCCATCGTCTTTCCTCATCTACCCTGTCCCCATCACCTTTCCTCATCTACCCTGTCCGCATCACCTTCCCTCATCTACCCTGTGCCCATCGTCTTTCCTCATCTACCCTTTCCCCATCACCTTTCCTCATCTACCCTGTGCCCATCGCCTTTCCTCATCTACCCTGTGCCCATCGCCTTTCCTCATCTACCCTGTGCCCATCGCCTTTCCTCATCTACCCTGTCCCCATCACCTTTCCTCATCTACCCTGTCCCCATCACCTTTCCTCATCTACCCTGTGCCCATCGCCTTTCCTCATCTACCCTGTCCCCATCGCCTTTCTTCATCTACCTTGTCCCCATCGTCTTTCCTCATCTACCTTGTCCCCATCGTCTTTCCTAATCTACCCTGTCCCCATCACCTTTCCACATCTACCCTGTGCCCATCGCCTTTCTTCATCTACCCTGTCCCCATCACCTTTCCTCATCTACCCTGTCCCCATCACCTTTCCTCATCTACCCTGTCCCCATCACCTATCCTCATCTACCCTGTCCCCATTGTCTTTCCTCATGTATCCTGTCCCCATCGTCTTTCCTCATCTACCCTGTCCCCATCACCTTTCCTCATCTACCCTGTCCCCATCACCTTTCCTCATCTACCCTGTCCCCATCGTCTTTCCACATCTACCCTGTGCCCATCGCCTTTCCTCATCTACCCTGTCCCCATCACCTTTCCTCATCTACCCTGTCCCCATCGTCTTTCCTCATCTACCCTGTGCCCATCGCCTTTCCTCATCTACCCTGTCCCCATCGCCTTTCCTCATCTACCCTGTCCCCATCGTCTTTCCTCATCTACCCTGTCCCCATCGCCTTTCCACATCTACCCTGTCCCCATCGCCTTTCCTCATCTACCCTGTCCACATCGCCTTTCCTCATCTACCCTGCCCCCATCGTCTTTCCTCATCTACCCTGTCCCCATCGCCTTTCCTCATCTACCCTGTGCCCATCGCCTTTCCTCATCTACCATGTCCCCATCGTCTTTCCTCATCTACCCTGTCCCCATCACCTTTCCTCATCTACCCTGTCCCCATCACCTTTCCTCATCTACCCTGTCCCCATCACCTATCCTCATCTACCCTGTCCCCATCACCTTTCCTCATCTACCCTGTCCCCATCACCTTTCCTCATCTACCCTGTGCCCATTGCCTTTCCTCATCTACCCTGTCCCCATCACCTATCCTCATCTACCCTGTCCCCATCACCTATCCTCATCTACCCTGTCCCCATCACCTTTCCTCATCTACCCTGTCCCCATCACCTATCCTCATCTACCCTGTCCCCATCGTCTTTCCTCATCTACCCTGTCACCATCACCTTTCCTCATCTACCCTGTCCCCATCGTCTTTCCTCATCTACCCTGTCCCCATCGCCTTTCCACATCTACCATGTCCCCATCGTCTTTCCTCATCTACCCTGTCCCCATCGCCTTTCCACATCTACCCTGTGCCCATCGCCTTTCTTCATCTACCCTGTCCCCATCACCTTTCCTCATCTACCCTGTCCCCATCACCTATCCTCATCTACCCTGTGCCCATCACCTTTCCTCATCTACCCTGTCCCCATCACCTTTCCTCATCTACCCTGTTCCCATCATCTTTCCTCATCTACCCTGTCACCATCACCTTTCCTCATCTACCCTGTCCCCATCACCTTTCCTCATCTACCCTGTCCCCGTCACCTTCCCTCATCTACCCTGTCCTCATCGTCTTTCCTCATCTACCCTGTGCCAATTACCTTTTCTCATCTACCCTGTGCCCATCGCCTTTCTTCATCTACCCTGTCCCCATCGTCTTTCTTCATCTACCCTGTGCCCATCGCCTTTCCTCATCTACCCTGTCCCCATCACCTTTCCTCATCTACCTTGTCCCCATCGCCTTTCCTCATTTACCCTGTCCCCATCCCCTTCCCTCATCTACCCTGTCCCCATCGTCTTTCCTCATCTACCCTGTGCCCATCACCTCCCCTTATCTACCCTGTCCCCGTCGTCTTTCCTCATCTACCCTGTCCCCATCGTCTTTCCTCATCTACCCTGTGCCCATCACCTTCCCTCATCTACCCTGTCCCCATCGCCTTTCCTCATCTACCTTGTCCCCATCACCTTCCTTCATCTACCCTGTCCCCATTACCTTTCCTCATCTACCCTGTCCCCTTCGTCTTTCCTCATCTACCCTGTGCCCATCACCTTTCCTCATCTACCCTGTGCCCATCGCCTTTCCACATCTACCCTGTGCCCATCACCTTCCCTCATCTACCCTGTCCCCATCACCTTTCCTCATCTACCCTGTGCCCATTACCTTCCCTCATCTACCTTGTCCCCATCGTCTTTCCTCATCTACCCTGTCCCCATCGTCTTTCCTCATCTACCCTGTCCCCATCGCCTTTCCACATCTACCTTGTCCCCATCGTCTTTCCTCATCTACCCTGTCCCCTTCGTCTTTCCTCTTCTACCCTGTCCCCATCGTTTTTCCTCATCTACCCTGTCCCCATCACCTTTCCTCATCTACCCTGTCCCCATCGTCTTTCTTCATCTACCCTGCCCCCATCGTCTTTCCTCATCTAACCTGCCCCCATCGTCTTTCCTCATCTACCCTGTCCCAAACACCTTTCCTCATCTACCCTGTGCCCATCGTCTTTCCTCATCTACCCTGTCCCCATCGTCTTTCCTCATCTACCCTGTCCCCATCGTCTTTCCTCATCTACCCTGTCCCCATCGTCTTTCCTCATCTACCCTGTCCCCATCGCCTTTCCTCATCTACCCTGTCCCCATCGCCTTTCCTCATCTACCCTGTCCCCATCACCTTCCCTCATCTACCCTGTCCCCATCGTCTTTCCTCATCTACCCTGTCCCCATCACCTTCCCTCATCTACCCTGTGCCCATCACCTTCCCTCATCTACCCTGTGCCCATCGCCTTTCCTCATCTACCCTGTGCCCATCGTCTTTCCTCATCTACCCTGTCCCCATCACCTTTCCTCATCTACCTTGTCCCCATCACCTTCCTTCATCTACCCTGTGCCCATCGTCTTTCCTCATCTACCCTGTCCCCATCGTCTTTCCTCATCTACCCTGTCCCCATCACCTTTCCTCATCTACCCTGTCCCCATCACCTTTCCTCATCTACCCTGTCCCCATCGTCTTTCCTCATCTACCCTGTGCCCATCGCCTTTCCTCATCTACCCTGTCCCCATCACCTTTTCTCATCTACCCTGTCCCCATCGTCTTTCCTCATCTACCCTGTGCCCATCGCCTTTCCACATCTACCCTGTCCCCATCACCTTCCCTCATCTACCCTGTGCCCATCGTCTTTCCTCATCTACGCTGTGCCCATTGTCTTTCCTCATCTACCCTGTCCCCATCGCCTTTCCTCATCTACCCTGTCCCCATCACCTTTCCTCATCTACCCTGTGCCCATCGTCTTTCCTCATCTACCCTGTCCCCATCGTCTTTCCTCATCTACCCTGTCCCCATCGCCTTTCCTCATCTACCCTGTGCCCATCGCCTTTCCTCATCTACCCTGTCCCCATCACCTTCCCTCATCTACCTTGTCCCCATCGTCTTTCCTCATCTACGCTGTCCCCATCGCCTTTCCACATCTACCCTGTCCCCATCGCATTTCCTCATCTACCCTGTCCCCATTGTTTTTCCTCATCTACCCTGTCCCCATCATCTTTCCTCATCTACCCTGTCCCCATCGTCTTTCCTCATCTACCCTGTCCCCATCGTCTTTCCTCATCTACCCTGTCCCCATCGTCTTTCCTCATCTACCCAGTCCCCATCGTCTTTCCTCATCTACCCTGTTCCCATCGTCTTTCCTCATCTACCCTGTCCCCATCGTCTTTCCTCATCTACCCTGTCCCCATCGTTTTTCCTCATCTACCCTGTCCCCATCACCTTTCCTCATCTACCCTGTCCCCATCACCTTTCCTCCTCTACCCTGTCCCCATCGTCTTTCCTCATCTACCCTGCCCCCATCACCTTCCCTCATCTACCCTGTCCCCATCACCTTCCCTCATCTACCCTGTCCCCATCGTCTCTCCTCATCTACCCTGTCCCCATCACCTTTCCTCCTCTACCCTGTCCCCATCGTCTCTCCTCATCTACCCTGTGCCCATCACCTTTCCTCCTCTACCCTGTCCCCATCGTCTCTCCTCATCTACCCTGTCCCCATCACCTTTCCTCATCTACCTTGTCCCCATCGCCTTTCCTCATCTACCCTGTCCCCATCGTCTCTCCTCATCTCCGCTGTGCAACGATTTTCTCAGCTGCGGAACTCTATCACTAATATGGAAAGTTTGAAACACTTTAACATACAATATTTAACAGCTCGGTGATAATAGAGATTTGAATAACATTGCGGCATCAGTGGCGCGGCTCCAGATGTTGGAAAATGAGCGCTGATCTGGCTGAGGTTCACGGCCGGGTCACAGAGCGCCGCTGGGGGCGTAATTCGGCAAATGTGCGGAATATGCTTTTAATTACTTCGCAGATACAAATTGTATCACCGAGAGCGTTACAAGACGTGAACCCCGAACGAACTCGGCGGCCATCAACGCAAGGATCTGCACAGGGAAATGCGGCAGCAGACAGGACTCCACCCAACTCAGAGCCAGCCAGTGAACAGACCTGACATACATCAAATGGGTTACAGAGCTTCAAACTATTAATGGGGAATCCAGCTTTAAAACGGACCTCCAGTCAAAAAAGTGGGCAGGCTGATTCATTACTAGCGCCAGGTACCGCGTCTGTAGCGAGGATTTCAGATCGACCGCTAGTAGTCGCTGTGCTCGCCCATGGTTCACTATTTCAGAGCGTCTGTCTCTGGCCGGCATTGATGAATATATTGTGTGAGTCGCTTTAACACCTGTACAGCGCTGTCTGGGAGCGAACGATAGTGCCGGCTCAGTACAACCGACTCACACCATATTCATAAAAAAAATAGCCCCACACAGCGCCAGCGCTCAAAATCGGGTCGCCAGATGCTGTGTGATTAAAGTCTGTTTTTGAACATGTATCCACTAGTAACAAAGCAAAGACACTCCAGGCATGTAAGGACAATTCTGCATAAAAATATTATAAATCAAAAAAGTTTTAAAAAAATGTAATTTTCTAGGCCAGAATACATGGCAGAAAGATTTGAGTTTAAAAAAAAAAAAAAATTAGGATCAGGAAAGGGATTTTAGGGAACGGTAGAGACAGGTAAGACGCGGCGCTCTGCAAGGCTGAACGCTGGTGCTGTGAGCCTGGGATAATGTTGAATCGTACGCTACACGGCGTTCTTTCAGACGCTCACCATAATCGGCTTCATGCCGTGTCCGGCGTTCACTTGCCCCTCCCTGCCGCTACCTGTCGCATACAAGGCACTGCCTGACGCTATCCCTTCATGAATAAGGCCCTTAGTAAATTGCTACTTCAATTCCCCCTCCTCTCAGTGGCATATGCTTTTTGAGAAGGCTTAATCCCATGCAGATGTTTTGGAATAGCTTCTCTCCAAAACTACATGGAAGCTGCCATCTTACTACATGTCTGGCAGTCCTGCTGCTCACACATGAGCATAAGGGGGGGAGATGTGCCAGCAGCAGCCCACACCAAACTGAGAGAGGTATATATCTCAGAAACACAGGGCAGCTTATCTGGCACCACACACACATACACACACACACACTAAATAAATAATTGCTGGAGGAATTCTGTGTGAGGAGGAAGCTGTTACGTTGTTTCTTTGTGTTACAATAGTGGTGGATGGCCCGGGATAGTCAAAAGCCTGGGTTTTGGTCCACTCCACAGCGAGGGTGTTGGTGGGGGCGCCGATGCTAAAATAACAGACTGGACGGGCATCCAAAATGCTGGAGCCTGCACTCACACACACATAACCCCCCGTAAATCTGCGCAGGGAAATGCCACAGCACACAGGACTCCACCCAACTCAGAGCCAGCGAGTGAACAGACCAGATATACATCAAATGGGTTGCAGAGCTTCAAACTATTAAAGGGGAATCCAGCTTTAAAGTGGAACTCCAGTAAAAAAATTATGTTTAGTGCATTGCTTCTCCAAACCCCCCCTCCCCTCAGTGGCATATGCTTTTTTAGAAGGCTTAATCCCATGCAGATCTTGGGAAATAGCTTCTCTCCTGAACTACATGGGAGCCGCCATCTTACTACACATCTGGCAGTCCTGCTCACACATGAGTATAACGGGGGAGATGTGCCAGCAGCAGCAGCCCTCACCAAACTGAGAAAAGTATATAGCTCAGAAACACGAGGCAGCTTATCTGGCACCACACACACACACAAACACACACACACACACACACACACACACACACACACACACACTAAATAAATAGTTGATGGAGGAATACTGTGTGAGGGGGAAGCTGTTACTTTGTTTCTTTGTGTTACAATAGTCGTGGATAACCCGGGATAGTCAAAATCCTGGGTTTTGGTCCACTCCTCAGCGAGTGTGACGGTGGGCGCCGCCGCTAAAGTAACAGACTGGACGGGCATCCAGAATGCTGGAGCCTGCCCTCACACACACACAGAATAAATAGTTGTTGGAGGAATTCTGTGTGAGAGGGTAAGTTGTTACATTGTTTCTTTCAATTAAACTTTAAAGCAGCGAAGGCGTTGGTGGCCATAGGTGCCTCCACTAAAATGACAGTCTGGGGGGGGCATTCGGAATGCTGGAGCCCCCCAACACACACATAACCCCCCAGGACGCCTGTTACCTTAACCTTACCTTAACCTCGCTCCCTCACTGGGAATCCAACGCTGCGATTGATCAGTCGCGGCTATGGATTCCTGGTGGAGGGTGTTAATCCGCTTTACATATAGTGATTCAAAACCCATGCCGCCCGGCCTGGAATCTAAAAGACTCTAGAGCCGGCCGTAGCCGGACCCCGGGGCATCCTATACCGGGATGCTCCGCTGGGTGAAACACCTGGGGTTGCCAATAAACTCACCGGCGGCTTCAATGGCCGCATCTTCAGCTACCCTTTGCGTGCCTGCACACCTGCGCCCAGCCATTTGGAAAGGCTGGACGCACAGGAGCGCGCACTCCACAGGGAAACTGGGGATGCGGCCGGCCTGCTGGCGCACATCACCCAGTAGCCTTAAGATCAGCCAATCAGAGACAAATCGGGCCGACCGCATCACCTGGGGTATTCAGATGAAGAGGGTGGGTGGAGCAGGGAAGCTTAAAAAGGGTTTTGTTCTGCTTTAAGCAACTGGCCCTTTCACAGATGCAGGAGCAGCAGGCCATCACCCAGTGTCAGCAAGTTGCCCTGCAAGAAACCCGTAACAGACGCAGACTTAGAGCTGAGGAGGAATTGGATGAGACAACCATTAGCCGCCAATGGACAAGCTGCCCGGAGAGCTATCCTGGCTGATTTGGGCCATTTTGTTCTCCTTTAAAGACCTTCACCCTTAATAAGAGCCTATCTTAAATGTTTCGCACACCCTGTACATACAGATTGCCCACATTAAAAATCCTACCTGCATCTACTGCATATTATGAGCCATTAAACATCCAAGATGGCGGCTCATGGGCCATCAGGCAGCCTGCAAACAGGAAGTGTCTTCTGACTGTGTCGCTCTGCATTCTGGGATTGCTGTCCTTTCCCTGACCCCAGCTCTGCTCTGTCTGTGCAAAGCACAGCTTATAACCCCTCCCCTGGTGTACTTTATGCCGCTCTCCTCTCCTCAGTATGTGATGCTTCTGAGTCAAGATGGAGGCGCCCGTATCTTAGAGTCCTGAACAGAGTTGCAGCCCAGTGGGGGAAAGAATAAAAGTCACTAAAAACTTAAAATGTATTAATTTTAGATGCTGGGGAATAGTTTTTTTAAGGGTTTGGGCTTTTCATGAAATCATGGTGAAGGTCCAGTTTAACTTGATCCTTCAAAGGTGTGTCGGGGAAATTGGCATCTTAATTATGTCATTTCAGAACACAGACACACACAGACACATACGTTACCATACTTCTCAAGGGCAGCTGTCTTCCCCCCCCCAGAGCCTTGGACCTTTATTTTATAGTCAAGCAGAGGGTTGTCTTATCAGGAAATGCATATGTCTCATCTAATCACAGTACAAACCTTTTTACAATATATATGACATAATGCGTTTTACATATCTAAACATCAGCATCACATACGTGTGATGCCTAGCGGGACACCGGCCTACTGTGAGCAGACAACCCCCAATCTCCACCGCCGCTTCTGCCTATAGCCAAGCCCCCGTTTGCCGGGACGCTAGGAACGCCTCGCCGGACACGGTTGCCCCCAGGTCTTAATAGGCGCAAAGGATGTCAGCTTACGGTGAAGACCGGTGAACCGCGAGGGTATCCCAAAGCCGAGGTCATACTTGGGAAGACAGTCCGGAGGGTGCGTCAGAGTACAGGGATGAGACAGGTGCATAGTCAGGAGTAGCCAAAGTGTCAAGCCTGGAGGTCAGAGATGGCGGGGTATCCAGAGGGGCAGGCAGGTTCGAGGTCAGACAAAGCAGAAGTTGGTACAGGCAGCGGACGGGAATGGTCGATCAAGCCGGGTCGGAAACAGATAATAACTAATGAAATCACACCCTAATCACAAGAGACTATCACGGACACTGAGTGCTGGGCTGACTCTATTTTTTACTGGGGAACTGACCAATGGCCGCCCTGGGGGGGACTGTATGTGCTGATTGGTGCAATATTAAGTGTGATTGGTGATTGGTGCAAAAACTTCCAGGGGCTGGTAAGTCCCGGCAGCGGGGTTGACCAGCCCCTGATGCAAGGCAGGTGAAGAGGACGCTGTGCCGCAGCGCAGCGCCTCCTGACAGCAAACATGCTGGACTGTGGGGAACCCGCACAGCTACAGAGGAGCGAGGGAGGCGGCCGGAGCGGCGTGGCGCACTCCCCGTCATATTGGAATGGCGGGCACGCCCGGCAGAAAGAAGCCGGCGAGCTTTCATGGGGGACGCTCGCCGCGGGCCCCTTGGCACAGGTAAGTCCCTTACATTACGTATATGCACTTGTGATTGACAAGTGACAGCTGTTCTGTCAGTATGAAAGTCGAGACAAGCTATACGTACATTTAGCTCCAAGTATTGCCCTGCAGTTTCAAGGACTTTGCTGACTATTATATAGGACTTTGCTTAAATTATATAGGTCAGATTAAATCGAATTAAAACTGGATTTGGATGGGATTTGATCGGATTGGTCAAGGTTTAAATCATATTTTCATTAACAGGGGGAGGGAGATTAATAAGATATTTAGGTAATTTTGCCGCTAGAGAAACATCATGGCAGCACCTAATTTTCCTCTCCCTACAGGTTCGTGTTAATGACACCCAACGTCCCGCGCAGTGGAGCGGCGTGACATTTAGAAGTCGGTCTTTGTAAAGATCTCCAATAAATGAGATGTGCGGCGTCGGTGCTGGAGGAGGGCGCCAGTCTTCTATGTCTTCATTCCAGCGTTCAGCCCATGGCGCAGCTCCGCGATTGGAGAGGAGTTTCCTTATTACGGAACACTTTGTACGACTTTAGCAAGCAATAATTTTAACAAGGATGATGCCATTTCCCCAGAGTAATATCCCTGAAAGGAGCGATTACTTGGCGCCCCTCCTTTGCCATTTGGCGAGGGGAGAATGACATTTCAACGCAGGAAACATGGCGGAGGATCTTCGGGAAAAAAAAGAAAATATGACATTAAGCGATTTAGCCTCCTGGCTGATTAAAGCGACTCCTCTTTTGCCGCAACTCTTCTATCTAATCCAGAGCAGATAATGATATTCTCTCTCCGTTACTTAAGGGGAATATCAGCCGGTTCCACGGCAGAGATGAAAAAAATATGGAAGCGGCAATATTCCAAATGATCATGATGTGACGAGCAATCGAGAATAGGGTCTCCGGTTCACCCTGAGCATCTACAACAGATGAGGATAAGAGAAGCCTGGTAATGGCGGAGCGGGCGGCTAAAAGGCTGGATGAAGAATGAAAATGCGCCAATATAAAACTTGCACTGCTCATAAGTAGTTTAAAAGCGATCTGCGGCAGCTGATTCTCCCATAATCATCTCGTACGGCGCCAAGCGCAACGGCGTTGCAGGTATCATGGCGCCCAGAGGACGGGGGGCGAATTGTGCCAGGTTCACTTCTGAAGATGAAGGTGATCTGTCTGCCCTCTTATTTTGCAGGTGGTAGTTATGGCCCCCGACGGGATAAACAGAGGAATATGAAAGTGCATAAACTGCAGATGGGAAAGGAAATTGCAAGACGAGTCAACCAGAAATCAGATATGAGGTTTTCCACTGGATAAAAAAAAATATATATAGCTCAGGATTTCAAGGCTCCAACATGCCAAAATCCATCATGATAAAATCAGTGGGCTCCTCCATATAAGGCTGTGAATGCTCCAACATGTCGAAATCCATCATGACGAAATCAGTGGGCTCCTCTAGATGTAAGGCCGCGAATGCTCCAACATACCAAAATCCATCATGATGAAATCAGTGGGCTCCTCCAGATAAGGCTGCGAATGCTCCAACATTATGAAATCCATCATGATGAAATCAGTGGGCTCCTCCAGATGTAAGGCTTTGAATGCTCCAACATGCAGAAATCCATCATGATGAAATCAGTGGGCTCCTCCAGATAAGGCTTTGAATGCTCCAACATGGCGAAATCTATCATGATGAAATCAGTGGGCTCCTCCAGGTGTAAGGCTGCGAATGCTCCAACATGCCGAAATCCATCATGATGAAATCAGTGGGCTCCTCCAGATGTAAGGCTGCGAATGCTTCAACATGCCGAAATCCATCATGATGAAATCACTGGGCTCCTCCAGATAAGGCTGCGAATGCTTCAACATGCCGAAATCCATCATGATGAAATCAGTGGGCTCCTCCAGATAAGGCTGCAAATGCTCCAACATGACAAAATCCATCATGATGAAATCAGTGGGCTCCTCCAGATAAGGCTGTGAATGCTTCAACATGCCGAAATCCATCATGATGAAATCACTGGGTTCCTCCAGATGTAAGGCTTTGAATGCTCCAACATGCAGAAATCCATCATGATGAAACCATTGGGCTCCTCCAGATAAGGCTTTGAATGCTCCAACATGGCGAAATCTATCATGATGAAATCAGTGGGCTCCTCCAGGTGTAAGGCTGCGAATGCTCCAACATGCCGAAATCCATCATGATGAAATCAGTGGGCTCCTCCAGATGTAAGGCTGCGAATGCTTCAACATGCCGAAATCCATCATGATGAAATCACTGGGCTCCTCCAGATAAGGCTGCGAATGCTCCAACATGACAAAATTCATCATGATGATATCAGTGGGCTCCTCCAGATAAGGCTGCAAATGCTCCAACATGCCGAAATTCATCATGATGATATCAGTGGGCTCCTCCAGATAAGGCTGCGAATGCTCCAACATGCCGAAATTCATCATGATGATATCAGTGGGCTCCTCCAGATAAGGCTGCGAATGCTCCAACATGACAAAATCCATCATGATGAAATCAGTGGGCTCCTCCAGATAATGCTGCGAATGCTTCAACATGCCGAAATCCATCATGATGAAATCAGTGGGCTCCTCCAGATAAGGCTGTGAATGCTCCAACATGACAAAATCCATCATGATGATATCAGTGGGCTCCTCCAGACAAGGCTGTGAATGCTCCAACGTGCCGAAATCCATCATGATGAAATCAGTGGGCTCCTCCAGATAAGGCTGCGAATGCTCCAACATGCCGAAATCCATCATGATGAAATCAGTGGGCTCCTCCAGATAAGGCTGCGAATGCTCCAACATGCCGAAATCCATCATGATGAAATTATTAGGCTCCTCCAATTAAGGCTGTGAATGCTCCAACATGCCGAAATCCATCATGATGAAATCATTGGGCTCCTCCAGATAAGGCTTTGAATGCTCCAACATGCCGAGATTTATCATGATGAAATCAGTGGGCTCCTCCAGATGTAAGGCTGAGAATGCTCCAACATGCCAAAATCCATCATGATAAAATCAGTGGGCTCCTCCAGATAAGGCTGTGAATGCTCCAACATACCGGAATTCATCACGATGAAATCAGTGGGCTTCTCCAGATAAGGCTGAAATCCATCAAGATGAAATCAGTGGGCTCCTTCAGATATGGCTGAAATCAATCATGATGAAATCAGTGGGCTCCTCCTGATAAGGCTGCGATTGCTCCAACATGCCGAAACCCATCATGATGAAATCAGTGGGCTCCTCCAGATAAGGCCGAGAATTCTCCAACATGCTGAAATCAATCATGTTGAAATCGCTGGCTCCTCCAGATAAGGCTGAGAATGCTCCAACATGCCGATATCCATCATGATAAAATCAGTGGGCTTCTCCAGATGTAAGGCTGTGAATGCTCCAACGTGCCGAAATCCATCATGATGAAATCAGTGGGCTCCTCCAGATAAGGCTGCGAATGCTCCAACATGCCGAAATCCATCATGATGAAATCAGTGGGCTCCTCCAGATAAGGCTGCGAATGCTCCAACATGCCGAAATCCATCATGATGAAATTATTAGGCTCCTCCAATTAAGGCTGTGAATGCTCCAACATGCCGAAATCCATCATGATGAAATCATTGGGCTCCTCCAGATAAGGCTTTGAATGCTCCAACATGCCGAGATTTATCATGATGAAATCAGTGGGCTCCTCCAGATGTAAGGCTGAGAATGCTCCAACATGCCAAAATCCATCATGATAAAATCAGTGGGCTCCTCCAGATAAGGCTGTGAATGCTCCAGCATACCGGAATTCATCACGATGAAATCAGTGGGCTTCTCCAGATAAGGCTGAAATCCATCAAGATGAAATCAGTGGGCTCCTTCAGATATGGCTGAAATCAATCATGATGAAATCAGTGGGCTCCTCCTGATAAGGCTGCGATTGCTCCAACATGCCGAAACCCATCATGATGAAATCAGTGGGCTCCTCCAGATAAGGCCGAGAATTCTCCAACATGCTGAAATCAATCATGTTGAAATCGCTGGCTCCTCCAGATAAGGCTGAAAATGCTCCAACATGCCGATATCCATCATGATAAAATCAGTGGGCTTCTCCAGATGTAAGGCTGCGAATGCTCCAAAATGCTGAAGTGCATCATGATGAAATCAGTGGGCTCCTCCAGATGTAAGGCTGTGAATGCTCCAACATGACGAAATCCATCATGATGAAATCAGTGGGCTCCTCCAGATAAGGCTGCGAATGCTCCAACATGCCGAAATCCATCATGATGAAATTATTAGGCTCCTCCAATTAAGGCTGTGAATGCTCCAACATGCCGAAATCCATCATGATGAAATCATTGGGCTCCTCCAGATAAGGCTTTGAATGCTCCAACATGCCGAGATTTATCATGATGAAATCAGTGGGCTCCTCCAGATGTAAGGCTGAGAATGCTCCAACATGCCAAAATCCATCATGATAAAATCAGTGGGCTCCTCCAGATAAGGCTGTGAATGCTCCAACATACCGGAATTCATCACGATGAAATCAGTGGGCTTCTCCAGATAAGGCTGAAATCCATCAAGATGAAATCAGTGGGCTCCTTCAGATATGGCTGAAATCAATCATGATGAAATCAGTGGGCTCCTCCTGATAAGGCTGCGATTGCTCCAACATGCCGAAACCCATCATGATGAAATCAGTGATGTATGCGCTAGCTGCGCCAGTTACACCGCATGTTTTGGGTGTTACCGGTATGTGCGCCGCCTCCCAGTCCATCACCAGTCCGTCTGGGATCTCCATCCCTGCTGGCTGGCAGGCATTCAGGGAAGCCGCATCTGGGTCCTGCCAGAATCCCTTCTGTCGAGCAGTTGCCATCACCTTTTGCCTCTCCTGCTGTTGCTGCCACCTCCCAGGTCTCCTGTTGCTGCTTTTGGCTTCTGGCTCTTCTGTCTGAAAGTCTGTTATTAGTTCATCCACCTTCTCCTGCTGCCACTGCCTCTGTTGCTGCCGTCTCATGGGTCTTCTGCTGCTTCTGCCACCTCCAGGGTCTTCTACCCATCGCATGCAGCTTCTGTCTCTTGTGTTTCCTGCTCCTGCCATCGCCTCCCTGAGTTTCCTGCTGCTGCTATTGCTGCCTTCTGTGTTTCATGCTGCTGCCACTTCCTCCTGGGTTTCCTGCTGCTGCCTCCTATGTTTCCTGCTGCTGCCACTTCCTCCTGGGTTTTTCTGCTGCTGCTGCCTCCTATGTTCCTGCTGCCACTTTCTTCCGGGTTCCCTGCTGCTGCCTCCTATGTTTCCTGCTGCCACCTCCTCTCCAGGTTTCCTGCTGCTGCTGCCTTCTGTGTTTCCTGCTGCTGCTGCCTTCTATGTTTACGGCTGCCACCTCCTGTGTTTCCTGTTGCCGCTGTTGCTTCCTGTGTCTCTTGCTGCTGCCTCCTGTGTTTCCTACTGCTGCTGCTGCCTCCTGTTTTTCCTGCTGCTGCCACCTCCTCCCTGGTTTTCCTGCTGCTGCCGCCTTCTATGTTTCCTGCTGCTGCTGCCTCCTGTGTTTCCTGCTGCTGCTTCTACCTGTTGCTGTTTCCATTGTTTAATGATCTCAATTACCACCTGGGTGGTCCAGATGTGTTGCCAACCACCTAAAACTGTTATATGTTAATATTAAAAAAAAAAAAAATACACTGCATGAAACCGCACAGGTGCCCAGTAAATCCCTTCTGTCCTGTTGATACCACTGCCTCCTGAGTCTCCAGCTGAGGCCACCGTTGTTCTCTCCTGCTGTCTCTAGGTTCTAGGAAAGTGATCATCAGGCAACACAGTTAACTCCTTAGGTCCATAAAGAAAAAAAAGTGGTTGTATTCTCCAAAATTACATTTGATGATCACTTAGCCGTGCTTTGGGTTAAGGTCTCCAAACTTTCTGGGTAACTTGTGAGGCATCTTAGGCTCCATTCCGCCCAGCCCAGAAAGAGTTGCATGACCCAGTTTGTGGTTTTAATAGGATACTCAGTGCAGGTAGTTTGAAATCTAAACAGTCAAAAACAGATTCCAACAATTCTGGCAAATCTCCATAGTGCCGGTAACACAGTCTATATGCATCAGCAATGCCCCACATATCATTATTCTAAAAAACAGCCAAACTTTGCCAGATAGGTCCAAAACCATAAAGTCACTTATCCACAGGTTTTAGCACCACACAGAGCCCCACGTTGGGTGCAAACATGGCCTAAGGGGTTAACACTTGGTGAGTGTGGGGTGTGAGTTCAGGATGCTGAACTCTGTGGGCCCCATGGGTGCCATGTAAAATTGGGATGCTGACAGGCATGGTATGCTTGCAGGGTGCACATACAATCCACAGGAGACAAGTCTCTTAAACAAGTAGTTGCTCACTTTATGAGTAGCTTGGTGGTACACTTCATTTCCATCAACAGTATACAAAGTCTGTTCTCCTTGAGTAAAAATAAAGCTGCTGCAGGTTCTCTCGCTTTTAATGGTACCCTGGGGTCTTATCTCCCTCCACAAGAACCAAGGTGTAGCTCTTGCTTCCTGTTCCTCTATAGCAGAGGTAGAATCAGGCTCTGGCTGGATCCTTCTCTCAGTCTGGCCACTGTCTGCTCTCCTCCTGCACATGTCTTGTCTCGCTCCGTGTTACTACAATAATGTGAGCTGAGCTTCGACTGTCTCCAACGGGTGTCCTAACTCTTTTATAGTCTTGAACTGTAGGTTAGAGTTCCTCCTTAACCTAACTGGTGAGTCAGACTAAATAGTTACAATAAACCCATATTCTTGTTCTGCACTTCCACTGATCTAACTGTGATTTAGCTTATGTAACTTTTTAAGTTTCTAGTGTAGTTAAACTAGTGTAAGCTCTAATTGTTGAAAGTAGAACTTAATGTATTGACTATTAGTGCATACATAAACTAATGTTAAACAGGTTCATGCAAACCACATAAAGTCTGGTGATACGATGTTTCTTCATAACCTAGGTTCTTCAGCTAAACATAGGCTAGCAGATCGTTGGAGGAAGTACACGTTGGAGGTCGTTACTCAGCTGCCTGGGATACCCATTTTCAGGATTAAAGGACCAGATGGTCGTGTTAAGGCTTGGCATCATAATCACTTACTTCCTCTGCCTGGGGTTCCTCTTTCAAATGAGGATACAAAGTCTGATTCTACTGCTGAGTCCACTGAGCGGGTTGTGCCCGAGTCACATGATGAATCCTCTGTTGAAGAAATGGCTCAGGTCAGGTCAGACTCAGAAACCCACAAGTGATGTCCTTCCTCAGAGGAGAGGTTTGAATTCTAACTCTTCCAAGGCTTCAGGATTCTGTGTCAACATCTCCTACGGCGACTGGAACATCTGGTGTTTATAAAGACTCCCCTTTGGACTCACTGGAATTATGCCTGATGACATTAGCAGAGGGAGTCATGTTGGAAGACCTCCACTGGTATTCACATATGATTACTTGGGAAGGCCCTATTATGTTGTGCGAAGTTATATGGTTCTATAATATCCAATACATGAAAAATGTATACAAGCCAGCTAAAGTTATATAATCAACAAAAAAACTCTTTTTCTTTTTCTGTAATTATACTACAGACATGTATGGCTTTATGCACTGATGAAGCGGCACTTCCACGAAACGCGTCTGTTTAAAGGCCTAAGCAAAAATCGTCACTTGCTACAAGCTTCTTACTACGAACTGTTACTTGCTTGCTACAAACTGCCTATCAAAGGAATAATAAACAACACGCCAACCTGTGGTGTACGATCTTACCCTACTGCGTATTGGATATTTTAATTTTATTTTTTTATTTTTTTTCTCTATATGTACTTATGAATGAAACAATGTATAAAAACGGAATGTGTATATAAACATCTAATATGTTAAGGGAAAAAGGGACACACTTCTAGGGTCTACCAAAATAACTCGGTATAGGTTTTTCCCCTTTCCTTGTTAAAGGTGGAATCCCCCTCTTTTATATGGTGCAACCTTATGCTTTTATGGACATGATTGCTGCTCATTCTAGACTGGTTAGCATGATGCCTTTCTATTGTTAATGTTGTAGTTTAATAATACTGGTTTAAAATGTTATAATTGTCTTGCCGGGTCAAAAGGAATTTCACCTGGGGGAGAATGTAGGGATGTGGTTGTGTTTGCTGCCTTCTATGTTTCCAGAGGCTGCCTCCTGTGTTTTCTGCTGCTGCCTCCTCTATAGGTTTCCTGCTGTTGCTGCCTCCTGTCTTTCCTGCTGTTGCCACCTTCTCCCTGAATTTCCTGCTGCTGCTTCCTGTGTTTCCTGCTGCTGCCTCCTCCATAGGTTTCCTGCTGCTGCCATCTTCTCCCTGAATTTCCTGCTGCTGCTTCCTGTATTTCCTGCCGCTGATGCCTCCTCCTCCACAGGTTTCCTGCTGTTGCTGCCTACTGTCTTTCCTGCTGCTGCCACCTTCTCCCTGAATTTCCTGCTGCTGCTTCCTGTGTTTCCTGCTGTTGCTGCCTCCTCCTCCACAGGTTTCCTGCTGTTGCTGCCTCTTGTCTTTCCTGCTTCTGCCACCTTCTCCCTGATTTTCCTGCTGCTGCTTCCTGTGTTTCCTGCTGCCTCCTCCTCCACAGGTTTTCTGCTGTTGCTGCCTCTTGTCTTTCCTGCTGCTGCCACCTTCTCCCTGATTTTCCTGCTGCTGCTTCCTGTGTTTCCTGCTGCTGCCTCCTCCTCCACAGGTTTTCTGCTGTTGCTGCCTCCTGTCTTTCCTGCTGCTCAGGGCCAGCTCCAGGGTTTTGTGGGCCCCTGGGTGACAGAGTCTGAGTGTAGTAAAAGGTAGTAAAAAATTCAATTCATGAGAAATAAGCCCGAGAATGTCACTGTTACTGAATCACCAGATAAAAAGACAATGAAAGTCAATGGCAGCTTTTACTACAGTGTAGAAAGGAGTAAACAGTTCTCTACTTTTCTTCGAAGTAAAAAAGTGCCATTGACTTTCATTGTTTTCTTAGCTGGTGATTCAGAAACAGAGACATTCTCAGGCTATTTTTTCATGAATTGAATCTTTTACTACCATGAGAGTTTTTTTCTACTTTTATTGAATCGAGGCCTTGGTGTTTATAATGACTCTTCGGACTCACTGGATTTATTCCTGAAGAAGGCCTTGGTTCTAGATCTTTCTCCCCTGACTAGTGTAGAGAGCAGCAGCTCTGTGTGTTTGCAGTAAACCAGCCTATTGGGACATATGAAAAATGACATGAAGAGAATTGACCTTTTGTTTCATAACTGTGAGTGAACTGTTTCCTACTTTATTGGAAGCTGGAGTAATATAGACTTTCCTGGACTCATTCTTTGAAGCTCTTTATTAGTTGTTCAACTGCTGTTGGGTGTAAACAAGGATACTAACTCTTTATTAAAGACATTGCTAGTGGATATATCCCCTGTGCCCATCAGACTCAACTGGCTGGAGGCACTGAACCAAAAATAAAGCTCATCCTGTTCTCCCTGAATCATCAGTGGGGGCTCAGTTCTTCTTTAACCACACAGATAGCGCCATACATTCTAGCAAAAAGGTGTTTATCATTAGTAACTCAGTTACAGGTGGATATGGGCAATTTAAAGTGATGGCACTGAAGATTGCTGAAACAGAGCCATGAGGTCCAAAGCCTGGGTAATTTGTAATCCAGAGCTAGAGTTCAACTAGCCAAAACAGGTAGTCAACCAAAGCCAAGGGGCCAGGAGTCAAAGCAGGGTAGTCATCCAAACCCAAAGGGTCACGAGCCAGAGCAGATTTTTCATCCAAAGCCAAGGGTTCACGAGCCAGAGTAGGGTTGTTGTCTAAAGCCAAAAGGTCAGGATTAGAGATGAGCGAATAGATTTGGACGAACTCAAATTCGTTCCGAATTTCAGGAAAAATTCGATTCTGAACTTCCCCGCGATTCGATCGTTCGAAGTTTTCCTTTAAACTCCATTTATTTCAATTACAGCCATTGTAAAATGGTGGATGCACATGTCCGGACATATCCCCTGGGGCAAGTTATCATGGGAAGGTCACATGCAGCCTATCAGCAGCCAGGAAGCCCGGTGATGTCACAGTGCTATATAAACGGCGGCCATCTTGCTTGTGCGCATTTCAGCCTTGCATTGCAGACAGGGAGAGACTTACAGACAGGCAGGGAGAGTCAGGGAGACCCACAGGGACCCACACAGTGCCAGGGAGAGCCAGGGAAAGAAAGGGAAAAATCGTGAATGATCCAGGCAGGGACAGCAGAGAAAGTGACAGGGAAACTTTTTTTTTATTTTCACTTCACTTTATTTGCCAGATCAGTTTTAAATTGCTATTTTTTGTGCTGTAAATATTCCTGGCCACTGTGCATCCCATCTTGGCAGTGGCATATTTAACCCTATCTGTTACACACAAGCATTTCTTATAACTCGATTAGTTTTAATTTTTTTTGTATGCTGTAAAAACCCCAGCCCACATGGGCATACTATTTCAGCACATTTCACCCTATCTGTTATACTAAATAAGCTTCTTCTGCCTCTGTTTTATTAATATATTGCATTTTGAATTGGTTTTGTGCATACTGTAAAAACACCAGGCCACATGGGCATCCCAAACCAGCACATTTCACCCTATCTGTTATACTAAATCAGCTTCTTCTGCCTCTGTTTTATTAATGTATTGCATTTGAATTGGTTTTGTGCGTCCTGTAAAAACACCAGGCCACAGGGTATCCCAAAACAGCACATTTCACCCTATCTGTTATACTAAATCAGCTTCTACAGGCTCTGTTTTATTAATATATTGCATTTGAATTGGTTTTGTGCGTCCTGTAAAAACACCAGGCCACAGGGTATCCCAAAACAGCACATTTCACCCTATATGTTATACTAAATCAGCTTCTAAAGGGTCTGTTTTATTAATATATTGCATTTTGAATTGGTTTTGTGCATCCTGTAAAAACACCAGGCCGCAGGGTATCCCAAACCAGAACATTTCACCCTATCTGTTATACTAAATCAGCTTCTACAGGCTCTGTTTTATTAATATATTGCATTTGAATTGGTTTTGTGCGTCCTGTAAAAACACCAGGCCACAGGGTATCCCAAAACAGCACATTTCACCCTATATGTTATACTAAAGCAGCTTCTACAGGCTCTGTTTTATTAATATATTGCATTTTGAATTAGTTTTGTGCGTCCTGTAAAAACACCAGGCCGCAGGGTATCCCAAACCGGCACATTTCACCCTATCTGTTATACTAAAGCAGCTTCTACAGGCTCTGTTTTATTAATATATTGCATTTTGAATTGGTTTTGTGCTTCCTGTAAATCACCAGGCCGCAGGGTATCCCAAACCAGAACATTTCACCCTATCTGTTATTACTAAAGCAGCTTCTACAGGCTCTGTTTTATTAATATATTGCATTTTGAATTGGTTTTGTGTGTCCTGTAAAAACACCAGGCCACAGGGTATCCCAAACCGGCACATTTCACCCTATCTGTTATACTAAAGCAGCCTCTAAAGGCTCTGTTTTATAAATATATTGCATTTTGAATTGGTTTTGTGCGTTCTGTAAAAACACCAGGCCGCAGGGTATCCCAAACCGGCACATTTCACCCTATCTGTTATACTAAAGCAGCTTCTAAAGACTCTGTTTTATTAATATATTGCATTTTGAATTGGTTTCGTGCTTCCTGTAAATCACCAGGCCGCAGGGTATCCCAAACCAGAACATTTCACCCTATCTGTTATACTAAAGCAGCTTCTACAGGCTCTGTTTTATTTATATATTGCATTTGTAATTGGTTTTGTGCGTCCTGTAAAAACACCAGGCCACAGGGTATCCCAAAACAGCACATTTCACCCTATATGTTATACTAAATCAGCTTCTAAAGGGTCTGTTTTATTAATATATTGCATTTTGAATTGGTTTTGTGCATCCTGTAAAAACACCAGGCCACATGGGCATCCCAAACCAGCACATTTCACCCTATTTGTTATACTAAATCAGCTTCTTCTGCCTCTGTTTTATTAATATATTGCATTTTGAATTGGTTTTGTGCGTCCTGTAAAAACACCAGGCCGCAGGGTATCCCAAACCAGAACATTTCACCCTATCTGTTATACTAAATCAGCTTCTACAGGCTCTGTTTTATTAATATATTGCATTTGAATTGGTTTTGTGCGTCCTGTAAAAACACCAGGCCACAGGGTATCCCAAAACAGCACATTTCACCCTATATGTTATACTAAAGCAGCTTCTACAGGCTCTGTTTTATTAATATATTGCATTTTGAATTAGTTTTGTGCGTCCTGTAAAAACACCAGGCCGCAGGGTATCCCAAACCGGCACATTTCACCCTATCTGTTATACTAAAGCAGCTTCTACAGGCTCTGTTTTATTAATATATTGCATTTTGAATTGGTTTTGTGCTTCCTGTAAATCACCAGGCCGCAGGGTATCCCAAACCAGAACATTTCACCCTATCTGTTATTACTAAAGCAGCTTCTACAGGCTCTGTTTTATTAATATATTGCATTTTGAATTAGTTTTGTGCGTCCTGTAAAAACACCAGGCCGCAGGGTATCCCAAACCGGCACATTTCACCCTATCTGTTATACTAAAGCAGCTTCTACAGGCTCTGTTTTATTAATATATTGCATTTTGAATTGGTTTTGTGCTTCCTGTAAATCACCAGGCCGCAGGGTATCCCAAACCAGAACATTTCACCCTATCTGTTATTACTAAAGCAGCTTCTACAGGCTCTGTTTTATCAATATATTGCATTTTGAATTTTTTTTTTACGTCTTGTGAAAACACCAGCCCACAGGGTATCCCATATTGCCAATTTTCATAGTATCTGGTGCAGAGAAGCAGTACCTCACTTTATTTAGCTTCTGCTTTTTAAAGTAAACACATTTTTTAAGTGCCTATTGCGCATTTCAAATACATAAAAATGTCAGGCAGACAAGTGCCAGGATGTCCAAAGAGGAGTGGCAGAGGCCAAGATTCAGCAGGCAGAGATCGCAGCAGACTAGGGGCGAGTGGCAGCAGGAGTCGCGGTGAGAGACCTGATCTGCCAGTATCTGCTAGCGGTCGTGTCTCCACCAGTAACGCATCTGCCGTGGTTAACGCGGTCATCCACATCATCACAAGTTAAATCTGACACTCCCAGTCTAGGGTCGGTAGGTTCATCTGACACAACCCTGAGTTGGCATGGCCCGAGAGCAGTCCCTGGCCTCCCATTGCCTCTGTCCTACGCCGTTCCCTCCCCCAGCGAGGGACTTTCCTGGACTCATTCTTTGAAGCTCTTTATTAGTTGTTCAACTGCTGTTGGGTGTAAACAAGGATACTAACTCTTTATTAAAGACATTGCTAGTGGATATATCCCCTGTGCCCATCAGACTCAACTGGCTGGAGGCACTGAACCAAAAATAAAGCTCATCCTGTTCTCCCTGAATCATCAGTGGGGGCTCAGTTCTTCTTTAACCACACAGATAGCGCCATACATTGTAGCAAAAAGGTGTTTATCATTAGTAACTCAGTTACAGGTGGATATGGGCAATTTAAAGTGATGGCACTGAAGATTGCTGAAACAGAGCCATGAGGTCCAGAGCCTGGGTAATTTGTAATCCAGAGCTAGAGTTCAACTAGCCAAAACAGGTAGTCAACCAAAGCCAAGGGGCCAGGAGTCAAAGCAGGGTAGTCATCCAAACCCAAAGGGTCACGAGCCAGAGCAGATTTTTCATCCAAAGCCAAGGGTTCACGAGCCAGAGTAGGGTTGTTGTCTAAAGCCAAGAGGTCAGGATTAGAGATGAGCGAATAGATTTGGACGAACTCAAATTCGTTCCGAATTTCAGGAAAAATTTGATTCTGAACTTCCCCGCGATTCGATCGTTCGAAGTTTTCCTTTAAACTCCATTTATTTCAATTACAGCCATTGTAAAATGGTGGATGCACATGTCCGGACATATCCCCTGGGGCAAGTTATCATGGGAAGGTCACATGCAGCCTATCAGCAGCCAGGAAGCCCGGTGACGTCACAGTGCTATATAAACGGCGGCCATCTTGCTTGTGCGCATTTCAACCTTGCATTGCAGACAGAACGGAGGTTGCTGCAGACAGGGAGAGACTTACAGACAGGCAGGGAGAGTCAGGGAGACCCACAGGGACCCACACAGTGCCAGGGAGAGCCAGGGAAAGAAAGGGAAAAATCGTGAATGATCCAGGCAGGGACAGCAGAGAAAGTGACAGGGAAACTTTTTTTTTATTTTCACTTCACTTTATTTGCCAGATCAGTTTTAAATTGCTATTTTTTGTGCTGTAAATATTCCTGGCCACTGTGCATCCCATCTTGGCAGTGGCATATTTAACCCTCTCTGTTACACCCAAGCATTTCTTATAACTCGATTAGTTTTAATTTTTTTTGTATGCTGTAAAAACCCCAGCCCACATGGGCATACTATTTCAGCACATTTCACCCTATCTGTTATACTAAATAAGCTTCTTCTGCCTCTGTTTTATTAATATATTGCATTTTGAATTGGTTTTGGGCATACTGTAAAAACACCAGGCCACATGGGCATCCCAAACCAGCACATTTCACCCTATCTGTTATACTAAATCAGCTTCTTCTGCCTCTGTTTTATTAATGTATTGCATTTGAATTGGTTTTGTGCGTCCTGTAAAAACACCAGGCCACAGGGTATCCCAAAACAGCACATTTCACCCTATATGTTATACTAAATCAGCTTCTAAAGGGTCTGTTTTATTAATATATTGCATTTTGAATTGGTTTTGTGCATCCTGTAAAAACACCAGGCCGCAGGGTATCCCAAACCAGAACATTTCACCCTATCTGTTATACTAAATCAGCTTCTACAGGCTCTGTTTTATTAATATATTGCATTTGAATTGGTTTTGTGCGTCCTGTAAAAACACCAGGCCACAGGGTATCCCAAAACAGCACATTTCACCCTATATGTTATACTAAAGCAGCTTCTACAGGCTCTGTTTTATTAATATATTGCATTTTGAATTAGTTTTGTGCGTCCTGTAAAAACACCAGGCCGCAGGGTATCCCAAACCGGCACATTTCACCCTATCTGTTATACTAAAGCAGCTTCTACAGGCTCTGTTTTATTAATATATTGCATTTTGAATTGGTTTTGTGCTTCCTGTAAATCACCAGGCCGCAGGGTATCCCAAACCAGAACATTTCACCCTATCTGTTATTACTAAAGCAGCTTCTACAGGCTCTGTTTTATTAATATATTGCATTTTGAATTGGTTTTGTGTGTCCTGTAAAAACACCAGGCCACAGGGTATCCCAAACCGGCACATTTCACCCTATCTGTTATACTAAAGCAGCCTCTAAAGGCTCTGTTTTATAAATATATTGCATTTTGAATTGGTTTTGTGCGTTCTGTAAAAACACCAGGCCGCAGGGTATCCCAAACCGGCACATTTCACCCTATCTGTTATACTAAAGCAGCTTCTAAAGACTCTGTTTTATTAATATATTGCATTTTGAATTGGTTTTGTGCTTCCTGTAAATCACCAGGCCGCAGGGTATCCCAAACCAGAACATTTCACCCTATCTGTTATACTAAAGCAGCTTCTACAGGCTCTGTTTTATTTATATATTGCATTTGTAATTGGTTTTGTGCGTCCTGTAAAAACACCAGGCCACAGGGTATCCCAAAACAGCACATTTCACCCTATATGTTATACTAAATCAGCTTCTAAAGGGTCTGTTTTATTAATATATTGCATTTTGAATTGGTTTTGTGCATCCTGTAAAAACACCAGGCCACAGGGTATCCCAAAACAGCACATTTCACCCTATATGTTATACTAAATCAGCTTCTACAGGCTCTGTTTTATTAATATATTGCATTTGAATTGGTTTTGTGCGTCCTGTAAAAACACCAGGCCGCAGGGTATCCCAAACCGGCACATTTCACCCTATCTGTTATACTAAAGCAGCTTCTACAGGCTCTGTTTTATTAATATATTGCATTTTGAATTGGTTTTGTGTGTCCTGTAAAAACACCAGGCCACAGGGTATCCCAAACCGGCACATTTCACCCTATCTGTTATACTAAAGCAGCCTCTAAAGGCTCTGTTTTATAAATATATTGCATTTTGAATTGGTTTTGTGCGTTCTGTAAAAACACCAGGCCGCAGGGTATCCCAAACCGGCACATTTCACCCTATCTGTTATACTAAAGCAGCTTCTAAAGACTCTGTTTTATTAATATATTGCATTTTGAATTGGTTTTGTGCTTCCTGTAAATCACCAGGCCGCAGGGAATCCCAAACCAGAACATTTCACCCTATCTGTTATACTAAAGCAGCTTCTACAGGCTCTGTTTTATTTATATATTGCATTTGTAATTGGTTTTGTGCGTCCTGTAAAAACACCAGGCCACAGGGTATCCCAAAACAGCACATTTCACCCTATATGTTATACTAAATCAGCTTCTAAAGGGTCTGTTTTATTAATATATTGCATTTTGAATTGGTTTTGTGCATCCTGTAAAAACACCAGGCCACAGGGTATCCCAAACCGGCACATTTCGCCCTATCTGTTATACTAAAGCAGCTTCTACAGGCTCTGTTTTATTAATATATTGCATTTTGAATTTTTTTTTTGCGTCTTGTGAAAACACCAGCCCGCAGGGTATCCCATATTGCCAATTTTCATAGTATCTGGTGCAGAGAAGCAGTACCTCACTTTATTTAGCTTCTGCTTTTTAAAGTAAACACATTTTTTAAGTGCCTATTGCGCATTTCAAATACATAAAAATGTCAGGCAGACAAGTGCCAGGATGTCCAAAGAGGAGTGGCAGAGGCCAAGATTCAGCAGGCAGAGATCGCAGCAGACTAGGGGCGAGTGGCAGCAGGAGTCGCGGTGAGAGACCTGATCTGCCAGTATCTGCTAGCGGTCGTGTCTCCACCAGTAACGCATCTGCCGTGGTTAACGCGGTCATCCACATCATCACAAGTTAAATCTGACACTCCCAGTCTAGGGTCGGTAGGTTCATCTGACACAACCCTGAGTTGGCATGGCCCGAGAGCAGTCCCTGGCCTCCCATTGCCTCTGTCCTACGCCGTTCCCTCCCCCAGCGACGTATCCTATGCTTTGGGTTCAGCTCCACTCTTTAGTGAGGAGGACGATCAGATAGAGGACAGTCAGCAGCTACTGCCCAGCCAAGAAATGGAGGTGGCTTCCTTCTCTAGGCAGACAAATAGTGATGTGGACAGTGGCGTGGGTGTTGTTGCGAGCGTTCCAGCTCCTGTGCCAGACACTGTTGAGGAAACCGAGAACATCAGTGACGTGCAGCCACAACTCGGTGATGGTGATGATGATGATGATGAAGCAGATCGCACTTGGGAGCCGGGTGCAGTAGGGGCTTCATCCTCATCATCAGGAGAAGAGGGGCGCAGGTTGCCCCGGAGTCAGCAGCTGAGGCAGCAAGGTGTTAGCAGCATGGTTGGCAGTCAGCATGGGGGCAGAATTGTAAAGCCTGGAGCCAAACGAGGCAGGGGCAGGGGCCGGGGTAGAGCACCTACTGCGCGACAGGATGCCTTATCGGGAGGTAGTGGAGCAGGGGTTCCTGGAGTTGGCAACAGTAGCAGTGAATCCGTGCGGGCTGTTGGTGGGAAAAGTAGCTACTCGGCAGTGTGGCAGTTTTTCCTCAAGCATCCGCAGGAGGGTAACATGGCCACATGCAAGATATGTAGGCAGAAGGTGAAGCGTGGCCAGAGCCCAAATGTTGGCACCATGGCCCTGCGTCAACATATGATGCGTCACCATAAAGCGGCCTGGGAGAACCGAGGCTCCGAAGAGGTGGTCCAGGCTGTTTCCTCACCAAGTGGCACGCCGCTCCCAATTTCTGCCAGCCAAGACCCCAGCACCTCAGCCGAAGGCAGCTGTGCGTCATACCCATCCTCTGCCTCTCCTCCTGATGCTCCTGCTCCTCCTCCTCCAAGTCATGCATCCCGCCAGCAATCCATCAGTGAAGCCATGTACAAGAGACAGCATTATGCGCCCACTCATCCTACGGCGCAGAAGCTGAATGCGGTCCTGTCCAAGTTGCTGGTGCTGCAGTCGCTCCCTTTTCAGGTGTTGGACTCTGCACCTTTCAGAGAACTGATGGCTTGTGCCGAGCCGAGGTGGAGAGTCCCAAGCCGTCATTTATTTGCCAAGAAGGCAGTACCAGCGCTGCACAATTTTGTTGAACAGAAGGTGGGCCAGTCCTTGAGCCTGTCGGTGTGTAGCAAAGTGCATGGCAGCGCCGACGTCTGGGGCTGTAACTACGGTCAGGGACAGTACATGTCGTTTACGGCCCACTGGGTGAATGTGGTCCCTTTGCAGCAGCAGCAACTTGGACAGGTCACGCCGCTTCGGTCTCCGCGCTCCCTGGCAGTTGAGCCTGTGACACCGTGTGACTCGGCCTCCTCATCCTCCACCATCTCCTCACCCTCCACTGTAGGCTCAAGTATCAGTGCCCCTCCAGTCTACCATGTGTGCAGGGCACGGAGGTGTCACGCTGTGCTTCACATGGTTTGTCTTGGAGAACGTAGTCACACAGGGGCGGAACTGCTTCAATTTATTCATCAAGAAATCCAAACATGGCTTACTCCAAGAAAACTGAAAATGGGAACCATGGTTACCGACAATGGGAAAAACATTTTGTCTGCGCTGCGACAAGGAAGGCTGACCCATGCGCCCTGCATGGCTCACGTCTTCAATCTGGTTGTGAAGCGGTTTCTGAAGTCTTCCTGCCATCTGCAAGACATCCTAACAACTTCAAGGAAACTTTGCATGCACTTCAGCCACTCATACACCGCCAAGCACACCCTTCTTGAGCTACAGCGTCAAAACGGTAGCCCCCAACATAGTCTGATTTGCGATGTTTCCATCCGTTGGAATTCCACCCTGCATGTTGGACAGACTATACGAACAGAAAAAAGCCATCACGGATTTCTTGATGATCCAAGCGGATAGGGGGACTCCCCTGTGTAACTTCAATGTCAACCAGTGGCAGCTCATATGTGACACCTGCCGTTTGCTCAGGCCCTTTGAGGAAGCCACTTTATTTGTGAGTCGCCAGGATTACGGGATGAACAACGTGATTCCACTGCTTCATTTACTACAGCACATGTTGGAAACCATGGCTGGTCAGGGCACTGGAGACATGCCATCTACATCTTACGGCCACATGAACCCGTTGAAGCTGAACTGGAGGAGGAGGAGGAAGAGGAGGAGGAGTGGCACAGTGCACAGTTTAGGCTTGGCAAAATGGCTGGTTTATCTAGTCAGCGGACAGGAGAGGAGGAGCAGGAGCAGCCAGAGGAGCTAGAGGTTTTTGAGGAAGGCGAGACAGAGGACCCAGACACACCGTCGCAGTATGCAGTGGAGATGGAGACAGGTAGTCCCTCCGAGTCACTTGCGCAAATGGCAGGAAGCATGCTCACGTGCTTGCATAGTGACCCCAGAATTGTTTCCATTTGTCAGCAGGATGACTTCTGGCTCTCCACCTTATTGGACCCTCGATTCCGGCACAAAATGGGAGCATTTTTTAAACCCGCCGAGAGGGAGGACAAACTGAACTACTACAAAGACATTCTACGTAGTCAGTTGACCGATGCCTATCTGCGCCATGGTCCATACTTTCGCAGGTCTGACTCGGGGGGTCCTCTGCGCTCACCTTCCACAGCCATGGATGCTGGGGGGTTGGCAGGAGCAGCAGCAGCAGCTCCATCAGAAGCATCCTCAGTCTTCAGTCGCTAATGAGTACCTTTCTACACCCGCATAGTGAGTCTACTCATGAGCAGCAGGAAGACCTGGAGCAGGGCCTGAACCAGCAGGTCATGTCATACCTTGACATGACCATGCCAACACACCTTGAGGATCCGCTGGACTTCTGGGCAGCCAAACTTGACTTGTGGCCGCAGCTAGCTGAGTTTGCCCTGGAAAAGCTATCCTGCCCGGCAAGGAGCGTGCCATCTGAGCGGGTGTTTAGTGCGGCAGGGGCCATAGTTATGGAGAGGAGAACTCGTCTGTCAACTAAAAATGTGGAGAGACTCACCTTTGTGAAAATGAATCAGGGATGGATCAGCCAGGATTCCACCCACCAATGGCTGATGCATGCGACTAGATTCAGCATGGTGCCACGTTTTACACTTTCCAAATGGTGCAAAACATATTTATGTATTTAGGCCAATTTTTAGGCTCCTGCTGATGCCAACTTCAAGGTGTGCCTTTCAGCCAAATTTTGGCCTCCCGCTGCTGCTGCTGCCAACTGCAGTGTGTCGTTAGGCAAATTTTTGGGTTCCTGCTGCCAACTCCAGTGTCTCTTTCAAGCTATGTTTGGGCTCCTGCTGCAGCTGCTTGCAACTCCAGGGTGTCATTCAGCCAATTTTTGGGCTCCTGCTGCCAACTCCAGTGTGTCTTTCAAGCTATGTTTGGGCTGCTGCTGCTGCTGCTTGCAACTCCAGGGTGTCATTCAGACAATTTTTGGGCTCCTGCTGCCAACTCCAGTGTGTCTTTCAAGCTATGTTTGGGCTGCTGCTGCTGCTGCTTGCAACTCCAGGGTGTCATTCAGACAATTTTTGGGCTCCTGATGCCAACTCCAGTGTGTCTTTCAAGCTATGTTTGGGCTCCTGTTGCTGCTGCTTGCAACTCCAGGGTGTCATTCAGCCAATTTTTGGGCTCCTGCTGCCAACTCCAGTGTCTCTTTCAAGCTATGTTTGGGCTCCTGCTGCTGCTGCTTGTGACTCCAGGGTGTCAATCAGCCAATTTTTGGGCTCCTGCTGTCAACTCCAGTGTCTCTTTCAAGCTATGTTTGGGCTCCTGCTGCTGCTTGCAACTCCAGGGTGTTATTCAGCCAATGTATGGGCTCCTGCTGCCAAATCCAGTGTCTCTTTCAAGCTATGTTTGGGTTCCTGCTGCTGCCAGCTCCAGGGTGTGTTTTTCAGGCAACATAGGGGCCCCTCCTAGTGATGCCACCTCAACTCTCTGCAATTGTGCCGCCCTGCGATTCTAATAGCGATGCCTCTGATCTGCATGTCATAATTATTTACAGTATTATTTCACTAACCCAGCACGCATCCTATGCATGTTACAGCAAGGCAGAATGGTTTACAACCCTATTGGGGCTCTAGGAAGCTCAGAAATAGCCGTTTTAATAGTGATTCGTCGCGAATAAATTCGGACCGAAACTAATTTTGTCGGAAAATTCGGCGAATCAGCCGAATCGTATTTTTCAAAAGTTCGCTCATCTCTAGTCAGGATCCAGAGCAGGGTTGTCATCCAAAGCCACAGGGTCAGGAGCCAGAGCAGGGTTGTCATCTAAAGCAAAGGTGTCGGGAGCCAAAGCAGGTTGTCATCCAAAGCCAAGGGGTCAGGAGCCAGAGCAGAGTTATCATCTAAAGCCAAGGGATTGGAAGCCAAAGCAGGGTCGTCATCCAAAGCCCAGAGTTCAGGGGTCAGAGCAGGGTTGTCATCCAAAGCCAAGGGGTCAGGAGCCACAGCAGGATTATCATCATCCAAAGCCAAGGTGTCAGGAACCACAGCAGGGTTTTCATCCAAAGCCAAGTGGTCAGGAGACAGAGCAGGGTTGTTATCCAAAGCCAAAGGGGTCAGGAGCCAGAGCAGGGTTGTCATATGAAGCCAAGGGTTCAGGAGTCAGAGAAGGGTTGTCATCCAAAGCCTAGGGGTCAGAGCCAGAGCAGAGTTGTCATCCAAAGCCAAGAGGTCAGGAGCCAGAGCAGGGTTTTCATCCAAAGCCAAGTGGGCAGGAGCCAAAACAGGGTTGTCATCCAAAGCCAAGGGATCAGGAGCCAGAGCAGGATAGTTATCCAAAGCCAAGGGGTCAGGAGCCAGAGCAGAATAGTTGTCCAAAGCCAAGGGGTCAGAAGCCAGAGCAGGGTTGTCATCCAAAGCCAAGTGGTCAGGAGCCAGAGCAGGATAGTTGTTCAAAGCCAAGGGGTCAGAAGCTAGCGCAGGGTTGTCATCCAAAGCCAAGTGGTCAGGAGCCAGAGCAGGATAGTTATCCAAAGCCAAGGGGTCAAAAGCCAGAGCAGGGTTGTCATGCAAAGCCAAGTGGTCAGGAGCCAGGGCAGGATAGTTATCCAAAGCCTAGGGGTCAGGAGCCGAACAGGGTTGTCATCCAAAGCCAAGGGGTCAGGAGCCAGAGCAGGGTTGTCATCCAAAGCCAAGTGGTCAGGAGCCAGGGCAGGATAGTTATCCAAAGCTAAGGGGTCAGAAGCCAGAGCAGGGTTGTCATCCAAAGCCAAGTGGTCAGAAGCCAGGGCAGGATAGTTATCCAAAGCCAAGGGGTCAGGAGCCAGAACAGGGTTGTCATCCAAAGCCAAGGGATCAGGAGCCAGAGCAGGGTTGTCATCCGAAGCCAAGGGATCAGGAGCCAGAGCAGAATAGTTATCCAAAGCCAAGAGGTCAGAAGCCAGAGCAGGGTTGTCATCCAAAGCAAAGGGGTCAGAGCCAAAGTCAACTGGATACTTTTGAACACAGTAGCAGGTGGCAGGGGTCACTTCTAGGGAGATCTGCATACACCTTCCCAGTGCCACAGGCTTCCTTTTAAAGGCTGCTTGGCACCAAGAAGAGTTCACTGCGCACACATAGTAGCACAGAAAACAGATGTGGTGAAGGTAAATAGGATCACGGGGGCCCGGTTAGCCCGAAAGTAGTGTAGCCCACCAGGTATTCTCCCTTTGCTCCTGATAGCTAGTCTGCCCCTGCTCATCAGGGCTTGGCAAGTTTGGCTGAAATTTGAATAAAAGTTCAGGTTTGGGGACCCAAATCCAGCCTCTATTGAATTTTGGGGGACGATTCTGCCTCCCCTCTCCCACTCCTCACCCACCCAGCCGATGGGAGGGGCCTCTGTCAATGGGTCCATACAGGCTGAATTAGGGCTGAAAAAAAATTGTGATGGCGGTTGTGGTGGGGGAGGGGACGCAGAGTGTGCTGCAGGAAGCCGTTGTGACTTACCTGAGCCCCACGATCTGGTCCCTGGTTGGCAGTCGGCATTTCAGCTGTCAAATGGGCTAAGGCTGGGGCTACAGAAAGATGCCCACCACTCCCATGAGTGAGGACACTCCTAGTGCCAGAACTTCTACTGGCAGCTGCCAGTGTCCTCACTCATGGGTAGCCATCTTTCTGTGGCCCTGGCCATAGCCCATTTGACAGCTGAAATGCTGATCGACCAGGGAACGGATTGCGGGGCTCAGGTAAGTTATAGCCGCTTCCTGCTGCAAACTCTGCTTAGGTGAACTAAACAGCTTTTCTGTGTTCTGGACAAATGCCAAACTGGAACCTGGACTTCTGGTTTGGGAACCCAAACTTGCTCGTGCGGTATGAACCCCAACTTTGTGGTTCGATTTGCTCAATACTAATCATCAGTATATATGAATTTGTACCCATGGTGCCAAGATTTTGATATTTTGTCAGTTACTCTTAAAGTGGACCAAAACCCAGGTTTTTGACTATCCTGGCTTTTGGTCCTTACCCCCGGGCACCCTGATCGAGGGTGCCCTGCTGCTGAAACCCCCCCAGGTCGCCGAAGCCAACTCACCTCTGACCGTCCGCTCGTCTAATCAGCGAGCTCGGAGCCACTCTAGTCCCTTCATCCAGGAGCTTGTCTAATACGAACGGATCTGAGTGCACTGATGGCCGAATCCCCTACTATCCTCTAACAGGTAGCGTGGCCGCGCTGTCCACTCACAGGTTTGGCCGCTGCTCGCTCATGCGCCGTTGGACCGGTAAAGAAGGTGAGTTTATGGGCGACCTGGGGGATTTCACACAGTGGGGCATCCCTATTCTGGATGTCCTGGGGGAGGGAATGAATCGCCCTGGTTTCTTATAGATTCTTGAGCCAATCTCTGTGGAATTCTTGAGATTATTATTTGATTGTTATTTAACAGTCCTTTTAGTCTGTCCTTATGTGTATACAGTGTGTACAGACATGTGCTCATCACTTTTTATTTATTTATTTATTCGATTTTACGTGTTTTTTGATGTGTATTTTTTCTATATTATGGATGTGTTGCAATATTGATATGGCCATAAGCATATTGCTTGTTTGTGATTTTTACATATTACATAGTTAATACGGTTAAAATAAGACATATGTCCATCAAGTTCAACCAAGGGTGTTGGGGTAGTTATTTTTTATTTTATTTATTTTTCCACTGATAACAGATAATTGTAACTGTTAATGTTATTTTCTTCTAAGCATCTAATCCCTTTTTGAAGCTATCAGCGGTTGATGCCATAACAAGCATTTTGTGTCAATTAATACAACATTTTAATATCACTTGTGCAGCCATTTGGGCTTTTGTGGCTCTTTGGGGCCACGTGTCTCAAGGGCGGCTGTTTTTGGTTTTTAGTGCTTTTAGTGCTAATAAGAACGTCACTAATAAGAACCCCTTTAAATAGAGTTAACCATACATTAAGCTCTTTTGTGGTTTCTACCCATGAAAGTGCATTGGGAGTGCCATACCCTAAACTAGACTCAAGATGGCTGTAGTGGGTTTAGGCCATAGACTAACATTAGGCCATAGGCTATAATGGGGATGATTCTAGAAGGTAAGGTAAGAAAGGTTGTTAGTCATAACAGGATGTAGAGTTGTAACATAGTTATAACTAGAAGGGTAGTGATTGGTTAAAAGTTTGCTGTCGGACATGAGGCCGAACATGTGATAGAATGTTCTGGAAGGTATTGAGAAGGGATATAGGGAAGCCCCAATCCAAAGCCAGTGTGATTCACCATCTTGAATTGTAAGAGGAGCAGGAATCCTGACTCGAAGCAAAGGAACTCCTTGGGAAGCAATGCTCTCTAATTGTACCTTCGACTATGACCAGAACCCAGAGCTGTAACTGGATGTATATATTGTACCTGTTCCATGTTTGCTGTTTGCCTGTGGATTAAATAAAGAGGAACTCTGCTTTCATCTGCTGGACTGCTGTTCATCTTTTCAAGCGGCAACAATGAGTACTAACCTTTCCCGCAACTGCACCCTAACCCTTACCTACTCACAACACACACGCTGAGCGCACCAGGCCCAGAAGAACCTGCTCCCTGCCATCACTCGCTGAACACCCCGGTGCCGGAGGGCTACACTTGTACACTTTGGGCCTTATTCATGAAGCTCTAGCGCCAGGTAGTGCCTTGTAAGTGCCAGGTAGTGGCAGGTGAACGCCTGGACATGGCAGCAATTACACATTTATGAAGCAGGATCTGGTGAGCAACTGGAACAACGCCATGTAGCGTCTGATTCATCATTATCCCAGCCTCAGCGTACAGCACCGGCGTTCAGCCTTGCAGTATTACCTCTCGCTACCTGGCGCTCTCCCATACATTTCCCTTTCCTGATCCCAATTTTTTTTTAATAAAATCTATAAACTTTCTGACATGTATCCTGGCCTAGAAAATGACATTTTTGAAAACTTTTTTTTATTTTTAATTTTTTTATGCAGAATTGTCATTACAGGTCTGGTATTAAAGTGTTAATGTCACAGTGTTATAACAATGTCATTCCATGGGTTTTCGCTTTGTTACACAGCGTCTGGCGCTCTGGGCTACAGCTACACAATTTTGAGCACTGGGGCTGTGCGAGGCTGTTTTTTTGATGAATATGGTGTCGCCCACATGGAGTCGCTCACACTGACCAGTCGCTACAGTTTGCTCCCATATAGCTCAGTACTGGTGGTATAGCGACTCACAAATCAAATTAATCAATGCTGGCAATTTTACTACAGCGACTGAGGCGCTCTGTAATAGCGACTCACGGCCAATCAGAGCGACCACTAGCGGTCGCTCTTAGCGCCATTGTACAGACGCTCATCTGCCGGTACCTGGCGCTAGTAATGAATGAATCAGCCTGCCCGTGTCCGGGTTCATTGATACAGAATGCCACCAGTGTATTTCTTTGGCTGACCCACGCGTATTGATGTGTTTCAGATATGTCAGCGGCCATGACAGATATCGCCGCTGTAGAAACAAAACGTTAAAAATCTCTTTACCTCTCCCACAAGCGGCGCGTTTTATTTCCTATAAGAGCCCGGGCCGCGGGTTACTCGGGAAATATATTACGAAGCCCAGCTCGCCAATTTCTCAGTTTAATGAGCCTAACAGCGATTGAAAGGCAAGAAATTAATGGCCGGCCATAGAGATCGACATCCATTCACCCACAACGCCTTGCGCTCGCGCCGCCGCTCAGAATCACCTGCTACATGGGGAATTGGTTTTATGTCGCACATGGATGAATTCTGGCAGCGCACTGTTTCATCTCACAAATGAAAATGGATTCACAAGGTGCAGGACAAGCTGCAGACAGCTCCCGGGATAATCCTCCAGGACCGCATCTCATTGTGCTGCAGCTTTGCGCCGCATTGTCTGGCCCGAGAAACCGAACGAGAAAATATTTTGACATGTTTTATTTATGATATATTTTTTAATTCTCGATAAATAGTGGCGGCTTTTTAATCATCGTTTTTTTTCCCAACTTTCGCTGTTTGATATTCGCTGTGGCGTCTGAGGATTATTCCGGAATTAATCAGTGGACAACGCACAAAAAAAAAATTGACAGCATGCGAACAATGCTCTCAGATAATCCTCCGAAGATTCCTGTTTACAAGGTCAGAGGAAAGCAGGAAGGGAACGATTGTCTTTGAGAAAGTCTGAAGGCGGCAGAAGTCTCTGACTCGGAAAGATAAACTTTTCAAAATCGATAGTTTGACAGGTCTAGATTGATATATGTTCACTAGGGCAGATGACGTATTCTATGACGTCATCTCCCCCCACCCCCAAGAGGCACAGTAGCGCCGGGCAAGCGGAGGTGAGAGGATCGGCTTCTGGGTAATCGGTTGAGGGGGGGCAAGGGATCACAGCCCCCCCCTCCACCAATCACCCGGCAGCTGTCATTGGAGCGTCGCGGGACCAGATCGCCGGGGGACAGCAGAGGATCATAGGTGAGTAAAAAATTTAAAAAAAAAGGTGAATAAATTGCATTTTGTCAGTCAGTGTGTTTTTTTTTACTGTTAACCCCTTGTGAACTGGTAAGGGATCAATTAGATCCCTATACCAGTTCACAAGGCTGGGGGCTGGCAAGTCACCTGCAGCTAGCGGGTGACTTGCCATTAACCCCCGGCACCCCTATTACCTGCCTCCCCAAAGCCCAGGGGGGGAGCAGAGGAGCCCGGGCCCACACAGGGTATGTGGGCTTGTAGGCTGCAGGGTAGGGGGGTCACAAAAGCTGGTCCCTCCACTCTGTTCCTACAAGCCCCCATAGCTGGTCCCGGGCTGGTTTTATTGGGTAGGGGGGACCCCATGTCTTTTTTTTTCTGGAATTTTAAGGGTTTGTAACCCTTAAAATTCCCAAATAAATGGGTCCCCCCCCCCCCCAAGGAGGGGGACCCTATGTCATTTTTTTTTTTTTTTTAATTCTTTATTTGGTTTTTCAAATACAAGACAGTCAGGTATTACAGTAAGGAGAAAAAAGAAGAAATATACAATAAGGTCATATAAACAACAGTAGGGCTGGCTGGTACATGCAAGGTTAGGTTATCCCCCACTTCCAGATGTTTTATTTCTCTCCAAGAGATTTTTCCGCCTCAATAGTGAATCGGAGGGCCCGGGTTCCCAGAGGGACACAAAAAGCGCCCCCCCCATAGGATCCCGCCCCCCCCCCAGATGATTTTGTCTTCTATTCGTGTATTGATAGGAGGGTAATGTTTTTGGGTTCTGTATCTCAAATTGGAGTACCCCTGCATATCATACGTAGTCTTCAACCATTGGAATGAACCTGCTAAGTTTCGAATCAAGTATCTCAATAAGTCGGGGGGCAATTAATCACGTGTCATGAATAGTACCAGGCCCACTGAGGGGAGTGGGTAAGATGCAGGTACGGGAAAATGGTGAAGGGTAGGGGGGGGGCCCTGCTCCTGCGCCCCACCGCGCCAGAAGGGACCCAGCAAGGTCAGCATTGGCGGTCACATGTACAGCGGACCCCGCTCGTTTTAGGACCTATTGACCCGAGGAGGGGGCAGGGCGAGCCCCCGGAGACCGGAACATATACCACGGTGTCCAAAGTAGACGGGTCTTTTCTTCGTTGTCCTGGACCGCAGCCGTCAGCTCCTCCATTTCTCCTATCCACCTCCCGGGCCCAATCCTCCTCCGTTGGAACGTACTCGGTCTTCCAGTATCTAGGGATTAGCGTTTGGCGGCGTTCAAGAGGTGTCTCAGAATCGACTTTTTATATGCCACTACGCTATCATTAGTATGGTGTAACAGCATGAGGGCCGGACAGAGCGGGACCTGGGATCCTGTAATCTTACTCATAGTCGTTGCTACTCTCTCCCAGAAAGTTATAATTTTGGGGCATGTCCATAGGATATGCAACAGCGTACCCTCCTCTGCCTTACACCTCTAACACACAGGCGAGGAGCTCGGGAATATCGCAGCTAGTCGCTTTGGGGTGTAGTACCACCTAGAAAGGTACTTATAGTTCGTTTCTTGTACTTGAGATGAGATCGAAGATTTTTGAGAGAGTAAAAATATTTTCTCCCAGTCCTCTGTTGTAAATTCCCTTCCTAGGTCTTTCTCCCATTCCCTGCAGAAGGGGGGCACTGTCTCTTGCTCCGCCCCCAACAGCTGATATATCTGAGATATCACCTTTACTGGCGGATCCTTTTGCATAACCAAGGACTCGAACCGTGTGAGGTCTCGTCCCAGGGAATGTTTCGGTCCCATTCTCTGCAGGAAGTGCTGGAAAAGCAGCAACTGCCAGGGGTCCAGGTGCGGGCTATCCCAGCGACTCCTGAGTTCCCCAATGCTGCACCATTCTCGTCCCATCACCAGGTCCCTCCCCCTAACCGTTCCCAAGTCTCTCCAGCCCCCCCCCGGCCCGCGGTCTCTGACAAGTAGGTAGTTCTGGATTCCCGATTACTGGGATCAGGGGTGATGGCCAAGGTGATACCTCTTTGCTCCTCCTGGTCTCATCCCAAACAGTGAGGGTGGCCTTTATCAATAAGTTAGATCCGCTCCAATGGTTTGAGTTCTCAGCTGCCCATGGGATCTCTCTTAGCGGGGTATCTGTGCAGCTGTCCTCAACATCCACCCACTTCTTCTCCCTCGCATTTCTCCCCCAATCCACTATCCTCTGCAGATGCACCGCCTGCCAGTACCTCTTCAGATTCGGCACCGCCAGACCTCCTCCTGCTCTTGGTCGCTGCAGTAAACCAAAGCGAATCCTCGGTTTCTTATTGCTCCAGATGAATTTCAAGATCAGGGTATTGAGATTCCTGAAGTAGCTAGTTGGTATATGACAGGGGAGGGTTTGGAACAGATACAAGATTCTCGGGAGTATTGTCATCTTTATGGCGCTCATCCTTCCCAGCCACGTAAGCGTTAGAGAGTCCCATCCTGCAAAATCTGTTTTGATTTTATTGAACAAAGTTATATCTAAAAACATCTTCTATATTCTTCGGGAGTTTCGTACCCAAGTAAGTCAACGTAGGGGATGACCATCTGAAGGGAGAAGAGGACCTGATGGGGGACACTACTTTTTCTGGAAGTCCAACATTAAGTGTTTCAGACTTGTTGAAATTAATCTTGAAGTCCGAAATATTTCCAAATATGTCAAATTCCTTCATGAGGTTTGGAAGTCCCACTACAGGGTTAGAGACGAAGAACAGGAGATCGTCCGCGTACGCCGCGATTTTATGCTCTACCTCCCCCACCGAATCCCCCTTAGATCCACGTTTTTCCTTACGTGTCTTAGGAAAGGTTCTACTACCAGGGCGAAAATGAGGGGGGACAACGGGCACCCCTGTCTGGTCCCGTTTGAGATCCGAAAGAGTTGAGAGAGGTGACCATTTACTTTCACTCTGGCCTGCGGTTCAGAGTATATTCCTTGTATGAACCCCAGTGCTCTCCCCTGGAGTCCGATATGTTTCAGTACCTCAGAAGCATAGCTCCAGTTCACCCGGTCGAACGTTTTCTCGGTGTCCGTGGATAGCAGCATCATTGGGGAATTGTCTGTCCGTGCTCGATGTATGAGATTTAGGGTCCTAATCATGTTGTCCCTAGCTTCCCTGCCAGGGATGAATCCGCATTGATCCTTCTCAACCAAATCTGGTAGATAGACAGCCATTCGGTTCGCCAGTATTTTAGTGAACAATTTAAGATCAACGTTCAATAGCGATATGGGGCGATAACTTTTACAGCTCAGTGGGTCTTTCCCTGTTTTATGAATAACTGTAATGTGCGCCTCAAGCGCCTCCTTCGGGAACGCTATCCCAGTATCATTTCGGTCTGCGACGTTAAAAGCTCTAAGAAGGTGTTTATTCAAAACACCTTCGAATTTTTTGTAGTAAGCGATAGTTAGCCCGTCGGGCCCGGGGGATTTACCATTCGGCATGGTTTGTATTGCCTTATTTAGTTCCGCCCCCGAGATTGGTTCTCCCAGCCATCGCTTCAGCGCTCAGTGTCGGCATGCCCGAGGTTACAATGTATTGCTGTATCCTGGCTAGGTCCCTTGGGGGGGTCCCTTTCTTCCTGCGGGCGCAGGTTATAAAGCTCGCGGTAGTATTCCCGGAACACCCTGGCGATGTCTGCCATCTTGTGCCACTTCTGCTGTTTCCTATCCAAAATTGCTTCAATAAAATTTATGGATTGCTGCTTCCTCAATGCCCTGGCAAGGAGGGCACCGCTCTTGTTACCCCATTCATAATAATATCGTCTACACCTCTTTATGGTGTAAGCTGCTTTTCTCAGAAGCATGGAGCTTAATTGCTCCCTGCATCTTGTCAGCTCTTTTAAGGCCTCCCGTGCCTGAGTTTCTTTATGCTTCTTTTCTAGATCTTGGATTTGGGAGATCAATTGGTCCCGTTGCGTAGTGTGGGCTTTTTTTAGCCTGGTCGCGTGTTGGATAAGCGTTCCTCTCACCACCGCTTTGTGTGCTTGCCAGATTGTCATCGGTGTCACATCATTTGTACAGTTTAGTTCAAAGTAGTTCTTTAGAGCCACTTGCGTAGCCTCTACTGTTACTGGGTCTTTCAGCAAGCTCTCATTTAACCGCCCAGTCCATGCCTTCCTTCCCTCCTCTCTGGTGGTCAGCGAAATCCATACCAGATTATGATCGGATAAGGATGCCAAATCAATGGCAGTTTCGGCTACTCTAGGCAAGAGACTGTGTGAGAGCAGTACATAATCTATCCTTGCGTACGTCAGATGTACTGGCGAGAAGTGGGAATAGTCTCTACCTTTTGGGTTGTGAATCCTCCATGGGTAACACAGCTGTAGTTTATGCAGGGCCTGTTTTACCTTCCGCATTCCACTATATGGGACGGAAGACTTACTGGTGGATGAATCGATGAGCGGGTCAAGTACGGTATTAAAGTCTCCTCCCAAGAGGACTTTCCCTTCTTGGAAATCCGTCAATTTGGCAAAAAAGCGCAGGAGAAAATCCACTTGCCCGCTGTTTGGGGCGTAGATGGATGCAATCATGTACATTTCTCCATACAGTGTACCCTTCACCATTATGTATCTGCCCTCTGTGTCTGCGAAGACCTCCGTCATCTGAAATGGGACACCTCTAGCTATTAGTATCGCCACTCCTTTAGTCTTGGAGTCTGGCGAGGAGCTCAGATACCACTGAGGGAAATATTTAGGAGACATCTTAGGGCAGATTTTTTCTTTGAAATGCGTTTCTTGTAGAAAAACGATTTTGGCTCTTAATCTCCTCAATTCCGAAACTGTGGCCATCCTTTTTTCAGGAACGTTAAGGCCCCTGCAATTCAGGGACACGAATCTCATGGCCGTCCCCAGTGGCTCACGACCTCGTCCCACCTCCATCCCGGCCCCACAAGCCCGAGCGGCACCGGCTGACCTGAACTAGATGTAAATGGCCGGCCGTCGTTCCTCGTAGTCGGGCAGGCAGGACACAGGGCAGGGGCCCCCAGGAAGGCGAGGGGCAAGGAGTGGGTGGATAAGTAGGGAAGGGAGGGGGGGACAAGTCAGAAGACGATAGCTTTCCCAAGAGGGAAAGGAACAAGAAAGGAAAGAAAGAAGATAGAGGAAAAAAGAAACAGAACTGGAGATAACCCAAAAGATGAAGTTGGGTCAGTTAGAGTCAAATTAACAACTAACCTAATATAGGATAGTTTAGCCCAGTTACCTCTAGGGGTGAGTCTCCAGTAGCTCTCCCCAAAGGGGCACCAGGATCACGGGAGGAAATGGATGCCAGGCGAATAGGAGACAGAACCAGTAACAATTATAAGTACAACTCTTGATCTATATATACAGTATCTCGCTCAGCAACCCCCTGCCCCCCCCCCTATAAAACACGACTGATGAGCAGCAACCATATGCAAATGGAACAGTGTAAAAAGAACAAACCCTCATGTCGTGAGTTATTGTCTAGTAGTAAAATGAAATATATCCCCTACTCCTCCCCTCCAAAGCGATCCCCCTCAATGGGCCCCGACTCGCCCCCTCCATCCCCAACCAGGGGCCCCCCCGCTCCAAATTCCACCCATGTGGGCCGCATCCCCATGCCTTATAAGGGGGGAGAGCCCCAGGTGCCACCCCGGGCATAGCTCTAAGTGTATGGGTCCCAGCCCCGGGGCCCCCCCCCCCTGCCCCCGGCAGAACACCCAGCCAGAGCGTCAGCAAGGGAGGCCCTCTGAGGCAAGGCCCCCGTAATGATCCAGAGGGCACCACCACTACCGTGCGCGTCAGTGTCCCACTCAGCGGTGCCTCTCAAGCCGAGGCCATCCCGTCCGGGCGAGCGCCTCCCGGCCCCGAAGGGTGCCCCCGGCACCGTCGGAGCGCCCGCCATTAATAAATCTAGGCCTCCCCCAGGCGTCAACCCGATGCTAGCAAGTGGGACTCTCCGGCAGGGGACCCCACCCATCCACTGTCATTTTTTTGTTAATTAACCCCTTATGTCAGAAGGTGTAAAAGGCTTCCAGCAGCAGGAGAGCAGAAGCCAAAGTCCCCGATCGATATGTGAAACCCCCCAGATCTCCTGCATCAACTCACCTCACCACAGTCCTCCGGCGCATGCGCAGCTGCTCGTCCAATCAGCGCACTCGGAGCTGCTGAGCTATGTACGTCTGAGCGACATCTTAGCACAGCAGCTCCGAGCACGCTGGCGGCCGCATCTTGCGCTCCCCTCTAACAGGGAGCGCGCCCACGCCGGTCATTCTCAAAGGGCCGGCGCGGGCGCGCACCCTGTTAGAGGGATAGCCCGCACATGCGCAGTTGGACTGGGATTAAGGTAAGTGTAGCAGGCGACCTTAGGCCACTCCCCTTATCCACTACCCCTGCTGGGGCAACACACTGGTTAGTGTGCCCATCTGGAAGAGCTTCGCTCCCCAGGGAAGGATCTACCAAAAGGAGGTGCCCACCTTGATGACCCGGATGGACAACATGACTTCCGTGTTTTGGCCCTAAGAGGCATAGGCCACTACCCTTAGCCACTACCTCTGCTGGCGCAACCCACTGGTTAGTGTGCCCATCTGGAAGAGCTTCGCTCCCCAGAGAAGGATCTCCCATAAGGAGGTGCCCACCTTGTTAACCCAGATGGGCAACGTGACTACTGCGTCTTGGCCCTGAAAGGTATGGGCCACTACCACTAGTACGAAGCGTTTATAGAGAAGGATCTGCCATCAGGAGGTGCCCACCTTGTTGGGGTGCCCTGGGGTCAACGACCAAAACACAGGATAATCATAAACTTTGACATAAACTGGGTCCCCCCCGGTGAGCCTACCCTGAGGAAAACCTCCCCAGGGAAGAATCTCCAATAAGAAGGTGCCCACCTTTTTGATCCATATGGGCATCATAACTACCGCATCTTGGCCCTGAGAGGCATAGGCCACTAACCTTAGTACAAAGCTCTTCCAAATGGGCACAGCAACCCACTGGTATGTGTGCCCATCTGGAAGAGCTTTACTCCCCAGGGAAGGATCTACCATAAGGCGGTGTCCACCTTGTTGACCCAGAAGAGAAACACGACTACCGCGTCTTGGCCCTGAGAGGCATAGGCCACTACCCTTAGTACGAAGAATTTCCAGATAGGCACACTCACCAGTGGTTTACTATAATGAGGTGCTCACCTTGCTGACCATGATGGGCAACATGACTACGGCACCTTGGTCCTGAGAGGCATAGGCCACTACCATTAGTACGAAGCTCTTCCAGATGAGCACATTGTCCCGCCTTTCCCACCCTCTCAGGTGTCGTATGAACAGCACCTGGCAGCCACAATGCCCCCCACTCAGTGACCCCTACTAGGTGTATAGGTGCCTTGATATTTTCGTCATATTGCTCACACTGATATTACAGAAAGTCGGTGGCAGAAAACTTCTCGTTGGCGCGGTTTATAAAGACATTTCTCTGCCGATAAATAGGTCGATACTCTGCGACATCTTCCCCGACGCTAAGACACATCAGCGAGAGCGCGTGAGGAGCATTCCTAAGGCAAGTATAGATCTCCGGAGAGCCTTGCTTGACAGATTCCTATTGCTATCCCGCGTCTTCCTTCCTGTGCTGCAAGAAGGCAGCTCCGCCACCAGCATCCTGTCTCCTGGAGAGAGTCAACCCGCAGAAGCGGCGGCGGCGGCGGCGATGTGCCCGTCATGGCACGTTCCTGCCTCTCCATCAACTGAGGGCCCAGGGAGTCTCCATGCTGAGTAAATATTTAGCTGCTTGTGGCTCGGTGTGTTTCAGAAACACAAATCATTATAAAGCTGGAAGAAGAAAAAAAAGAAGGGTATAAAGCAGAACGCACTAGATGACCGTGATTTAATAAAGGCAGACGTGGTCTAGTGCTTAGGAAACTGATCTTTGCAAGTTTTGAGCACGGCGGCTCAAAGAAACTGCCACTGCTGTTACCCTCCTCCACTGGCTATCAGAAGCTTTTAGGTGCACAAGGAGACTGGTGCTGCTACCTTTTTCAACTGGCTTTCACATGCTTTTAGGGGACTCTAAGAGGCTTCTGCTGCTGCTTCTACAACCATCAATTGGCTTTCATAGGCTAAGGGGTTAAAAAAAACTGCCACTGCTATTACCCTCCTCAACTGGCTGTCACAGGTTTTTAGGTGCCCAGAAAGACTGCTGCTGCTGCGGTTACTATACTCTGGCTTTCACAGGCCTTAGAGTGAGAAGGTAAGTAGCACAATGAGTCTGCACTGATCACTCTCTTTTAAAGAGGAGCAAAACCCACCCTGGTCTATGAGACTCCAGACTCGCACCCCCTGGGCCACCCCACTGTGTGAAACTCGCCAGGTCGCCCCAAAAATTCACCTTCGTTCCTGGTCCAACGGCGCATGCACAAGCAGCGGCTGAATCCTTGCTATCCCTTTATCATGGCGTGCTCGAGTCAGGTAATTGTGGATGGCCAGCGCAGGCACGCTCCCTCTTAGAGGGTAGGGGGGGGATGCGGATGCCCGCGCTCGGATCTGCTCGCATTAGACAAGCTCCAGGATAAAGGGGCGTGAGTGGATCCGAGTGCGCTGATCAGACGAGTGGCTGCGTATACGCCGTAGGACCGGGAAGAGTTCATTCAGGTGACCTGGGGGGTTCATTCAGGTGACCTGGGATGTGACAGCCCACGATTGCAGTGTGTTGGGAGCCGCTGGTAAAGATCTGAGGGTTTCACACAGCCGGGCATCCCATTATCAGATGCCCTAGGGGCAAGTTACCGGCCGGCCCTGGTATCTTTTAGATTACAGGGCCGAGCCAAGAGGGTTTTACTCGAATTTAAAGAGGAATATCATCCAAGAAAGTCACTTGCTTGGGTTTTCTTCCTCTGTAGTGGGCCATCCTGATTTTGGATACCCCATCCTGTGTAATTCCTGGAATCGCCCATATTTTTTTTTATCGCTCCCACAGTGAATGTGCGGGGCGGCTCAGCAACTCAGTGCTGCTCGTTCTATTCAGCATTCCTTTGCACCACAAACGTCAGTGCGGCATGGAAATCTGAAAGGAGTGAGCGCCACCGGCTGCATCCCCTCTAGCTGTGGGCGTGCACGCGATGGCCAGTTAGAAAGGCCTAGTGCAGGTGCGTGCCTAGCTAGAGGTATGGCTGTGACCACGCGAGTGGATCAGGAAATCAGGGGGTTTCACACAGCGGGGAACCCCAATAAAGCGGTTGATCAATTCCTAAGTCCTATAGACTCGGGGGGGGGGGGGGGGTTGTTGTTCCTCTTATAAGCTGTTCCGGGTTGCTCGGGTCTGGCATAGCTTGGCATAGGTCAGTACAGCAGACGCAGTAGTACATAGCGCCTTCCATATTCCATATTTACTCTGTGTGGATCGCGGTCGGAGGACTTGCCTTTTATTATTTGCCTATTATTAGATCTGTTGGGGTTTTTTTTTTTTCAAACCTAAAGTTATTTCACATTATTATATTATATATCTTTTTTTATGAAAAACAGTTTTTTTTTTAAGCCAGCACATTTTTAATGTTGTATCTGTTTATTTCCTTGTAACCCAGAAAATATTTACACACTTCTCTATACATGGAAATGCTACTCCACGCATTTATACATTTTTTTTTTTCTAGCTAGTGCTATGAGCGAGGGTTGTTGGGCCTGACTGTGCCTGAATGTGCAAATTCATGAATTTGGCTCATGGCTAACAGGCTTATTAGGCACAATGTGGCACAGCGCGGCACAGCTATGTTAAACCCATTTATTTCAATGTCGTTAACACACACAAATGACTAAAATGGTCGCATGTAGTGCTTGGATGTAAATAGGAGCATGCCAGTTAGTCAGTTAGAATTTCTGTAGATAGATTTGATAAGAGATTCGACCCTTTTATGGTTCCTGGCCACAAAAGTGTATTGTAGTTGTAGTACCTTTATTTAGACGCAAGATGAGAACAGGCCATAGGAAATACTTAGGCCATAGACTTAAAGAAAAATGTTCTAGAAAGGTAGGTAGAAGGAGTTAATGGTCAGAGCAGAATGTAGGGCAGTAATAGCATAACATCAGAGAGGATAGCTATTGGTCACAAGATTTTGGAAGGAACTGACCAGCATATGTTTGGCATGTTTGTGAGTTCTAGAAGCACTCTTAAACTGGAACAACACCCTCGGTATCTAAATAGCTCACCCAGTAGTTCTGTAAGTGTCCATGTTTCAGTGCATGGATTTTATTTATTCCTTTGCCGCCTTTATCCATTTACAAGCTTCCCCTTCTGCAAGATGAGACATGTCTTGCCAAGTTGCAGGTTCATTGGTACTGGCAGTGCTTGCCTTGTATGAAAGATGTACAGGTGGTTACCTCTGTTTTCTCTCGATAAGTGTCTTGGTTCTGTGTCTGAGCTTGCTTGTGTCTGTTCTTCAGTACTGGTAGGTTCTGCGCTCACTTCAACTGTTTGTTCAGAAGTTACAGATGATGGCTGATCAGTGTCCGTTTTCTCTTTTGTTCTTACTTCCTCTGATGTCTCTCAGAACTTCTTCAAAAGTTATGCTGTTGCTAATGGTAAACTTGTTTGTTTTGTGATTTAGGATTCTGTAACCCTTAACATAGTCACTGTATTAACTAGGGTTCCCTGTGAATTCACCTCTATTGTCACTCAGAAGTATAAGAGGTTTCCTCTGAAACTTGTCTTTACTACACAGTCCTGTAATTTGTCAAGAATTTCACTCCTGCGTTGCATTAGGTAAATGACCGTGTATCTTGAATAGTGATCTATGAAAGTCACTATGTCACTAAGTCACTATGTACCTGTTGCCTCCAGGTGTAGGTGGGTTTAGGGGACCACATACATCACCGTGAACTAGGCCATGTGGTCTTGAAGCTCCATTCCGACTGACTTTAGGAAGTGTTGCTCTTGTAGCTTTGGATTTGATGAAATATCCACACTTTCTTTGTCAGATTACTCTTTTTCAGTTCTTTTATGCATTCTGGATGTCTGTGACCTAAACAACTGTGCCATATGTGTATACAGACATTGTGTTTATAGGTGCATAGTCATCCAGGTTGGTACTTGCTATGGTCTGCTTGCCGTCCAGGATAGAACACTTGTCACCTTGGAATTTTACAGTGAGTCCTTTGGCTGTCAGACACTTCATATATAATATTCCATCTGCAAGGTAAATAGTCTCTTTCTTATTTAGGTCAAGTTCTGTGAAAAAGCTTCTATCACTTGCCATGTGACTGGTTGCTGCTGAGTCAATGCTCCAGCTCTGTAATGTATGGTTGCCTGTCACTTTAAATGTGGCATTCCAGTTCCCTTCACATGGATCAGGGATTGTGGCTTTGACTTTCTGTTTGGTATAAGAGGGACGCTGTTTCATTTGCTCTGTTTTCCATAGGCAGGGGGCACGCCAGTAAAGCTGAGTATTCTTATCTCATTTACGATCCCATGGTACATGTGCGGGCTCTCCTCCAATCAGAACAGATTGCATCAATCAGCAAACTTTTCTGACTAAATAGAATCCAGTTGTATGGGCTGCCCTAGTAAAGCCGAGTATTCTTACCTTTCCGGTAATCCCAGGACACATGTGCGGGCTCTCCTCCAATCAGAACAGATTGCATCAATCAGCAAACTTTTCTGACTAAATAGAATCCAGGGGTACGGGATGCCCTAGTAAAGCTGAGTATTCTTACCTTTCCGGTAATCCCAGGACACAAGTGCGGGATCTCTTCCAATCAGAATAGATTTGCAATCCCATGGTGAATGTGCGGGCTCTCTTCCAATCACAATAGTTTGCGACTACCAACAAGCTTTTCTGACTACATGGACTCCAGGGGTATGGGATGCTCCAGTAAAGCCGAGTATTCTTACCTTTTCGACGATGCCAGGACTCTCTTCCAATCAGAATAGATTGCATTGCCCAGAAATCTATTCTGACTTAATGGAATGCCAAGGTACGGGATATCCCAGTAAAGCTGAGTATTCTTACCTCTTCGGCGATCCCACAATGCATGTGCAGACTTATCCTCCAAAAAAATAAATTGCATCCCCCGTCAATCTATTCTGAATGAATGGAAAGCTGGGACACTGGATGCCACAGGTAAGTATTCTTACCTCTTTTGTGAGCCCACGATGCATGCGCATCAGCATGGATTGCATCTCCCGACAATCTAATCTGCATGAATAGAAGTGCATGGGATGCCCCAGTAAAGCCGAGTATCCTTATCCCTTTGGGGATCCCTTGATGAATGCATGGGCTCTTCTCCAATCATGCGTCAACTGGCAATCTATCCTGAATAAATGAAGAGCACAGGATGCCCCAAGTATTCTTAACTCTTCGGAGATCCCACAACACATGTGCAGCCTGTCCTCTAATCAAAATAGATTGCATCCCCCGGCAATCTATTTTGAATAAATGGAAATGAATAAATGGGTGTGGGTCCACTTTAAGTGATTTCTCTGTAACGACACAGCAGGTGATCTGGAAGCTCCTTTCCGGGTCACCTTTCTCTGGTCGCTGTCTTAGTAGCGGCCGGTCTCTCCCAGGAGGGGATTAGAGGTGACAGCGCTCATTTACCCTCTGGTCAGTAAGGCGCTGAGGCATCCAGGCGGTAAGCCAGTGATGCGACGTGTTGGGCGCTCCATCGCCCCCGCGATTTGCCTCCCCGGTGCTCGCATACACTTTAATGGGAGAGAAGCAGGTGAGCCAAGGTTAAACCGATGTAGACATCACCCGTGCAGAGATCAGGGGCATCCCGGGAGTTTGGAGCTGCTCGGTCTTTGATGTATCTGCAGAGAAGATCCGTTCCTTTGCTTGTGTGCGTTACAGTTATTCTTTTGCTGTTACATTGTTTCATTGTTTCCTGAATTCTTAAAGCGGAACAAAACCATTGTTTAACAAAACCCAGGTGTTGTTCCTTGAGCGGGAGATAATCGGTGCCCCGCCCCCACCATGCTGTAACCATACCTCCCAACTTTTCAGAATGGGAAATAGGGACAATATGTAAATTAAACCACACCTCCTCATTGATTGATGGATAGGAGATACATTGTAACAGTTACAGTAATATAAACACTTTGAATAGGCAAATGAATCATTTATTGCTGCAGATCTGCATGTTACACCTCAAAGAGGGATAAATGAGAACAACGAGGAACAGGGGGACAGTCCCTCCAAATCAGGGACACTTGGGAGGTATGTGTAACGCCTAGGAAAAACAAAATGCTTACCTTTCAAAACATTCTCCCGACTAAATAAAGTCCTGTGATTGGTCGCCGTGGTCATGTGGTCCGCAGGTTCTCCATGGGCATCCAGCTGCCGGCAAGCAAACAGTTTCACTGTGAGAGCTATAGGGGGAATGTCAGGTGCCAACAGGTAAAATTTGCTACAATTGGGTGGGTTCACACATTGGCGCTATTGCAAATTGGGATGCCCAGGGAGAGGCAAGGTTCTAATTCAAAGTGGACCAAAACCCTCTTATCCCCCAACCCATGGCCCCTACCTGTCCCCCACCCATGCACCCTACCACCCATACCACATACACACACCCCCACCCATGCCACCTATCCCCCTGCTCCTCCCACCAGTGCTGCCTACCTGTCCCCCACCCATGCACCCTGTCACCTATACCCCATAAACCCCCCCACCCATGCCACATATACCCCTACCCCTCCCACCAATGCCCCCTACCTGTCCCTCACCCATGCACCCTACCACCCATACCACATACACATTCCCTCAACCATGCCACCTATCCCCTTGCCCCTCCCACCAATGCCCCCTACCTGTCCCCCACCCATGCACCCTGCCACCCATGCCACATATACCCCTACCCCTCCCACCAATGCCCCCTACCTGTACCCCACCCATGCACCCTGCCACCCATACCACATACACATCCCCTCAACCATGCCACCTATCCCCCTGCCCCTCCCACCAATGCCCCCTACCTGTCCCCCACCCATGCACCCTGCCACCCATACCACTTACACACCACCTTACTCATGCCACCTATATTCCTACCCCTGCCACCAATGCCCCCTACCTGTCCCCCACCCATGCATCCTGCCACCCATACCACATACACATCCCCTCAACCATGCCACCTATCCCCCTGCCCCTCCCACCAATGCCCCCTACCTGTCCCCCACCCATGCACCCTACCACCTAACCACAAACACACACCCCCACCCATGCCACCTATCCCTATACCCCTCCCACCAATACCCCTCCTACCTGTTTCCCACCCATGCACCCTGCCACCCATACCACATACACATACCCCCACCCATGCCACCTATCCCCCTACCCCTCCTACCAATGCCCCCTACCTATCCACCACCCATGCACCCTACCACCCATACCACATGCACACACCCCCACCTATGCCACCTATTCCCCTACCCCTCCCACCCATGCCCCCTACCTGTCCCCCAACCATGCACCCTACCACCCATACCACATGACACATGACACAGGAAATACAATGCAGCAGTAAAATACATAGACTCTACAGTTTAAAGTGGACCAAAACCCAGGATTTTGACTATCCTGACTATCCTGGGTTTTGGTCCTTTCCCCCGGGGCAGCCCGATCGGGGGTATATATATCTACATATATAGAGAGTGTAGGGATCTTCCCGGGGGATGGTGTGTTTGGACACAGTTCACGGCAGACTTAGGTGTTATAAAAGCAGGTCTTGGCGTTTATTCATGGCATAAACAGTCCAGTAACAAAACATACAGCAGCAGCGTGCTTCATTTGTGTACAAACAAAATAAAGACCTAGCCCGTCTGGGCGCTTACTTAACAGGTTCTTCTCACCTATCTAGCAGTTTCATAACGCAGCGTTAGCCTGGGTATCGCAGGGTGAGTTTTAGCTCCAGCAGTGGCTGCGTTCGCAGCTTCCTTCACACACACTCAGGCTGTTCATTTCTGGCTCAGAGCAATAGCCTGCAGTCTCTGCAGAGCTTTTACCTCCCAGGCTGATTAGGATCAGAGCTCACCTGATTCAAAACCCAAACAGGATCGGAGGGGTGTGGAATGACAGGTCCCTCTACCAAACCTACCTGCCATTCCATATAAATCCAGGCCCGGCAAAATTGAACAACACCTCAGCAGCATACCACTGCTGGGAAACAAATCAATCCTGGACTTACCACCTCACCCAGCGTAGTAACCTAGGTGAAATGTACACCCCCTCGACCACTTCTCCAGTGACATGTCTACATATCCCCCCCCTCTTTTTCAGACCGGAGGGCTGAGCATTTTGTCCCCACAGACAATGTACCCTCGACAATGCGTCAGCATTTGCTTGTAATTTCCCTGGCCTGTGTTCCACAGTGAAATTAAAGTTTTGTAGGGACAGAAACCATCTAGTCACTCTTGCGTTTCTCCCCTTGTTTAACTTCATCCATGTTAGGGGGGCATGGTCTGTCACTAACTTGAATTTCCTGCCTAGTAAGTAATATTTTAGGGATTCGAGGGCCCACTTCACTGCCAAACACTCTCGCTCCACAATGGCATAATTTTTTTCGGCCGGGGTTAGCTTTCTACTCAAGTACATCACCGGATGCTCCTCACCATTTACTACTTGTGAGAGTACTGCACCTAAGCCTGTGTTAGAAGCATCTGTCTGGACCAGAAATTCTCGCCTGAAATCGGGGGTAACTAACACAGGTTGTTGGCACAAGGCAGATTTAAGGCTTTGGAAAGCCTTCTCGGCCTCTGGAGTCCACGTGATCATGGCTCTCTTTCCGCCCTTTGTCAAGTCAGTTAGTGGAGCAGCAACTGAGGCAAAGTTTGGCACAAATCTACGGTAATAGCCCGTAATACCAAGGAAAGCTCTGACCTGTTTCTTTGTCAGGGGTTTTGGCCAATTCTGTATTGCCTCCACTTTATTTAGCTGTGGCTTAATCAACCCTCTTCCAATAATGTAGCCCAGATACTTGGCCTCTTCTAGGGCTATTGCGCACTTCTCTGCATTTATGGTCAACCCTGCATCACTTATGGTATCCAATACGGCCTGTACCTTACAGAGGTGACTTTCCCAATCAGGGCTAAAAATGACCACATCATCGAGGTAGGCAGCTGAGTAATCACGATGTGGTCGCAAAATCAAGTCCATCAACCTCTGGAAAGTCGCAGGTGCTCCATGTAACCCGAACGGCATCACTACATACTGGAATAGCCCATCAGGGGTGGAGAATGCAGTTTTCTCTTTAGCCTCATTAGTAAGTGGAATCTGCCAGTAGCCCTTTGTGAGATCGAGGGTGGTTATGTATCTGGCATTACCCAACTTCTCAATCAACTCATCTACCCTGGGCATAGGATAGGCATCAAATTTTGAGATCTCATTCAACTTTCTGAAATCGTTACAGAACCTCCAAGTTCCATTAGGCTTTGGGATTAATACAATCGGGCTGGACCATTCACTCTGTGACACCTCAATTACTCCCAGATCAAGCATACGTTTTACCTTGGCAGATACGGCTTCCCTACGGGCTTCTGGGATCCTATAGGGCTTGAGGTTTACTCTGCTTCTAGGCTCAGTTTCAATGTGATGACAGATGAGGTGTGTACGCCCTGGAAGGTCAGAAAACTTGTCTTTGTTTTTCTGTAAAAATTCCTGAGCCTCCTGTTTCTGGGACACTGATAGGGTATCACCAACCTTGACTGGAGGGATTGGTTGTGACAAATTATTAACAGTATTTGTCGCCCCCAAGGATTCCCTGTCTTTCCAGGGCTTAATCAAGTTTACGTGGTAAACTTGGAAAGGCTTCCTTCTACCTGGTTGGTGCACCTTGTAGTTCACCTCACTGACCTTTTCAACAATCTCATAGGGACCTTGCCACTTCGCCAGGAATTTACTCTCAACAGTGGGAACAAGTATAAGGACCCTATCGCCTGGGTTAAATGTCCTGATTCTTGCAGACCGGTTGTAAATTCTACTTTGGGCCTCTTGCGCCCTCTGGAGGTGTTCCCTTACTAGGGGCATTACAGCGGCTATACGGTCCTGCATTTGTGCTACATGCTCAATAACGCTCTTGTATGGGGTGGACTCGCTCTCCCATGTCTCTTTTGCAATGTCCAGTAGACCCCTAGGGTGACGGCCATAGACCAACTCAAATGGTGAGAACCCTGTGGACGCTTGGGGCACTTCCCTAATAGCAAACATGAGGTAGGGTAACAAATGATCCCAGTCACGGCCATCTTTTTCCACCACTTTTTTCAGCATATGTTTCAAAGTTTTGTTAAATCTCTCCACCAATCCGTCCGTCTGGGGGTGGTATACAGAGGTACAGATGGGTGAGATTTTAAATAGTTTGCATAACTCCTTCATCACCTTTGACATAAAGGGTGTACCTTGGTCAGTCAGGATTTCTTTGGGGATTCCAGTCCTAGAGAACATATAAAACAACTCACGTGCAATTGTTTTAGATGCGGTGTTTCTTAAGGGCACAGCTTCAGGATAGCGGGTCGCATAATCCATGACCACCAGAATATATTGGTGTCCTCTAGCGGATTTTACAATGGGACCCACTAAATCCATGGCTATACGCTCAAAAGGCACCTCTATAATAGGGAGCGAAACCAAAGGACTGCGAAAATGTGACACTGGGGCACTAAGCTGACATGTGGGGCACGACTCGCAGTGCTTTTTAATATCACTATATATCGCCGGCCAGTAGAACCTCTGGAGAACCCTCTCCTGCGTTTTGTCAGTCCCCAAGTGTCCCCCAAGAACATGGTTATGTGCCATGTCCAGCACCTGACGCCGGTACGGCTTAGGCACCAGAAGCTGTTCCACAATCTCATCCTTAATCTTAGTGACTCTATAGAAAAGATCATTAGTCACAGAAAAATGTGGAAATCTTTTCTCAGCATCTGGTTCCTGAGGTACCCCATTCATGACAGAAACCTGCTCTCTCGCATTTTTGAGAGTGGGGTCCTGTAACTGTGCAGTCCCAAAATTATCCCTAGACACCTCTAAGTCTGGTATATTTTGCTCAGTGGGAGGAGCCTCCTCCTCTCCAGCCAGGACCTGCAAAGGAAAACAATCATTTTCATCCTGCACACTTTTATCATTTACAGGGGGCAATGCAACAACCTTAGGAGTATCCTCACTCCTTTCGGGGGATTTTCTTTTTCCCCAGAGAGCCCAGAATAACGGAAAATCGCGCCCCAATATTACGTTATGCATGAGGTTTTTAACCACACCCACTTCATATTGTACGGTGCCTTGTTCAGTCCCGACTTCAGCCAGCACTATAGGGTACACTTTTGTATCCCCATGTATACAAACAACACTCATATGCTTTTTACACTCAAAGTCCCCAGCCACCAGGCTGGCATGCACCAAGGTTACGAGGCTTCCTGAGTCCAGCAACGCCTTAACAGGAAAATCATTAATTGTAACGTTGCAGATTTGCGGTTCAGTCTCTAGTCCAGGAACTGCAACACAAGATGGTTCCGCAAATAGCGACTGACGCCGATTAGCCTCACATTCCATGGGCTCAGTGGTAAGAGGGCAATGGGCAGACACGTGTCCCGTCTCATGGCATCTCCAGCACCGGATAGGGCCTGGTCTCCTTGGCAAGGAGTCCTTTTTAGGGCCACTTAGCCACCCGGGACCATCCCCAGTCTTTTGCCCCTGAGACACCACTTGAGCCCTTTTTCCTCCCTCAGCACCCCTCCACACTCCCCCAATAGATGGAAGTCTCTTACCAGCTGATGGCACAGATCTGGCACTCCGGGGAGGTGAAGATGCTGTAGAAACATCACGGAGGTAGTCCTCAGTCGCTTGGAACCTCTCCACAAGGCTGACAAGTTCGTTTGCATTCTTAGGGTCACCTTGTCCCACCCAGCGTTGCAGGTCAGCAGGAAGTGCTCGGAGGTAGCGATCCATCACAACCCTCTCTAGGATCTGTGCAGGAGTAGAAGTGTCTGGTTCCAACCACTTTCTCGCCAAATGGATCAGGTCATACATCTGGGACCTCGCCGATTTGTCCAAACTGTAGCTCCAGTTGCGTACCCTCCTGGCACGGACCGCAGTAGTAACGCCTAGCCGGGCAAGTATCTCCGCTTTTAGCCGAGTATAGTCCTTAACCTCTATCTGAGCCTGTTCATGTCGTCTATTGGCCTCTATCTGAGCCTGTTGTTGTTGTCTATTGGCCTCTATCTGAGCCTGTTGTTGTTGCAAACTTACTTGCATAAACTGCTTCAGCATCTCCTCCATGTTGCCCGCCTGTTCTTGGAGTGTAGTTGCAGCTTTCACCCAAGACATAAGCAGCTGTAGCTAAGTCTGTCCACACCGTTGCCCCTAGCAACCGTAATGCCCGCTCCGCAGCACCAATTGTAGGGATCTTCCCGGGGGATGGTGTGTTTGGACACAGTTCACGGCAGACTTAGGTGTTATAAAAGCAGGTCTTGACGTTTATTCATGGCATAAACAGTCCAGTAACAAAACATACAGCAGCAGCGTGCTTCATTTGTGTACAAACAAAATAAAGACCTAGCCCGTCTGGGCGCTTACTTAACAGGTTCTTCTCACCTATCTAGCAGTTTCATAACGCAGCGTTAGCCTGGGTATCGCAGGGTGAGTTTTAGCTCCAGCAGTGGCTGCGTTCGCAGCTTCCTTCACACACACTCAGGCTGTTCATTTCTGGCTCAGAGCAATAGCCTGCAGTCTCTGCAGAGCTTTTACCTCCCAGGCTGATTAGGATCAGAGCTCACCTGATTCAAAACCCAAACAGGATCGGAGGGGTGTGGAATGACAGGTCCCTCTACCAAACCTACCTGCCATTCCATATAAATCCAGGCCCGGCAAAATTGAACAACACCTCAGCAGCATACCACTGCTGGGAAACAAATCAATCCTGGACTTACCACCTCACCCAGCGTAGTAACCTAGGTGAAATGTACACCCCCTCGACCACTTCTCCAGTGACATGTCTACAAGAGAGAGAGACTGGGTCTTTCATTGATGAGTGTTTGGGCTTGAGTGTGATACATCTTTCATTAATGAATATATATATATATATATATATATATATATATATATATATGTATATTATGTTTTTTTGTATTATTTTAAATATAATGCACTGATTTCAGCTACTCAAACATCAGTCACATCCCTTAATAGTCATTATTTTTTACGGGTAAAGAAACTACGGTAATATTAAATGTTATACGAGATTAAAATGTCTTTCCAGAAGCCTTCAAACATTTACAGCCGTGTGCGGCCGGCGTCCTCTCGCCATTTGTAGGGCACAGTGGACAATCAGCGCAAAGGTTCCCTCTACAATTGGCTTTCGACCAGTTCACATTCCAATCATGTGAGTCTATAACAGGAGCCCTGGACGCTTCTCAAAGCCACGCGCCTTCCTTATCTACAGCCTGACACAGCCAGACATATTACTCCAGGTTGTCATTTAATTTTGTCCACTCAATACGGTGACAAGAAAGAGATGTTCCCTACAAATCAATCTGCCGCAGAGGTTAGAATTTCTGCACAAATCCATTATGGCTTTGATCTGCTCATACTGCAGCGCGCCATCTTAGAGAAGGACAGCGCCGCGGTATCTGATGCCTGTTTTCTCCGTTTAGCGATGATATGAGAGAATATTTGGATACGTTTTACAGGGTATGGGTGTCCACCATTAAACCGGACCTTCAGCATCATTTAATAAAAAGCCCAAACCCTTAAAAACTATTTACCAGCACCTAAAATTAATATATTTTAAGTGTTTAGTTATTTATTATTATTTCCCCCGCTGGGCTTCAACTCTGTTCAGGACTCTAGGATGTGAGCGCCGCCATCTTGTCTCATAGGCATTACATGGAGAGGAGAGGGGTGAAAAGTGTGAGAGAGCAGACACTCCTAGTGCCAGCTGACAGTGCGACGGGACTCGGATCGTGGGGCTCAGTTAAGTTGTACATTGCTTTCTGCTGCCGCACCCATGAACCGTCAACCAGCGTTTTTGTGTTGGGGGCTGAACTCTAACACTGACTTCTGGCTGAAGCCAGTGTTTGGGATTGGGAACCCAAACTCGCCAAAGAACTTTGTGGTTCGGGTTTGCTCAATGCTACTCAGGTTCCATTTTTTGTGTGTCTTAAGGGAGGGGACATCCTGGAAGTCTGCACAGGGTGACACTTACCCTAAGGCCTGCCCTGTGTCCAGGTCATCAGATAGTCCAAGCCGATAGAGCCCAAAAAGGTGGAGCCACTGAATACCCAGACCCACAAGGTCCCAGAATCTATAAGGGGGTTCCAGTATTCACTGGTGTTCCCTCAAGAAGGCTGCAGGACACCCCGGATCATCTACTTGGCGGTACAGAGTGACTGACCATGGGCATGGCAGCAAGGAAGACACAGCCAGGAGACGGAGCAGAGAGTCCTGATGGCAGGATCAAGGTCAAAGTTAAGGCTGAAGGTCAAGTGCTGGTTCAACAAGCACAGGTTCAACAACCAAGTCTAAGCAGGGGTCGAGACCTGTCAGCACGGAGTCTATCATTCAAAGTACAAGCAGGGATCCAGGGCTTGCAGCACAGGTTCAAAGCCCAAATCCAAAGCTGAAGGTGCAAACAGGGAAGTCCAAGAGCAGAGTCAAAGTTCGAAGCCAAGGTCAATAACGGGGAAACAAACAAGAGCTGATAGGAACACAGAGCCAGGAACAGGAATGCAGGAGTATCCAAGACAAACCTGAATTCCCGGGATGTCAGAGCCCTCCTCTTCAAGAGACAAGGATTGGAGTAAACATTCACCTGCAGACTTATGAGCTGAGGATCCGATCCTGGCACTTGAACAGGAAAAATACTGTACAAGCAAGTCCTGATGAACTTTGACTTCGGCTCATTTATACATTCAGCTTGAAAAAATTGCCTGTTTGGTCTTGGCTAGACCCAAATGGAGGCAATATTTGGAATGAAACCTTTTGTTTTTCTCCCCAGGGCTACAGGACATAGGGGCTGGTAACCCAGAGAGACTGAGCAGCTAGCTGCTAGCCCTGCAGGTGCAGCAGCCCCTATGCCCTTCGGCACAGGTCCGGTGCTCCTACAGGGGTCCGTGGGAATAAACCAAGGACCTTTGTGTTAATTTAATAATGATAATTTCCTCTCTGGACTGGACGTTTCTATCCTGGCTCCTGGATGGAGCACCTGGACAGCCAACTCTCCCCTCTGTCAGGTGTGGACATTTTCATGCTGACTCTCTGGTACTGGAAGGAGTACCTGGATAGACAACTCTCCACTCAGTTGGGTCATGTTTTCTGCTCTACATGGAAAGGAAGGCCTCCCTCCAGGGGCAGACTGGCCATAGAGAGACCATGCCTGGTGGGCCACACTGCTTTGGGGCCATTTGGACTGATGCTTTTAACGCCCACATTCAATCTCTGCCTCCTTAGTCTCCCTCTCACCCTACCTGCACCCAGCCCCACTGTATCCATGAGTCAAGGAACCCCATCCCCCAATGCTATAGCCTAATTTAACAAATGTCCCTCTTTTCCACCCTGAAAAGTTGGCAGGTATAGTCAAAATGTCTATGGCCGGGGATTCAGAAAGATGGCCGCACTCACTTTACATTGTAAGCTGCTGCCAGTGTCCTTACTCATGGGGTCAGCCATCCATCTGAAGCCCTGGCCATAGACCTTTTGACAGCGGAAAGCATGCTGACTGCCACAGAATAGTGGGAGTCAGGGACTCAGCAGCTCCCTGCTGCACACTTTAGGATTCCTGAGTTTGGGCTGAACGTTCGAACGTGCACACAGACTTCTGGTTGAAGTCGTTGTTGGAGTTTGGAAACCCAAACTCACAAAGTACAGTACAAGCCTGAAGTTTGCAGTCGGGGTTGGTCCAACACTGGCTCTAACACATCTTTTGGAGAGAAAAGTAATCCAAGACCCTGTTCTATTTTTGGGGAAACAGGGCAGTAGACAGTACACAGCAGCCATCATTTGGAGTGATTCTGATTTCCCTCATAGAAAGGCACTATGGACAATTTCCAAATGCATTTTCTAGTAAAAGTCATGGTCCGTAAACAGCTTACAACATCTCTAAAGGATTTCATTGCTGAAAGGTATCAGTCAGAGCAGAAGACAGGGCCGGATTAAGTGTGATGGAGGCCCATGGGCACAAAATCTGGTGGAGGCCCCAGATACAGTATTTTTTTTTCCTTTAAAATAATAGTCCAGCCAAGTAACTGATTGGTGGTTGTCTGCCCCCCCCCCCCCCCACTTACTGGATCATAAGATTGAGTCCCTTGTGCCCCCCTTGTGCGGGTGCGTGCTGCTCGGGAACTCCTGCTTTGCCATTCTGGGTGGGGGGTAGTGTAGTCGCCCGGCTGGTTCCCTGCATTGAGCTGCCAGCGGCTGTGCTTGGTGGCTTATGTGCAGTGACAGCTCTGCACCCATCACTGTAGCGTTGCTGGCGGCGGCTTTGCTGCTCTAGACTCTCTGTCCTGCCCTGTGGTGGCTTTGGCTGTGGGTTTGCAAAGGTTTGCCCAGACGTGCTCCCATTGCCGCCGATAGCTTTGTTGCTGGCACCCACGGCCTGTCAGGCCAAAGTCTGAAAGGACCCCTGGACCAGACCATAACCCAGAGGTTGGTGTAGGCCCCCTTTACAGGGCAAGTGGTGGAGGCGCTGGGGCGTGCGCCCTGGCAAAAGGGCACTAAAACAAAAACAAAAAAAACAAAGAATTGGTGCCACAGCGACCTAACCAAGAATTAGACATCCTTTAAAAATGTATAAAAAGTGCAGAGAGGAGGCGCCTCTGTGTAATTCCCCCCATGTGACTATGACATCACTGGACAGGATTCCACAGAGGCTCCTCCCCCATGGTATAAAAGCCTTCCTGCCCCGGCGAGCCAGGACTACTGCAGATTGGCAGAACACCAACAAGTGAGGAGGGAGACCTGTGCCCTCAATACAAATGCCAGCGGAGGAGGGAGCATTCAACCCGGAGAACCTGCAGAGAGTACGCCGCAACGCTGGGGACAGGGCCGTATTTGGTGTTCATGGTGCCCTAAGTGCTTGTGTCCCCTTTTATTAAAGTGGACCAACACCCAGGATTTTGACTATCCTGGGTGTTGGTCCACTTAGGTGGGGCACCCCGATCGGGGGTGCCCCGCTGTCTGAAACCCCCCCGATCGCAGCAAAAACTCACCTCTCCCCGCTCCCACGTGACCTCGTCCGGCCAATGACAGCGCTCAGAGCAGCTCTGGTATGCGCGTCCAAAGCCGCTTGGACGCGCATACCAGAGCGCTGTCATTGGCTGCGTCTCTCGCTTCCCTCTAACAGGGAGCGCTCCTGCGCCGGCCATTCACAAAACGGCCGGCGCGGGAGCGCGCCCTTCTAGAGGGAAGCGAGAGACGCGGCCGCGTCTCGCGCATGCGCCGTTGGATCGCCGGTAAGGTGAGGATTGTGGGCCTCCTGGGGGGTTCCTCCCCGCGGGACATCCCGATTTCGGATGCCCCGCGGGGAGGGATCTGATCGGTCCGGGAATCTTATAGATTCCCGGGCCGATCCCCCCTGGGTGTTGGTCCACTTTAAGTTAGGTCACGATCCATATAAAAAAAGTGTATAAGGGGAAAGGGTGCAATGGGCTAGAGGGCGAAATGCAGAGAAGCAGGCGAGCATGTTCCATCTTTTACTGCGTTCTGACATACAGGAGTCAAATGACCACACCAGTGGAGGGGAGATGCTATGTTCTGGGTTCAACCAATTGCACCCCCCTTCACACAAATACACTCTGCATCCTTCTGTGGCTGGGGATTAGGCTTGTTAGGAGGCATTGATGTTCTGTCCAATGTGAGTTTTAATTTCTTTTCTTTACTGTAGTATTAAGGGCAGTACCCTCCCCTCTTCCAGGTTGCCACCCTAGGCACGTGCCTAGGCTTGCCTAATGGTAAATACAGCCCTGGCTGGGGACAGGTGTAGGAAGAAGCAGCAGCAATGGTGAGTTCATTTTTTTGTTTTTTTTTAACCAATTGTGTACTGGTAGGGAGGTCCAAGGAACCTCTATAGCAGTTCACACATTTTGGTGGACGAAGCTATTAAATCCAGTATTCTGTAGACCAGCGGTACTCAACTGGAGGACCGGGGAGGACCTCAGCGCCAGATTTCTGGACCCCTGCCCTGACAGCCCTGCACTCAGTTGCTTCTGTGTTGCCCACTTTACTGAATCGGCGATGTAGTGCTTAGTCTTCCTGCCAATGTCATGGCTCTCTGGCACCTAGCATTGCAATATGAAGTACTGCACGGGAGGGAAGTGGCATTGCAAGGTCCACACAGACTTTGTTTCTCTGTCTCTTTGCCCCATCCAATCCTGTACCGCTGCCCCAGCCCAGCCCCATCTATCCCTGCCCCGCCATATCTGCCCCATCTATTCCTGTCCCTCCTGCTTTACCCCATCATCCCATCCCCATATATCCCTTAAAGTATTAGTGGTAGCAGTGTACGTGGCAGAAGAGATGAGCCGGAGCGGGGACAATCCGATTCCGAACTCTTTGTGACCGGATAGTCCACAGCAGGGTTACTTAACCACTTCTTGTAAAGGTCCATATACAGGCATCTGGTGAGAGGTGAAGGTCTGGGTGGGGGGCTGTTTCAGGGGGGTGGATAGTTAGAAATCAATGCACTGGGGGACAAAACTAAAAAAGGCTGGGATGGATGGGGCAGAAATGAGGGGACAGGGATATATGGGGATAGGATGGATGGGGCAGAGATGAGGGGACAGAGATATATGGGGATGGGATGGATGGGGCAGAGATGAAGGGACAGGGATATATGGGGATGGGATGGATGGGGCAGAGATGAGGGGACAGGGATATATGGGGATGGGATGGATGGGGCAGAGATGAGGGGACAGGGATATATGGGGATGGGATGGATGGGGCAGAGATGAAGGGACAGGGATATATGGGGATGGGATGGATGGGGCAGAGATGAGGGGACAGGGATATATGGGGATGGGATGAATGGGGCTGCCCCTGGGATCTCTGCCCCATCCATCCCATCCCCATATATCTCTGTCCCCTCATCTCTGCCCCATCCATCCCAGCATTTTTTAGTTTTGTCACCCAGTACATTGATTTCTAACTATCCACCCCCCTGAAACAGCCCCCCGCCCAGACCTTCACCTCTCACTAGATGCCTGTATATGGACCTTTACAAGCAGTGGTTAAGTAAACCTGCTGTGGACTATCCGGCCATAAAGAGTTCGGAATCGGATTGTCCCCGCTCCGGCTCATCTCTTCTGCCACGTACACTGCTACCACTAATACTTTAACATCAAATAAATTAATTATAGAGGCTCTTTCGTTATGCCATCAATGCCCTGCCTAGAAATTGTCTATGGTAATTCAGAACCTGACGGACTCACACCGCCTCCCCTACTCTGGGCATGGCGCAAGCTGTCATTTTTATACTTTTTCTGTATAGAAAAAATGTTTTTTTTTAAATACTATTGTATTATAAAATGCCAGCTGCAAGTCCTAATATATTCCAACCAGGACACCGGCTGTTTGAGTCATTTGTAGCCACTCAAACATTTATTACGACAAATAAAACGTATTTTCTCTGTCTGAGAAATAAATTGATGGTTACGTCGCCTTGGCAAGGTCACATGGTATTTTTATCAAAACAATGGCGCCTGTTACAATAACATTGTGAATGCTTAGAATTCCTTTTGTGCAATGCTAAATCGCTTTTTTTTTGTGTTCCATCTGGGCTACGGGAGGTTTAAAGGTCATTTCTAACGCTGCTCTTCTCAAAGCAAAACCTTTGTTTGCTCGTCTTACAATAACCAAACGTCTTAGCGAATCTGTGTGTTTGGGTGCGAGGCGCTATTGGTGAGTAGTAATGTGTGAACCCTTAGAAGCTTGTGTTCGCCAAGTTCGGCCAAATTTTACGTGTTCGAATTCTTTTATTGGTTTTATCAGAATAAAGTATACATCTCACACAGTGTAGTTTTATCAAAAATTGGTTCTCTATGATCACTTTATAAACATACATGGTTATTTAAAAAAAAAATGTGCAGGCGCCAGATGGGCACCTATCTGCGCCCAAACTTGTGAGCTGTGGGGGAGCGAGGCAGTGCCATGCCGCCACGCTCTATGGCACTTTTTGAGAGAGACGATTGGCTATCTCATAAGTGCTGCTGTGACGAGGTGCAGTCAGTTGGCCGTATCCCTGGCACACTATTTATTCAGAAAGACTGGGAGTGGGAGCGCACAGCTGAAGAGAAGCCAGGGATGCGACACCGGCGTATCATTATTAATTCATGAAATAGGTCTTTAAATTTCCCAAGTGAGATCTTTTTTTTGGAATTAATACAACACTAGCCTCTAAGGCTTCTGCTGGGATGCATTCACCATGTTTGATCTTATTAAACCATAGTTTCAAATAGGGCATGACACATGAGAATTAATTGTAACATCCTGTAATATATATTTGAAAATCCATCAGGACCAGGTGCATTTGCTGTCTCAGAAATTGCTCATCAGATTTCTTCCCTCGAAATTTTTTTCCTATATGAGCGCCCTTTGTGATTCCGTCAGCTTCATCAAATCTACTCTTTGGAGCCATACCTCTGAGGTCCTCCTGGAGGTTCTAGCTGATTTTGAATATAATGACCCATAAAAAATTTCTGTGCGAGTATTCCAGGGTAGGTTTTGGTCCACTTTAAACTAAAGTTTGGTTCGGATACCTGGACTTAACCCAAACCCGAACCCGACTGAAATCAAGGGTATCCAAGCTTGGTGACCCAAAAATGGCCCAGAAATACAGGGATCGACTGGTAGATGGGTGAGAAGTGGGAGTAAAAGGGGAAAAAGGTCCACCTGTCAAGGGGCCCCCAAAGGAAGAATGAGACCTAGTCCATTAAAGAAAAAAAAAATTGCGACAGACGAGCTTTTCTGCACACCAAACCAAACACAGACTTTTGTTTTCGGGTTTGCTCATCACTATAGTTGAGCCATTGGGGCTGCATTTTTTTTTTCACAGATATTGGCCTCGATTCAATAAAGGTAGAAAAAAATTCTCATGGTAGTAAAAAATTCAATTCATGAGAATAAAGCCTGAGAATGTCACTGTTAGTGAATCACTAGTTAAAAAGACAATGAAAGTCAATGGCAGCTTTTACTACAGTGTAGAAAGGAGGAAACAGTTCTCTACTTTTCTTAGGAGTAAAAAAGTGCCATTGACTTTTATTGTTTTCTTAGCTGGTGATTATAACAGCGACATTCTCAGGCTATTTTCTCATGAATTGAATTTTTTACTACCATGAGAATTTTTTTTCTACCTTTTTTGAATTAAGGCCATTGTTTGCTATACATGAACGAGTTGTAGAGCTTTTTGTAAGCTGTCGGTCTCCTGCAGCATCAGCTGGTGAACATTTCAGGAACTAGTCATGCTGGACAGCTCCCTAATTTTGGATTTACCGACCTGCAAATATGAGTTGCAAGAGCTGCTACCCAGACTAGACTACTGAAACCCTCTTCTCCATGATCTACCAGCAAAGAGGCCTCTGATCTATTTTCAACTCTGCTGCTCGCCTCCTCCACCTCTCCTCTGGAGTCTCCAGCACTGCTCCTGTCCGTCAGTCCCTCCACTGGCTGCCAGTATCTGAATTCAGTTCCGAACCCTAACAAAGCTCTATCCAGCCAAATACTGCCTTTACCTTTCAGCGCTAGTTCAAAAATACCAACCCAGATGCTACCTCCTCCTGTCCTTAACCATGATCACTTCCTCCCTCTCTAATTTTTAGGACTTCACACGTTCCACTCCATGCCTCTGGAATGCCCTTCTCCATACAATTGGTAATTTTCCAACCCTTTAAGCCATCAAAAATGCCCTTAAAGTGGACCAATCTCCAGCCAACTAGGTGCCCCTGGGGCAATCAGATTTGGGATGCCCCATTGTTTGAACCCCCCCAGATCGCCTGCAAACTCCTTACCTTTTCGCCAGTCCCTCACCATGATTGCAGGCTGACGCTGCATCCCCAGAATCCCTGCAGCTGTGCACACGCCCATGCCAAGTCATTCAGACAAGCTGGTCCCACGGGAGCGTGCACTCCACAGGGGAGCCGGGTATGCGGCCGCCAGCGCCCCCTTATGCTGACAAGCAGTCCAAAACAGTGGCTTTATGCCGAGCATTAGTATGCACAAAATAAAGTGCTGATTGGACGAGTGCCCACGCATGTGCCATGGAAGCGGCAGAAAGGTGAGTGGAGTGGGCGATCTGGAGGGATTCACACAGCAGGTGATCAGTCACCAGGATAGGCAAAATCCTCAGCATTGGTCCACTTTAAAACGGGCAGGCTCCTTCATTACTAATGCCAGGTAGCGTCAGATGAGCATCTGTAGCGAGGCCTTGAGAGCGCCTGCTAGTAGTCGCTGTGCTCGGCCATGGTTCATTGTTTCAGAGCGTCTCAGTCACTGGCCGGATTTGATGAATATGTTGTTTGTGAGTCATTCTAACAGCACTACTGCACTGTATGGGAGCGAACGGTAGCGCCAGCTCAGTGCGACTGACTCACACCACATTCATCAAAAAAACAGCCTCAAACATTGCCGGTGCTCAAAATCATGTCATTGTAGCCCAGAGCGCCAGACGCTGTGTGATTAAAGGCTGTTTTTGAACATGTATCCACCAGTAACGAAGCGCAAAACACATGGAATGACATTGTTATAACACTGTGACATTAACACTTTAGTGCCAGACATGTAATGGCAATGCTGCATTTAAATTTTAAAAATCAAAAAAGTTTTAAAAAATAAATGTAGATAGGCCAGGAGAGGTCACACAATGATTTGTTTAAAAAAATAAATAAATAAAAAAAAAAAACAAACCCTGTTTACAGAGAAGAAAGGTAACGTCCATTGAAATGTATGGGAGAGCAACAGGTAATACCTGGCGCTCTGGAAGCTTCAGCGCCGGCGCTGTACGCTGAGCCTCGGGTAATGATGAGTCAGATGCTACATGGCGTTGTTGCGGTGGCTCACCAGAATCGCCTTCATAAATGTGGAATTGCGTGCGTTCACCTGCCGCTTACAAGGCGCTACCTGGCGCTATCCTTTGATGAATAAAGCCCTCAGTGGCAGATTGCTTAACATGTTACAGAGCGGTTTCAGGACCAAGCCATGCTGGACAGCTCCCTTATATTTACTGACCAGTGAATTTGACAGCTGCTAACCAGAAGTAGTGCTCATCCACATTAATGTAGACCAAAACACTGCTGGTGCATTTAGACCTCATGGTCGGTTGACTCTCTGGGGCATCCTGTATTGGGATGCCCAGCTTTATTAGATCCTCCGGTTCGCTGGAAAAACATAAATCTCCAGTGATCCCACAGTGCATGCGTGTTCCGCAGCTGCATCCCTCACTTTCCTCACCTGATGCACGCTCCGGCGCCCAGTCATTCAAATAGTATAAACTTTTGGATGACCCGCACAGCTCAACAAGGTAAAATTATTGGTGCTGGCTTGGTGAGTAGGTTCCACGGGGGGGGGGGGGGCAATATGTACTGATATCGGGGAGGCCGATTCAGTAATAGCCCCAGGTAGCGGCAGATGAGCGACTGTAGCAGTATTTTCACAGCGCCCGCTAGTAGTCGCTGTGCTTGGCTGTTGTTCGGTTGTTGACAGCGACTCAGTCGGTGTGCAGTAATGTTGAATATTGGGTGAGGAGTCGCTATTTGACAGGTTCCGCGCTGTATGGGTGCGCATGATAGCGACTGGCCATAGCGACCGGCTCCCAGCATATTCATTAACAAATCACGATCAAAAAATTCTCGCGCAGTGAAATGCTTGTTTAAACCCCAGAGCGCTGGCGGCGATGGGTTAAAAGTAGTTTTTTAACCCCCCAAACAACCATATTTTTGGAAACCAAAACAGTTTATAAAAACATTTTGTAATATGAATACATTAATATCAGACCTTTAATATCAATTCTGCACAATTTTTTTTTTTTTTACCTTTAAAAAAATATCTAACATGGCAGAAGTGGTCACAGAATTTTTCACATTAAAAAAAAAAAAAAAAAACTTATTAACAATTAATTATGAATATTTTAAGATTGTTCCATTGAAATGCATTGGAGAGCGCCAGGTAGCGAGAGGTCACACCTGTCGCTGTTCAAGGTCGGACGCTGGCGCTGTGGGCTGAGGATGGAATAATGATGAATGAGTGGTTATCTGGCGCTATCTCAGTCGCTAAGCAGGATCGGCTTAATAAATGTGTGATTGTGGTGGGGAGCCGGCATTCTCGTGGCGGTGCCCGTCATTACCAGTCGCTCACCAGTCGCTACCTGGCGCTATCCCTTGTTAAATAAGGGCCCAAGTTTTGCGGTCTCCCAGTGCAGACCACTGTATCTCACCATAAAGTACAGCCGCACTACAATATGTACTCAAAATATCACTTTATTTAGAAAAATCTACATACATTGAAAACACGCAATTAAAAATGGTACTAATTGACTACACAAATGCGGGTGGTGCAAGCGGACCCAAATTGGACTATTTACATGTATAATTCAGTTTTTGATATCTCTATGATACCTCTATAATTTTTGCTGTGTAATGGAAGCACTGTTAGCACGCTAGCACTTTATTGCACACTGCACTTCAGCACAGCAGCACCTTTCTCTATCTTTTTTAATGGTTAACCTTCTCAACCCTTTACTCATCAACTGCTTTTGCACTTGATGTACTTGTAGAATTCACAGGTATTTTTTCTCCTTGTTGCACATTAGATAGAGCTTTCTTATAGATTACAGTGCTTTCCGTTACACTTTTCAAACATTGATGTGGTTTTTATACAGAATTATACATGTAAATAGTCCAATTTGGGTCCGCTTGCATCACCCGCATTTGTGTGGTCAATTAGTACCATTTTTAATTGTGTGTTTTTAATGTATGTGTCTAATAGATTTTTCTAAAGTGATATTTTGAGTACATATTGTAGTGCGGCTGTACTTTATGGTGAGATACAGCGGTCTGCACTGGGAGACCGCAAAACTTAGATATCAGTCATTCAAATAGGGTGGGGGGGTGAAATTGGGCGTCAGACCACAGGGTGACAGGAGATGGTCCCCACTTTCTATACCAGGCGCTGTTGTTCTATGTCCTGCATTAATATGCATAAAACAGAGTGCTGATTGGGCAAAAGCCTGCACATGCAGGAGGTATAACAGAGCAGGGCATCCCAAATCAGGATGTCACTGTTAAGCCAACCAAAACCCAGGTCAGTGAAAAATCTGAGTTTTGGTCCACTTTGAAGCAGAAGTCTTAAAGGAGCCACAGCACTCAACCCTGTTAGCTTGCAGACCAACCTACAATCTGTCTCTAAACTCCGTCACACACATCTGCAGAAGTAGCTGAAGCTGCACCACCAGCGCCAAGGTGCCTCTATGGGTGCAGTCCTAACTCTAATCTCTGAGAGCCCCATTTGGGACATACAATGCAATAGATAAATTGGGAGCAGGCTTACCTGAGGTTGCCTTAAACCTCAAGTGCAGGCCATGGGGTGGAAGGGTCAAAGACCTCGCAGTGCAGCCTAGACCACACACCCCATGTGCTTGCACTTTGAAGCCGACCAAAAGCGACCCTATAGTCACTGAGACTCCAGGGTCCCTTGCGCCGGGGCATCCTAATTTGAGATGCCCCACTGTCTGAAACCTAGTCGAATGCTTTCCTCACCAACGGGCTCACGGTGAATCCGTGCCTAGCGGCGGCATCACTCGCATCATATTGCGACTGCGTTCCATCACACCCGCTGCAACTGCATGGCCACACACAGCCAAAGGATGCGAGTGATGCTGCGCATCGCTCAATTGTGCGGCTTGGATTCTGTTCAGAATCTCCAGATGCATATTAATATACATGGCAGGAGAAGCTGAGTAAAGAAAAGCCGCACATGCACCGTCTCCCACGCCGCCTCAATTTCTTTTTTTACGTTTATATCATGGCCGACCACCATACCTCGCAAGTGTCCCTGATTTGGAGGGATTATCTCTCTCTTGAGTCCATGTCCCCTTGTCCCTCGTTGTTCTCATTTGTCCCCCTTTGAGGTGTATGATGCAGATCTGCAGCAATAAATCATCTGCATATTGCATAAGCATTTCTATTGTTTTATTTGTTACACCCTATCTCCTATCCATCCCTCTATGAGGGGACATGGCTTCATTTACATATTGTCCCTCTTTCCTACCCTGAAAAGTTGCTAAGTATGCCTACCACCCCTAACTACTCCTAACCCTACCTTCTGTATCCCTGTTTTATATAAGGCTCTGTCCACTGCCCTACCGCTGCCAACCAGCATTAAAAGGCAGCCATGATGAAAGAGCGGATCATGATCCGACATCCACAGTCGCCCACCCCCCATCACCAACCAAGGGCACTTAGATCCCTGGAGGGGCATCCCCAAAACTGAGAACCACAACTACGAAATGTTACTTCGGCAAAGAGGGGACCTATTTGGATTAGAGATCCCAGTGCCATTTCATTTGCCTACACAGGTCCACAGGGCTGGATTAAGTGTGGTGGCGGCCATTGGGCACAAAATCTGGTGGAGGCCACAGATACAGTATTTTTTTCCTTTCATATAATAGTCCAGCCAAGTAACCAATTGGTGGTTGTCTGGCACCTGCCCACTTACTGGAACATCAGATCGAGTCCCTTGTGCCCCCCTTGTGCGGGTGCGTGCTGCTCGGGAACTCCTGCTTTGCCATTCTGGGTGGGGGGTAGTGTAGTCGCCCGGCTGGTTCCCTGCATTGAGCTGCCAGCGGCTGTGCTTGGTGGCTTATGTGCAGTGACAGCTCTGCACCCATCACTGTAGCGTTGCTGATGGCGGCTTTGCTGCTCTAAACTCTGTCCCTCGCTGTGGTGTCTTTGGCTGCAGGTTTGCAAAAAATAGCTTTGTCGCCGGCCCCGCGGCCCGTCAGACCAAAGACTCCTGGACCAGACCATAACCCAAAATTTGGTGGAGGCCCCCTTTGCAGGTCAAGTGGTGGGTGCCCCTTGCGTCCCCTTCATAATCTGGCCCTGCAGGCCCATGATGATCAGGGTATCCCCCCCAACATGGAAGTCATCTGTATCCAAATTCACTCGCAGAGATCCTGCTTGTTCAGAGCCCAAAAGATTTAGTAACTGGGGTGAGGCGGGGATTACGGGAGCAAAAATGGTCATTGCTAGAGCCTGGAAATCACAAGATTTAAGTTTATCAACAGAGTTAATAATATTAATATGGGGAACCTTGAGGGATTTCGAGAGGTTTGGGCTCTGTGGATAGAAAATGTCTTACCTTCCGATTTTGATTCTAACCTTTTATTATTATACGGCTGTGTTATATGCTGATTTATTTGTTATAATTTATGATTTGTTTTTTTTTGTTTTTTACTTTAATTAATGTGTGAGAAGGGGTTAGATTTAATGATATTGATAAGATGTACTGTGTCAAGTTTTTTATGACATAGATGTCATACATAGAATGTAAATGATGTGTTTATGTGCACAAATTAGTTTATATAAGGATGTCTATGATCTGTTATATCAGATATACCAAAAGTGTTTATATATATCTTCAATAAAAATTATTGAAAAGAAAAAAACCCATAAACAACACCAGCACTCATGTAATATATTAATCCATCTATTGTTAGAAACACCCGGAGGGCACCCTGAGCAAGACCATCCCCCCACAAACCTGTTTATTACAAATAGTAAGCCCGTTAATGAGTTTGGTAATTATTTGACCAGGAGCGCAGAACGCGCCGTGCGTCGGCTGATTTGCGGGTGATAAAAATGAGTTATAACGACCAACAAAGCATGGCGATATTTAATGGTTACAGCCTATTAATTACGCTTAATTAGGACTCGGATTGTGATTTTGCTGAAGCAGTAAAAACTGTTGGAGGGTTAAAAACACACAAAAAAAAGAAAACAGCGACTTGGAGGATCCTCGCAGAAACTTTCCCCCCTGGGCATGGAAGACCTCCTCCGTGGATTTATCCGATGCTGCACTGTATACTCATCTGTAATTGGCAGCCGTGTCTACCCGAATCGATGCTAAATTTACATTAATGAGGAAATAGTAATTAAAAGTTTACCTGTTTATCGGATCGCGCATTAATCTTTGTTTATTTGTTTGCTTTGTTCGGAGATTTAGATGTTTTTGAAAATAGCGGCGTTTAAACGGCTCGATTATCTGCCATTAACTGACATCAGGCAAACGCAATGATAGCGAGGAAATGTAACGCATCAGCAAATTAAAAGTTATTCAATTTTTTCACTTGTTTTCCCCTATTCAGGCCTTAAGATTCTGTGTCTGGTCCAAGGTCCTATGACAGGCTCCCAGGTCCTAAGTCTGGCTCCCAGGTCCAATGTCTGGTCTGAGGTCCCATATCTGAGGTCCTATGTCGGACTCCAAGGCCCTATGACAGGCTCCCATGTCCTATTTCCGGTTCTGAGGTCTACATCCGGCTCCAAGGCCCTAAGCCTGGCTCCCAGTTCTAATGTCTGGTCCGCCGTCCCATGTCTGAGGTCCTATGTCTGGCTCCAAGGCCCTATGACAGGCTCGCAGATCCTATAGCAGGCTCCCATGACCTATTTCTGGTCTGAGGTCTACGTCCCGCTCCAAGGCCCTAAGCCTGGCTCCCAGTTCTAATGTCTGGTCCGCCGTTCCATGTCTGAGGTCCTATGTCTGGATCCAAGGCCCTATGACAGGCTCGCAGATCCTATAGCAGGCTCCCATGACCTATTTCTGGTCTGAGGTCCTATGCCTGGCTCCAAGGCCCTATGACAGACTCTCGGTCCTATATCAGGCTTCCATGTCCTATTTCTGGTCTAAGGTCCTATGTCCAGCTCCAAGGGCAAGGAAGACCTCCTCCATGGATTTATCCGATGCTGCACTGTATACGCATCTGTAACTGGCCGCCGCGTCTGCCCGAATCGATGCTGAATTTACATTACTGAGGAAAGAGTAATTAAAAGTTTACCTGTTTATCGGATCGCGCATTGATCTTTGTTTATTTGTTTGCTTTGTTCAGAGATTTAGGTGTTTTTGAAAATAGCGGCGTTTAAACGGCTCGATTATATGCCATGAACTGACTCCGGGCGAACGCAATGATAGCGAGGAAATGTAACGCATCAGCAAATTAAAAGTAATTACATTTTTTTCAACCTGTTTTCTCCTATTCAGGCCTTAAGATTCTGTGTCTGGTCCAGGGTCCTATGACGGTCTCCCAGGTCCTAAGTCCAGCTCCCAGGTCCAATGTCTGGTCCGAGGTCCCATTTCTGAGGTCCTATGTCGGGCTCCAAGGCCCTATGACAGGCTCCCAGGTCCTATATCAGGCTCCCATGTCCTATATATTGTCTGAGGTCCTATGTCCGGCCTCAAGGCCCTATGACAGGCTCCCAGGTCCTATATCAGACTCCGATGTCTTATTTCTGGTCTAAGGTGCTACATCCAGCTCCAAGGCCCCATGACAGACTCTCAGGTCCTATATCAGACCCCCATGTTCTATTTCTGGTATGAAGTCATATATTCATCTCCAAGGCCCTATGACTGGCTCCCAGGTACTATATCAGGCTGCCATCACCTATATATTGTCTGAGTTCCTATGTCGGGCTCCAAGGCCCTATGACATGCTTCCAGGTCCTATATCAGGCTCCCGTGTCCTATATTTTGTCTGAGGTCTTATGTCAGGCTTCAAGACCCTATAACAGGCTCCCAGGTCCTATATCAGGCTCCCATGTTCTATTTCTGGTATGAAGTCCTACGTCCAGCTCCAAGGCACTATGACAGGCTCCCAGGTCCTATATCAGGCTCCCATGTCCTATTTCTTGTCTGAGGTTCTATGTCATTCTCCAAGGGCTCCTAGGTCCTATATCAGGCTTCCATGTCCTATTTCTTGTCTGAGGTTCTATGTCATTCTCCAAGGGCTCCTAGGTCCTATATCAGGCTTCCATGTCCTATTCATTGTCTGAGGTCCTATTTCAGACTCCAAGGCCCTATGACAGGCTCCCAGATCCTATATCAGGCTCCCATGTCTTATATATTGTCTAGTCCTATGTCCGGCTCCAAGGCCCTATGACGGGTAACTGAATGGCTGCAACTCTGAAACCCCGCCCTCCTCTCTCCTCTCACACTCATCACAGTGTGCTTACATCACATTGCTGTTTCCACACCCACTGTGTCTCTTCATTTTATTCTATGAGTCTCCAATACTCTAATAGTCTCCAATAGTCTCTAATACTTTTAAACATAGCTTAATAACTACAGGGTCTGCAGCTATGAAACCCCGCTCCCCTTCCTCATCTCTGATCACACTATGTGCTGGCAGGCTGGAGACACTCTAGGCCTGCAGTATCTCTCACCCCATTTTTCTGGTTAAACTATGTGCTGGCAGGTTGGAGACACACTTAGCCTACAGCATCTCTCATCCCCTTTACCTGGTCACACTATGTGCTGGCAGGCTTGAGACGCTCTTAGCCTGCAGCATCTCTCCCCCCTTTTCCTAGTCACACTATGTGCTGGCAGGCTTGAGACGCTCTTAGCCTGCAGCATCTCTCCCCCCTTTTTCTAGCCACACTATGTGCTGGCAGGCTGGAGACACTGTTAGCTTGCAGCATCTCTCTCCTCTTTACCTGGTCACACTATGTGCTGTCATGCTGGAGAAGCTCTTAGCCTGCAGCATGTCTCACCCCCTTTTTATGGTCACACTATAAAGGCAGAACAATGCACATATTTTTTACTATGATATATGTAAAGCACACAGTGTGCTTACATCACATCGCTGTTCCCACACTCGTTCTTCTCAGTTCTATGCATATCTAATGCTCTAATACTTTTACTAATAACTTAGGAACTACAGGGTCTTTTTGGAAACAGAGTTTAGGACAGTGCAATGTGTTGCCCCAGAACAATGGGACAACAATCAGGTGCTCGCCTTTAGTATAACTTTAAATTTATACCTTCTACTTGTGGAAATGAGTTTCACCCTTTTGGCTCTCATCAACGCAATACTGGAAGTACTTGGCTGTATGGGGGGGTGTCATGTAATTTCCAAATTGACGAGAGGCATGATCAGCTCATCTCTGCAGCAGAGCCTCCCAGCATGAACAGCAGAGCTGGGTGTTCTGCAGATCTTCAACACTGTGATGCTACAATCCAGGTTTTAGCAGTTATTAGCTGATTCGAAGCTCCGCGATCCTGTTAAGTCGAAGGTGCTAATTAACCAACGCTCGAAGCGTCTCATTTCCAGCCATAGCTCTTGTTCCTCCGTCACATCTCCGAGAGGTTCTTATGACACCTGGCCGACGAGACTCGAGAGTCAATATTAAGGGAATTCAGCTCTTCCTTTTACGGAAAAGGTCAACTTTAAATGTTAGATTGGTCCCCGTTGAAAAGTCAACTAACTCTGAGATGTTCATTTCGTGAGCGGCAAGTCGCCGCGTCACCATTTTTATTTTTTGTGCTCTCCAAAGGCAGGATGATGGATCGCGAGGCGCCACTAAATGCAAGATGAATGGAGGGTGACCCGGTCTCTGCCGGCTGTCACCGCTGTAATCTGATTGTAGGGAAACAATTCTATTATCAAATGTTCATAGACAGGCTGATGTGCTGTGCAATAAATGCGGGGATGCTGTCAGTGTACGCAGACAGATTTTGGCGTAGTAATCGACAGGATGGCGATCTTTCTGAAGCTCAGTTTCGAACGACACTGGCCAGTAACGTGGCCGATTGAAAGTACCTCATTCCTCAGAAGCAATGACATGTTTAGAAGGATAATAAGTAATGGACCATGTACCCCCTGCCCAGTAAAGTCTGTATGAACACCGACCCTCAAAGGACAACCCCTTAATCCATAAAAAACCCTACAGGCAAACAAATGTGCCCTCCAGTATTTAACTACCAAATTAATACCTGCTCTACTTACCAGTGCTGGCAACTGTTGTTGGGTCAGCGACTGCAGCCTCCGCTGTCACTGATCCTCCTATAGTCTTCATTGCCTACTCTGCAGACACTTTGTTGGTCATTTGCTGCCGATCATCTTCCAATCATCGATGTCTTCTACCACTGCAGCGTTGCCATGTACCCACTGCTGGTGTCTCAGTTGTTGCCAGGTAGCCTCTGGCTTTTGCCACCGCTTTGGCCTCTGTTCCTTGCTGATGTCACCGGGTGGCCTCTGATTATTGCTCCTGCGGTGGCAATAAATGGAGGGGGGGGGGGGGTTGTTAGTGCATGCAGACAAATTCCATCATGGTTATCACCAGGACGGAGATATTTTTGAGGCCTGCTGAAATTAGCTCATTGTGCAGGAGCAGAGAAATGGCTTGGTTGGGGGGAAAGAAGAATTACAAGGAATGAAGCCCAGCCAACTTCCAAAGTCTGATTTACCCACCCCCACGCTGATGTACAAACCTCCAGTCCAGGTCAACTTTAAATGTTAGATTGGTCCCCGTTGAAAAGTCAACTAACTCTGAGATGTTCATTTCGTGAGCGGCAAGTCGTCGCGTCACCATTTTTATTTTTTATGCTGTCCAAAGGGAGGATGATGGATCGCGAGGTGCCGCTAAATGCAAGATGAATGGAGGGTGACCTGGATTCTGCCGGCTGTCACAGTGGTAATCTGATTGTAGGGGAAACAATTCTATTATCAAATGTTCATAGACAGGCTGATGTGCTGTGCAATACATGCGGGGATGCTGTCAGTGTACGCAGACAGATTTTGGAGTGGTAGTCGACAAGATGAAGATCGTTCTGAAGCCCAGTTTTGAGCGACGCTGGCCAGCAACATGGCCAGAAGCAATGACCTGTTTGGATAGAAGGATAATAAGGAATGGACTATCTACCCTCTGCTCAGTAAAGCCTGTATGAACACCCACCATCAAAGGACAACCTCTTAATCCATAAATAAACCCTACAGGCAAACAAATATGCCCTTAAACTCCAATATTTGAAGACCAAATTAATACCTGGTCTTCTTATCAGTGCTGGCAACTGTTGTTGTTGGGTCAACTGCTGCAGCCTCCGCTGTCACTGATTCTCCTATAGTTTTCATCGCCTACTCTGCAGCCACTTTGGTGGTCCTTTGCTGCCGATCATCTTCCAATCATCGATGCCTTCTACCGCTGCAATGTTGCCATCGGTCATCTACCTACCTTCACCATGTACCCATGGCTGGTGGCTCAGTTGTTGCCAGGTAGGCTTTGGCTTTTGCCACCACTGCTGATCATCTTCTAATCATCAATGTCTTCTACTGCTGCAACGTTGCCATGTACCCTTTGCTGGTGCATCAGTTGTTGACAGGTAGCCAGTAGCCAACTTCGAGAGATGCTGGCCTGTAACATGGCCGATTGAAAGTACCTCATTGCTCAGAAGCAATGACCTGTTTGGATAGAAGGATAATAAGGAATGGACCATCTACCCCCTGCCCAGTAAAGCCTGAATGAACACCCACCCTCAAAGAACAATCCATAAAAAAACTCTACAGGCAAACAAATGTGCCCTTAAACTCCAGTATCTGAAGACCAAATGAATACCTGATCTTCTTACCGGTGCTGGCAACTTTGTTGTTAGGTCAACTGCTGCAGCCTCCGGTGTCACTGATTCTCCTATCGCCCACTCTGCAGCCACTTTGGTCACTGCTTGTGTCAGTTGTCGCCAGGTAGCCGCTGGCTTTTGCCACCACTGCCGATCATCTTCCAATCATTGATGTCTTCTACTGCTGCAACGTTGCCATGTACCCACTGCTGGTGCCTCAGTTGTTGTCAGGTAGCCAGTTTTGAGTGACACTGGCCAGTAACATGGCTGACTGAAAATGGCTCATTGTTCAGAAACAATGACCTGTTTGGGGGGAATAGAAGTATAATGAGGAATGAACCATCTACCCTCTTCCCACTTAAGCCTGTATGAAGACCCACACCCCTTAATCCATAAAAAAAAACCTACAGGCAAACAAATGTGCTCTTAAACTCCAGTATTTGAGACCAAATTAATACCTGGTCTTCTTACCAGTGCTGGCAACTGTTGTTGTTGGGTCAAATGCTGCAGCCTCCGCTGTCACTGATCCTCTTATAGTCTTCATCGCCTACTCTGCAGCCACTGTGGTGGTCCGATCATCTTCCAATCATCAATGTCTTCTATCACTGCAACGTTGCCATCGGTCATCTACCTGCCTTCACCATGTACCCACTGCTAGTGCCTCAGTTGTCGCCAGGTAGACTCTGGCTTTTGCCACCACTGCCGAACATCTTCCAATAATCGATGTTTTCTACCACAGCAATGTTGCCATGTACCCACTGCTGGTGCATCAGTTGTTGACAGGTAGCCAGTAGCCAGTTTCGAGTGACGCTAGCCAGTAACATGGCCGTTTGAAAGTAGATCCTATAGTCCTATAGTCTTCATCGCCTACTCTGCAGCCACTTTGGTGGTCCTTTGCTGCCGATCATCTTCCAATCATCGATGCCTTCTACCGCTGCAATGTTGCCACCGGTCATCTACCTACCTTCACCATGTACCCACGGCTGGTGGCTCAGTTGTCGCCAGGTAGCCTCTGGCTTTTGCCACCACTGCTGATCATCTTTCAATCATCGATGTCTTCTACTGCTGCAATGTTGCCACCGGTCATCTACCTACCTTCATCATGTACCCACGGCTGGTGGCTCAGTTGTCGCCAGGTAGCCTCTGGCTTTTGCCACCACTGCTGATCATCTTTCAATCATCGATGTCTTCTACCGCTGCAATGTTGCCACCGGTCATCTACCTACCTTCATCATGTATGGATAGAAGGATAATAAGGAATGGACTATCTACCCTCTGCTCAGTAAAGCCTGTATGAACACCCACCATCAAAGGACAGGCACTCTGCAGCCACTTTGGTCACTGCTTGTGTCAGTTGTCGCCAGGTAGCCACTGGCTTTTGCCACCACTGCCGATCATCTTCTACTGCTGCAACGTTGCCATGTACCAACTGCTGGTGCCTCAGTTGTTGTCAGGTAGCCAGTAGCCAGTTTTGAGTGACACTGGCCAGTAACATGGCTGATGGAAAATGCCTCATTGTTCAGAAGCAATGACCTGTTTGGGGGGATAGAAGTATAATGAGGAATGAACCATCTACCCTCTTCCCACTAAAGCCTGTATGAACACCCAAACCCCTTAATCCATAACAAAAACCCTACAGGCAAACAAATGTGTCCTTAAACTCCAGTATTTGAGACCAAATTAATACCTGGTCTTCTTACCAGTGCTGGCAACTGTTGTTGTTGGGTCAAATGCTGCAGCCTCCGCTGTCACTGATCCTCCTATAGTCTTCATCGCCTACTCTGCAGCCACTTTGGTGGTCCTTTGCTGCCGATCATCTTCCAATCATCAATGTCTTCTACCACTGCAACTTTGCCATCCGTCATCTACCTGCCTTCACCATGTACCAACTGCTGGTGCCTCAGTTGTCGCCAGGTAGCCTCTGGCTTTTGCCACCACTGCCGATCATCTTCCAATAATCGATGTCTGCTACCGCAGCAATGTTGCCATGTACCCACTGCTGGTGCATCAGTTGTTGACAGGTAGCCAGTAGCCAGTTTCGAGCGACGCTGGCCAGTAACGTGGCCGATTGAAAGTAGATCATTGCTCAGAAGCAATTACCTGTTTGGATAGAAGGATAATGAGGAATGGACCATCTACCCTCTGCCCAGTAAAGCCTGTAGGAACACCCACCCTCAAAGGACAAACACTTAATCCATAAAAAAACCCTACAGGCAAACAAATGTGCACTTAAACTCCAGTATCCGGATTATGAGAGGGACGCAAGGAGCCGAAGCCAACTCATATCTTCATGGTCCTACCAAGCATGAACGGCCAACGTCCAATCAGCGCGCGTTTGGAGCCACTGACACATGCCGTCTAAGCCTTCATCTAAGGCCAACGAAGTGCGCTGGTGTCCGCATCCTCCTGCCTCCCTGTAACAGGGAGCATGCCCGCGCCCGCCATTCACAAATGCCTGGCATGCGCCCTGCTAAAGGGATAGCGGGAATGCGGCCCACGACTCGCGCATGCGCCGTTGGACTGGGAATCAAGGTAAGTGTATTAGGCGACCTGGGGGGTTTCACACAGCGGGGCATCCGGATTTTTGGATGCCCCGGGGGAGGGAATAAGATTCCCAGGCCAATCACGGTGGGTTTTGGTCCACTTTAAAGTGGACCAACACCCAGGCTGATCAGCCCGGGAATCTTTTAGATTCTGGGGCCGATCAGATCCCTCCCCACAGGGCAACCGTAATCGGGATGCCCCGCTGTGTGAAACCCCCGCATGTGCGGGCCGCGGACGCATCTCGCGCCTCTCTCTAGCAGGGCGCGCACCTGCGCCGGGCGGTTGTGAATGGCCGGCGCGGGATTGCTCCTTGTTAGAGAGAAGCGCGAGATGCGGCCTCCAGCGTGCTCAGAGCGCGCTGATTGGACGAGGCCCGCGCATGCGCTGTAGGAGCGAGGTGAGGTGAGTTTTTCTGGGCATTCTGGCAGGTTTCATGCAGCGGGGCACCCCCGATTAGGGTGCCCCGCGGAAGTGGACCAAAACCCAGGATAGCGAAAATCCTGGGTGTTTGTCCACTTTAAGAGAATATATATGCAAGAGTAAATACACAAGCCAAGGTTGCTTGTTAAACAACACAGTGTTACTGTAATATGTTAAAGCATTTTATTTTCAAAAAGAGAATCTTGAGAAGCGCTGCGTTATGTCGGCTTTTTCAAGGTATTTTAAAACACAAAAACGCTTGTTTTCCAAAGCACTTCACCCAAGTAAACATCAGCATTTTATTTAAACACTATGTTCCAGCTTTGTCCATGAAAGTCTAGGCAATGTTTGCAAAAAAAAAAAAAAACTTTTAGTCCTTTTCTCTCAAAACTGTTTAAAAAGACACAAAACTTCTGAAAGTTCTCTCCAGCACAAGAATCTTCAAGTGTCTTCGGTTTCAAACAGATAAATATAAACACAACGAATTTCTTTAGTGAGGGCCATAGAACTCAGGGTGTGGCCGGCTGGTGAAACCTGTTTAACATTAATTTAGGTCTGCATTAAATTGCACTACCTTTAGTTTTAAACATTAAGTGTAGAAGAGCTTACACTTCACCTTAGTGTAGTAAGAGTTAACTTTCTAGAAGCTGAATCATAGCTGGTTCAGTGGAAAGGCCAAGGGAAGGGTTTTAGTTGGGCAGGCTGATTCATTACTAGCGACAGATGAGCATCTGTAGAGCGGATCTCAGAGCGCCCGCTAGTAGTCGCTGTGCTCGGCCATGGATCATTGTTTTAGAGTGCCGCTGGCCGGCATTGATGAATGTGGTGTGTGAGTCACAGTACTACGCTGTAGGGGAGCGACCGGTAGCGCCAGCTCAGTGCGACTGACTCACACCGCATTCATCAAAAAAACTGTCTCAAACATCGCCGGCGCGCAAAATCATGTAGTTGTAGCCCAGAGCGCCAAGTGCTGTGTGATTAAAGTCTGTTTTTGAACATGTATCCACCAGTAACAAAGTGAAAACATATGGAATTACATTATTATTACATTGTAACATGAACACTTTAATACCAGACATGTAAGGACAATTCTGCATAAAAGTATTACTAATCAAAAAAGTTTTCAAAAATGTAATTTTCTTGCCCAAGATACATGTCAGAAAGATTTGAGAAGGAAAAGAAAAAAATTGGGATCAGGAAAGGGATTTAAGGATCTTCCATAGAAATGTATAGGAGAGCGCCTGTCACGCTCGGGGTAACTCCAGCCCTGTTGATAAGCCCACAACCCCCAATCTCTGCAGCCAGCTTCACCTGTAGGAGCCCCCACTTGCCGGGACGCAGAATATGCCTACCCGGGATCGGTTGCCCCAGGACTTAATGGCTCAAAGGATGTGAGCTTATATGTGGGAGGTCTGGAGAACCAATAGCTAGAGCGTCTGGTAGAGGAAGTCCAGAGACAGGCCAGAGGTCGACAGCGGGAAGACAGAGATCGTAGCGGCACCAGGGATAAGGCAACTCGTAGTCCGGATACAGGCAGGGGTCGGCAACAGAAGTTCAGATCGAGAGTGGTCGGTACAATCAAGGTCGGCAACAGGAGTTCAGATCGAGAGTGGTCGGTATAATCAAGGTCGGCAACAGGAGTTCAGATCGGCTAATATTCGCAAGACAGGCTAGGTACTAGGCGCTATAACAGGCCCTGAGCAAGTGACGGGGGCGAACCTTTATAGGGACTAGGTATGATTGGCCAAGGGCAACAAGTGTGGTGATTGGTGCAAAACAGGTCCAAACAAGGATTGGACCACAAGGGCGAGTAGCCCAGAACTTCCTTAGGGCTCATAGGCCCATAGCCAGAACCAAGGGGCGTGCCTGTGCCCCCCTACTACAGCCTCCGGCGGGCGCGCTGTGTGCAGCTCCGCCGGAGGGCATAAAGACAATGTGCTCGCGCACGCGAGACAGTGACGCGGGAGCGAGGAGAGAGCGAGCAGCCGTGCTCGCCGCCGACTGAGCCGCCGCCGCTTGGCGCGCCCGCCAGGTAGGAGCTGCTGCGGCCGGCCGGCCGAAGACAGCGCCGGAATGGGGTCCAGGTAAGTGCCGGTTTATGACACTACCCCCCCCTTCACGAGGGGCCTCCGGACCCTTACCGGGTTTTCCTGGATTGTCCTGATGAAACTTATTTACAAGAGCACTGGCGTGCACACCCTCTGCTGCTACCCAGCACCTTTCCTCGGGACCGTAGCCAACCCAGTCCACCAAATACTGTAAAGAATTACGCACTTTAAGTGAATCTAGGATCTTATTCACTTCATATTCTGGCTCATTATCAACAAGAATAGGTGAAGGACCAGCAGGAGGAGCATTCTTAGCCGGTTTTAACAGCGAAACATGGAAAGAATTCGGTATTTTCATAGTCGGCGGGAGTTGCACCTTAAAAGACACATTATTCAACTTCCTGATAATAGGATAAGGTCCAATGAACTTGGGACCTAATTTACTGGAGGGTTGACGGAGCGCAATGTTCTTAGTGGAGACCCAAACTAGATCACCCACCTTAAGAACAGGTTCCTGTGACCTGTGACGATCGGCGAATTTCTTATACCTCAACCCAGTAGTCTTTAGAATTTCTTGAACGCACATCCAAATGTTCCTCCGCTCCTGAAGCCACTCCTCCAAAGCTGGCAAATTGGAAGGTGACCCAGAAAGAGAAGAGGCTCTAGGATTGTTCCCCAAATTACAAAAGAAAGGAGATATCTTAGTACTCTCACTAGGTGCGTTATTATAAGCGAACTCGGCAAAATCGATAAATTCCGCCCACTGTTCTTGCGCATCAGAGACATAACATCTTAAGTATTGCTCCAAGGTTTGATTTGTTCTTTCTGTCTGCCCATTAGACTGGGGATGATAAGCAGAGGAAAGAGAAATCTGAATACCCAGCCGCGAACAGAAGTGTTTCCAAAACCGCGAAGTAAATTGGACACCCCGATCAGACACTATATTAAACGGAATACCATGGATACGAAAAATGTGCGAAGTAAATAGTCTCGAGAGCTCAGGAGCCGATGGAAGCTTGGGCAAAGGTACGAAATGTGCCATCTTACTGAAACGATCCACGACCACCCAAATTACAGTATTTCCATGTGAGGGAGGCAAATCTACTATAAAATCCATTGAAATATGAGTCCATGGTTCAGCAGGAATTTCAAGTGGAACCAAACCCCCACTAGGGGCCTTGTGAACCCCTTTACTTCACGCACAAACAGAACAAGCGTCGATAAAGGTAGTAACATCGCGTCTCATGGAAGGTCACCATACATGACATCGGGCTAGCATTAATGTCTTACGGTTACCCAAATGACCTGCAGTTTTACCGTCGTGAAATTCGCGAATTATATCTGAACGCAGGTGCGGCGGAACAAACTGACAACCGACCGGTACATCACTAGGAGACTCATTTTGAAACGGTGCCAAGGTATTAGAGAGATCAGGAAGTAAGGCCCCGACCACACAACCCGTGGGTAGAATAGGTTCACCAATATCACCCCGATCCTTACATTCACCGAACATACGAGATAGAGCATCGGCTTTGGTATTTTTTACACCCGGCTTGAAAGTAATTATAAAATTAAAGCGCGAGAAGAACAATGCCCAACGTGCCTGACGAGAGTTCAGCCTCTTGGCAGAACCAATGTATTCGAGATTTTTGTGATCGGTATACACAGTTATAGGATGCAATGAACCCTCCAACCAGTGACACCATTCATCAAACGCCAGTTTAACAGCTAATAATTCCCTATTTCCAACATCATAATTTTGTTCCGCGGTACTGAATTTATGAGAAAAAAAAGGCGCATGGATGTAGGCGCTCCGGGTTACCGGAATATTGTGACAATACAGCACCCACTCGAGGCTCAGAAGCATCTACTTCAATAATGAAGGATTTTTGAACATCTGGATGAACTAATACAGGTGCCGAAGTGAAGGCCCGTTTTAAGGTCAGGAAGGCCTCACAGACAGAAGGAGACCAGTTAGCAGTAAAAGCCCCTTTCCGGGTCAGGTTGGTGAGAGGAGCTACAACATCGGAAAAACCCTTGATGAAACGCCGATAAAAATCCGCAAACCCAAGGAAGCGTTGCAATTCCTTCAGAGTCTTGGGTTGAACCCAATCCCGTACCGCCGAAACTTTCTTAGTATCCATTTCTAAACCCTGGCTGGAAATAACATATCCCAGGAAGGGAACAGTAGTGACTTCAAACATACATTTAGAAAGTTTTGCATATAGATTGTCTTAATTTTTGCAAGACCAATTTAACATGATGTCTATGATCAACTAGAGAATTAGAAAAAATGAGGATATCATCTAAGTAGATGACCACAAATCTACCGAGATACTCTCTGAAAACATCGTTTACAAAATCTTGGAAGATGGCAGGAGCATTACAGAGACCAAAGGGCATAACCAGGTACTCATAATGGCCGTCTTTCACATTAAAAGCAGTTTTCCACTCATCCCCCTGCCGAATGCGAATCAAATTGTACGCTCCTCTTAAATCCAACTTGGAAAAAATTCGAGCTCCAATAACTTGATTGAACAGATCCCCAATCAAGGGCAAGGGGTATCTGTTTTTAACTGTGATTTTATTCAAGGCCCGGTAATCAATGCATGGTCTCAGGCCGCCATCCTTTTTCTCTACGAAAAAGAACCCGGCTCCTGCAGGCGAGGTAGAGGGATGGATAAACCCCTTTTTTAGATTCTCGGTAATGTACTCCCTCATTGCTTGCTCCTCAGGCATGGTGAGGTTATAGATTTTCCCCCTAGGGGGAATCGTACCAGGAAGCAAGTCAACGGGGCAGTCGTAAGGCCGATGAGGAGGAAGAGTATCGGCAGAGCGTTCGGAGAACACATCGACCCAGTCCGAATACGGCTGAGGTAACCCCTGGGGTAACACTTGAACACTTCTGAGGCCTGCAGAAAAACAGTGGCCCTTGCAGTGATCACTCCACCTCGTCAACTCCCCAGCCTGCCAATCTAACACAGGGTTGTGGAGTTGCAACCAGGGGTAACCCAAGACCACTGGAGTTTCTGGACAGTCAAAGACCAAGAACTCTAAGAACTCAGAGTGGGAAGAGCCAACAATTAATCTAAGAGGTGGGGTCTTAGTGTAAATCGGTCCCCCCTGAATGGCCTTCCCATTAATAGCCAAAACCTGTAGGGATCTCTAAAGGGGAACTAAAGGAATACCTAAAATGAAGATCATGCTCCTATCCAAGAAGTTACCCGCAGCACCGCTGTCGATAAAGGCGGAAACTGTTTGCTTAGAGGAGCCCCAAAACAGGTCAATAGGCACTAGCATTTTATTTTGGCGAGAGTTGTAAACTGGCTCACCTAGACCAGCACTCTCTCCCTGATCTAGGTGTGGGAGTTTTCCGCCTGCTTCCCCTTGTTCGGACAGGACCCAGCAAAATGACCCGAGTTCCCGCAATACAGGCATAACCCCATGGATCGCCTACGCTGCTTTTCGTCCGGTGAAAAGCGGGTTCTCCCTAGCTGCATGGGTTCCTCCGGAGAGGGTGAAGGTGTGCTTTCCCCACGGGGAGACGGGGAATTAGGATTCTGGATGAGCCTGAGGGACGTGGGAGCCCTGGCTCTCTCCCTAGCCCTCTCTCTAAGACGTCGGTCTACTCTAATAGAGACCTGCATTAACTGGTCCAGGTCCGCTGGTGGAGGAAAATTGACCAGTGCATCTTTGATGCCTTCCGACAGACCCACCCTGAATTGACTACACAGAGCGGGGTCATTCCATCTGGATTCGACGGCCCAGCGGCGGAATTCGGCACTATAATCCTCAGCCGAATTCCGACCTTGCTTTAAGGCCCGAAGTCTATTCTCTGCCGTGGACTGTCGATCAGGATCAGCCTACAAAACGCTCATGGCACTGAAGAAAGCTGTGACCGATTGTAAGGCTGCATCATGAGATGGCAGACTAAAGGCCCAGGACTGAGGGTCTCCTTGAAGTAGAGAGATGACTAGGCCCACACGCTGGGTCTCGGTGCCTGAAGAGATAGGTCTCAGTTTAAAATACAGTTCGCAGGCATTCTTGAAATTAGAGAATTTAGCTCGTTCTCCAAAAAACTTTTCAGGTAGCGGAATCTTTGGTTCTGAGATATGAGGTGGTACAGAGGAAGCAGGGGATTGACGGGATTCCTGAGTGGCCACTCTTTGAGCGAGTTGGTTGATAGCCGTGGCCATAGCCTGCACCTGCTGTACCAGGTCATCCATTTTGTGGGCCTGTTATAATGTCACGCTCGGGGTAACTCCAGCCCTGTTGATAAGCCCACAACCCCCAGCTTCACCTGTAGGAGCCCCCACTTGCCGGGACGCAGAATACGCCTACCCGGGATCGGTTGCCCCCAGGACTTAATGGCTCAAAGGATGTGAGCTTATATGTAGGAGGTCTGGAGAACCAATAGCTAGAGCGTTTGGTAGAGGAAGTCCAGAGGCAGGCCAGAGGTCGACAGCGGGAAGACAGAGATCGTAGCGGCACCAGGGATAAGGCAACTCGTAGTCCGGGCAGGAGCTGCTGCGGCCGGCCGCCCGAAGACAGCGCCGGAACAGGGTCCAGGTAAGTGCCGGTTTATGACAGCGCCAGGTAGCGACAGGTAAGACGTGGCGCTCTGCAAAGCTGAACGCCGGCGCTGTACTCTAGTAGTCTGGGATAATGATGAATAGGACGCTACATGGCGTTGTTCCAGTCGCTCACCAAATTCGGCTTCATAAATGTGGAATTGCTGCCGTGTCCGGCGTTCCCCTGACGCTACCTGGTGCTGTACAGGCACTACCTGGCGCTATACCTTATGAATAAGGCCCTAAATGTAAAATATTTAGGAAGCCAGAGCCTGGATGCATCCTGATACCTGCAGAAGCTACATGAATCTGACTCACAGTTAGGAGGAACTCTAACCTCTCAGTTTATAGAATCTTATAAAAGACTTAGGACACAAGTTAGCATTAGTAATGTAGTAACCGGAGTAAGAAGCTGGTGCAGGAGGGAGAGGAGCCAGATCAACAGAGGAGGAATCCAGCCAAAGCCTGTGTCTAACCTGGAACAAGAGCAAGAGGAACCCCTTGGAGCTTGAGGAGTAAGACAAGACCCCAGCTACCATTGGAATTGACTAAGGCCCTTATTTTGATAGGGATAGCGTCAGGTAGTGGCTGGTTAGTGAAAGGTAGCAACACTTGAACGCCGGACACGTTATATGACCAGTAGAGCGCTGTATGTGAGCGCATGTTAGAGACTGGTCAGTGCGACCGACTCACAACATATTCATAAAAAAAACAGCCTCACACACCTCTGGCGCTCAAAAATGCTTCGCTGTAGCCCATAGCGCTGGAGACATGTATCCACCAGTAACAAAGCGAAAATATATGGAAATACATTGTTATAACAATGTGACATGAACCCAATGCCAGACCTGTAATATCAATTCTGTATAAATATATAAAACATGAAAAATATTTTCAAAAATGGCTTTTTCTAGGCCAGGAGAGGTCAAAACATTATTTGAGATTTTAAAAAAAATAATAATAAAAACTCCCTGTTTAAAGAGAAATAAAAGAACGTCCATTGAAATGTATAGGAGAGCGACAGGTAAGACGTGGCGCTGTGCAAGGCTGAACACCGGCACTGTACGCTGAGGCTGGCATAATGATGAATCGGACGCTACATGGCGTTATCCCAGTCGCTCAACAGAATCCGCTTGATAAATGTGTAAATGCTGCCGTGTCCGGCGCTCACCTGTCGCTACCTGTCATTTACAAGGCGCTACCTGACGCTATCCCTTCATGAATAAGGCCCCAAATAAAGTGAGTAACCTTCTTCAAGAGACTTGTATTCTGTGAATGTCTACCCTGCGTATGTGTAACACTTGTCAGCACCTTATTGCCACATGTGCCTACGCTTTTTTTTGGCCTGGCATTCCGAACTCACTCCCCACGCTCCTGGGTACAGACCCCCCCAGGCCGCACCTGCTACACTAACACGAGCGCCATCCGGTCTCTGCAGCACGATTCTTTTCACAATGTCTCCCTTACTAGGGCTAGAAAGCATGACTCAGTCCATGTCAATGGTACGACCCCACTTCCGTGTACACTGACATGAGGTGTAGCGCCGCTTATCCTCAGCGGACAAACTTTTTAAAGGACATACGTTTAGGAATTACTACTAATGGCTTCATCCACATAGCGAGTTCTATGTTCCTCTGCAAAAATCATTTGCCCCTCTTCTAAGTAAGGTCACTCCATCTCCAGCTCTATCACTACCCTCGCGCCCCGGGACCTCCACCGCATACCCTGCAAAGGGGGCCTCCACTAACCTTTGGATTATGGTCTAGTCCAAGAGACTTTTCAGTTTTTGGTTTGACGGGCCGCAGGGCCAGCAACAAAGCTATCAGCGGCAGTTGGGCCCCCCCCGCCCCAGGGCAGCCAAAGCCACCACAGGGCACGACGGAGAGTCTAGTGCAGCAAAGCCGCCATCAGCAAGGCTACAGTGTGGTTGGGTGCAGAGCTGTCAATCGGTGGCCGCTCACTGTACATAAGCCTTCTGCTTAAGTTTTCTGCTGGACCAGCCGGGTGACTACACTACCCCCCATCCAGAATGGCAAAGCAGGAGTTCCCGAGCAGCACGCACCCGCACAAGGGACTCGATCTGACGTTCCAGTAAGTGGGCGGGGGCCAGACAACCATTAGTTAATTGGCTGGACTATTATGGGCCTCCACCAAATTTTGTGCCCAGGGGCCTCCACCACACTTAATCCGGCCCTGACCCTTTGCTATACTATACGTTGGGCACGAGATAGATTAGACAGGGCAACAGGATCCCGTTCTCCTAGAAAAACATAGGGATTGTCTGCGAATCAGGTGAAAAAATAAGTGGAGCGGAATTCTGCGGCCTATTTTGAGTGATTGGGTGGACTACAGGCGGCATGGTGGCTATATCCTGGTGGATTGTTTCCGAGGCCTCAGCGTCCTCTTCACCCTCGTTTCCCTTTGTGGCTACTGGGGAAAAGTCACTAACCTTTTCCTGAGGTTTCTCCATTGCAGCGGCAACATCCTCAGCGATGGCGGTAAATCCAAAAAGGGTACCGGGTACGCTCTTCGACTCCGGTTCAGCATCTGGCGCAGAGGTACTGAAAATAAGTTCCAGGGTGTCACTCATGGTGACGGCGGTATCAGCGGCCTTGCTGGATAACGCACCTTGGAGTGCAATGCACTCTCACTTTCCTTGGCCAGTGCAGCAGCGACAGGGGCACTGCTAGCAGGTACAGCATTTTCCTCCGCGGCAATGGTAACTGCAGCAGCGTAGGCGGCTCACCCGCTTAAAGAAAGCGCCGTCCCTTTAAGGAGGGCAGCCCACATGACTGGCCTGCGTTCCTGTCCGGAGGCAGACCAGCCATGGGGGGAAGTGGTCACTGGGGGAAGTGACCTCAGGGGGGAGGGGGATTATTTAAGGGGACATCCGTCCCCTTCCCCTTCCTCTTTGACCCGGCATGGATGGACGAGCAGTCGGACCGACGCTCGCCCATTCAAAAAGCTAAGTAATGGAGGCCCTATTTTAAGCATTGCGCAGGGAGGCTGGACGGCGGGGCGAGGACTGGTTGAGAAGCCTACTCCCTTCCCAGTCCGCCTCGCCGCCGCCGCCCCCATCCAGACCAACAAGAGCCCGCCGGGCAGTTGCCCGGCTCAGCCCCTCACCTCCCCGCCGCCCTGATCGGCGGGGGACAGTCGCTGCCGCTGGTCCCTCCCCGGTTCCCCTCCCCCCCCTCGGTCATGCGTCCCTTACCTGGCGGCTCCCGCCGCAAGAAGTCCGGGGTCACGGATCAGGGTGGGGCGGCTGCGGCCACCCAGCGGCACCCCTCGGTCTGTGCGCCCCCCGCGGTGGTGCGGCCTGAGCATCGGAGCTCGGGCCGCAGTGGTGTCTCTCTGCCTGGGCGCTCCCTCGTCCAGGAGGGGGGGGGGCGCCGCGCGGGGGCTGCCGGCTCCGCCTCCTTCGGCTGTGTCCCGGCCCGAGCTCCGATGCGCAGCGCTTCCTCCTGCCTCTCCCTCACTGAACAGGGAGAGGCTGATGCAGCGGGGGCGGAAGCCCCGCCCCCTCCCTCAAGCAGGGCAGCGTCACGGCCCAAGCAGAGGAGCTCGGGCCGTAGGAGAGCCGCCGCGGGCGGGGAGCGGCGGTGGTGCCAGTCACCTCCCCCCCACGGCAGCGGGGGGAGCGCAACGCGGGCCCTGCGCCCTCGCAGCGGGCTGCCGGGTCCGCCAACCTTCATGTCACCCCTCCCCGCGTACAAGCCGGAGGAGGGGGCCCCTCCCCCCCCACCCTCACCATCTGCCAGGGACCTCCACACGGGTCAGGGCTCCGCTCCACAAGGAGCGGAGTACGGACCCGGAGGGGGGGGCAACCTCCCCTCCGGGTCGGTCAGTGGGGCCCCCGGAGTCCGACCGGACTCTGGTGTGGGCCCCCAAACAGCACACTACACACCTTCCCCCAATGTCCAACCACCATTCGCCTCCCACTCCACCCCCCCTTATCCCATAGCGCATGCCCCTTTGCGGGAGCATCCACCTCGCTCCCCCCCGGCCCCTTTATTGCTCCATGGGCTCCCCCGCCGCCGCCCTTCCCCCCGGCACCGCGGGATGCCCCCCCCATGGCTCCCCCGGCCTGGCGCGTCCCTGCGTCCCTCAGCGCGTGGCCCTTTGAATTGGCGGCCTCCCAGCCTGGCGAGCTGGTGCGCATGGCGTCCTCTCCTGCCCATTTGCGCGTAGGTCCAGGCACTGCGGACGCTGGCGTGTGCGGCCGGGGACTCGGTTTCCCGGCCAGTACCATCTGCTCGCCTCTCCTTTTTTCCCCGCAGGCGGTGGTCGACCAGGGGGCAGCGTCGGGCGGCGCGGCGGTCAATACACCAGGTTGGCGGATGGAAGACAGCGGCAGTCGGGCACGTGGACGGTCGGCGGCGCCGGGCGTAAGCAGGACACCATCATCGTCCGGCAGCGTGGCGGCGACACCAGGAACGGCGGTGGCGCCAGGACGGACGTCGGGATGCGGGTCGCTGGGCCAGTCGGGCCCAGCTACCCAGGGAATGGTGCAGCACGAGGAAGGATCAAGCGGCGCAATCGCTCGGCAGGGTGAGCCACAATTTATCGCTGATTTTATGTCGGTATCGCAAGCTGGGGGAGGGGCATCTGGGGGTGACGGCTCGGGGGAAGTTTTATGGCCGGGGTAAGGGAGCTGTTGGCCAGGTGGGAGTCATTAGCGTGCGGGGGGTCAAAGGGGGCGCCACCGGGTCCGGTGGAGACTGGCACCGGGGGGGGGGGCACCACGGCAGGGGGCAGCCCAGGTGGATAGCAGGGAGGGGGAGAATTCGGTAGATACGGGTTTGGGCGAGTTAGGGGAGGGGGGCGATAGGTCCCTTCCGATTTCAGACTCGGCCAAAGGGCACACCTACGTCTGTTTTGAGGGTCCGCTTGGGGGCACTTAAAACAGGAGGTGAAGGAAAAAATATGGAGAAGGGAGTACGTGGACATATTCACGTTACTGCCCTTGGAGCGTTTTGGGGTTGAGGGTTGGGAAAAGGGGAAGGAACACCGGAAGGAAGAAGACGAGGATAGGAGGCGCTTTCGGTTGATCCTGAGGACTTTCGGGAATTGGCTGCAGGCGTTTGCTATACTTGCAAGTGTTACTGGGGAAAAGAACCCGGAACACTGCTCGTCCCTTTTTTGTTATTTGGATGCCATTTGGGAGGCCCCCCGGGTGTATGGGGGCTTGGCCTGGCTTCGTTACGACGAGCAGTTTCGGCAGCGGATGTCGGTTAGTGAGGGGTTGGGGTGGGATCATAGGGATATAGGGCTGTGGTTGAGGGTGATGAATGCGAGGGGGGGAGTGTATCCAGCTATCGGGGATTCGTCCCCCTTTCAAGGGGCCGCAACTTCAATGGGGTCGGGAGGGGCGGATTTGGCCAGACGTGGTTTGTGCTGGGCCTTCAATGACTCCGTCTGCAAATGGGGGCCCACGTGCAAATTTCGCCACGAATGTTCGGCCTGTGGCGGGAGCCACTCTGCCGGGAGATGTTTTAAGAAGGGTCGGGGGGGGACGCAGAGGGGCCGAGGGTCCTGGAAAAAGGGGTTTCCCCGGTGAGAGGGGCGGAGATGCGCCCCTGGTTAAATAGGTACCCTGATCAAGGCATGGCTCGATTACTGGGTGAGGGGTTCGATTTGGGTTTTCGGATCCCATGTGCAGCGCCTCCCAGGGTGCGCTTGCTTAGGAATCTGAAATCAGCCCGGGAACGGCCTGAGGTGATTAGGGAAAAATTGGGGAAGGAAGTTTTCTTGGGGTGTATGGCGGGCCCATTCAGCGACCCCCTCTGGAGGATTTGGTGGTGTCCCCGTTGGGAGTGGTGCCTAAGAAGGAACCAGGCAAATTTCGCCTTATACACCACCTGTCTTTCCCGAGGGGCGGGTCGGTAAATGACGGGATAGACAAAGAGCTGTCATCGGTGTCTTATACGTCGTTTGACTTCGCTTTGGATATGGTAAGGGAGGCAGGCCCCGGGGCATTGATGGCAAAAACCGATATCGAATCTGCATTTCGGCTGCTGCCTGTACACCCGGATAGTCTGTATCTTTTGGGGTGTTTTTTCGAAGGGGGGTATTATGTGGATCGGTGTCTGCCCATGGGGTGTTCCATTTCGTGCGCCTACTTTGAAGCCTTTAGCTCATTTTTGGAGTGGGTCGTAAAAGAGAGAGCGGGCTTGGGGTCCGTCACCCACTACTTAGATGATTTTTTGTGCGTAGGGCCGGGGGGCACCAGAGTTTGCCATTTGTTGTTGTCAACCATGCTGAACGTGTTTGGGGCGTTTGGGGTGCCGGTGGCGCACGACAAAACGGAGGGTCCAGCAACCGTGATAAAATTCTTGGGGATTGAGATTGACACGGTGAGAGGGGTATGTAGGCTTCCGAGAGACAAAATTGAGGATTTGGTTGGGGGGTTGGAAGGCGCCCTGGGGGTTAAGAAGGTCACGTTGGTACAGCTGCAGTCAGTGCTGGGGAAGTTGAATTTTGCGTGCCGTGTGCTACCTATGGGGCGGGTGTTTACCAGGCGTCTATCACTAGCGACGGCCGGGGTTCAGGAACCGCATCACTTCATCAGGTTGACGGCGGCAATGAAGGAGGACATTAGGATGTGGGTCACTTTCCTGGAGTCCTTTGACGGGCTGGCGTACTGGATGGATCCGGTGAAGGCGAATGACGAGCTTGAGCTCTTCACGGATGCGGCGGGATCGGTTGGTTTCGGGGCCTACTTGGGGGGGAGATGGTGTGCGGGGCCCTGGCCAGGGCGGTGGATGGAATCGCCCCTGGCGAGGAATTTGGCTTTTCTGGAATTGTTCCCTCTGGTGGTGGCGGTGACCCTCTGGGGAGAGGTGCTGAGGAACAAGGCGGTGTGTTTTCGGTCGGACAATATGTCGGTGGTTGCGGCAGTTAACACGCAGACTTCGTCTTCATTACCGGTGGTGGTGCTGCTCAGACAGCTGGTGTTGGGGTGTTTGTGTTACAACGTATGGTTCAGGGCAGCACATGTGCCCGGGGTGGAGAATGGTATAGCTGACGCTCTTTCTCGTTTACAGTGGGAGCGCTTCAGGAAACTGGCACCCAAGGCAAGGGAGGTTGGCGAGTCGTGCCCCGGCTGGCTGCTGGAGATCCTGTAGGACGTCTGTTTGGCTTAATTCAAAAGTCAGTTGCACCATCTACTTGGGGGTCGTACGTGAAGACGTGGCGGCAATGGTGGGCCTTGGTAGGGGAATTCGGGGTGCCTAGTACTGAGGACGATAGGCTGGCATTGTTGATTTGGTACCTGGGGGAGTTGGTGGCGGGAGGTGTGTCCCCGGCTTCGGTTGACAGAAAGATGTCGGCTTTGGCGTTTTTGTGCCGCCTGGAGGGTTGGGCGGATATGACGAAAGCGTTTTGGGTACGCCAGGCTCTGAAGGGTTGGCGGAAGGAGCGTAGATCGGCCGATGATAGGCGACCGGTATCATGGGGTTTGTTGGGGGGGATAATCAACGTTTTGCCCCAGGTTTGCGCATCAAGTTTTGAGGTTCGTTTGTTTAGGGCAGCTTTCTCTCTAGCATTTTTCGGAGCTTTGAGGGTTGGGGAGCTGGTGAGCTCTAATAAACGGGTTCCCGGGGGCTTGGGTTTCGATGATACCGTGACGTCAGATGAAGGGGTGGTGTTACGGATAAGAAGGTCAAAGACGGATCAAAGGGGGCGGGGGGTGAGTATTTTTTTGGGAAGGTTGCAGCAATGTAATTTATGCCCGGCTGCCGCCGTTGAGGAGTTCCTGGAGGTCAGGCCAGGTGTGAATGGTCCGTTGCTCATGCACGAGGATGGTTCCTTTTTATCGCGGTTCCAGTTTTTGGCAGTTTTTAGGAAATGTCTTAGGGAACTGGGGCTGGTAGGCAGCGAGTACGGTACCCATTCATTTCGTATAGGGGCCGCAACGGAGGCAGCTAGGATGGGGCTGCCGGAGGAAATAATAAAGAGGCTGGGGAGGTGGGAATCAGCGCGGTTTCGCCGGTACATTCGGCCGGATAGGATTGATCGGCGGTATAGGTAAATGTGTGGTTGGTCTATAACATTTTTCCACCCCCTTCCCTTCCCTCCGCCCTTCCTTTTCCTTATTTTGTTTTTAGAGTTGGCGTGCTCGGTCCTGATCATCGGGCATTCTTATATTCACTGGTCGGCTCGGCGAGCGGTGGTTCGGAGGAATGGAAGGCAGCTGGGCATTCCGGAAGATCGTGCTCGGTTGAGCTGGGCCGGTGTGAGGGGCCTGCGGTGGAAGGACATGCGGGAGCACACAATGCGGGTGGCGGCAAGGAGTGGGCCGCCTGGGGTATTGGTCGTGCACGCAGGGGGGAATGACTTAGGGGCTGTGCCGATGCGGCACCTGATCAAGTCCATAACGCGGGACTTGTTGTATTTTTTGGGAGTATTTCCGGGGGTTGTGTTGGTTTGGTCCCAAATTGTTCCCCGTTTTGCCTGGCGACACGCTAGAGACTTGTTGGCCATCGAGAAGGTTCGGGTTAAGGTCAATAGGGCGATAGCGAGGTTCGTCAGGCTGAATGGGGGCTTGAGCGTGCGACACATCGATGTAGAGGGGATGAGGGGGTTTTATAGGTCCTATGGGGTCCACTTGAATGACATGGGGAACAACCTGTTTAACATGTCATTGAAGGAGCGGATCGAGATGGCGGTGGAGTTGTGGCGAGCCAGGCAGCGCTAAGGTCTCAGCGCTGCCTGGCTTTGGCGGGTCTCCCCTCGGGTTTCGGGTCTGAGATAGCATTTTTTCATGGTTAAGGGTATGCGGCTGTTTCTGTTGAAACGGGCCAGGACGATTTGGTTTAAAGGTTTTTGGTTGGTTTGGGGTTCAAGTAAGGAAGGGGATGTTTTTGGTCACTGGCGGTTAGCCCGATTAAGCTCCCTGGCCTAGGAGGTTTTGCGGCCGAGTTTATGTTGGCTTCCGCTTGGTGGGGTTGGGAAGTTATTTTTGTTCCCTCCCCTTTCCTTCATCTAGGCTTCTCAGACCCGGAACAATAGGGGGGACTCTATTTTGCTTGTACATTTGTTTATTTTATGTTGGGCTGTGGCCGATTAAATTTAATCATTCCAACTACATGGTGGTCCGGACTGTTATTTTTGGATGGCAGCGGTATGACGCAGGGCATATTGGAACGCTAGCACAGTCAAGAAAGCGCCGTCCCTTTAAGGAGGGCAGCCCACATGACTGGCCTGCGTTCCTGTCCGGAGGCAGACCAGCCATGGGGGGGAAGTGGTCACTGGGGGAAGTGACCTCAGGGGGGAAGGGGAGTATATAAGGGGACGTCCGTCCCCTTCCCCTTCCTCTTTGACCCGGCGTGGATGGACGAGCAGTCCCGCCCGCCCTGTCTTTGGTTGTGTTTGGGTTTTTTCGGCCACATTTCTGGGGGGGGGGGGGGAGAGTAGTAGTTTTTGAATATATGTTAAAGTTTGTATTGACAGTTATTTATTGTATTTATATATTTATATATAATAATAAAAAAAGAAAAAAAAAAAGTATTTGGTGTACTGTCTGTTGGCACCTGTTGGGGGCGCTGCAGCATTTCTTGTTTATGTATTTTGACCCAGGTTGTATTTAAAAAAAAAAAAAAAAGTAGGGTAAAGAGAATGTGTCATACTTTGTACATATTTCAATGTTTTGTTATTAATGTATATATTAATGTATAATTTTGTCTTCTTGTTCTGTGGGTATTTTTATTGTTTTGTCACAGCCTTTGGCGGGTCTCCCCTCGGGTTTCGGGTCTGAGATAGCATTTTTTCATGGTTAAGGGTATGCGGCTGTTTCTGTTGAAACGGGCCAGGACGATTTGGTTTAAAGGTTTTTGGTTGGTTTGGGGTTCAAGTAAGGAAGGGGATGTTTTTGGTCACTGGCGGTTAGCCCGATTAAGCTCCCTGGCCTAGGAGGTTTTGCGGCCGAGTTTATGTTGGCTTCCGCTTGGTGGGGTTGGGAAGTTATTTTTGTTCCCTCCCCTTTCCTTCATCTAGGCTTCTCAGACCCGGAACAATAGGGGGGACTCTATTTTGCTTGTACATTTGTTTATTTTATGTTGGGCTGTGGCCGATTAAATTTAATCATTCCAACTACATGGTGGTCCGGACTGTTATTTTTGGATGGCAGCGGTATGACGCAGGGCATATTGGAACGCTAGCACAGTCATGCTGTGCTTCAAAACAGGCATAGCGGCAGTTGGGGGGTCGGCGGTTCACCTGCTTAATGCTGTGTTTCAAAACAGGCATAGCGTCAGTTGGGAGGTCTTCCTTGGTGGGCTCCGCAACAGTCTCCGCTGACTGCTTTCAAGGCAAAACATACAGCATGTCTCCCATCTTATCGGTGTAGTTACAGTTTGCACTGGCGGTCTTTCCCACACCTGTGCGATACTTTGGTAGGACTGGTGTCCTAACTTATATAGTCTTTGCTAAAGTTAAGGTTAGAGTTGCTCCTAAACCTCACTGTGAGTCAGACCAATGTATCCATCTATAAACCATCAGCACAGGTGCCAGGATGTTTACAGGATCTGGGCTCCTAATATTGATACATTAAACCTATGTACTTCCTCCGCACTTCCACTGACCTAACTGTGGTTTAGCTTATGTAACTTAACCCTTTCTAAGTTAACTAGAGTGTAAGCTCTACTACCTCTAGTGTTAAAAGTAGAACTTAAAGTGGACCAACACCCAGGATTTTCACTATCCTGGGTGTTGGTCCACTTCCGCGCTGTGTGAAACCCCCCAGAAAGCCCCAAAAACTCACCTAACCCCGCTCCCACATGACTCGCTCCACCAATCACCGCCGACGGACAAGCGAGGTCCGTCGACAGACAAGGTGAAAGTGCCCGCCGCCGCCTCTCGCGCGTCCCTCTTACAGGGAGCGTGCCCGCGCCGGCCAATCACAAACAGCTGGCGGGGGTGCGCGCCCTGCTAGAGGAATGCGCGAGAGGCGGCGGCCCGCGCATGCGCCGCTGGAATGAGGAACAGGTAAGATTTGCGGGCGTCCTGGGGGGTTTCACACAGGCAGGGAGTTGATCAGCGGTGGGTGTTGGTCCACTTTAAAATATTGTATAGTTATGCATACCTAAACTAATGGTAAACTGGTCCATGCCCATTACATACACCATTAAAATTTAGTAGACTCTGCTGAAGTCCTCACCAGTTCCCCAATGATGCCTGCAGGCCCTCAGCTGCTGCTATTGGGTCATTTGCTGTAGCCTCATTGCCCTCCGCTGTCACCAATCTTCCTATGATATTGACGGACACTATCATTTGGCGGAAGCAGAGAAATGGCTTGGTTAGAGGGATAGAAGGTTAATAAAAAATGGACTATCTACCCTCTGCCCAGCTGACTTGGCTCCTTCCAAAGCCTAAATGAATATCCACCTCAATTACATTGTACTGTATGAACCCTTAATATTAAATCCTACAGACAAAAAAAAAAAAAAACATCTCCTTAAAGTGGACCAAAACCCATGGCGATCAGCCAGGGAATCTATAAGAAAAGTTGGGGAGTCTTCCTCGGTGGGCTCCGCAACAATCCATGCTGACTGCTTTCAAGGCATAACATATGGCACGTCTCCCATCAGTCACAGTTCGTACTGGCAGTCCAGTCCACACCTGTTCTCCAGGCGGGGTGCACCAGGTGATATGGCAGGGAGGTCCCAAATCCACACCGCTAGCTCTCCGGCTTCCTCGTGAAGTTCATAGAGGCATGATTGGCAACCAGGGTAGCTCCTCCAGACAGCGAGGCAAGGCACTACTATGTCACAGGCACAGCAAACAGGATACAATTCTTCCTCACCCTCATCCCAACACAGCGCGCGGCTCAGGATTACTTTTTTTACTTTCCCTCTTAGTCCAGTGTCCAGGAACCGTTCTTGATCACTTTTATGTCCTTGCCAGGCCAGTGATGGAGGAATCCACAGAGCAGATGAACCTCAGTGTCCTCAATTTCCAGCTCTATGACTCAAGGTAGGCGAAACTCCTCAGGAAGACTAAGAGGCTGATTCAATACTAGCGCCAGGTAGCGACAGATGAGCGTCTGTAGCAGGCATTTTCAGAGTGCCCGCTAGTAGTCGCAGTGCTCGGCCGTGAGTGGCTAGTTTATAGCGACTCAGTCGCTGTTCAGTAATGTTGAACACATTGTGAGGAGCCGCTATTTGACCAGTACAGCGCTGTATGGGAGTGCATGTTAGTGACTGCTCATAGCGACCGACTCACACCATATTCAGCAAAAAAACAGCCTCACAAATCTCTGGCGCTGAAAAATGCTTCTCTGAAGGCCAGAGCGCTGGAGGCTGTGCGTTTAAAGTCTGTTTTTCAGCATCTATCCACTAGTAACAAAGCGAAAACATATGGAATTACATTGTAGCAACATTGTAACATGAACACTTTAATGGCAGAGCTGTGATGTCATTTCTGATGAAATATTTAAAAAATGTAAAAAATTTGAAAAAACTGCTTTTTCAATGTCAGGAGAGGTCACAGAATTATTTGTGATTTTTGGGAAAGATAAAAAAAAACAAAAACCCTGTTTAAAGAGAAGGAAAGGATCGTCCATTGAAATGTATGGGAGAGCGACAGGTAGCGAGAGGTCATACCTGGCGCTGTGCAAGGCTGAACGCCGGCGCTGTTCGCAGAGGCTTTGAAAATGATGAATCAGACGCTACATGGCGCTATCCCAGTCGCTAAACAGATTCTGCTTGATAAATGTGGAATTGGGTGCCGTGTCTGGCGTTGACCAGTCGCTACCTGTCGCTACCTCTCATTAACCAGGCGCAACCTGACGCTATCCTTTCTTAAATAACCCCCATAGTGTAGATGCTGGTCGATGTGGTACTCCAGGTAGATATCTTTATCTCAGACAGCGTCTCAGCGTCAGCTTCTATCAGTGTCTCTAGGGAACGCAGCGTCCTAGCCATAGCACGAAGGTCTGGTTTTATTGGCAGCAGAGGCCCCTCACCATTTCCTGTTTTTCTCCACCGACCTCTGCAGGTATCAGCTTTATCGCGCTTTTGCAAAAGGCAGTAATCCAAAAGGCAGTAAGCCGGGAGAACTGCACAGGGGGCATCAGGCAACACTGTTACCTTCTTAAGTCCATGACAAAAAACGTGGTTTTATTATCCAAAATTACATTTAGCGATCCCGTCACCGTGCTTTGAGATGGGGAGGCCGATTCATTAATAGCGCCAGGTAGCGACAGATGAGCGACTGTAGCGTGATTTTTTCAGCGCCAGCCAGTATTCGCTGTGCTTGGCCGGCATTAGCTTGATGACAGCGACTCAGTCGGTGTGCGGTAATGTTGAATACGGGCTTAGGGGTCGCTGTTTCACAGGTCCAGCGTTGTATGTGAGCGCCTGACAACGAATGGCCAGAGCGAACGGCTAGCTTCATATTCATTAACAAATCACGCTCCGAATGTGCTGTCGCTGTCCATTCCTTGTTTAAACCCCAGAGCGCTGGCGGCGATGTGTATTAACTAGTTTTTAACCCCTAAACAACCATATTTTTTGAATGTAACATTATACATGTTTTTAGAATCATTTTGTAATATGAATACATTAATATCAGACCTGTTAGATCAGGACAAATCTGCACAAATTTTTTTTAAATTTTTTTTTTACTTAAAAATAAATCCTAACATTGCAGAAGTGGTCTCCGATTTTTTGACATTAAAAAAAAAAAAAAATTAATACCAATTAATTATGAATAATTATAGATTGCTCCATTGAAATGCATTGGACATCGCCAGGGAGCGACAGCTCATACCTGGCGCTGTGAGGGAATTTGCAGCGGCGCTGTTCGGTCCAGGCGGCTTCATGATGAATGCCGCGCTAGCAGTCGCTCTCGCCGGCGCTAGCCTCATTTTGCTTGATAAATGCGTCATTGTGACCGCCGCCGGGCGTACTTGAGTCGGTAGTCGCCGTTAGCTGCCGCTCATCAGACACTACCTGGCGCTATCGCTTGATGAATAAGGGCAAAAGCCTCCAAAGCTTAGGGGTAGCTTCCTGAGGACAGTGGGCTTCCTTCCTCCCTATCCGGGAAGTGTTGTGCAACCCAGTCCGTGGTTTCAAAGGGGTATTCCGTAGGGCAATTGGGTATCCAAAACAGTCGAAATAGGTTCAAGCAAAACTCCAAAGTGCTGGTAACACAGTCCATATGCATCAGCAAAGTTCCACGTGTAATTTGCCAGATAAATCCAATTCTGGGCGGTTTGGTCACCCTTGAACCCCCGGGTTTAGCGTCTCAGTAGCCCCACGTTGGGCGCCAAATGTAGCACACGTGGCCTGAGGGGTTAACACTCAAGTGTGTGGGGAGTGAGTTCAGAATGCCGGGCTCTGGAGGGCCTCCTGGGTGCGATGCGGAATGGGATGCTGGCAGGCTTCACACACTTGTAGGGTGCACATATAATCCAAAGGGGACAAGTCTAATAAATGGACCATCTGCCCTCTGCCCTGCTGACTTGGCTCCTTCCAAAGCCCAAATGAATATCCACCTCAATTACATTGTACTGTATGAAGTGTTTAATCCATAATAAACCCTACAGGCAAAAAAAACATGTCCTTAAAGAGGACCAAAACCCACGCCGATTAGCCAGGGAATCTATAAGATTCCCAAGCCGGTCTATTCCCTCCCCTCGGGGCATCCAAAATTGGGAAATTCTTGCAGTGGCGTCAGGTGAAACTGCCGATATCCCTGACGGGTTCATGTGCACAGTTAGAAGATAATGCAGCTCTATACCTTCCAGCTTCTCAGGGTGGGAAAGTGGGACAATTGTCAAATTAAGCCACGTCCCCTTATTAAGGGATGGAGAGGAGATAGGATGTAACAGTTACAACAATAGAAACACTTTGAATATAATAATGAATCAAGTTTTTGATGCAGGTCTGCATACGGGGAGGCTGATTCATTAATAGCGCCAGGTAGCGACAGTTGAGCGACTGTGGCGGTATTTTCACAGCGCCCGCTAGTAGTCGCTGTGCTTGGCCGTTGTTCGGTTGTTGACAGCGACTCAGTCGGTGTGGCGTAATGTTGAATACAAGGTGATGAGTCGCTATTTCACAGGTTCCGCGATGTATGGGTGCGCATGATAGCGACTGGTCAGAGCAACCGGCTCCCACCATATTCATCAAAAAATCACGCTCAAAAAATTCTGGCGCTGTGAAATGCATGTTTAAACCCCAGAGCGCTGGCGGCGATGGGTTAAAAGTAGTTTTTTAACCCCCAAACAACCATATTTTTGGAAACCAAAAAAAAAAAGGTTTTAAAATAATTTAGTAATATGAATACATTAATATCAGACCTGTAATATCAATTCTGCACAATTATTTTTTTTTTTACCTTAAAAAAATTATCTAAAATGGCAGAAGTGGTCACAGAATTTTTCACATTAAAAAAATAAAAAAAACATTAATAACAATTAATTATGAATATTTAAAGATTGTTCCATTGAAATGCATTGGAGAGCGCCAGGTAGCGAGAGGTCATACCTGTCGCTGTTCAAGGTCGGACGCTGGCGCTGTGGGCTGAGGCTGGAATAATGATGAATGAGTCGCTATCTGGCGCTATCTCAGTCGCTAAGCAGGATTGTGGTGGGGAGCCGGCGTTCTCGTGGCGGGGCCCGTCATTACCGGCCGCTCACCAGGTGCTACCTGTCGCTATTCCTTCATAAATAAGGGCCTAAACCTGAACAAAGGACAGAGAAGAACAACAAGGGACATGAACTCAAAAGAGGGACAGTCCCTCCAAATCAGGAACAGTTGGCCGCTCTGCGTCCCCTCTGTGGGGCTGCATCCCATGTGCTGGTGACAGCGTTGGATCTCAACCGAGGTAAGGAGTTTTTTTGTTGTTGTCCCCGTCCTGCCTCAGCTACAGGAGGGGGATGAAGGGTGGGGGGGCTCTGTGATGACTGGACATCCCCTTTAAGAGAGAAATGACAGTATGGGGACCCCAACAAGGGCCCTCAACCACATTTTAATTCAGCCCTGCTGCCAATGGATCCTCTGGCTCTCAAGGGGATGACCTAAAATACATATCCATATAATCCAATTGAATTGAAAATAGATCAGTTCAGATTTTAGTAGATTTGGTAAAACTTATAAATTCCTTTACAAAGGTAAGATGGAAGAAAAGAAAAAGAAGTAACGTCCATTGAAATGTATGGGAGAGCGACAGGTACCGACAGGTAACACCTGGCTCTGGAAGCTAGAGCGCCGGTGCTGAGTCGCCTGTAATAATACATGTGGCGCTACATGGCGCTGTTAGAGGTGCTATACACTGAGCTGCCTGTAATAATACATGTGACGCTACATGACGCTGTTAGAGGAGCTATACACTGACCTGCCTGTAATAATACATGTGGCGCTACATGACGCTGTTAGAGGCGCTATACACTGACCTGCCTGTAATAATACATGTGGCGCTACATGACGCTGTTAGAGGTGCTATACACTGACCTGCCTGTAATAATACATGTGGCGCTACATGGCGCTGTTAGAGGTGCTATACACTGACCTGCCTGTAATAATACATGTGACGCTACATGACGCTGTTAGAGGTGCTATACACTGACCTGCCTGTAATAATACATGTGGCGCTACATGACGCTGTTAGAGGTGCTATACACTGACCTGCCTGTAATAATACATGTGACACTACATGACGCTGTTAGAGGTGCTATACACTGACCTGCCTGTAATAATACATGTGACGCTACATGGCGCTGTTAGAGGCGCTATACACTGACCTGCCTGTAATAATACATGTGACACTACATGACGCTGTTAGAGGCGCTATACACTGACCTGCCTGTAATAATACATGTGACGCTACATGGCGCTGTTAGAGGCGCTATACACTGACCTGCCTGTAATAATACATGTGACGCTACATGACGTTGTTAGAGGCGCTATACACTGACCTGCCTGTAATAATACATCTGACGCTACATGGCGCTGTTAGAGGCGCTATACACTGACCTGCCTGTAATAATACATGTGACGCTACATGGCGCTGTTAGAGGCGCTATACACTGACCTGCCTGTAATAATACATGTGATGCTACATGGCGCTGTTAGAGGCGCTATACACTGACCTGCCTGTAATAATACATGTGACGCTACATGGCGCTGTTAGAGGCGCTATACACTGACCTGCCTGTAATAATACATGTGATGCTACATGGCGCTGTTAGAGGTGCTATACACTGACCTGCCTGTAATAATACATGTGACGCTACATGACGCTGTTAGAGGCGCTATACACTGACCTGCCTGTAATAATACATGTGACGCTACATGACGCTGTTAGAGGTGCTATACACTGACCTGCCTGTAATAATACATGTGACACTACATGACGCTGTTAGAGGTGCTATACACTGAGCTGCCTGTAATAATACATGTGACACTACATGACGCTGTTAGAGGCGCTATACACTGACCTGCCTGTAATAATACATGTGACGCTACATGACGTTGTTAGAGGCGCTATACACTGACCTGCCTGTAATAATACATGTGACGCTACATGACGCTGTTAGAGGCGCTATACGCTGAGCAGCCTGTAATAATACATGTGACGCTACATGACACTGTTAGAGGCGCTATACGCTGAGCAGCCTGTAATAATACATGTGACACTACATGGCGCTGTTAGAGGCGCTATACACTGACCTGCCTGTAATAATACATGTGACGCTACATGGCGCTGTTAGAGGCGCTATACACTGACCTGCCTGTAATAATACATGTGACGCTACATGGCGCTGTTAGAGGTGCTATACACTGACCTGCCTGTAATAATACATGTGACGCTACATGACGCTATTAGAAGCGCTATACACTGACCTGCCTGTAATAATACATGTGACGCTACATGGCGCTGTTAGAGGCGCTATACACTGACCTGCCTGTAATAATACATGTGACGCTACATGGCGCTGTTAGAGGCGCTATACACTGAGCCGCCTGTAATAATACATGTGACGCTACATGGCGCTGTTAGAGGCGCTATACACTGACCTGCCTGTAATAATACATGTGACGCTACATGACGCTGTTAGAGGCGCTATACACTGACCCGCCTGTAATAATACATGTGACGCTACATGACGCTATTAGAAGCGCTATACACTGAGCTGCCTGTAATAATACATGTGACGCTACATGGCGCTGTTAGAGGCGCTATACACTGACCTGCCTGTAATAATACATGTGACGCTACATGGCGCTGTTAGAGGTGCTATACACTGACCTGCCTGTAATAATACATGTGACGCTACATGACGCTATTAGAAGCGCTATACACTGAGCTGCCTGTAATAATACATGTGACGCTACATGGCGCTGTTAGAGGCGCTATACACTGACCTGCCTGTAATAATACATGTGACGCTACATGGCGCTGTTAGAGGTGCTATACACTGACCTGCCTGTAATAATACATGTGACGCTACATGACGCTATTAGAAGCGCTATACACTGACCTGCCTGTAATAATACATGTGACACTACATGACGCTGTTAGAGGCGCTATACACTGACCTGCCTGTAATAATACATGTGACACTACATGACGCTGTTAGAGGTGCTATACACTGACCTGCCTGTAATAATACATGTGACGCTACATGACGCTGTTAGAGGCGCTATACACTGACCTGCCTGTAATAATAAATGTGACGCTACATGACGCTGTTAGAGGCGCTATACACTGACCTGCCTGTAATAATACATGTGACGCTACATGGCGCTGTTAGAGGTGCTATACACTGACCTGCCTGTAATAATACATGTGACGCTACATGTCGCTGTTAGAGGTGCTATACACTGAGCTGCCTGTAATAATACATGTGACGCTACATGGCGCTGTTAGAGGCGCTATACACTGACCTGCCTGTAATAATACATGTGACGCTACATGGCGCTGTTAGAGGCGCTATACACTGACCTGCCTGTAATAATACATGTGACGCTACATGGCGCTGTTAGAGGCGCTATACACTGACCTGCCTGTAATAATACATGTGACGCTACATGGCGCTGTTAGAGGCGCTATACACTGACCTGCCTGTAATAATGCATGTGACACTACATGGCGCTGTTAGAGGCGCTATACACTGACCTGCCTGTAATAATGCATGTGACGCTACATGGCGCTGTTAGAGGCGCTATACACTGAGCCTCCTGTAATAATACATGTGACGCTACATGGTGCTGTTAGAGGCGCTATACACTGACCTGCCTGTAATAATACATGTGACGCTACATGGCGCTGTTAGAGGCGCTATACACTGACCCGCCTGTAATAATACATGTGACGCTACATGACGCTATTAGAAGCGCTATACACTGACCCGCCTGTAATAATACATGTGACGCTACATGACGCTATTAGAAGCGCTATACACTGACCTGCCTGTAATAATACATGTGACGCTACATGGCGCTGTTAGAGGCGCTATACACTGACCTGCCTGTAATAATACATGTGACACTACATGGCGCTGTTAGAGGCGCGATACACTGACCTGCCTGTAATAATACATGTGACGCTACATGGCGCTGTTAGAGGTGCTATACACTGACCTGCCTGTAATAATACATGTGACGCTACATGGCGCTGTTAGAGGCGCTATACACTGAGCCTCCTGTAATAATACATGTGACACTACATGACGCTATTAGAAGCGCTATACACTGAGCTGCCTGTAATAATACATGTGACGCTACATGGCGCTGTTAGAGGCGCTATACACTGACCTGCCTGTAATAATACATGTGACGCTACATGGCGCTGTTAGAGGCGCTATACACTGACCTGCCTGTAATAATACATGTGACGCTACATGGCGCTGTTAGAGGCGCTATACACTGACCTGCCTGTAATAATGCATGTGACACTACATGGCGCTGTTAGAGGCGCTATACACTGACCTGCCTGTAATAATACATGTGACGCTACATGACGCTATTAGAAGCGCTATACACTGACCCGCCTGTAATAATACATGTGACGCTACATGGCGCTGTTAGAGGTGCTATACACTGACCTGCCTGTAATAATACATGTGACGCTACATGACGCTGTTAGAGGCGCTATACACTGACCTGCCTGTAATAATAAATGTGACGCTACATGACGCTGTTAGAGGCGCTATACACTGACCTGCCTGTAATAATACATGTGACGCTACATGGCGCTGTTAGAGGTGCTATACACTGACCTGCCTGTAATAATACATGTGACACTACATGGCGCTGTTAGAGGCGCTATACACTGACCCGCCTGTAATAATACATGTGACGCTACATGGCGCTGTTAGAGGTGCTATACACTGACCTGCCTGTAATAATACATGTGACGCTACATGACGCTGTTAGAGGCGCTATACACTGACCTGCCTGTAATAATAAATGTGACGCTACATGACGCTGTTAGAGGCGCTATACACTGACCTGCCTGTAATAATACATGTGACGCTACATGGCGCTGTTAGAGGTGCTATACACTGACCTGCCTGTAATAATACATGTGACGCTACATGGCGCTGTTAGAGGCGCTATACACTGACCTGCCTGTAATAATACATGTGACACTACATGGCACTGTTAGAGGCGCTATACACTGACCCGCCTGTAATAATACATGTGACGCTACATGACGCTATTAGAAGCGCTATACACTGACCTGCCTGTAATAATACATGTGACGCTACATGGCGCTGTTAGAGGCGCTATACACTGACCTGCCTGTAATAATACATGTGACACTACATGGCGCTGTTAGAGGCGCTATACACTGACCTGCCTGTAATAATACATGTGACGCTACATGGCGCTATTAGAAGCGCTATACACTGACCTGCCTGTAATAATACATGTGACGCTACATGACGCTGTTAGAGGCGCTATACACTGACCTGCCTGTAATAATACATGTGACGCTACATGACGCTGTTAGAGGCGCTATACACTGACCTGCCTGTAATAATAAATGTGACGCTACATGACGCTGTTAGAGGCGCTATACACTGACCTGCCTGTAATAATACATGTGACGCTACATGACGCTATTAGAAGCGCTATACACTGACCTGCCTGTAATAATACATGTGACGCTACATGACGCTGTTAGAGGCGCTATACACTGACCTGCCTGTAATAATACATGTGACACTACATGACGCTGTTAGAGGCGCTATACACTGACCTGCCTGTAATAATACATGTGATGCTACATGACGCTATTAGAAGCGCTATACACTGACCTGCCTGTAATAATACATGTGACGCTACATGACGCTGTTAGAGGCGCTATACACTGACCTGCCTATAATAATACATGTGACGCTACATGACGCTGTTAGAGGCGCTATACACTGACCTGCCTGTAATAATACATGTGACGCTACATGACGCTGTTAGAGGCGCTATACACTGACCTGCCTGTAATAATACATGTGACACTACATGACGCTGTTAGAGGCGCTATACACTGACCTGCCTGTAATAATACATGTGACGCTACATGACGCTATTAGAAGCGCTATACACTGACCTGCCTGTAATAATACATGTGACACTACATGACGCTGTTAGAGGCGCTATACACTGACCTGCCTGTAATAATACATGTGACGCTACATGACGCTATTAGAAGCGCTATACACTGACCTGCCTGTAATAATACATGTGACACTACATGACGCTGTTAGAAGCGCTATACACTGACCTGCCTGTAATAATACATGTGACGCTACATGGCGCTGTTAGAGGCGCTATACACTGACCTGCCTGTAATAATACATGTGACACTACATGACGCTGTTAGAGGCGCTATACACTGACCTGCCTGTAATAATACATGTGACGCTACATGATGCTATTAGAAGCGCTATACACTGACCTGCCTGTAATAATACATGTGACGCTACATGACGCTGTTAGAGGCGCTGTACACTGACCTGCCTGTAATAATACATGTGACACTACATGGCGCTGTTAGAGGCGCTATACGCTGACCTGCCTGTAATAATACATGTGACGCTACATGACGCTGTTAGAGGAGCTATACACTGACCTGCCTGTAATAATACATGTGACGCTATATGGCGCTGTTAGAGGCGCTATACACTGACCTGCCTGTAATAATACATGTGACGCTACATGGCGCTGTTAGAGGCGCTATACACTGACCTGCCTGTAATAATACATGTGACGCTACATGGCGCTGTTAGAGGCGCTATACACTGACCTGCCTGTAATAATACATGTGACGCTACATGGCGCTGTTAGAGGCGCTATACACTGACCTGCCTGTAATAATACATGTGGTGCTACATGGCGCTGTTAGAGGTGCTATACACTGACCTGCCTGTAATAATACATGTGACGCTACATGGCGCTGTTAGAGGCGCTATACACTGACCTGCCTGTAATAATACATGTGATGCTACATGGCGCTGTTAGAGGTGCTATACACTGACCTGCCTGTAATAATACATGTGACGCTACATGACGCTGTTAGAGGCGCTATACACTGACCTGCCTGTAATAATACATGTGACACTACATGGCGCTGTTAGAGGTGCTATACACTGACCTGCCTGTAATAATACATGTGACGCTACATGGCGCTATTAGAAGCGCTATACACTGACCTGCCTGTAATAATACATGTGACGCTACATGACGCTGTTAGAGGCGCTATACACTGACCTGCCTGTAATAATACATGTGACGCTACATGACGCTGTTAGAGGCGCTATACACTGACCTGCCTGTAATAATAAATGTGACGCTACATGACGCTGTTAGAGGCGCTATACACTGACCTGCCTGTAATAATACATGTGACGCTACATGACGCTATTAGAAGCGCTATACACTGACCTGCCTGTAATAATACATGTGACGCTACATGACGCTGTTAGAGGCGCTATACACTGACCTGCCTGTAATAATACATGTGACACTACATGACGCTGTTAGAGGCGCTATACACTGACCTGCCTGTAATAATACATGTGACGCTACATGACGCTATTAGAAGCGCTATACACTGACCTGCCTGTAATAATACATGTGACACTACATGACGCTGTTAGAGGCGCTATACACTGACCTGCCTGTAATAATACATGTGACGCTACATGACGCTGTTAGAGGCGCTATACACTGACCTGCCTGTAATAATACATGTGACGCTACATGACGCTGTTAGAGGCGCTATACACTGACCTGCCTGTAATAATACATGTGACACTACATGGCGCTGTTAGAGGCGCTATACACTGACCTGCCTGTAATAATACATGTGACGCTACATGACGCTATTAGAAGCGCTATACACTGACCTGCCTGTAATAATACATGTGACACTACATGACGCTGTTAGAGGCGCTATACACTGACCTGCCTGTAATAATACATGTGGCGCTACATGGCGCTGTTAGAGGCGCTATACACTGACCTGCCTGTAATAATACATGTGACACTACATGACGCTGTTAGAGGCGCTATACACTGACCTGCCTGTAATAATACATGTGACGCTACATGACGCTATTAGAAGCGCTATACACTGACCTGCCTGTAATAATACATGTGATGCTACATGACGCTGTTAGAGGCGCTGTACACTGACCTGCCTGTAATAATACATGTGACGCTATATGGCGCTGTTAGAGGCGCTATACACTGACCTGCCTGTAATAATACATGTGACGCTACATGGCGCTGTTAGAGGCGCTATACACTGACCTGCCTGTAATAATACATGTGACGCTACATGGCGCTGTTAGAGGCGCTATACACTGACCTGCCTGTAATAATACATGTGACGCTACATGGCGCTGTTAGAGGCGCTATACACTGACCTGCCTGTAATAATACATGTGATGCTACATGGCGCTGTTAGAGGTGCTATACACTGACCTGCCTGTAATAATACATGTGACACTACATGACGCTGTTAGAGGCGCTATACACTGACCTGCCTGTAATAATACATGTGACGCTACATGACGCTGTTAGAGGTGCTATACACTGACCTGCCTGTAATAATACATGTGACGCTACATGACGCTGTTAGAGGTGCTATACACTGAGCCGCCTGTAATAATACATGTGACGCTACATGACGCTGTTAGAGGCGCTATACACTGACCTGCCTGTAATAATACATGTGACACTACATGACGCTGTTAGAGGCGCTATACACTGACCTGCCTGTAATAATACATGTGACGCTACATGGCGCTGTTAGAGGCGCTATACACTGAGCTGCCTGTAATAATACATGTGACGCTACATGACGCTGTTAGAGGCGCTATACACTGACCTGCCTGTAATAATACATGTGACGCTACATGGCGCTGTTAGAGGTGCTATACACTGAGCCGCCTGTAATAATACATGTGACGCTACATGGCGCTGTTAGAGGCGCTATACACTGAGCCGCCTGTAATAATACATGTGACACTACATGGCGCTGTTAGAGGTGCTATACACTGAGCCGCCTGTAATAATACATGTGACGCTACATGGCGCTGTTAGAGGTGCTATACACTGAGCCGCCTGTAATAATACATGTGACGCTACATGGCGCTGTTAGAGGTGCTATACACTGACCTGCCTGTAATAATACATGTGACACTACATGGCGCTGTTAGAGGTGCTATACACTGAGCCGCCTGTAATAATACATGTGACGCTACATGGCGCTGTTAGAGGTGCTATACACTGAGCCGCCTGTAATAATACATGTGACGCTACATGACGCTGTTAGAGGTGCTATACACTGACCTGCCTGTAATAATACATGTGACGCTACATGACGCTGTTAGAGGCGCTATACACTGAGCTGCCTGTAATAATACATGTGACGCTACATGACGCTGTTAGAGGCGCTATACACTGACCTGCCTGTAATAATACATGTGACGCTACATGACGCTGTTAGAGGCGCTATACACTGACCTGCCTGTAATAATACATGTGACACTACATGGCGCTGTTAGAGGCGCTATACACTGACCTGCCTGTAATAATACATGTGACGCTACATGGCGCTGTTAGAGGCGCTATACACTGACCTGCCTGTAATAATACATGTGACGCTACATGGCGCTGTTAGAGGCGCTATACACTGACCTGCCTGTAATAATACATGTGACGCTACATGGCGCTGTTAGAGGTGCTATACACTGACCTGCCTGTAATAATACATGTGACACTACATGGCACTGTTAGAGGCGCTATACACTGACCTGCCTGTAATAATACATGTGACGCTACATGGCGCTGTTAGAGGCGCTCACCCGATTCGCTTTCATAAATGTGTTTTTGCGTACAGCGCCCGGTGTTCACCAGACGCTACCTGGCGCTATCCCTTCTTACATATCCCCTTTAGTGTCTCTGTACAGACGCTCATCTGCCGATAGCTGGCGCTAGTAATGAATCAGCCTGCTCGTTCCAAAATAAGAAAGAAAAAAAAAAAAGAAGAAGTATAGAGAGGGAGGAAGGAGGCCAGGAAGAAAAGTAAGGTGAGGCAATAAGAATGAAAGGACGGAAGGAAAGTGGAAAGGAAAGAAGGAAAAAAGAAAAACACTAGGATGGAAGAAACTATAAACAAAGAAAGAAAAAGGCAAGGGAGGGAGGGAAGAAAGCCATTGTGTTGGTGTTGGTGTGGTCTGGCCCTTTAAGCAGCACTGCAGCCCATCATCAGGGGCGGACTGGTCATAGGGAGACCGGGACAATGCCCGGTGGGCCGCACCACTTTGGGGCCAGTTGGGCTGCGTCTTTTAACACCCTCATTAAATCCCTGCCCCTTAGTCTCCCTCTCAGCCAAGAAACCCCGGCCCCCAATGCTATAGCCCCTGCATCATGGTTGGTGGGGGGGCTCAGTAGGCTCGGCTTGGGGCTGGTAAAATCTAGGGCTGGTTTTTGGCCCCAGTCCGCCACTGCATACCTCCCAAGTGTCCCTGATTTGGTGGGACTGTCCCTCCTTTGAGTCCATGTCCCCCTGTCCCTCGTTGTTCCCATTTGTCCCTCTTTGAGGTGTAACATGCAGATCTGCAGCAATAAATGATTCATTTGCCTATTCAAAGTGTTCCCATTGTTGTTACATCCTATCTCCTATCCCTCAATGAGGGGGCGTGGCCTAATTTAACAATTGTCCCTCTTTCCCACCCTGAAACGTTGGTAGGTATGGTGGCCTGCGTGGCGCCTCTAATCTCCGGCTCTATACAGATCCATCAATAGCGAGCAGATGAGCGCAGTGACACATGAAATGTTACAGCGTATTGCGCGGCAGACGATCGCTCGCGGTATTGACGCTGTGCGTCGGGTTTACAGTAATGAATCAATTGATTTTCTCTTAATAAAGCGATGAACTATTTATGCCGCTCATAAACTGGCCCATAAATCACCCGGCTGTGGGGTCCAATGCGGCCTCCGAAGACGCCCATCAATCAATAACCCTCCATCGCTTAATGCGCTTTATTAAGTATGAGCGATGGCGCTGCCGGGCGGGGGAGGGGAACCGCAGCTACACGAGAGTGGGGGCGAGCGCTGCTGCTGCTACATGTCTGCGCCGCGCCAACGCAAATACGGGCAAATGTAAAGCGTTGTTCTCATTTATCCCTCTTTGAGGTGTAACATGCAGATCTGCAGCAATAAATGATTCATTTCCTATTCAAAGAGTTTCTATTGTTATAACTATTACAATGTATCTCCTATCCATCACTCAATTAGGGGGTGTGGCTTCATCTATCTATCAATAAAAGGGTGTGGCTTCACCCATCTTTCAATGAGGGGGTGTGGCTTCATTTACATATTGTCCCTCTTTGAGGTGTAACATGCAGATCAGTAGCAATAAATGATTCATTTGCCGATTCCAAGTGTTTCTATTGTTGTAGCTGTTACAATGTATCCCTCCCTCAATGATAGGGCGTGGCTTCATCCATCCCTCAATGAGGGGGCGTGGCTTCATCCATCCCTCAATGAGGGGGCGTGGCTTCATCCTTCCCTCAACGAGGGGGCGTGGCTTTATCCATCCCTCAATGAGGGGGCGTGGCTTCATCCATCCCTCAATGAGGGGCGTGGCTTCATCCATCCCTCAATGAGGGGGCGTGGCTTCATCCATCCCTCAATTAGGAGGTGTGGCTTCATCCATCCCTCAATGAGGGGCGTGGCTTCATCCATCCCTCAATGAGGGGGCGTGGCTTCATCCATCCCTCAATGAGGAGGTGTGGCTTCATCCATCCCTCAATGAGGGGGCGTGGCTTTATCCATCCCTCAATGAGGAGGCGTGGCCCTATCCATCCCTCAATGAGGGGGCGTGGCCCTATCCATCCCTCAACGAGGGGGCGCATACCGATTCAGGATGCCGCCGCATGTAGGAACAACACCCCAAGAAGGGTGTGTTGTTCCTCTTTAAAGTTGACCAAAACCCACGGAGATCGGGCCGGGAATCCAGGGGCGATTGATTCCCTTCACCTGTGGCATCCAAAATCAAGATGCCCTGCTGTGTGAAACACCCCCAGGTCTTCCCATGCACTTACCTTGTGTCCTGGTCCAATAGTGCGTGCGCGAGCAGCGGCAAAATCCCCCCTATCCCTCTAGCAGGGCGCGTGTCTGCGCCAGGCATTTGTGAATGGCCGCGCTCCCTGTTAGGGGAAAGAGGGGGCTGCAACCGTCAGCACGCTCAGAGCTGCTGGCCTTAGACAAAGACGGGTAGGCTGATTCATCACTAACGCCAGGTAGCGACAGATGAGCGTCTGTAGCAGCATTTTCAGAGCGCCCGCTGGTAGTCACTGTGCTCGGCCGTGGGTCGCTAGTTCATAGTGACTCAGTTGCTAGCAATGATGAATACATTGTGATGAGTCGCTATATGACCAGTACAGCGCTGTATGGGAGCGCATGTTAGTGACTGCTTATAGCGACCGACTCACACCATATTCAGCAAAAAAACAGCCTCACAAATCTCTGGCGCTGAATAATGCTTCTCTGAAGCCCAGAGCGCAGGAGGCTGTGTGATTAAAGTCTGTTTTCCAGCATCTATCCACTAGTAACAAAGCAAAAACATATGGAATTACCGTACACTGTAGCAACATTGTAACATGAACACTTTAATGGCAGAGCTGTAATGTCATTTCTGAAGAAATATATAAAACACGAAAAATTTAGGAAAAAACTGCTTTTTCAATGCAAGAAGAGGTCACAACATTATTTGAGATTTTTTGCAAAAAAAAAAAAAAAACCCTGTTTAAACAGAAGAAAAGGATCGTCCATTGAAATGTATGGGAGAGCGACAGGTAGCGAGAGGTCATACCTGGCGCTCTGCAAGGCAGAACGCCGGCGCTGTTTGCTGAGGCTGGGATAATGATGAATCGGACGCTACATGGTGTTATCCCAGTCGCACACTTGCTTGTGTGTGTGCGTGTGTGTTACTGCGCTTTTGTCTTGGGGCTCCGCGCCCTGGGTGTTTCTACTTGCCATTTTTCAAATTGCCGCTGCTGACACGCGCGCCCTGCGGTATATTTTTCGATTATTTGTTATGAGACCTGGAGGCTGTACATTTGTGTTTTTAAAGAGTCTTTTTTTAGCTGGTAATTTATTAATAATAAATAGATTGATTCCATTTAACTTGGTGGAGTGCCCAAACATTTTTGGGATTCTATGTGTTTTTTCGGGTTTAACTTATGGCGTCAACGGTCAGCGGCGACGTCACTCCAGTCCCCTCCGCACGCCTATTGGCTGCTGGGATGCAGGCTCTCAGCCTGTCTACGCGCTCTCCGGAGGGGACGTGGCCTGTTGGTTGGCGCGCTCCGCGTCGTCTCCTCCTGCGGCCCGCCCCTTGAGGTTCCTCCAGCGCCATTTTGGTCCTCTCCTGGTGTGCTTGCTGACCGCGGTCCGTGAGTGCCCCTGCGGGCTTGTTTTTTTTTTATTTAGATGTCATTTCTGTGTACTTATGGGTGTCCTTATTGTGTCTTGCAGGCGGGAAAACTATATTAAGAGGTTTCTCCCGGTCCTGTCCCCTCTATTAGTTCTCAGTAACTTTATTAAAAGCCTAATCTGTTAAATCCTCCCACTTCCCTGCGGACATTTGGGGCATCCCGGGTTGCTGTACAGCGTAATTCCTATTGGCCAGTTGGCCCACTATAATCACCATACGGAGGCTTCACAGGATATTGTGCTCGGGGTCCCCTCGGGAGAAGCCCGGCTGTGTGTGGTGTGTGGGGCATCCCCTGTGAGCGATGATGTGCGGGTCTGTGTACCCTGCGCCCAGCAGGCGCTTGCACTGCATTCTGGGCTATCTGTGACTGGGCCTGCGCCCACTATGCCCTCACCCACTCCCCCTTACCTGGTTATGACTCCCAATGAGCTAAATACTAGTGGGGAGTCTCAGCCTGACGTGTCTTCCAGGTTGGCCAACATTGAGATGTTGATTGCTAGCTCTGCGGCCCGTAAGGCCCCGGCTAAAAGGCGGCATGTGGCGCCGGGTGCGTCTGCCTTTCCTATGGAGACTGAGGATTTTCTTGACTTGTCTGACAATACCCCACTTGAGGAGGGGGAATTATTCTCGGATTCAGAGTTATCTGATGATCAGCATTTCAGTGGCGCCGATGCTGGCTCTGATCATTGGGATGCTGATGACATCAATAGACTGTTGACTCAAGTGCTTTCCATTTCCCTTCCTGCTGCGGCTCCCAAGCAACAGGGGAAGTTGTTCAGTACTGCTAAGCCCCGTTTGGAATTTCCAGAACAGGCCCATTTCAATAATCTTGTTCTCAAGGAATGGGAACGGCCCAGCCGGCTTCCCGGAGTCCCTAGGGGCTGGGATAAAAAGTACCCTTTTCCCTCTGCTGTGGTTAACTGTTGGTGGATGCTCCAGTCTTGGGGTTGTCCAACACTTCTGTGGTGCATTCCCCTGATTCCACTACCTTGAAGGAAAGTGAGGACCGGCGTATTGACCAGCTGACTTCCCATGCTTTTGCCTGTGTAGGGTCTGCCTTGCGTCCTGTCTGTGCTTCTGCTATTACTGCTGTGGCTATTAGGACTCTCATCAAGGGTCTACTGGAAGGCTCCCCTGATGATACTTCTAGTGCCGAGTTCAGGGCCTTGTCACAATGTGAGATGTTCACTGCTTATATCCTTTCTGCCTTGGATGACACCATTTGGATGTGTAGTAGAACCTCTGCCTTGGTGGTTTCTATATGCCGCTCGGTTTGGCTGCGTCAGTGGGCAGCCGATAACGCTGCTAAGAAGGCCCTCACGGGGCTCCCCTTTAAGGGGCTGCGCCTTTTTGGTGATCACTTGGACCTGTTTGCAAAGGGGGGTAAGTTGCCCCAACGCAAGAAACAGCCGTGGCCCTTTCGGGCGTCGGGTGCTTTTACCCCCTCCTTTCGTGGATCCAGGTCTGGGAGGGGGTATCCTTTGCGGGGCAGAGGCAGGGGACGTGCCCGCCCCGGATCCTCCTGGGGTTCCAAGCCCAAATCTGTCACCAAGCCCACTCAGCCATGAAGGGGTGCCCTCACCCATCCGGGTGGGGGACGGCTGCGGCTCTTCGCTCATGTCTGGGGACAGCAGGTCTCAGACAGGTGGATTCTGGAGGTGGTGTCCTCCGGCTACAAGCTAGAGTTCGCTGCCTGGCCGCCTCCAATATTCCTCAGGTCTCAGATTCCTCTAGAACCCCTGGCAGCTCAGGGTCTGTTTCTGGCTGTGCAAAACCGGACATGGGGAGTCATCTGTCAGGTCCCTCCTGGGGAGAGAGGTCTGGGTTTTTATTCCAATCTCTTTACAGTACCCAAAAGGGATGGTTCCATCAGGCCCATCCTGGTCTTAAAGCTTCTCAACAAGTTCATCAGGACCAGATACTTTCGCATGGAGACCCTGCGCTCCGCGATCAGCTCTTTGCGCCCGGGGGACTTCATGACATCAAGGATGCTTACCTTCATGTACCAGTCTTCCCAGGGCATCAGCGGTTCCTCAGGTTCACACTGGAGGACCAGCACTACCAATTTGTAGCACTGCCCTTCGGTCTCACCTCGGCCCCCAGAGTCTTCACCAAGGTGCTGGCAGGTGTCATGGCTCTCCTCAGAGCTCGGGGCATTCGCATTCTTCCTTATCTGGACGACCTCCTCATCACTTCTCATTCTTTCCAGCAGGCAGAATTGGATACCCAGCAGGTGGTGACTGCTCTGGAAACATTCGGATGGGTGATCAATCACCCCAAATCCTCCCTGTCTCCGTCTCTGGTGACCTCCTTGCTGGGCATGAATCTGGATACTGTTCAGGCCAGGATTTTTCTTCCTCAGCAGAAGGTGGATTCTCTTCAAGCTCTGGTTCATTTCCTTCTGTCCTGACCTCGTCCTTCCATCCGGCAGGAGATGCAGCTGGTGGGACAGATGGTGTCCTGCTTCGAGGCAGTTCCTTATGCTCAGTTCCACATGAGACCTCTTCAGCTCCATCTCCTATCAGTCTGGGACAAGAGTCCCCTGTCTCTGGATCAGGCCTTTGTTCTGTCTTCTCTGGCCCAGCGGTCCCTCTTGTGGAGGCTGGACTCGAGGAACCTGTTGGCGGGCAGATCCTTTCTGGCCCCCTGTTGGGAGACGATCACCATGGATGCCAGTCTGTCAGGTTGGGGGGGCTTCTGGAGAACCCTACAATTCCAGGGGCTGTGGGGCCCTCAGGAGGCCCATGCCCCCATCAACGTCCTGGAACTGGGGGCGGTTCGGTTGGTACTTGCCCAGTTGACTCCTCACCTTCAGGGCCGGCCGGTCCAAGTTCGCTCAGACAACCAGACGGTGGTTGCCTACATCATCAGGGAGGGACCCGGAGCAAGGGTGCCCTCAAGGAGGTGTCCATGATTCTGTCCTGGGCGGAGGACAATGTCCCTTGCATCTCAGCAGTGTACATTCCGGGGGTGGAGAATCTGGAGGCAGATTTTCTGAGCAGGGGGACCTCTCGCCCGGGAGAATGGTCTCTCAGCAGCGAAGTATTCCTATCCTTGTGTCACCATTGGGGGGTGCCGGGTGTGGATCTGTTTGCATCCCGCCACAATCACAAGCTCCCAGTCTTTAGCCTCGATTCAGAGAGACACAAAAAAACTTCAGTTTTCGTGCCGATCTGTTTTTTTTGTGAAATGTTTCAGTTCTCGTATGAGCGTACGAGCGATTCTATGCATGCATTGAAAACCTTCTGTAAAGTTTCCGTCCATTCGTACGGCAGATTACGAATTACGAGGATGTCATTTTCCATCCAGACTTTTCCGTTTCATTTCCACATGTTACAACGTAGGCTTTCATTTTTGCCCTTTTCCCATCGTATCCTCCAACGAATCCTTTACGTTTCCCAATTCTGTTTCCATTTTACAAAAAATAATCGTCCAGACGGAAATCCTTACGATCTTGCGCCTGCGCACTACAAACTTAACTAATTAAAGTGCTCGCCTACATATTTGCCACCCTCACTTCTACTACAATGTTTAGCTAAATCACTTAGCACTATCCTCCATCTTCCCTTTTGGACCCTTAAAGCTCACCCAAACCACTTCTCGGTCATGTGAATATTCATCTTTAAATATTTCTGGCCCCATTAGTTTTGTGTTAATGTATTTTGTAAATTAAATGACAATGTAACATTTTTTTTTATTCCATCATCAAATATTACATTTTTAAAAATTTTGTAAATTTCAAATTTTTACAACTATAAAAAACAATATACATAGCAATGGCAGGCCACAGAACATTATTCTTCATCTGTGGTCCCCAATGAGTTGCGCAGCTCCTGCATCTCGCCCACCAACTGAAGGACCCTGACACTCAGTTGTGCCACTCTGGCACGTGTGGTCCCTGTTAAAAAACGTAAATTAAAATATTGGTATAACCTTGTTGGGGTCATACTGCAGTGCCCCCCCCCCCCCCCCCCCCGTATGGTCCAAACATCTAAATCTGGACTTCAAAAGCCAGAGGGCCCTCGCCACCACGGCCTGGGTTTTGCATAGTGCCCGATTAGAGAACCCCTGGCCCGCATTCTGCAGGCAAAGAACGGGCATCATGAGCAAGGGCGAGTGGCACATCTTGCGGTTCCTGCAACCAAATATAAAATAATTACACAAAGCAAAGGTAACCGACTAAAACAATAACTCCTACAACAAACTAAGATTCAAGTTCAACAATCCAAATATAATTCACAAAGGACATAAGTCTAAAAAAATATTGCAATTATATGGATGTGTGGAAAAATAAATGTTTACATGCTAAGGACTAATTAAGGTCAGCATTAAAATGCATCTATAAGGCATACATGAAATGTATTGATTCAGGTATGCATTGCTATACAATTTATGGCCTCGGCCATGCTGATACATGCAATGCCTTGGTGCTAAAGGCACGCAGACTCCTCCATATAGCCGCAAAACATGTTCAACAATAGCAATCCGAGCCCTCAAAGGTCCCGTAAGTGGATCGGAAATGAAACGGATTTATAGGGTGGTGATCCGTCGGAAATCAGCTCTCTGAATCAGACGGAAACCCATCCCAGCAACGGAAGTTATCTGAACGAACTGAAAATTTCCGATTTTGTTTGGAAATGTTCCGATTTGCTTCCGTTCATCGAAAGAGCATATACACATTCTCCCGAACGTTCGTGCGAGTAGAAAATGGACAAAAAAAAGCAAAGAAAAAGACTAACACCCACCAAAACTTTCACAGACAGCTACGGAAGTCCGGACGAATGTGTCTTTGAATCAAGGCTTTTGCCTCTCTGTCCCAGGATCCCCTCGCCCTTGCGGTGGATGCTCTGACTCTATCCTGGCAGGGGTTCCTTCTCCTGTATCTCTTTCCTCCGTTCCCACTACTGGGCTGGGTTCTGTGCAAGCTGGTGCAGGAAAGGGTGCCAGCTATTCTGGTGGCCCCCCGGTGGCCAAGGCAGGTGTGGTTCGCGGATATCGTGCAGCTGGCAGTAGATCAGTACGCTCTGCCCCTGGTGCCGGACCTTCTCACTCAGGGGCGGCTATGCCATCCCAATTTACAAACGCTGGCTTTGGCGGCCTGGCTGCTGAAACCTCCATCTTAAGGGAAGAAAGGCTTTCTGAGTCTGTGGTTAACACTCTAATCAGGGCTAGGAAGAAATCCTCTTCTACCATCTACTATAGGATCTGGGGGACCTACATTGACTGGTGTGAGTCTAGGGTCCTTCCCTGTCGGGTGTTTTCCATTCCTAGGATTTTGGAGTTCCTTCAGCACGGCTTGGATCTGGGACTTCAGTTTTCTTCCAGAGAGCTTTCGCTCAACATCCTCTTGCTCATGTGCGTCCCCCCCCACCCCCCTTCGCAAACCTCTGTTGCCAGTTTGGGACTTGAATTTGGTTTTGTCTGCCCTTCAGGGCCCTCCATTTGAGTCTGTGCATGAGGCTGCTCTGTCTATTCTTACTCTTAAAGTTGCCTTTATGGTGGCTATCACCTCGGTCAGGCGTGTTTCGGAGTTGGCGGCCCTTTCTATTCAGGCCCCCTACTTTAAGTAACACCAGGACAAGGTGGTTTTCCGCTTTAAACCTGATTTCTTGCCTAAGGTTGTCTCTGCCTTCCATCTCAATCAGGACATTGTTCTACCTTCTCTGCGCCCTAATCCTAGTAACCCTAAGGAGAAGGCCTTACATTCCCTGGATGTGGTCAGGAACCTGAAGTTCTATTTGGTGGCTACTGAGCCCTTCAGGAAGACGGATGCACTTTTTTTGGTCCCTTCGTGTCCCAAGAAGGGTCTGGTTCCAGCTAAGTCCACTATCAGCAAGTGAATCCGTCAGGCTGTGATTCAGGCCTATTCTGCTAATGGGAAGAATGCTCCCTTCCGCCTTACTGCTCATTCTACTCGTGCTATTGGTGCCTCTTGGGCTTTTCAGCACCAGGCTTCTGTTGAGCAGGTTTGCAAGGCCGCTACTTGGTCTTCTGTTCATACCTTTTCTAAGTTTTACAAGGTTGATGTTCGGGCCTCAGCTGATGCTGCTTTTGGCCGCAAGGTTCTGCAGGCGGCAGTGGTGTGAACTGCGCGTTGTTGCTTTTGGGATCCCACCCTACTTTATAGACACTGCTATTGGATGTCCCATCTGTTATGAATCATTATCTGGAGCAGGACGTGCTGCATACTTACAATAATACAATTCTGTGATTACTCACCTTGTAGAATCGGTATTATATGTATACAGCACATTCTGCTCCACCCCGCTCTGTTTGCATTATATTGGATCCTCTGTATGGTGATTGTTATCCTTGTTAACGTTGTTATTTATCATTGGCTTCTCCTGGTTCTCTTACTGCTTTTCTATACTGGGAAATTTGTGGGAGGTCCCGGGTATATATGGGACCGAGAGGGGCCTCTTTTTGCCATCTCTGCAGCCCTGCTCCCTCTGGCGGAGGTAATTCCCATCTGTTATGAATCATTATCTGAAGCAGGACGTGCTGCATACTTATAATACCAATTCTACAAGGTGAGTAAACACAGAATTATATTTTTGTCATTTATTTTCTCTCTTTCTTTCATTCCTGTTTTCATTTTTTTATTCTGTCAGTCCTTCTTTCTTCCTTTGGTAATTTCTATTTACTTTTCTTTATTTTTTTCCATCAATGCTTTTCTTTCTTTCTTTCTTTCTTTCTTTCTTTCTTTCCATTTATTTTTCTTTATTTCTTTCCATCCATCAATTAATTTTCTCTTTCTTTCTTTCTTTCTTTCTTTCTTTCTTTCTTTCTTTCTTTCTTTCTTTCTTTCTTTCCATTTATTTTTCTTTATTTCTTTCCATCAATGCTTTCTTTCTTTCTTTTTCTTTATTTCTTTCCATCAATTCTTTCTTTCTTTCTTTTTTTCCATTTATTTTTCTTCTTTTTTTCTTTCCATTTATTTTTCTTTATTTCTTTCCATCAATGCTTTCTTTCTTTCTTTTTCTTTATTTCTTTTCATCAATTTTTTCTTTCTTTCTTCCTTTCTTTCTTTTTTTCTTTCCATTTATTTTTCTTTATTTCTTTCCATCAATTCTTTCTTTCTTTTTCTTTGTTTCTTTCCATCAATTCTTTCTCTTTCTTTCTTTCTTTTTCTTTATTTCTTTCCATCAATGCTTTCTTTTGTTCTTTCTTTATTTATTTATTTATTTCCATCAATTAATTCTCTTTCTTTCTTTCTTTTTTTCTATTTATTTTTCTTTATTTCTTTCCATCAATGCTTTCTTTTGTTCTTTCTTTATTTATTTATTTCTTTCCATCAATTAATTCTCTTTCTTTCTTTCTTTTTTTTCCATTTATTTTTCTTTATTTCTTTCCATCAATGCTTTCTTTCTTTTTTTCTTTCCATTTATTTTTCTTAATTTCTTTCCATCTATGCTCTTTCTTTCTTTCTTCCTTTCCTGGAAGCGTACAGCAGCACACCCCCCTTGAGCGGCCATGATAGGTGAGGGCACGCGGCCGCCCTAAGCTCTTGTCTTCCATGGTGTATATTCGGGGCGGCCGGTGCTCATCATACGCTTCACTTTACAATAAACGCACCAGGATTGTGGGACCCGCAGGACGATGCTGCCACCTAGTGGACGAGCGCGGAACAGGACCAGCGATGAGCAGAACCTGCCTCTGTCCTGCGCTGCATCAGCCCAATACCAATACAGTGCAAGCCATGGGCGTGTCCGGACAGGAGCCGGGGCCCTGCACCTACGGAGGGCCCCACCTCGTTCCCTGGCCAGCCTCTATGCAGGACACAGGGAGGACTGTCAGCCGGGGGCAGATTGGCCATTGGGAGAGACTTTCTTTCTTTTTTTTCCTTCGTTCTGTCAGTCTTACTATTCTTTGTACCCTTCCTTTTTTTCTTTTCTTTTCTTTCTTTCTTTTCATTTGTTTTTCTTTATTTCTTCACATCAATACTTACTTTTTTGTCATTTCTTTTCTCTTTCTTTCTTTCTTTCTTTCATATATATATATATATATATATATATATATATATATATATATATACGCATGTGTGGCCTCTCGTCCAATCAGCACGCTCGGATCCACTCCCGTCCTCTCTAGCTGAGGAGACGCGAGCATGCTGGTGGCCACGCCCACTGCCCTCTAACAGGGAGCGTGCCTGTTCCGGTCATTTACAAGCAGGGAGCGGGCGCTGCTTGTACATGCGCCGTTGCGTTTTTGGGCAGGAGGTGAGTTTACCTGGTGATCTGTAGGGTTCCAAACAGCGGGGCATCCCGAATCTGGAGGCCGAGGGGGGGGGTTTAAGCGGCACTTAAATCTTATTAAGCAGGGCATCATGATTTGGGATGCGCCAGAAGAAGGTCGGCGGCCGGCCGTGGAGTTTTTTAGACTCCAGGGCCGGACGTTCGGGGTTTATGCTGGAGGTTTTCCTTTACCAGAATAATGTCACGTTTCCTCAGCTATTCAGCGCTCCCACAGTGCATGCGCCGGCTCCTTTCCCATCGGCGCTTTTTGTAATGCATGTTAAAGTGGACCCAAACCCAGGATTTTGGAGTATCCCTGATGCAGGGCGTCCCGCTGTGTGAAACCTTCCCAGGCTGCCGACTCCAACTCACCTTTCCCCGGTCACACGGCGTATGTTACGGCCTCCGGTCCAATCAGTGCGCTTGACTGCGCTGACACGTTCAGGTTCCTCTAAGGACTCGGCCCCAGCCAATACCTCCCAATTTCCCTGATTTGGAGGGAGTGTCCCTCTTTTGAGTCCTTGTCCCTCTTTGAGGTGTAACATGTGGATCTGCAACAATAAATGATTCATTTGCCTATTCAGAGTGTTTCTATTGTTTTAACTGTTACAATGTATCTCCTATCCATCCCTCAATGAGGGGCGTGGCTTCATCCATCCCACAATGAGGGGGTGTTGCTTCATCCATCCCTCAATGAGGGGGCGTGGCTTCATCCATCCCTCAATGGGGGTGTGACTTCATCCATCCCTCAATGGGGGGTGTGGCTTCACCCATCCCTCAATGAGGGGGCGTGGCTTCATACATCCCTCAATGAGGGGGTGTGGCATCACCCATCCCTCAATGGGGGCGTGGCTTCATCAATCCCTTAATGAGGAGGTGTGGCTTCATTTACATATTGTCCCTCTTTCAGGTGTAACATGCAGATCTGCAGCAATAAATGATTAATTTGCCTATTCAAAGTGTCTCTATTGTTGTAACTGTTACAATGTATCTCCTATCCATCAATCAATGAGGGGGCGTGGCTTCATCCGTCCCTCAATGAGGGGAGTGGCTTCATCCATCCCTCAATGAGGGGGGGTGGCTTCATACATCCATCAATGAGGGGGCGTGTGGCTTCATCCATACCTCTATGAGGGGTGTGGCTTCATCCATCCCTCAATGAGGGACGTGGCTTCATCCATCCCTTAATGAGGGGCGTGGCTTTATCCATCCCTCAATGAGGGGCGTGGCTTCATCCATCCCTCAATGAGGGGGGGTGGCTTCATACATCCATCAATGAGGGGGCGTGTGGCTTCATCCATACCTCTATGAGGGGTGTGGCTTCATCCATCCCTCAATGAGGGACGTGGCTTCATCCATCCCTTAATGAGGGGCGTGGCTTTATCCATCCCTCAATGAGGGGCGTGGCTTCATCCATCCCTCAATGAGGAGGTGTGGCTTCATTTACATATTGCCCCTCCCTCTGAGGGGGCGTGGCTTCAGCCATACCCCAATGAGGAGCATGGCTTCATCCATACCTCAATTAGGGTGTGTGGCTTCATTCATCCCTCCATGAGGGGGCGTGGCTTTATCCATCCCTCAATGAGGGGGCGTGGCTTTATCCATCCCTCAATGAGGGGGTGTGGCTTCATCCATCCCTCAATGGGGGGGGTGGCCTAATTTAACAAATGTCCACCCTGAAAAGTTGGTAGGTATGAAGTCTGGCCAAGTACAACTGAGTGTGTTGGTGGCCGCATCCACGCTGTCCACTAACAGGGAGTCTGCGCGACAACATATAGCAGGGGGTGGCCGCTGCTTGCACATGCGCCGTTGGACCAGGGGAGTGAGTTTACCGGCCCTGTAATCTTATAGATATCACGGCAGACAGCTCTGATTGGACCAGAGCCCTGTTGGACCGGGGAAAGGTGAGTGAATACCAGCTTTCTGGGGGGTTTCACACAGTTCGGGATGGAACAAAACCCAGAAAAGTCAATTCCTCAAGTGTTTTTTTTAGACTAAGCAGGTTATCCATTGAATATTTATTATATATTAGGGACAGTCGTGGCCTAGTGGTAAGAAAACGATCTTGAGACCAGAGGTTTGCAGAGTGGGATGTGGCTGAAGGTGCTCTTGCGCAGGGCACCAAATCCCCCCAACAAGGCTTGGCTCCAGGTTTATGAGGGGCCCTTAAGCAATAGAGTCTCAACGGGCCCCTTGCAGTGTGGTATGACACTCCATGTATGGTGATAAAGGGAGTTATGTAAGAAGGGATAGCTCCAGGTAGCGCCTCGTAGCGGCAGGCAGCGCCTGGTGAACGCCGGGCGCTGTATGCAAAACCACATTTGTTGGGACGCCGTGTATACTGAAGGGGGAGCGCGCGAGCCGGCTCGCTCTGTTTGGTGTGACTGCGGCGGATACGCAGCCTTCTTTTAACACTCTTAAATGCTGATTTGAATATGTATTTGGTAAGCGGCTTTTAAAAGGAATATTGGCCGGGATATTGAAGCAATATTGCACTATGGTATGTATCATAGGAAAACAACGCGCTAAATATTTTAGTAATGGCGCTTAAGATGTTGTTGTACTTTACTATATATTGCTCAAGGTGTATTAATCCAAATATCCCCGTGGATTCCACATACAATCTATCATATATAAACACAGAGCACTAAAAATATAAAACAATTTCGCAATTATTCAGCAGCTTACACTTGATCAATAAGTCCGCAATTCTCTATTAGTCTCCAGTCACAGTCTGTAATGGTGTCCTCCTATCCCAAACTGCATGCACCTTTCATCATGCTTTCACAGTGGGTTAGTTCCAATCAGGATTCCGATGTAACCACTCCACTGAAACTGCCCTCACCAAAGTCACCAATGACCTGCTCACTGCCAAAATCAAAGGTCACTACTCCATCCTCATCCTTCTTGACCTCTCCTCAGCCTTTGATACTGTCGACCACTCTCTGCTTCTTGATATTCTCTCCTCTCTTGGGGTTCAGGGTCTTGCACTCTCTTGGCTCACCTCTCTGACAGATCAGTGTATCCTATTCTAACACAGTCTCATCCTCACGTTCCCTTTCTGTTGTTGTGCCGCAAGGTTCTGTCCTAGGCCCCCTACTTTTCTCAGTCTACACTCATGGCCTTGGCAAACTTATAACTTCACTAGGCTTCCAATACCACTTCTATGCGGATGACAGATATATCTCTCTGGCCCCAATCTCTCCTCTCTCCTATCTCGCCTCCCCAACTGCCTCTCAGCTATTTCTTCATTCATGTCATCTCGCTACCTCAAGCTAAACATGGACAAGACAGAACTGGTCATTTTCCCACCCTCTAACTCCCCTCCCCTCTCTAACATGTCTATCACTGGTAACAATTACACAATAACAGCAACTCCCCAAGCTCGGTGCCTGGGAGTCATTCTGGACTCTCTTTCAAACCACATATTCACTCCCTGGCCACCTCCTGTCGCCTCCAACTTAAAAACATCTCCCGCATCCGTCCTTTCCTCTCACCTGACACCACTAAAATGCTAGTGCATGCCCTGGTCATATCCCGTCTGGATTACTGCAACATCCTTCTTTGTGGCTTACCAACTAACAGACTGGCACCCCTCCAATCTATCCTGAACTCTGCTGCTCGCCTCATCCATCTCTCCTCTCGCTCCTCCAGTTCTGCGCCTCTCTGCCAATCCCTACACTGGCTGCCAGTCCCACAGCGAATCCTGTTCAAAACTCTAACTCTCGCATACAAAGCTCTCTCCAACCAGGCCCCTCTCTACATCTCATCTCTAATCCAACAATATCAACCTAGACGCAGCCTCCGCTCTGCTACCGACCTTCTCCTGTCCTCCACCCTGGTCACCTCCTCTCACGCCCGCCTCCAGGACTTCTCACGTGCAATTCCTATCTTCTGGAATGCCCTCCCCCACCCAATCCTCCACTCCACAACACTCAAAACCTTCAAAGGAGCCCTTAAAACTCACTTATTCAGACAAGCATATAATCTGGCCTAACCAATCTTCTAAAGGGCACAAAGCTCAATACTGACTGTTTGTGATCCCTCCCCCTCGTCTTCACCCCTCTTCCTTTAGACTGTAAGCTCCTCAGGGGCGGGGCTCTCTCTTCTATTGTATCTTGTATTCAGAATATCCATTGTCAACTCTGTAAAACTGCATTTGAAATAGTATATATTATACTAATATATATATATATATATATATATATATATATATATATATATATATATATATATTATAAATAGTATAATAGTATATGTACCGTATGTTTCTACCCTGTCTGTAATTACTACTTTGTAAAGCGCTACGGAAGATGATGGCGCTATATAAATAAACAATAATAATAATACTATTCACCATGTGCCAAAAAAGTACATTTAGGAGCTTTCACCTTGTGCCCACCACCTTCTCCAATTACTCTTACCAGAAGATGGTGTGCGATTGCGCCTCTATTGTAATTCCTTATAGTTTTTCCCATTGTATTTCAATAAAGCGCAAGATGCTGGTTGCTCAAATAGATGTAAAAGTTGAAATAAAAACAAATGGTTAACAGCCTTCAAAAGGTCACCAGGCAAGACTCTCACCCTTCCTTCGCTGCACCTCTGCCGAATAGTGCTATGGGGGGGGGGGGGAGATGTTCAGTACCCGAGTGTAATCCTTTAGGTGAATATAATACAAACACGAGGGGTGTCCCAACCCCAAGAGGGGGGCTAACAAAGGCACTCTATAAATTATAATTCATATCAAGTTTATTGAATTATCACAATTTCATATCAAGACACATTATAAACTGTTAAAAACATGTATCACATATGTAAACTGCCATCAAATGAGGGGCGAGGGGGTTGAATTCTAATGTGGCCAGTGGAGGACCCTAATATATCAATAAACAATTAATAATACTATATTTACAAATCAATTCATAAAGTGTCAGATCCCAATATATATACAAACATAACAATGCAAAAATTGCTGACAAAGAGGTAGGTGCAAATCACAGACAAAATACATAGGCCCTTATTTATGAAGGAATAGCGACAGGTAGCGACTGGTGAGCGGCCGGTAATGACGGGCCCCGCCCACGAGAACGCCGGCTCCCCACCACAATCACACATTTATCAAGCCGATCATGCTTAGCGACTGAGATAGCGCCATATAGCCACTCATTCATCATTATTCCAGCCTCAGCCCACAGCGCCAGCGTCCGACCTTGAACAGCGACAGGTATGACCTCTCGCTACCTGGCGCTCTCCAATGCATTTCAATGGAACAATCTTTAAATATTAATAATTAATTGTTTTAATGTTTTTTTTTTTTTTTTTTAATGTGAAAAATTCTGTGACCACTTCTGCCATGTTAGATAATTTTTTTAAGTTAAAAAGAAAAAAAAAATTGTGCAGAATTGATATTACAGGTCTGATATTATTGTATTCATATTACTAAATTCTTTAAAATTTTTTTTTTTTGTTTCCAAAAATATGGTGGTTTGGGGGTTAAAAACTACTTTTAACCCATCACCGCCAGCGCTCTGGGGTTTAAACATGCATTTCACAGCGCTTGAATTTTTTGAGCCTGATTTTTTGATGAATATGGTGGGAGCCGGTCGCTCTGACCAGTCGCTATCATGCGCTCCCATACAGCGCGGAACCTGTCAAATAGCGACTCATGACCTTGTATTCAACATTACTGCACACCGACTGAGTCGCTATCAACAGCCGAACAACGGCCAAGCACAGCGACTACTAGCGGGCACTGTGAAAATACTGCTGCAGTCGCTCAACTGTCGCTACCTGCCGCTATTAATGAATCGGCCTCATAGAATATTATCATCTACTTGCCAAACAAAGTGCCATGTGCGGACCAACCACTGGGACCCCCAAAATCCTTTAGGTGTATTGCCAAAGGTCCGCCCGCCGCCGTCAATGCGTTTCGTCGCTTCACGCAACTTTATCAAGACCAATATTGCACTATGGTAGTCTTCTCTGTTTTATTTTGCATGTGATAATATGATATTAAAACCGGAAGTATTTTGACGCAAATCTGCGAGATCTGTGGTTTAATAAGAGTGTGGTGGAAATAGTAGAATCAAAACTATTTTTCAAGCGAAATCTATTTAGGAAGCTGAAAAGAGCTAGTGTCCCTGAAAGCGGAGCTAAAACTAAGGCTGTCATTTACTAACCTGAGCCCTTATTTAAGAAGGCATAGCGTCAGGTAGCGCCTGGTTAATGACAGGTAGCGACAGGTAGCGACTGGTGAATGCCGGACACAACACACAATTCCCCATTTATCAAGCAGAATCTGTTTAGCGACTGGGATAGCGCCATGTAGCGTCCGATTCATCGTTTTCACAGCCTCAGCGAACAGCGTCGGCGTTCAGCCTTGCACAGCGACAGGTATGACCTCTCGCTACCTGTCGCTCTCCCATACATTTCAATGGACGTTCATTAGTTGTGTATAAATAGCGTGTTTGGCAATTTAATTGAATTTTTTTTTTTGCTCCAATCATTGTGTGACGTCTCCTGGCTGCAAACAAACACTTTTATACATTTTTTGGACTTTTTATATTTTTATGCAGAATTGTCATTACAGGTCTGGCACTAAAGTGTTATTGTCACAGTGTTATAACAATGTCATAAGTGTTTTCTCTTTGTTACTGGTGGATATGTGTTCAAAAACAGACTTTAATCACACAGCGTCTGGCGCTCTATGCTATAGCGCCCAGATCCAGAGCGCCGACGCTGTGTGTGTGTCCTTTTTTGATAAGTATGGTGTGGAGCGCCGAGAGTCGAACACACTGAGCTGGCGCTATCTCTCGCTCACTGCAGAGCTGTACTGGTGTTAGAGCACCATACATAACATTCATAGAACATACATAACATTCATCATTGCGGGCCAGGTTACTACAGCGACTGTGGCGCTCTGTTACAGCGCCCAATACCCGCTTACAACATCTACTAGCAGTCGCTCTAAGCGCCGCTACACAGACGCTCATCTGCCGATACCTGGTGTTAGTAGTGAATCAGCCTCCACGTAGGCTGCAGAAAGAAAGAAACTACCGAAAAAAGGAATTCTGTGAGTACTCACCTGTAGAATTGTTTTTGTTCTTGCATGGCACGGCCCCCTTCGGTATTCATAACAGTTGGGTTATTCCGCCACAAGGTGGCGCAGTGGTACTGCAGAAAGCTGTGGCATCTCCCGGCCCCCTATAAAAATGGGATTAACCATAGAGTTCCCAGCGTAGACAAGCAGTGAGACAAGAAGCCGGGAGAGAATTAAGGTAAAAAAATGTAAAAAATGTAAAAAACCCCAATTAACTTGGAATAATCATCATAAAGAGGCAACCAAGAATAACGATAACAAGGCGGGCCGTGCCATGCAAGAACAAAAACAATTCTACAGGTGAGTACTCACAGAATTGCTTTTTTCTTTATTGCATGGCACGGCCCCCTTCGGTATTCATAACAGTTGGGACATCCAATAGCAGTGTCCGTAAGGTAGGGTGGGATTCCCAATGAGTAACAGCTGACAGTTCAAGTCACTACCGCCTGAAGCACCTTGCGGCCAAAAGCAGCATCAGCTGAGGCCTTAACATCAACCTTGTAAACTTAGAAAGAGTATTAACAGAAGACCAAGTAGCGGCCTTGCAAACTTGTTCAACAGAAGCCTGGTGCTGAAAAGCCCAAGAGGCACCAATAACATGAGTGGAATGAGCAGTATCCTAAAGGGAGGTTCCTTTCCCTTAGAAGAATAGGCTTGAACCACCGCCTGATGGATCCACTTGCTGATAGTGGATTTAGCCGGAGGCAAACCCTTTCTAGGTCCAGAAGTGAGAACAAAAAGAGAATAAGTCTTCCTGAAAGTCTCAGTAGCGACCAAATAAAACTTCAGAGCCCTGACCACATCTAGGGAATGCAGAGTCCACTCCTTGGAATTAGCAGGATTAGGACACAATGAAAGCAAGACAATGTCCTGATTGAGATAAAAGGCAGACACCACCTTAGGCAAGAAATCTGGTTTAAGCCAAAACACCACCTTATCCTGGTGTCTCTCAAAATAAGGAGGTTTGATGGAAAGTGCCGCCAGCTCAGAAACTCGCCTGACAGAAGTGATAGCCACCAAAAAGGCTTAAGAGTCAGAATGGGCAAAGCAGCCCCACGGATAGGCTCAAAGGGAGAACCCTGCAGAGCAGACAACACCAGATTCAAGTCCCAGAATGGTAGCATAGGCTTACGAGGTGGACGCACATGAGAAACACCCTCGAAAGAAGTCTTAACCAACCGGTGGTTGGCAAGGGATCTTTAGAAAAAAATTGCCAGAGCTGAAACATGGCCTTTGAGGGTACTAAGTTGAAGGCCAGAATCCAAACCATGTTGCAAAACTTCTTCCTAGCCTGAATCATGGTATCCACAACAGAGGCCGGCAACCCCTTCCCTGTCAAGATGTAGGTTTCAGCAGCCAAGCCGTTAAAGCCAGCGTTTGTAAATTGGGATGGCGTAGCTGTCCCTGAGTGAGAAGATCTGGATCCCTGAGCAGGATGTACTGGTCTACTGCCAACTGCACGACATCTGTGAACCACACCCTCCTTGGCCAACAGGGGGCCACCAGAATGGACTGACGCCCTCCTGGGCAATCTTGCACATGACCCTGCCCAGTAGAGGGAAGGGAGGGAACACATAGGGAAGCCGAAACTCCGTCCAAGGCATTGCCAGTGCATCCGTGGTGAAGGCCAGAGGGTCCTGTGACAGGGGAACAAACCTGGGAAGTTTGTGATTGTGACGGGACGCAAACAGATCCACATCTGGCTGACCCAAGCGGTGACACAGGGAGAGAAACACCTGGTAGTTGAGGGACCATTCCCCCAGACGAGACTTCCCCCTGCTCAGGTAGTCCGCCACCTGGTTCTCCACCCCCGGAATGTATACCGCTGAGATGCAGGGGACATTCTGTTCCGCCCAAGACAGTATCAGTGACACTTCCTTGAAGGCTCGCTTGCTCTGAGTCCTTCCCTGATGGTTGATGTAGGCAACTGCCGTCTGGTTGTCTGAGCGGATCTGAACAGCCCGACCCCGAAGGTGTGTGGTCAGGTGTGACAGAACCAACCTGATCGCCCTCAGTTCCAGGACATTGATGGGAGCATGGGCCTCCTGGGGGCCCCAACGACCCTGGAACTGTAGGGACTTCCAAAAGCCCCCCCAGCCCGTCAGACTGGCATCCGTGGTGACAGTCTCCCAGCACGGGGGCAGGAAGGTCCGGAGAAATCCAGACGCGCAGCTAATCCAAAATGGTGCTGGCAGAGGTACCTCAAGGGGTGGGCCGCGGGGGGACGACGCGATGCGCGTCACGTGACCACGCCCATGTGACCCCGCCGGCGCCATGACAAAGCAAAGACGCCACAGGTTATAGCGCCTACAGCCGCGGAGGGCAGTACAAAGCATCGCGGCGGGCAAAAAACACCAAAAACACACTGTAAACGCCAAAACACCACTCGCCGCTACCACCCGCCCCCCCAACAAAGTCAGAGAGGGGGAGGGGGGAGAGAGACGAGAAGGCAGCGGCGAGTATCCAGGCCAGGAGGGGGGGGGGACCCCTGAAGGAAAAGAAGGGGACAAAGTCCCCAAATAACACTCACTACCTCAGAAGCCAGTACAGGAACTCCGCATCCCTAGTAGGCTCACCATAAAGCCTATGGCCGGCTCCCCTTTGTGGCACAGGGTCTGCGGCTTGGAGCAGCGCTCCCCAAGCACCTGACCCTAGTGCTCTTCTACCCTCACCCGATCCGTCAGCCGAGGCTGGGAGGCACAGAGGGTCCAGAAACGGGTGGAAATAGACATGTAGGGCCTCAGGCTTGGTTGCCCCGCTCACCTGCGCAATATAAAGAGCCATCTTCTATCTTCACAGAATCACTGCAGAGAAACACTGGGAACTCTATGGTTCATCCCCGTTTTTATAGGGAGCCACAGCTTTCTGCAGTACACTGCGCCACCTTGGGGCGGAATAACCCAACTGTAATGAATACCGAAGCAGGCCGTGCCATGCAATAAAGAAAAGAAAGAAAGGACGGAAAACACAGAAAAGGAAGCGTGGTAAGAAGCTAAGACATTAGGTGAGGCATGCAGGGACACAAAGGCGCTGTCTTGGCTTTGGGTGGACTGGTCTTTTTAAACATAATAAAATACATAAAAATAATAAAGTAGAAGAAAGGAAAGAAGCAAAGGAAAGGAGTAAGAGGGAAGGGACAAGAGAAAAAAAAAAGAAGGAAAGAATCAAAGGAAGGGATAGGAATTGAAGGAGGCTGGGAAAGGAGCAAAGAAATATGATGAGTGAAGAATGGGTATTTGTGTGGTATGGCCCTTTAAACATCACTGAAAGGAGGGGAAGGGGAAAAGAGAGTGAAATATAGAGAAAAAGAAGGAAGGAAGGAAAGAAAGAAAGAAAGAAAGAAAGAAAGAAAGAAAGAAAGAAAGATAGATAGATAGATAGATAGATAGATAGATAGATAGATAGATAAAGGGGAAAAGTAAGGAAGCATGCTGGAGGAGAGCAAAGAAATAACAAGATGGAAGAACGGGAAAGAAAGGTGTGGGGGTAGCTTTGGGTGGTTCATTAAAAAAGAAAAAAGGAAGAAAAGAAAGAAAGAAAGAAAGGAAGGGGAAGGAAAGGGGAAAAGTAAGGAAGGAAGCTGGAGGGAGCAAAGATATAAGAGGCAGAACAGGAAAGAAAGGTGTGGGGTTAGCTTTGGGTGGTCCATTAAAAAAGAAAATAAGAAAGGGGAAAAGTAAGGAAGGAAGCTGGAGGGAGCAAAGAAATAAGACAAAGGAAGAACGGGAAAGAAAGGTGTGGGGTTAGCTTTGGGTGGTCCATTAAAAAAGAAAAAAGGAAGAAAAGAAAGAAAGAAAGAAAGAAAGAAAGAAAGAAAGAAAGAAAGAAAGAAAGAAAGAAAAAAGGGAAGGAAAGAGGAAAAGTAAGGAAGCTGGGGGGGGAGCAAAGAAATAAGATGAAGAACGAGAAAGAAAGGTGTGGGGTTAGCTTTGGGTGGTCCATTAAAAAAGAAAAAAGGAAGAAAAGAAAGAAAGAAAGAAAGAAAAAAGGGAAGGAAAGAGGAAAAGTAAGGAAGCTGGGGGGGAGCAAAGAAATAAGATGAAGAACGAGAAAGAAAGGTGTGGGGTTAGCTTTGGGTGGTCCATTAAAAAAGAAAAAAGGAAGAAAAGATAGATAGAAAGAAAGATAGAAAAAAGGGAAGGAAAGAGGAAAAGTAAGGAAGCTGGGGGGGGAGCAAAGAAATAAGATGAAGAACGAGAAAGAAAGGTGTGGGGTTGGCTTTGGGTGGTCCATTAAAAAAGAAAAAAGGAAGAAAAGATAGATAGAAAGAAAGATAGAAAAAAGGGAAGGAAAGAGGAAAAGTAAGGAAGCTGGGGGGGGAGCAAAGAAATAAGATGAAGAACGAGAAAGAAAGGTGTGGGGTTGGCTTTGGGTGGTCTATTAAAAAAGAAAAAAAAAGGAGGAAAGGAAAGGTGAACGGAAGGAAAAATGAAAAGAAAAGAGGTAGAGAGAAGGGAGACAAAGAAAAAGACAGAAACAAAAGTAAGAAAAAAAAACTCTCATGGTAGTAAAAAATTCAATTCATGAGAAAAAAACCTGAGAATGTCACTGTTACTGAATCACTAGATAGAAAGACAATGAAAGTCAATGGCGGCTTTTTTACTCCTGAAAAGTGTACTGAACTTATCCCTTTCTACACTGTAGTAAAAGCTGCCATTGACTTTCATTGTCTTTTTATCTGGTGATTCAGTAACAGCGACATTCTCAGGCTTTTTTCTCATGAATTGAATTTTTTACTACCATGAGAATTTGTTTTTAACTCTTTGTGAATCAAGGCTGAAAAGAAAGAAAACATTTGAGAAGGAAGAGAACAGAGGAAAGGAGGGCGGCGGCAGCTTGTGTGATCAGAGTTTTCTCTGGCTTCCTCTGGATGAGCTATTGTAACACTATTTGCAGAGCGCCACGCAGACACCTGGGTGTATTTAGCGGCATCCAGCGCTCCCCCCCCCCGCCCTTTTTATCACACGGCTCTAATAGGGGAGCGGGAAGCCTGAGTTATGAGGAGCTCCTCCATTTTCCGCGCCGCAGACGTATGGCCGCGCGTTTCGTCCGGGAGAGAGGACCACTTACTCTTCTATAATTTGCCGTCCCTGGAATCTCATAGGTGGTTATGACGCGGGCTCGCGCTCCTCGCTCCATTTTTCATCTTCTTCCTAACAAGTGCTCAGCGCAAATGAGGAGCGAAAAAACGCCGTAATTTCCAGAAAGAAAAATGGACTGGAAAGAACTGCACGCCCTCCCCCGCCTCCTCCTATGAATTAACCTTCAGACATATCGCACTTTGCCATAAAGATAACTCGCGTTATAAAATTATATCCGACGCTTTCACGGTGACGCAACATTTTTCTGTCCAGATTCCTTGTGTCTAAATTTCGCCGCCGATCTGCGGATTTCGACTTCAGCTGGACTTACTCTATGGAAGAAAAAGAGGATTGCACGCCCCCGCCGGGCCGCAGAGAGCCAATCAGCTACAGGAGAGGCCAGACACTGTATTCTTTATAAGAGGCTGATTTAATACTAGCGCCACGTATTGCCATGTGAGCGTCTATGTAGCGGCGCTTAGAGCGTCCGCAAGAGGTCGCTGCAAGTGGGTGTCTGGGCGCTGTGACCTAGCTTAGCGGGCAGGCAAGTGACGCTGTAGTATCCTGTCCAGCATTGATGAATGTGATGTCTGTAGGGGGCGCTGTAGAAGCACTCTCCCTGATTCACTGCAGAGCCAATTGTGAACACTAGGTGGTGTCCCGAGGTCAAAGCGCCCAAGACGCCGCTACATCTAACAACAACAGCTCGCTGCAGCGAGCGTTAGGTAGCGCCAGGTGAGTGCGTCCGGCGCTGAAGCCCGTATTCAAGAAAAAACTACACACAACCAGCGTCGGCCTCTAAAACTGGGCTCTAGTGTCGAGAGTCAGGCGCTATGTGATAAAAGTCTGTTTCTCAACACATATCCACCAGCACCAGAGCGAAAACACACGGAATGACATTGTGTAACACTGTGACGCTGGCACTGCAATGGCCGACCTGCACATACAATTCTGCATAAAAAAAATAAAAATAAAAGTGTTGCCGGGCAGGAGAGACACACAATGATTTGAACCAAAAACTTAGAACATTACTTTAGGAAAACGCTATTTATACACAAGCAGATAAAACACCATTGAAATGTATGGGAGAGCGAAACTGAGCGACAGGTGCTACATGGCGCCGCTGAATCAAGAGCGCCGGCGCTTTACACTGAGCCACCGCTAGTGATACATGTGACGCTATTAGAGGCGCTCGCCAGACTGACTTTCATATATAAGGTTTTCACATACTGCGCCCCGCGTTCACATGATGCTACGTGGCGCTGACTGGCGCTAGCGTTTCTTAAATAATCCCCTAAATCTCAGCTGTGTGCCGCACAGGAGGATGGCCGGGTAGGTTACACAGATGGATGGGGTGGGCACACAGGTGGCTGGCGTGGTTACACAGATGGATGGGGTGGGCACACAGGTGGCTGGGGTTGTTACATGGATGGCTGGGGTGGGCACACAGGTGGCTGGGGTGGTTACACAGATGGATGGGGTGGGCACACAGGTGGCTGGCGTGGTTACACAGATGGATGGGGTGGGCACACAGGTGGCTGGGGTTGTTACATGGATGGCTGGGGTGGGCACACAGGTGGCTGGGGTGGTTACACAGATGGATGGGGTGGGCACACAGGTGGCTGGGGTGGTTACACAGATGGATGGGGTGGGCACACAGGTGGCTGGAGTGGTTACACAGATGGTTGGGGTGGGCACACAGGTGGCTGGGGTGGTTACACAGATGGATGGGGTGGGCACACAGGTGGCTGGGGTGGTTACACAGATGGATGGGGTGGGCACACAGGTGGCTGGGGTGGTTACACAGATGGATGGGGTGGGCACACAGGTGGCTGGAGTGGTTACACAGATGGTTGGGGTGGGCACACAGGTGGCTGGGGTGGTTACACAGATGGATGGGGTGGGCACACAGGTGGCTGGGGTGGTTACACAGATGGATGGGGTGGGCACACAGGTGGCTGGGGTGGTTACACAGATGGATGGGGTGGGCACACAGGTGGCTGGAGTGGTTACACAGATGGTTGGGGTGGGCACACAGGTGGCTGGGGTGGTTACACAGATGGATGGGGTGGGCACACAGGTGGCTGGGGTTGTTACATGGATGGCTGGGGTGGGCACACAGGTGGCTGGGGTGGTTACACAGATGGATGGGGTGGGCACACAGGTGGCTGGGGTGGTTACACAGATGGATGGGGTGGGCACACAGGTGGCTGGAGTGGTTACACAGATGGTTGGGGTGGGCACACAGGTGGCTGGAGTGGTTACACAGATGGATGGGGTGGGCACACAGGTGGCTGGGGTGGTTACACAGATGGATGGGGTGGGCACACAGGTGGCTGGGGTTGTTACATGGATGGATGGGGTGGGCACACAGGTGGCTGGGGTTGTTACATGGATGGATGGGGTGGGCACACAGGTGGCTGGGGTTGTTACATGGAGGAATGGGGTGGGCACACAGATGGCTGGGGAGTTAACATAGATGGATGGGGTGGGCACACAGGTGGATGGGGTGGTTCATGGATGGATGGGGTGGGCACACAGGTGGCTGGGGTTGTTACATGGATGGCTGGGGTGGGCACACAGGTGGCTGGGGTGGTTACACAGATGGATGGGGTGGGCACACAGGTGGCTGGGGTGGTTACACAGATGGATGGGGTGGGCACACAGGTGGCTGGGGTGGTTACATGGATGGATGGGGTGGGCACACTGGTGGCTGGGGAGGTTACACAGATGGATGGGGTGGGAACACAGGTGGCTGGGGTGGTTACACAGATGGATGGGGTGGGCACACAGGTGGCTGGGGTGGTTACACAGATGGATGGGGTGGGCACACAGGTGGCTGGGGTGGTTACACAGATGGATGGGGTGGGCACACAGGTGGCTGGGGTGGTTACACAGATGAATGGGGTGGGCACACAGGTGGCTGGGGTGGTTACACAGATGGATGGGGTGGGCACACAGGTGGCTGGGGTGGTTACATGGATGGATGGGGTGGACACACTGGTGGCTGGGGAGGTTACACAGATGGATGGGGTGGGAACACATGTGGTTTAGGTGGGTACACAGATATCTAGGGTGGACACACAGATGGTTGCGGTGGCTACACAGGCTGGTTACACAGATGGTTGGGTTGGACACACAGGTGGCTGGGCTTATACACTGTTAGCAAGGTTGGAAACATGGATGGCAAACCTGGATACACAGATGGTATTGTTGAGTAAATAGCGCCCCCAAAGGAACTATCACATAATGCAACGTAGAGTCCCGCTTCCCTTATTTATTTATTAACTCTCTGCTCTGCAAGGAGCACTTTCAGAATGTCGAGAGACCTTGTGGCTGCTCACACCACCAGAGGGATGGGTGTTGGAGCAAGGGTAAGTTAAGGATTTATGGCATTACTCACCTCTCAAAGTGTCTTCCCAGTATCTCTTATTTGGATGATGGAGAAACTTGGAATTAAACTTGTCTGATAGGGGCTTGAATTGCAGACAAAGGTGCTGAGGAAGCAAATTCAACCCAAGAGTCACACTGTAGGACAATAATTGATATTAAAATTACTAAAATCCCCTTTCCATGCTGGCAGCACCAGAGAAACACCCGGTGTCCTTATAGACATGGTTTGCAATCATGATCATGAAGATGGCCAACCAGGTGGGTGTTTCACTGAAGGCCAGTCCAAATACTGAAGGGGGGGGGGGTGGCTGTCTTTGAATCCATGGCCTACAATGAGGGCAACAAGACTCCAGGGCAGTACTAGAGAGAACAAAAAACAGACAAAGTTAAGTCCTGGGTACAATTACATAGTGACTCGAAAGGCAAAGTAGAGCAGTCAATAGGGATAACATGAAAGGGATACTTCAATGCAATTAACTAAGGCCCAGATTTCGGACAACAAAGGGTTCTCTGCAGCTCCAGAATTGACATAGGCCATAAAAGCAAAAGATCTCCTTGATTTGAGGAGTTCTACTTGTAACTAGGCACAGCAGGTCCCAGCAGTCATTGCAGGTCACAGTAAGTCTTAGCAGGCACAGCAGGTCCCAGCAGCCATTGCAGGTCACAGCAAGTCTTAGCAGGCACAGCAGGTCCCAGCAGCCATTGCAGGTCACAGCAAGTCTTAGCAGGCACAGCAGGTCCCAGCAGCCATTGGAGGTCTGGCTGCACACTTAATTCCAATTAATACAATTTATTGAAGAATAGTACATATATAACATACACAACACTACATACATGACTATTATAAAAAACATATATATATATAAAAACCAAGTGGGGAGGAGCTCCAGGGCTAACCAATTTAGAATTAGATAATAATCTTTGCACCAAAATAAATATTTATGAATATATATATATATATATATATATATATATATATATATATATATGTTGACGCTTATGGGATAAAGTGCCTAGTGCCTATGCAGTGCCTGATTCATGACTAAAAAAGTGAACCTAAAACTGGTGCCTTCAAGAACATGTGTATATTAGCTTTAAATTAATAGAATTGTGCAAACATAGCAATGTGCAAATAAGATAAAGTGCCAATAGTGCAATTAACCACAAGGCTAAACCTATACTGTGCTCCTATTTACCCAATAAGCGTCGCCCATATACAGCAATGTAAAAACTGTTCAATCAATATCAGTGCTGCGTGGTCTTCCCACCACTTCGCCTGGGTGCCATACTGCATAGGCACTTAGCACTTTATCCCATAAGCGTCAACCTATATATATTCATGAATATTTATTTTGGTGCAAATATTATTATCGGGCAGGCTGATTCATCACTAACGCCAGGTAGCGACAGATGAGAGTCTGTAGCGGGCATTTTCAGAGCGCCCGCTAGTAGTCGCTGTGTTCATAGTTCATAGTGACTCAGTCGCTGTTCAGTTATGTTGAATACATTGTGAGGAGTCGCTATTTGACCAGTACAACGCTGTATGGGAGCGCATGTTAGCGACTGCTCATAGCGACCGACTCACACCATATTCAGCAAAAAAACAGCCTGACAAATCTCTGGCGCTGAAAAATGCTTCTCTGAAGCCCAGAGCGCAGGAGGCGGTGTGATTAAAGTCTGTTTTCCAGCATCTATCCACCAATAACAAAGCGAAAACATATGGAATTACATTGTAGCGACATTGTAACATGAACACTTTAATGGCAGACCTGTATTGTCATTTCTGAGGAAATATACTAAAAATAAAAAAAAATTGAAAAAACTGCTTATTCAATGCCAGAAGAGGTCACAGAATTATTTGTGATTTTTGAAAAAAGAAAAACAACAACAAAAACACAGTTTAAAGAGAAGAAAAGTATCGTCCATTGAAATGTATGGGAGAGCGACAGGTAGCGCTGTGCAAGGCTGAACACCGGCGCTGTTCGCTGAGGCTGGGATAATGATGAATCGGACGCTACATGGCGCTATCCCAGTCGCTCTGCTTGATAGATGTGTAATTGCGTGCCGTGTCCAGCGTTCACCTGTCACTACCTGTCGCTACCTCTCATTAAAGTGGACCAACACCCAGGATTTTGACTATCCTGGGTTTTGGTCCATTCGGCTGTGTGAAACCCCCCAGAAACCCCGAAAAACTCACCTGACCCCACTCCCACGTGACTGCCGCTGCCAATCCCCGCCGACGGACAAGCGGGAGGCTGCGACGGACAAGAGAGCGCGCCCGCCGCCGCCTCCCGTGCGTCACTCTTACAGGGTGCGTGCCCGCGCCGGCCATTCACAAACGGCCGGCGCGGGTGCGCGTCCTGCTAGAGGGACGCGCGGGAGGCAGCGGTGGGCGCCGCTGGATTGTGGATGAGGTAGGGATTTAGGGGTATCTGGGGGGTTTCACACACCGATTGGGGTGCCCCGCAGTCAGAGGTCTGATCGGTCCATCAATCTTATAGATTCCCGGGCCTATCATGGGAGGGTGTTGGTCCACTTTAACAAGGCACTACCTGACGCTATCCCTTCATAAATAAGGCCCTAATTCTAACTTGGTTAGCTCTGGAGCTCCTCCCCACTTGGTTTTTATATATATGTTTTTTATAATAGTCATGTATGTAGTGTTGTGTATGTTATATACCGTATGTACTATTCTTCAATAAATTGTATTAATTGGAATTAAGTGTGCAGCCATTGGTGTGGACCTAGGAGTGGGTTGGCCCTGGAATCCCACTGGTTAAAAGGTTTTTAGTCTGGGCCGACAAGCTCAAGCTCCTGGGGTAGATAACTTATTGAACACCCGTCATGCTCGGCAGACCTGAGGAAGGAGTCAGACCTGAGCAATATTCAGTCTACCGGGGCGTTTTTTTTTTTTTTTCCGTAGCCCACGAAGCATGCATAATGCATGTGAGACTGTGAGTATGGAGATTAAATATTCATTATGGAGATTGCATTACTTCAGCTAGCCCGGGGCAGGAACACGGCACCATAACTTAGATTCTAATGAGTTACATGGCTTTTACATCTCTCTTCATGCTTCACATCTAAATAGGAAAACAGCCCCGACTGCGCTCTCTGTCTCCCCCTCAATTTACTGCCGCGCTCTCCTTAGCAATTCTACATTGTCCCGCCGGGCACGCCGATATACACGGCAACAGCGCCGTCCCAGGCGCCGGCGGAAAAGGGTGCAGGCGGCAAAAATAAGGAATCATTTATTGCGGCTGCTATAAATAAGCTGGGGACGGGAAGGAAGCGCGCCTTCGGGGTTACCCGTCCTAGTCTAGTAGTGTGGCTTTCGAGGAAGAAACAAAAATGATCCAAGAGTTGGGGCTTGATTCAATAAAGGTAGAAAAAAATTCTCATGGTAGTAAAAGATTCAATTCATGAGAAAAAAGCCTGAGAATGTCACTGTTACTGAATCACCAGCAAAGAAAACAATGAAAGTCAATGGCACTTTTTTACTCCTAAGAAAAGTAGAGAACACTGTAGTAAAAGCTGCCATTGACTTTCATTGTCTTTTTATCTAGTGATTCAGTAACAGTGACATTCTCAGGCTTTTTTCTCATGAATTGAATTTTTTACTACCATGAGAATTTATTTTTCTACCTTTATAGAATCGAGGCCATGGGGTGTGAGAAACTTAAAGCGAAAAGTGACCCGGAGAAAGCAAGGATCACATGACCTATTGCTCAAAGTGGGTCATTAAACCAGTTAAACCAGACCTTCACCATGATTTAATGAAAAGCCCAAACCCTTAAAAACTATTCCCCAGCATCTAAAATTAATATATATAATGTTTTTAGTCACTTATTATTCTTTCCCCTACTGGGCTGCAACTCTGTTCAGGACTCTAGGATACGGGCTCCGGCCATCTTGGCTCAGTAGCATCACATACTGAAGAGAGGAGAGGGGGTAAAAGTGCAGGAGAGTGGGGTTATAGCTGTGCTATGCACAGATGGAGCAGAGCTGGGGTCAGGAAAAGGACAGCAATCCCAGAAAGCAGGGCAGCACAGTCAGAAGACACTTCCTGTCTGCAGGCAGCCTGCACCTTCATGGGCCGCCATCTTGGATATTTAAAGAAAATGCAGTAGATGCAGGTAGAATGATTTTTAATGTGGGCAATCTGTATGTACAGGGGGGAAACATTCAAGATAGGCTCTTATTCAGGGTGAAGGTCCAGATTAATGTGGGCAATCTGTATGTACAGGGGAGGAACATACAAGATAGGCTCTTATTCATGGTGAAGGCCCGGATTAATGTGGGCAATCTGTATGTACAGAGGAGGAACATACAAGATAGGCTCTTATTCAGGGTGAAGGCCTGGATTAATGTGGGCAATCTGTGTGTACGGGGGGGGCATACAAAATAGGCTATTATTCAGGGTGAGGGTCTGGATTAATGTGGGCAATCTGTATGTACAGGATGGGGAAAACATATAAGATAGGCTCCTATTCAGGGAGAAGGTCCAGTTTAAGGTTTCATCTTGCTGCCTATTGGCTAATTAAAAGTGGAGAAGCCACCAGGGCCAATCATGAAAGCTTTCAGGAGAGGGGAGCAGCTTATGACTATTATTTAATATTTATTACACTGTTCCAATACACGATTGCCAAACATTCCTCTAACCGGAACCTATGATATATACTGTATTTTCGCCATTTAAGACACATCTGCCCATAGGATGCACCTAAGATTTGGAGGAGGAAAATAAGAAAATAAATGTTATGCTAAAACACCCCCCCCCCCCCAAAAAAAAAAACAAAATAATAGGCAAGGTGAAGAATCCCCCCATTATAGGCAGTGTGGCATTCCCCCATTCCCATAGGCAGTGTGGCATTTACCCGTCTTATTCCCATAGGCAGTGTGGCATTTACCCGTCTTATTCCCATAAGCAGTGTGACATCCCCCTCCCATTCCTATAAGCAGTGTGACATTACCCCCTCCCATTCCCAATAGGCAGTTTGGCATTTACCCGTCTTATTCCCATAGGCAGTGTGGCATTTCCCCCTCCCATTCGCATTGGCAGTGTGGCATTCCCCCATTCCCATAGGCAGTGTGGCATTCCCCCTCCCATTCCCATAGGCAGTGTGGCATTCTCCCTCCCATTCTCATAGGCAGTGTGGCATCCCCCCTCCCATTCCCATAGGCAGTGTGGCATTCCCCCTCCCATTCGCATAGGCAGTGTGGCATTTCCCCTCCCATTCGCATAGGCAGTGTGGCATTCCCCCTCCCATTCTCATAGGCAGTGTGGCATCCCCCCTCCCATTCCCATAGGCAGTGTGGCATTTCCCCTCCCATTCGCATAGGCAGTGTGGCATTTCCCCTCCCATTCCCCATATAGGCAGTGTGGCATCCCCCCCTCCCATTCCCCATATAGGCAGTGTGGCATCCCCCCTCCCATTCCCCATATAGGCAGTGTGACATTCCCCCCTCCCATTCCCTATATAGGCAGTGTGACATTTCCCCCTCCCATTCCCATATAGGCAGTGTGGCATTCCCCCTCCCATTCTCATAGGCAGTGTGGCATTCCCCCCTCCCATTCCCTATATAGGCAGTGTGGCATTCCCCCTCCCATTCTCATAGGCAGTGTGGCATTCCCCCCTCCCATTCCCTATATAGGCAGTGTGACATTTCCCCCTCCCATTCCCATATAGGCAGTGTGGCATCCCCCCTCCCATTCCCCATATAGGCAGTGTGGCATTCTCCCCCTCCCGTTCTCATAGGCAGTGTGGCATTCCCCCCTCCCATTCCCATAGGCAGTGTGGCATTCCCCCCTCCCATTCCCATATAGGCAGTGTGGCATTCCCCCCTCCCATTCGCATAGGCAGTGTGGCATTCTCCCTCCCATTCCCATATAGGCAGTGTGGCATTCCCCCCTCCCATTCCCATATAGGCAGTGTGGCATTCCCCCCTCCCATTCCCATATAGGCAGTGTGGCATTCCCCCCTCCCATTCTCATAGGCAGTGTGGCATTCCCCCCTCCCATTCCCCATATAGGCAGTGTGGCATTCTCCCCCTCCCATTCCCATAGGCAGTGTGGCATCCCCCCCCCTCCCATTCCCATAGGCAGTGTGGCATTCCCTCCTCCCATTCCCATAGGCAGTGTGGCATCCCCCCCTCCCATTCCCATAGGCAGTGTGGCATTCCCCCCTCCCATTCCCATAGGCAATGTGGCGTTCCCCCTCCCATTCCCTTATAGGCAGTGTGGCATCCCCCCTCCCATTCCCATAGGCAGTGTAGCATTCCCCCTCCCATTCTCATAGGCAGTGTGGCATTCCCCCTCCCATTCCCCATATAGGCAGTGTGGCATTCCCCCTCCCATTCCCATCGGCAGTGTGGCATTCCCCCATTCCCATAGGCAGTGTGGCATTCCCCCATCCCATTCCCATCGGCAGTGTGGCATTCCCCCATCCCATTCCCATCGGCAGTGTGGCATCCCCCCCTCCCATTCCCATAGGCAGTGTGGCATTCCCCCTCCCATTCTCATAGGCAGTGTGGCATTCTCCCTCCCATTCCCCATATAAGCAGTGTGGCATTCCCCCTCCCATTCCCCATATAAGCAGTGTGGCATTCCCCCCTCCCATTCCCCATATAAGCAGTGTGGCATTCCCCTCCCATTCCCCATATAGGCAGTGTGGCATTCCCCCATCCCATTCCCCATATAGGCAGTGTGGCATTCTCCCTCCCATTCCCCATATAAGCAGTGTGGCATTCCCCCATCCCATTCCCCATATAGGCAGTGTGGCATTCCCCCTCCCATTCCCCATATAGGCAGTGTGGCATTCCCCCTCCCATTCCCATCGGCAGTGTGGCATTCCCCCATCCCATTCCCATCGGCAGTGTGGCATTCCCCCATCCCATTCCCATAGGCAGTGTGGCATTCCCCCATCCCATTCCCATAGGCAGTGTGGCATTCCCCCATTCCCATCGGCAGTGTGGTATTCCCCCATTCCCATAGGCAGTGTGGCATTCCCCCATCCCATTCCCATAGGCAGTGTGGCATTCCCCCATTCCCATCGGCAGTGTGGTATTCCCCCATTCCCATAGGCAGTGTGGCATTCCCCCATCCCATTCCCATAGGCAGTGTGGCATTCCCCCATTCTCATAGGCAGTGTGGCATTCCCCCTCCCATTCTCATAGGCAGTGTGGCATTCCCCCCTCCCATTCCCATAGGCAGTGTGGTATTCCCCCATTCTCATAGGCAGTGTGGCATTCCCCCTCCCATTCTCATAGGCAGTGTGGCATTCCCCCATCCCATTCCCATAGGCAGTGTGGCATTCCCCCATTCTCATAGGCAGTGTGGCATTCCCCCTCCCATTCTCATAGGCAGTGTGGCATTCCCCCATCCCATTCCCATAGGCAGTGTGGCATTCCCCCATTCTCATAGGCAGTGTGGCATTCCCCCTCCCATTCTCATAGGCAGTGTGGCATTCCCCCTCCCTTTCCCATATAGGCAGTGTGGCATTCCCCCTCCCATTCCCATCGGCAGTGTGGCATTCCCCCATTCCCATAGGCAGTGTGGCATTCCCCCATCCCATTCCCATCGGCAGTGTGGCATTCCCCCATCCCATTCCCATCGGCAGTGTGGCATCCCCCCCTCCCATTCCCATAGGCAGTGTGGCATTCCCCCTCCCATTCTCATAGGCAGTGTGGCATTCTCCCTCCCATTCCCCATATAAGCAGTGTGGCATTCCCCCTCCCATTCCCCATATAAGCAGTGTGGCATTCCCCCCTCCCATTCCCCATATAAGCAGTGTGGCATTCCCCTCCCATTCCCCATATAGGCAGTGTGGCATTCCCCCATCCCATTCCCCATATAGGCAGTGTGGCATTCTCCCTCCCATTCCCCATATAAGCAGTGTGGCATTCCCCCATCCCATTCCCCATATAGGCAGTGTGGCATTCCCCCTCCCATTCCCCATATAGGCAGTGTGGCATTCCCCCTCCCATTCCCATCGGCAGTGTGGCATTCCCCCATCCCATTCCCATCGGCAGTGTGGCATTCCCCCATCCCATTCCCATAGGCAGTGTGGCATTCCCCCATCCCATTCCCATAGGCAGTGTGGCATTCCCCCATTCCCATCGGCAGTGTGGTATTCCCCCATTCCCATAGGCAGTGTGGCATTCCCCCATCCCATTCCCATAGGCAGTGTGGCATTCCCCCATTCCCATCGGCAGTGTGGTATTCCCCCATTCCCATAGGCAGTGTGGCATTCCCCCATCCCATTCCCATAGGCAGTGTGGCATTCCCCCATTCTCATAGGCAGTGTGGCATTCCCCCTCCCATTCTCATAGGCAGTGTGGCATTCCCCCCTCCCATTCCCATAGGCAGTGTGGTATTCCCCCATTCTCATAGGCAGTGTGGCATTCCCCCTCCCATTCTCATAGGCAGTGTGGCATTCCCCCATCCCATTCCCATAGGCAGTGTGGCATTCCCCCATTCTCATAGGCAGTGTGGCATTCCCCCTCCCATTCTCATAGGCAGTGTGGCATTCCCCCATCCCATTCCCATAGGCAGTGTGGCATTCCCCCATTCTCATAGGCAGTGTGGCATTCCCCCTCCCATTCTCATAGGCAGTGTGGCATTCCCCCTCCCATTCTCATAGGCAGTGTGGCATTCCCCCTCCCATTCTCATAGGCAATGTGGCATTCCCCCTCCCATTCTCATAGGCAGTGTGGCATTCCCCCTCCTATTCCCATAGGCAGTGTGGCATTCCCCCATTCCCATAGGCAGTGTGGCATTCCCCCATTCTCATAGGCAGTGTGGCATTCCCCCTCCCATTCTCATAGGCAGTGTGGCATTCCCCCATTCCCATAGGCAGTGTGGCATTCCCCCTCCCATTCCCATCGGCAGTGTGGCATTCCCCCATTCCCATAGGCAGTGTGGCATTCCCCCTCCCATTCCCATAGGCAGTGTGGCATTCCCCCTCCCATTCCCATAGGCAGTGTGGCATTCCCCCATTCCCATAGGCAGTGTGGCATTCCCCCATTCCCATAGGCAGTGTGGCATTCCCCCTCCCATTCCCATAGGCAGTGTGGCATCCCCCCTCCCATTCCCATTGGCAAAAAAAAAATTTTTTAAAGTAAACTCATCTTTCCATGGTACCCGCACCATTGGCCAGGCCACCACAGCCATGGGAGGCCAGAAGATGGAGGAGCACCAGGGTAACCAATCCCACTCACAAACTCACCCACCCGCGTGAGATTCCTTTTTCTTTTTCCCACATTCAATAAGACGCACTGACATTTCCCTCCATGTTTGTGAAAAATAAGTGCATCTTATAGGGCGAAAAATATACAATTGTATTGAAGTATTGAACACGTCACCGATTGTCTAAGTAAATCTATTTCTAAAGGTGCTGTTAACATGAAATCGGTAATAAGCCATTCAATCCACACATGGAAAAAAATAAAACCCTAGGTGCAGGGCCGGATTAACCCTTTCGGTGCCAGCCTAGCTAGAGATTTTGTCACCCATTGTCGCCAGGCAATTTTTTCACCATTTTGCTCGATATATATTTAACTGTGATTTTGGCAGGAATCTCCAGGTAAACTAGAAATTGTTTTTTTGTTTTCGGCAAAGTTTGGGCCTTAAACCGGACCTTCGGCATAATTAAATGAAAAACCCAAACACTTAAAAATTATTCCCCAGCATCTAAAATTAATATATTTTAAGTTTTTAGTCACTTACTTATTATTATACTTTCCCCAACTCTGTCCAGGACACTAGGATAAGGACGCCTCCATCTTGCCTCAGAAGCATCACACTGAGGAGAGGAGAGCGGGATAAAGTGCAGGGGGCGGGGGTTATAGCTGTGCTTTGCACAAACAGAGCAGAGCAGGGGTCAGGAAAAGGACAGCAATCCCAGAATGCAAAGCGACACAGTCAGAAGACACTTAGATGCAGGATATTTAATGTGGGCAATCTGTATGTATGGGGGGGGGGACATACAAGACAGGCTCTTATTTAGGGAAATGGTCCGGATTAATGTGAGCAATCTGTATGTACAGGGGGGAAACATACAAGATAGTCTCTTATTCAGGGTGAGGGTCCGGATTAATGTGGGCAATCTGTATGTACAGGAGAGGAGAGGAGAGCGGGATAAAGTGCAGGGGGCGGGGGTTATAGCTGTGCTTTGCACAAACAGAGCAGAGCAGGGGTCAGGAAAAGGACAGCAATCCCAGAATGCAAAGCGACACAGTCAGAAGACACTTAGATGCAGGATATTTAATGTGGGCAATCTGTATGTATGGGGGGGGACATACAAGACAGGCTCTTATTCAGGATGAAGGTCTGGATTAATGTGGGCAATCTGTATGTACGGGGGGAACATACAAGACAGGCTCTTATTTAGGGAAATGGTCCGGATTAATGTGAGCAATCTGTATGTACAGGGGGGAAACATACAAGATAGTCTCTTATTCAGGGTGAGGGCCCGGATTAATGTGGGCAATCTGCATGTACAGGGGGGGAAACATACAAGATAGGCTCTTATTCAGGGTGAAAGTCCAGATTAATGTGGGCAATCTGTATGTACAGGGGGGGGGGACATACAAGATAGGCTCTTATTTAGGGTGAAGGTCCGGATTAATGTGGGCAATCTGTATGTACAGGGGGGGGGGACATACAAGATAGGCTCTTATTCAGGGTGAAGGTTCGGATTAATGTGGGCAATCTGTATGTACGGGGGGGACATACAAGATAGGCTCTTATTCAGGATGAGGATCCAAATTAATGTGGGCAATCTGTATGTACAGGGGGGAAACATAGAAGATAGGCTCTTATTCAGGGTGAGGGTCCAGATTAATCTAGGCAATCTGTATGTACATGGTGAGGGAAACATAGAAGATAGGCTCTTATACAGGGTGGGGGAAACATACAAGATAGGCTCTTATTCAGGGTGAGGGTAATGTGGACAATCTGTATGTAAGGTCCGGTTTAGTATGAAATGTTTTGGTTGCAGTTTTTGTAGGGGTCTCAAGGAACTACGATCAGAGGCTGCCGAGGGAAGAGGAGACCCCTGGCGCTAGATCCAGGATTGTGATGGTGCTGAGCTTTGTTTCTTTTTATTTTGCGCCAGTGGGGGAAATGTAGATTCTGCGAACTTGGCTCTTAACGGGCGTAGAAGCGAGCGCATGGAATCTACATGATTGGCATTTAAAGGGTTAAAGGCAGGGCCTGAGGGGCTCACATCAAGGGGCCTCCACCACTTTGTATAGTCAGAGGGCCTGCACCACTGGTACCACTAGTACTAAAACCTTATATAAGATATATATATATATTATCATACCTCCCAACTTCTGAAGATATGAAAGAGGGACAAGCCACGCCCCTGACCCCACCCATGCCACACCCTTGACCCCACCCCTGCCACGCCCCCAACTCCACCCCCTGTCGCGCCCCCCAACCATGCCATATTTCCCACACATTGAACCTGAGGAGCTTCTTTCCTTAGAAAAAAATGTAAAAAAAATAAAGTATTTACTAGACATTTCTAAATGTATATTTAACATTAATTGTCAGACTGTACACTGTTAAAAAGGACCCACCCCCAGTTTTTTCACTCTCCAGTGTGGTATCCTGATTTGGGATGCCCCGGGGGGAGGGAATAGATCGCCCTGGGAACAATCGATTCTCTCCCCCCGAGGCATCCAAAATCGTGATGCCCTGCTGTGTGGGGCATCCCGGCGTGGACTTTAGTAGGGGTGTAGGTCAGCAGGTAGAGAGGAGGCAAAGGGTGCGGATTGGAGGCTAGGGAAAGGGTTTAGGTGGGGGTGCAGATTGGAAGGCAGGGTGGGGGTATTAAAGTGGACCAACACCCAGGAGGATCGGCCCGGGAATCTCCCAGGCCGATCCGATCCCTCCCTGCGGGGCATTCAAAATCAGGATGCCCCGCTGTGTGAAACCCCCCAGAAACCTTACCTTACTCCCGGTCCAACAGCGCATGCGCGGGCCGCATCTCATGCTTCTCTCTAGCAGGGGGCACATGCCCACACCAGGCATTTGTGAATGGCCGGTGCAGGTACGCTCCCTGTTAGAAGCGTGAGATGCGGCCGCCAGCACGCTCGAAGCCGCTGTGATTGGACGCGCATACCACAGCGGCTCTGAGGGTGCTGATTGGACGAGTGGCCGCGCATGCGCCATAGGACCGCAGTCAGGTGAGTTGATATGAGTGATCTGGGGGGTTTCACGCAGTGAAAATCTTGGGTGTTGGTCCACTTTAAGGTGAGGGTTGACTGCTGTGGAGGGGGGTAAGGGGGTACAGATTGATGATATAACTGTGTAATATAACAGTGTACATGTATAAGAGACAGAAGAACACACAGGGGATCTGCTATCCAGGTGATGGAGGATGGATGATCTGGGCTACGTGCCAGGCTGCAGCCTCACTATGCAGCTCAGCCCCGCCCCATCCTATTCCATCACTCCCAGCACAGCCCCCCTAAGGGGGTCTCTGGGAGTAGGGGGCGGGGCAGACGTCTTTCTGGGCGGGGTCTAGACTAAATCTAAATCTGCTGCCTGCACAATGGACTCTGCCCATAAGAATGACTGCCCCAATGCTCGCAGATCCTCCAGCAATGTGATGTCTGCTGCCTTCAGACCTGCAAGCCTGCAGTAAGTTAACCCAGCCCCCGCCCGCCCCCCGACCACCCAGTCGACCAATGCCCGCCCCCCGACCACCCAACCGACCAATGCCCGCCCCCCTGACCACCCAGCCGACCTACGCCCGCCCCCCTGACCACCCAGCCGACCTACGCCCGCCCCCCGACCACCCAGCCGACCTACGATCCCCCCCCCCCCCCCCCCCCACGCGCGCGCTGTCATTGTCAGGCACCGGCCATTGTTTAATCACCTGCTGGACAGTGTAAACTAACTAGAAGGCGCTGGCCGTGTCGTGGCGGCCCTGGGCACATTGCAGGGCGTCCCGGGACATCACACTAACATCCGGGACCGTGGGATTTGGGAAAATAATCGGGACAATCCCGCGAAAATCGGGACAGTTGGGAGGCATGTATTATATATTTAATCTTATTTTGAATGTGTGTAATTATTAAACCATCTCTTGCTGCCGACCCTGCCACCTTTGACCACGTCGTGGTGCTAAGCCCTGTTGCCAGCTGTGCCTCATTTGACCGGAAAAAAAAAGAAAGCATATATGGGAAGAAATAAAAGAAAGAACAAAATCATGGAATGAATGATTAAAGAAAGAGAATCAATGAACAACATAAACAAAGAATAAAAGGAATGACAGAAAAAGCAGGACAAGTGTCAGAGAAAGAATGGGAAAAAAAGAAGTAATGAAAGGAGAGAAAGCATAGAAGGAATGACAGAAAAAATAATAGAAGGAAAAAAGAAAGAAAGGTAATGGCAGAACGAACAGATGAAAGAAAGGAAAGAAAGAAAAGAACAGAAGGAAAGAAACAAAGAATAGAGCCTGTCTTCCCACTACTTACTTACCTGCCTGTTCGAGTGGGAAAGAGGGACAATATTTAAATTAAGCCACTCCCCTCATTGAGGGATGGATGAAGCCACGCCCCCTTATAGATTGATGGATAGAAGATAGGATGTAACAGTTACAACAATAGAAACACTTTGAATAGGCAAATGAATCATTTATTGCTGCAGATCTGCATGTTACACCTCAAAGAGGGACACATGAGAACAACGAGGAACAGGAGGGACATGGACTCAAAAAAGGGACAGTCCCTCCAAATCAGGGACACTTGGGAGGTATGTGTATGGTCCTGCTTCTGCTTTAGAGAGAAGCGACCACTGGCCTAGAGTTTATAAGACTATAAGTCTGTCTGTTTGTGGCCTATTACCCCCCCCCCATAGACTTTAATATGTTTATAAAAATTCTGAATATAATGCATTCAGCTAAACTGCCTCCGAAACAGGCAGCGTGAACTGACTCTGGGGGGCCCACCCCACACTTAGCTGCAAGTGTCACCAGCTTACATTTAGGACCCAATGAACAGAAACATTATGCCAGGCTGTATTGCACTCGGGGATGCAAAAAAAAAAAGCTCAGCCTAGTTCAGGTTTTGCTGATACAGGGCCTCAAAGGGTCCCCCCGGGGGATTTCCTGGTAACCCTGCGTGCCAGTTCCAGACTTACCAACCCCATTGAGGACCTCTCAGCTCAACACTAATGGCCGGGGACAAAAATCAGCCCCGAACACCCATTGGTTTGGGGGCAAAGTTTCACACAACTTTGTGATGCTTGGGGTTAAACCGGACCTTCACCATGATTTAATGAAAAGCCCAAACCCTTAAAAAATGATTCCCCAGCATCTAAAATTAATATAGTTTAAGTTTTTAGTCACTTACTTATTATTCTTTCCCCCATTGGGCTGCAACTCTGTTCAGGACTCTAGGATATGGGCGCCGCCATCTTGGCTCAGAAGCATCACATACTGAGGAGAGGAGAGCGGGATAAAGTACAGGGGGCGGGGTTATAGCTGTGTCCAATCAGCTTGCTCGGATCCGATCGAGCCCCTTCATCCAGGAGCTCGTGTAATACATGAGGATGATGTCTCATAAGAATCTGACCATGTATGAATTATAGGCATTGCCCAGTCTTTTATTTTGTGTTCCTTAAAGAGGAGCAAAACCCACCCTGGAGTCTATGAGACTATACTCACTGCCCCCAGGGAATCCCCATAAGTGCCCCGCTGTGTAAATCCCCCCAGGTCGCCCGAAAACTCACCATCATTCCCGGTCCAACGGCCCATGCGCACTGGCGGCCGCATCCCCCGCTACCCTTTACCAGTGAGCATGCCCACACCGCCCATTCACAAATCCCTAGCTAAAGGGATAGCGGAGATGTGGCCGCTGCTCGCGCATGCGCCATTGGACCTGCAAAAAAGATGAGTTTTCGGGCGACGTGGTGGGATTTACACAGACACACACAGCGTCGGCACTCTGGATCTGGGCGCTGTAGCATAGAGCGCCAGACGCTGTGTGATTAAGGTCTGTTTTTGAACACATATCCACCAGTAACAAAGCGAAAACACATGGAATGACATTGTTATAACACTGTGACATTTAGTGCCAGACCTGTAATGACAATTCTGCGTAAAAATATAAAAAGTCAAAAAAAGTTTTAAAGTGGACCAACACCCAGGATTTTGACTATCCTGGGTCTTGGTCCACTTCGGTGCCGAAGATAAGGTAAGGTGTTTGGGGGGGTTTCACCCTGCGGGACATCCCGATCTCGGATGTCCCGCGGGGAGGGAGGTGATTGGCCCGGGAATCTTATAGATTCCCGGGCTGATCACCCGTGGGTGTTGGTCCACTTTAAAAAATGACTCTTTCTAGGCCAGGAGACGTCACACAATCCCCTCGATTCAAAGAGCAAAAGTTAATTGATTTCGGATGGAGAATGGTAAGTTTGGGTGGGTGTTAGTAATTTTTTCCTGTTTTTTTGGCCATTTCCGACTCGCACGAGCCTACGTTCGAATGCGTATATGCTCTTACGATCATCGCAAGTTCGTTCCTAAATTTTAGGATCAAAACGTAAAACTTAGGATCAAATCCTAAAACTTAGGATGAAAACGTAAAACTTAGGATAATCGGATGTGTTTCCGTGTGATTCAGAGAACAGTTTTCCAACCTCTAAAGACGTTTTAAAAGAAAGCCACTGGCGACACCTTTTAGCAGTCGGATTGCTGTTCTTGATCAGGTTTTTTGGCTATGTGGAGGAGTCTGCGCGTCTTGAGCTCCAATGAACTGCATGTATCAGCATGGCCGAGGCCATAAATTGTATGGCAATGCATACCTGATTCATGTATGCCTTATAAAAGCATTTTAATGTGGACCTTAATTAGTCCTTTGCATGTAAACCTTTATTTGGCAATATATTTGCGTTAATTAAAGAAACTTATGTCCTTTGTTATTTATTTTTAAATTGATGTACTAGAATCATATTTTTAGATTGCATTTATTGGTGTAGTTGTTTACCTTTGCTTTGTTTAATTATTTAAGCACATCTTTGGTCAGATGCATCACACTTACTGAGGAGAGGAGAGCGGGATAAAGTGCAGGATGTGGGTTACTGCTGTATTTTGCACAGACACAGCAGAGCTGGGGGCACGGAAAGGTCAGAAATCAAAGAATGCAGAGCAACACAGTCACAAGGCCCTTTCTGTTTGCAGGCTGCCCGAGAATACCTGAGCCGCCATCTTGCCTGTTTCTAGGCTCATAACATGCAGAAGTTGCTGGGTGTTTTTTAATATTTGAGAGCAATCTGTATGTAGAGGGTGTGGGTAACCACACCAAAAATTTAAAGTTGTACCATTTGAAGCCAAAATATAAAAATTAAATCCACAAGTAAAAAATGCAAGTTAAGTAAAAATTAAACAAAGTTAGATTTACTTATGCAAATGCATTCATTAATGGTTGGTTACTGCAAAATGAATGAAATAAAGAAAAATAAAAGACCAAATATTTAGAATGCACTTTAATGAGGTAAGTTTGTAGTGCGCAGCCGCAAGATCAGAAGGATTTACGTCCAGACAAAAAAGGAAAAAGGGCAAAACCAATGTTGCAACCTGAGAAATGAAACGGAAAATTCAGGATGGAAACTGACATAGGTCTGATTCCCGAACTGCCATACGAACGGACGGACATTTTAGGATAGAAACGTATTTGCTTATAGAATCACTCGCAAGTTCATACGAACGCACGAGCGGACGGGAAAAATAGGATGATCGGCACCAAAATCCAAGCTGTTACATGTTTCTTTGAATCAACCCAAATGATTGGAGAGAGAAAGAATAAATTAAAGGCCAAAAAAACCCTGTTTAAACAGAAGAAAAGGAACGTCCATTGAAATGTGTGGGAGAGTGACAGGTAATACCAGGCTCTGGAAGATAGAGCGCCGGCGCTATACACTGAGCCGCCTGTATTGATTAATCAGACGCTACATGGCGCTGTTAAAGGCGCTCACCAGAATCGCTTTCATAAATGTGGTTTTGCGTACAGCGCCCTGCGTTCACCAGGCGCTACCTGCCGCTACGAGGCGCTACCTGGCGCTATCCCTTCATGAATAACCCGCATAGTGTCGGGTAGGCCCCCCAGAGTCAGTTTTACTGGTGGGCCCCTGGAGTCAGTTCACGCTTCCCGTTTCGGAGGCAGTTTAGCTGAATGCGAGTATATGGGTTGATTCAAAGAAACATGTAACAGCTTGGATTTTGGTGCCGATCATCCTATTTTTCACGTCCGCTCGTGCGTTCGTATGAACTTGCGAGTGATTCTATAAGCAAATACGTTTCTATCCTAAAATATAACCTAACCACATAGGGGTACAGCTGAGCTGCCATTGGCTGAGGTGAATAATGGATTGTAACACTGCGGGTCTACCAAACTGTTGGCTATAACCTAACCACATAGGAGTACAGCTGAGCTGCCATTGGCTGAGGTGAATAATGGATTGTAACACTGCGGGTCTACCAAACTGTTGGCTATAACCAAACCACATAGGAGTACAGCTGAGCTGCCATTGGCTGAGGTGAATAATGGATTGTAACACTGCGGGTCTACCAAACTGTTGGCTATAACCTAACCACATAGGGGTACAGCTGAGCTGCCATTGGCTGAGGTGAGTAAGACTAGAGCAGGTTCTAGAAGCCAGCCAGAGGGAACCTATATAAGCAGGTTATGAGGAGAGTTACCTCAGAACTAGAGAGAAGTCGCCTCAGTATTGTAGTAACAGGAAGTGAGGAAGGTCCCAGCAGAGTCACTGGTAGCAGTCAGCAGTCACAGGTGTAAGAGAGAGCAGAGGAGCCACATTCATACCTAACAAGTGACCACAGGAAAGGTGAGCCATTGCACCCGAGATGCTGATGGAGGAAGCTAAGGCCTCAGTATTCTGCTATGGGCCCAGGATGAGTGACCACCACCTGGATGTAATGCTGTGCTATGGAAACTGCTAATGGAACTGATGTGGATAATGACTGTATGACCTGCTGTGACCATCAAGTGTACCTGAAGTCCTGCTAATAAGGTAAGTGCCCTTTTTATAAAGTCGGTCTCATTTGGAGTTATTGGATGCAAACCCACCTCGGAAGGTCCCCCAAGCCTGTTAAGAAACCCACTTCCATGCTCGCCTGAGGAGCTAAACCCCTCAGGGACGTGTGTGCTAAACAAATGAATCATTTATTGCTGCAGATCTGCCTGTTATACCTCAAAGAGGGACAAATGAGAACAACGAGGGACAGGGGGGACACTCAGGAAGTATGTAAAGAGTCAGATGTGGTCCTAACAGCACAAAAGAATTACAAAGTAAGGCTTAGCATGCTGAACAAAGAAAAGAGCGGGGTGATCGTCCCCAGGGCCGGCGCCAGCACAGGGCAAACCTGGGCAATTTCCCAGGGGCCCACTCAGACTCATACTTGGCCATGGTATTATTTTACAGCGGACCCAAACCACCGAATGCCGGGTGCTGTGTGCAGACCTGCTCAGGGCCGGCCTCAGCAACAGGGGATGGTCAGCAACAATGGAGGAGGTGGCAATGGAATGGAGGGCAACTGATGGAAGCTGAGAAGGTGTCGAGAACAAGGTGATAGCAGACAGGGATTAGAGGGCAATCAGCAGCAGGAGATGACCCATTTGTGGCAGCGGAGCTAAAGGTGACATCATGTGACTCACTACTTTGGGACCCACTAAAAGTCTCTTGCCCAAGGGCAATAAAGTATTACCAATGTTTGAGGCACATGGCCCCTTTGTCAGGGCAGTGACCGCTGTATCTGCAGAAAACAGTATGGCTGGGATAAAGGCGCTTGAAGAGATTGCCCCAAATTTGGGGTTCAATCATATCTCCCTCAACCCACCAGTCTCTCTGGTAGAATCCTATTGTAGCAATGTTTAGAAATGGAACCCTAAAGAGGGAAAAGGGCTAGGTGGGCGTGTGGCCCCTTAAACCGGACCTTCAGCGTGATTTAATGAAAAGCCCAAACTCTTAAAAAACGGTTCCCCAGAATCTAAAATTAATATATTTTACGTTTTTAGTCACTAACTTATTATTCTTTCCCCCACTGGGCTGCAACTCTGTTCAGGAATTTAGGATACGGGCGCCGCCATCTTGACTCAGAAGCATCACACTTACTGAGGAGAGGAGAGTGGGATAAGGTACAGGGGGGCGGGTTATAGCTGTGCTTTGCTCAGACAGAGCAGAGCTGGGATCAGGTAACGGTCAGCAGTCCCAGAATGCAGAGCAGCACAGTCAGGAGGCACTTCCTGTTTGCAGGCTGCCTGATAAGATGGCGGCTTCCATAAGCCGCCATCTTGGATGTTTAAAAGCTCATAACATGCAGTAGATGCAGGTAGGATGATTTTTAATGTGGACAATCTGTATGTACAGGGTGTGGGAAACATATAAGATAGGCTCTTATTCAGAGTGAAGGTCCGCTTTAAATAAAGTAGTGTTGGTTAGGCGAGGGAGTTTTGGACCATCTTCCTGGCCAGGCAGAGTTATATGGGGCTCACCTCGCCTCAATGCAAATAGTACAACATACATATAATACATCCAAATTTTATTGTGACTTACAAAGCTAAAAGTACAATGGTGCTCCAAATGTTGTCTGGAGAAACTAGACAGTGGTTTCAAAACTCCAGGGAGATGGTCCAAAACTCGCCTAAGCAACGCTGGGATAAAGGCGCCCATAATGGCCTTGGCACCCCGGGCGATCGCCCTGCTCGCCCTCCCCTAGAAACAGCCCTGTTCCAGACTAATCCCTTCCTGACAGAAGCATATAAAACATCACCTACACAAAAATGGAAGAAGGAAGTTTTGTCTCATCCTCCTCCAGAAGAAAAGTTTTATGGCAGAATAACAAGGTATCCATCATGACGGTGTCGCGCACAATGACAGTCGTGTCACGCCTAATTGGCAACACTGCAAAACATCACGTGGGGAACGATGGTTACGCTCGGCAAGCATTTGTCTTTCGTTGCCAGGGAGACATTACTTTCTTTTCTGCTTGTTTCCATCTGAAACTCAACAGAACTTTGACTGCTCCCTCTTAATAATATTTGTCAAGAACACATTATCGGGGTTTCCCTGTACCGTTCCGAGAAACGCCGGAACAAAAAGAGAAACCAAAAAGGAGTAAAGTTTACAAAACTTTGGGTGACAAAACTTCTTAAAGTGGACCAAAAGCAGTCTCGGGAATGTCCCGCTGCAGAGGAGTGACTGGGCCTACTGGCACACAGGGCAAAGATTCAACATGGCGCCCCCCCCCCATGCTCAGGCCTCCCTTTGGCACCTCCTTGATCTGCTGCACCAGTGGCACATGCCCCCCCTAGCTACACCCCTGCCCTGCTGCTTGAAACACCCCCTGAGTCCCCTGTATAACCGGTCCAACGGTGCATGCGTGACCGTGGCCGTCGTAAGCTATACCGTGGCGGCAGGCATTTGTAATTGGCCAGCACGGGCATGCACGAGTTAAAGGCTAGTGGGGATGCATTCCGCTAGATACGGTCGAGAGAGCTGATTGGACGATAGCCCGCCCATGTGACACAGAGGGGAGTTTTACTGGGCGACCTAGGGGGTTTGCACAAAGCGGGCCATCCCAAATGTGAGTGGCCTGGGGGCAAAGACCAAAACCCGGGATAGGCAAAAATCATAGGTTTTGGGCCACTTTAAATATCTGGGAGTTGATCTGGGTGGAGCTTACATAAAGCTGCAGTGACCACTAGGGATGAGCGAATCGATCCGGACGAACCCGGATTAGATCCGAATTTCATGAAAAATTCGATTCGGATGAATCCGAATTTCCCCGCGATTCGATCTCTCGAAGTTTTCCTTTAACATCCATTCATTTACATTACAGGCATTCTAAGATGGCGGACGGGACATGTCCAGACATCAACCCCGCGCCAGTGCAAGCTGGGGCAGTCACATGCAGCCTATCAGCAGCCAGCAAGCCCGGTGACGTCACAGCGCTATTTAAGGCCGGCGGCCATCTTGCTTTTTCTCATTTCTCTATTGCATTTGTGAGAGACAGGACGCTGCTGTAGGCAGGGAGAGAGACAGTTAGACAGACAGGGACAGACAGGGACAGGCTGGAGACAGGCAGGAGACAGACAGAAAGTCAGCGAAAAACAGGGAAAGTTAGGAAAAATCGGAGGCAGTCACAGGGAGATTTTTTTTTTTTCATCCAGCCTGAGTGTTACTGGCTGGCTGACTGGCTTTGTTAGCGTTTTCAGGCTGCTTATACACTTACTGTGCATATATACTGAACTGATCTCAAGTCTGCTGTGAGGCATCCCATTCTGTGACTACACCAGCCTCTATTTACTATAACCCTTTGCACTTATTCTAATAGAAATTTGGCCTGATAAACACACTTGCTGTGCATAGTAGTACTGCTGCCAGGTGCTCTCTGGTTGTTGGGGCATCCCATTCTGTGACTACACCAGCCTCTATTTAATACTATAACCCTTTGCACTTATTCTAATAGAAATTTGGCCTGATAAACACACTTGCTGTGCATAGTAGTACTGCTGCCAGGTGCTCTCTGGTTGTTGGGGCATCCCATTCTGTGACTACACCAGCCTCTATTTAATACTATAACCCTTTGCACTTATTCTAATAGAAATTTGGCCTGACAAACACACTTGCTGGGCATAGTAGTACTGCTGCCAGGTGCTCTCTGGTTGTTGGGGCATCCTATTCTGTGACTACACCAGCCTCTATTTAATACCATAACCATTTGCACTTATTCTAATAGAAATTTGGCCTGATAAACACACTTGCTGTGCATAGTAGTACTGCGGCCAGGTGCTCTCTGGTTGTTGGGGCATCCCATTCTGTGACTACACCAGCCTCTATTTAATACCATAACCATTTGCACTTATTCTAATAGAAATTTGGCCTGATAAACACACTTGCTGTGCATAGTAGTACTGCTGCCAGATGCTCTCTGGTTGTTGGGGCATCCCATTCTGTGACTACACCAGCCTCTATTTACTGCTGTAACCCTTTGCACTTATTCTAATAGAAATTTGGCCTGATAAACACACTTGCTGTGCATAGTAGTACTGCTGCCAGGTGCTCTGGTTGTTGGGGCATCCCATTCTGTGACTACACCAGCCTCTATTTAATACTATAACCCTTTGCACTTATTCTAATAGAAATTTGGCCTGATAAACACACTTGCTGTGCATAGTATTACTGCTCACAGGTGCTCTCCTGTTGGGGCATCCCATTCTGTGACTACACCAGCCTCTATTTACTGCTGTAACCCTTTGCACTTATTCTAATAGAAATTAGGCCTGATAAAGACACTTTTGCTGTGCATAGTAGTACTGCTGCCAGGTGCACTGCTGACTGTTGGGGCATCCCATTCTGTGACTACACAAGCCTCTATTTAATACTATAACCCTTTGCACTTATTCTAATAGAAATTAGGCCTGATAAAGACACTTTTGCTGTGCATAGTAGTACTGCTGCCAGGTGCTTTCCAGCTGGGGCATCCCATTCTGTAACATATCATACCCCTCTTTATTTACACTAAGCAGCTCTCTTATTTACACTAAGCAGGCCTGTTGGAGGCTGAGTGTTACTGCTCACTTTTGGTGTGCATTATATTCTGTTTCATTTAGACCCACCGCTGCCTGGGGGTTCTTAAAATATCACCTACTACCACGCCAGTTAGACTATGTCGGGCAGACAAGTGCCTGGAAGTGAAAAGAGGAGTGGCAGATGCCAAGATTCCACAGGCAGAGCTCGCAGCAGACTGGGGGCCAGTAGCAGCAGGAGTCACGCTGAGAGACCTAATCTGCCAGTATCTGCTAGCGGTCGGGTCTCCACCAGTAACGCATCTGCCGTGGTAGATTGGTTGACGCGCTCATCAACAACATCATCACAACTTACGTCTGAGACCCCCAGTCTAGGGTCGGTAGGTTCCTCTGACACAACCCTGAGTTGGCATGCCCCGAGAGCAGTCCCTGTCCTCCCATTGCCTCTGTCCTACGCCGTTCCCTCCCCCAACGACGTATCCTATGCTTTGGGTTCAGCTCCACTCTTTAGTGAGGAGGACGATCAGATAGAGGACAGTCAGCAGCTACTGCCCAGCCAAGAAATGGAGGTGGATTCTTTAGCTAGGCAGACAAATAGTGATGTGGACAGTGTCGTGGGTGCTGCGAGCGTTCCAGCTCCTGCGCCAGACACTGTTGACGAATCCACGAACATCAGTGACGTACAGCCACAACTCGGTGATAATGATGACGATGAAGCCGATCGCACTTGGGAGCCGGGTGATGAAGGGGCTTCATCGTCATCATCAGGAGAAGAGGGGCGCAGGTTGCCCCGGAGTCAGCAGCTGAGGCAGCAAGGTGGTAGCAGTCAGCATGGGGGCACAATTCCAAAGGCTGGAGCCGGCTGGGGCCGGGGTAGAGCACCTGCTGTGCGGCAGTCTACCTTATCGGGAGGTAGTGGAGCAGGGGTTCCTGGAGTTGGCAACAGCAGCAGTGAATCAGTGAGGCCAGGGGGTGGGAAAAGTAGCTACTCGGCAGTGTGGCAGTTTTTCCTGAAGCATCCGCAGGAGGGTAACATGGCCACATGCAAGATATGTAGGCAAAAGGTGAAGCGTGGCCAGGGTCCAAATGTTGGCACCACGGCCCTGCGTCAACATATGATGCATCACCATAAAGCGACCTGGGAGAACCGAGGCTCCCAAGGGGTGGTCCAGTCTGCTTCCTCACCAAGTGGCATGCCGCTCCCAATTTCTGCCAGCCAAGGCTCCAGCACCTCAGCCGAAGGCAGCTGTGCGTCATACCCATCCTCTGTCGCTCCTGCTCCTCCTCCTCCTCCTCCAAGTCATGCATCCCACCAGCAATCCATCAGCGAAGCCATGTCCCAAGAGACAGCAGTATGCGCCCACTCATCCTACGGCGCAGAAGCTGAATGTGCTCCTGTCCAAGTTGCTGGTGCTGCAGTCGCTCCCTTTTCAGGTGGTGGACTCTGCACCTTTCAGAGAACTGATGGCTTGTGCCGAGCCGAGGTGGAGAGTCCCAAGCCGTCATTTCTTTGCCAAGAAGGCAGTACCAGCGCTGCACACTTTTGTTGAACAGAAGGTGGACCAGTCCTTGAGCCTGTCGGTGTGTAGCAAAGTGCATGGCAGCGCCGACGTCTGGAGCTGTAACTACGGTCAGGGACAGTACATGTCGTTTACGGCCCACTGGGTGAATGTGGTCCATTTGCAGCAGCAGCAACTTGGACAGGTCACGCCGCTTCGGCCTCCGCGCTCCCTGCCCGTTGGGCCTGTGACACCGTGCGACTCATCCTCTTCATCCTCCATCTCCTCACCCTCCACTGTAGGCTCAAGTCTCAGTGCCCCTCCAGTCTACCATGTGTGCAGGGCACGGAGGTGTCACGCAGTGCTTCACATGGTTTGTCTTGGCGAACGGAGTCACACAGGGGAGGAACTGCTTAAATTTATTCATCAGGAAATCCAAACATGGCTTACTCCAAGAAAACTTAAAATGGGAATCATGGTTACCGACAATGGGAAGAACATTTTGTCTGTGCTGCGCCAAGGAAGCCTGACCCATGCCCCCTGCATGGCTCACGTCTTCAATCTGGTTGTCAAGCGGTTTCTGAAGTGTTCCCCCCATCTGCAAGACATCCTAACAACTTCAAGGAAACTTTGCATGCACTTCAGCCACTCATACACCGCCAAACACACCCTTCTTGAGCTACAGCGTCAGAACGGTATCCCCCAACATAATCTGATTTGCGATGTTTCCACCCGTTGGAATTCCACCCTTCACATGTTGGACCGATTTATATGAACAGAGAAAAGCCATCACGGATTTCCTGATGATCCAAGCAGATAGGGGGACTCCCCTGTGTAACTTCAATGTCAACCAGTGGCAGCTCATACGTGACACCTGCCGTTTGCTCAGGCCCTTTGAGGAAGCCACTTTATTTGTCAGTCGGCAGGATTACGGGATGAACGACGTGATTCCACTGCTTCATGTACTACAGCACATGTTGGAAACCATGGCTGGTCAGGGCACTGGAGACATGGCGTTTACATCTTACGGCCACATGAACCCCGTTGGAGCTGAACTGGAGGAGGAGGAGTTACCCAGCGAAACACAGTTTAGGCTTGGCGAAATGGCTGGTTTATCTAGTCAGCGGACAGGAGAGGAGGAGCAGGAGCAGCCAGAGGAGCTAGAGGTTTTTGAGGAAGGCGAGACAGAGGACCCGGGCACACCGTGGCAGTATGCAGTGGAGATGGAGACAGGTAGTCCATCCGAGTCACTTGCGCAAATGGCAGGAAGCATGCTCACGTGCTTGCGTAGTGACCCCAGAATTGTTTCCATCTGTCGGCGGGATGACTTCTGGCTGTCCACCTTATTGGACCCTCGCTTCCGGCACAAAATGGGGGCATTTTTTAAACCCACCGAGAGGGAGGACAAACTGAACTACTACAAAGACATTCTACGTAGGCAGTTGGCCGATGCCTATCTGCGCCATGGTCCATACTCTCGCAGGTCTGACTCGAGGGGACCTCTGCGCTCACCTTCCACTGCCATGGCCGCTGGGGGGGTTGGCAGGAGCAGCAGCAGCAGCTCCATCAGCAGCAGCCTCAGTCTTCAGTCGCTAATGAGTAGCTTTCTACACCTGCATAGTGAGGCTACTCATGAGCAGCAGGAAGACCTGGAGCAGGACCTGAACCAGCAGGTCATGTCATACTTTGACATGACCATGCCAACACACCTTGAGGATCCGCTGGACTTCTGGGCAGCCAAACTTGATTTGTGGCCGCAACTAGCAGAGTTTGCCCTGGAAAAGCTGTCCTGCCCGGCAAGTAGCGTGCCATCTGAGCGGGTGTTTAGTGCGGCGGGGGCCATAGTTACGGTGAGGAGAACTCGTCTGTCAACTAAAAATGTGGAGAGACTCGCCTTTGTCAAAATGAATCAGGGATGGATCAGCCAGGATTTCCACCCACCAATGCCTGATGCATGCGACTAGATTCAGCATGGTGCCACGTTTTACACTTTCCAAAGGGTGCAAAACATATTTATGTCTTTAGGCCAATTTTTGGGCTGCTGCTGCTGCCAACTCCAGGGTGTGATTCATCCACTTTTTGGGCTCCTGAAGCCAACTCCAGTGTCTCTTTAAAGTAATGTTTGGGCTCCTGCTGCTGCCAACTCCAGGGTGTGATTCATCCAATTTTTGGGCTCCTGAAGCCAACTCCAGTGTCTCTTTAAAGTAATATTTGCGCTCCTGCTGCTGCTGCTGCCAACTCCAGGGTGTGATTCATCCAATTTTTGGGCTCCTGCAGCCAACTCCAGTGTCTCTTTAAAGTAATGTTTGGGCTCCTGCTGCTGCTGCTGCCAACTCCAGGGTGTGATTCATCCAATTTTTGGGCTCCTGAAGCCAACTCCAGTGTCTCTTTAAAGTAATATTTGGGCTCCTGCTGCTGCTGCTTCCAACTCCAGGGTGTGATTCATCCAATTTTTGGGCTCCTGAAGCCAACTCCAGTGTCTCTTTAAAGTAATGTTTGGGCTCCTGCTGCTGCTGCTGCCAACTCCAGGGTGTGATTCATCCAATTTTTGGGCTCCTGAAGCCAACTCCAGTGTCTCTTTAAAGTAATATTTTGGCTCCTGCTGCTGCTGCTGCTGCCAACTCCAGGGTGTGATTCATCCAATTTTTGGGCTCCTGAAGCCAACTCCAGTGTCTCTTTAAAGTAATGTTTGGGCTCCTGCTGCTGCTGCCAACTCCAGGGTGTGATTCATCCAATTTTTGGGCTCCTGCAGCCAACTCCAGTGTCTCTTTCAAGCTATGTTTGGGCTCCTGCTGCTGCTGCTGCTGCTTTGAAACTCCAGGGTGTTTCAGTCAATTTTTGGGCTCCTGCTGCTGCCAACTCCAGTGTCTCTTTCAGCCAATGTTTGGGCTCCTGCTGCTGCTTGCAACTCCAGGGTGTGATTCATCCAATTTTTGGGCTCCTGCTGCTGCCAACTCCAGTGTCTCTTTAAAGCAGTGTTTGGGCTCCTGCCCCTCATAGTGATGCCACTTCAACTCTCTGCAATTGTGCCGCTCTGCGATTCTATTAGCGATGCCTCTGATCTGCATGTGATATTTATTCAAAGTATTATTTAACTAACCCAGCACGCATCCTGTGCGTGTTACAGCAAGGCAGAATGGTTTACAACCCTATTGAGGCTCTAGGAGGCTCAGAAATAGCCGTTTTTAATAGCGATTCGTCGCGAATAAATTCGGGTCGAACCGATTTTTGTCGGAAAATTCGGCGAATCAGTCGAATCGAATTTTTCAAAAGTTCGCTCATCTCTAGTGACCACGATTTTACCACCAGTGTGAGTAAACCAAGTGGGGTGTGGCCATGGAAGATAACAGCTAGATTTCTCCTAAGAGGAAATGCCTCCTGTATGGTGGGAAATATCTCCTATCAATCAGTAAATGTCTCAAGTGACTTTTTGTTGGGGGAGAGCATAGATGGCCATTGTATGTCCGTGCACACATAGGAATTTCTCCTCTGCATTTAACCCAACCGTGCAGTGAGTGTAGATGTGCCCGGAGCGGTGGGTAGCCCTAATTATGGCACCCAGGCAGCAATTGAGGGTTAGGTGCTCTGCTCAAGAACACTTCAGTCATGTCCCAGCCGGGAATCAAACCTGCAACCCTCTGGTCACGAGATTGCTTCCTTGGCTACCTAGAGGTATATAGACAGTATATCCTCTGGAATATAGGAAATGTGACCTGTGAGCTAGGATAGACATCATGGTGTTGAAATCCTCTCCTGGGTGTTAAAGAATACAGAGGAGACAAGGTGGGTCTTTCACTGATGAATGAGTTGACTTGGTGAGATTGATTATTTATGGATGTTGGAGTTGACTTGGGTGAGGTTGAGATTTCATGGATGGGCAAGGTGACCTAGGCGTGATTGAGTCAGCTTGGATAAAATGGAGCTTTCATGGATGATTGAGTTGACTTGTGTAAGATAGATCTTTCGTGGATGGGTGATATGACCTACAGTAGATAAGGTCCAAATGATGATTGAATTAACTTGGATAAGGTTGAGTTTAGGTGAGGTTGAGCTTTCAAGGATAGGCGAGATGACCTAGATGAGGTCTCACTGATGAATGAGTTAACATGGATAAGATGGAGCTTTCATGGATGATTGAGTTGACTTGGTAGCTCTTTCATAGATGGTGAGTTGCTTTGGTGAGATGGATGTTTATGGATTTTTTGAGTAGACTAGCTCTTTCATGGATGGGTGGGATGACCTAGATGAGGCCTCACTGATGAATGAGTTGACTTGGGTAAGATGGAGCTTTGATGGATGAGTGAGTTGACTGGGGTGAGTTTAAGCTTTCATGTATGGTGAGTTGACTTTTTGGGGCAGATCTGTTATGGATGTTTGAGTTCACCTTGGGTAAGGTAGATCTTTCATGGATGGGTAAGATGACCTTCCTGAGGTCTCACTGATGAAGTGAACTTGAATAAGATGGAGCTTTCATGGATGAGTGAGTTGCCTTGGGTGAGGTTAAGCTTTCATGGATGACGAGTTGACTTGGGATAGATCTTTTCTGGATGTTTGAGTTGACTTGGGTAAGGTAGATCTTTCTTGGATGGGTGAGATGACCTTCCTGAGGTCTCACTGATGAAGTGAACTTGAATAAGATGGAGCTTTCATGGATGAGTGAGTTGACTTGGGTGAGGTTAAGCTTTCATGGATGACGAGTTGACTTGGGATAGATCTTTTCTGGATGTTTGAGTTGACTTGGGTAAGGTAGATCTTTCATGTGTGAGATGACCTTGGTGAGGTCTCACAGATGAATGAGGTAACTTGGATAGGGTGGAGCTTTCATGGATGAGTGATTTGACTTAAAGGAGCAGCATCGCAAATTTTTCTTGGTGACTTATATTTAAATGGTACTTTGAATGTAGGTAAGTGTTGGAGTAAGAAATACAAATGTAGAAAAAAATGATGACTGTGTTGAGCAGCTGGAGACTAATAGCTCATGTTTATGTCTTGTCAGTGTCGGGAGCCGACACTCTCGCCTGTTCCATGCTGAGGAGAGGGGAGAAACAATGTATCAGTTTCACGCTGAGGAGAGGGAGAAACAATGTATCAAAGTATCAACTGTTCAGTGCTGGCAGCCATCCAGCATCAGATAACAACATTGCAACATTGCCTGGCCAGAACTTATATATCTAAAACAGAGAGAAAAGCTCTAAAAGTCATTTAGCTGATTTTGACAGTTTTCCCTTCATGTTGGCTCTGCTGCAGAATCTTTCAGTTTACCATCTTCTCTTTCATATTCTTATTTTTAATTTTTCCATATGATCTTTCTTTCAGCTTTGTGTGTTTTGAGCAAAGCCCAACCCAGGATTTTCACTATCTGGAGTTTTGTTTTGTGCCCCTAGGGGCATCCTGACTTGGGATGCCCTGATATGTGAAATCCCCAAGTTCGCCTGTGAAAATGTACCTTTCCCTGTCCCACAGCGCATGCGCAGGCTCTCATCCAATCAGCGCTGTTTGCACGCAGATGGGGAGCCTGAGCAGTAACCTTCCTGGCCGCCCGGCCTGTCTAAATGACTATCTGCATGAGCGCGCCAGAAAAATGGGGGGATCTATGGTTATCCAGGGGTTGTTTCACACAGTGGGGCATCCCGATTTAGAATGCCCAAGGGGGAAGTTCAATGGCCGGGTCTTATAGACGCCAGATTATTTATACACATGTTATAAGCTATTGTTTGGCTATTTAATTATTTATCTTTTTTAATGCAAATTTCGCGATACTGCTCCTTTAAGTAAGATAGATATTTCATGGATGGGGTGAGATGACCTTGATGAGGTCTCACTGATAAGTGGGTTAACTTGGGTAAGATGGAGCTTTCATGAATGGTGAGTTGACTTGGTGTGATAGATCTTTTATGGATGTTTGAGTTGACTTGGGTAAGGTAGATCTTTCATTGATGAGGTCCTCACTGATCAATAGGTTTACTTGGATGAAATTAAACATTGACTTGAGTTGAGGTAGATCCTTCATAAATGACTGAGTGAGTTCATTTGGCTGAGGTACTGTAGATGTCTCCCGTTCAGGGAAACAGGAATATTATCAAGCATAGCGAAAGCCCTGGTGATAGGTCCACTTTAAGAGTTAGGAAACACTCTTGTAGAGTTGGAAAATATCTCATGTGACTTAGAAAAGGTCTCCAGTAAATTAGCTAAAGACTCATCACAGAATAGCTCCCTCCAGGTGCGTGATCGCTCTGGGCCCAGAAGGTCAGGAGGACCCGATCATTGTTGCTCCTCCTTTATTATCATATTTGTGCGTCATTTAGAAAAGGGAAGCACCATTTGTCTCTAAAATGTTACTGTATGAGCCTTGAAAGGGCCCCATTTAATGTTCCCAGCTCACAGTTGTCCTGCCAGGTGCGGAGTGGTGGGTAAGTGCGGGTTGTTAATGTGTTGCAGTGGTATTCTGGAAGGAGCTTATCCTTTAACATGAAACGTCCTGATTGTCAGGGGCTCGTGTCGCGGCCATTGCTCATGTTGTATTTAGCCGCGTACCTCCCGCTATCAGCCCTTGTATCAATCTGCCAGGCGGGCTCAGCGGCTGCCCGTCTCCGGCCCCTCTTATGCCAGGAATGATGTATTGCCGGCGCAGGCGGCACAGCACTAACAAGCTTCCTTTGCTGGAACGGATATTTGTAATGAAAGTTAGCAGCCAAGGAATTATATGGAATGATTTAAAGCAAACCAAGACTCTGGGTACCCGGCTCTGGAGTTTAAAATACTCAAGGAGCAGATTACAGCTTGCCTTCAGGCAGTGTCGGACTGGCCCACCAGAGGATCCTCCTTAATCTATAATTAATCATAATTAATTGGTATTATTTTTTTTTTAATATTTTTTTAATGTCAAAAAATCGGAGACCACTTCTGCAATGTTAGGATTTATTTTTAAGTCAAAAAAAAAAATTAAAAAATATGTGCAGAATTGATCTAACAGGTCTGAGATTAATGTATTCATATTACAAAATGATTCTATAAACATGTATAATGTTAAATTAAAACAATATGGTTGTTTAGGGGTTAAAAACTAGTTAATACACATCGCCGCCAGCGCTCTGGGGTTTAAACAAGGAATGGACAGCGACAGCACATTCGGAGCGTGATTTGTTGATGAATATGAAGCTAGCCGTTCGCTCTGGCCATTCGTTGTCAGGCGCTCACATACAACGCTGGACCTGTGAAACAGCGACCCCCCAGCCCGTATTCAACATTACCGCACACCGACTGAGTCGCTGTCATCAAGCTAATGCCGGCCAAGCACAGCGAATACTGGCTGGCGCTGAAAAAGTCACGCTACAGTCGCTCATCTGTCGCTACCTGGCGCTATTAATGAATCGGCCTCCTAGTTGACGCACATTTTTAGGGGATCACCCTGTTTGCACCTTGGCTGGAGTGAAATGCGGCACACGTGTAGGTGAATGACATGAAAGTGTGACTTACCATCATAATTTCCTCCTGCTGCTCACGGGTGAACATGGTGGGTGCCACGTTATATGTCATCTGTAGGACGCACCCCTGCGCCAAGGTGCACAAGCACCGGCGCTCCCTGGCGGACCCTGTAAGTGTGCTTGCATTCTTACACACATTTAGCCTATAGGTTGCTTGCGCCTTTGAGGGGCTGTTAAATAAACAAAATAATTTTCACCACAATTACCCACTTAATTAGATATAAAAGAACACAGCTGAGGGTCATATTTTCTGGCCACTGTTGACTTAGGAGTTCACTATACCATAGGCGCCACCACAGCCCCCAGAGCCAGGAACAGAGGCATGGCCGAGGAACTGGCAGGACTCAGCCAAGGTACCGCAGCCCCAGGACCTGCCGCTCGTCCCACAGACATCCCCCTGCTGACACTCTGAGCGGGTCACCCGCAGCAGTTTAAGGCATCAGTCAGAAAACCAGGGCTCCCGGGCCTCCCAGCACAGCCAACCATGGACACCTGAGCACTATGCGGACCACAGGACAGACCCCAGTGTGGGCCCCAATGCTGAGTCCACAGCAGAGCCCCATTCAGAGCCAACGGAGAAGCCATAGGCTGAGCAGCATTGTCAAAGCTAGGGCTGCTCTTTCCCCGGTCAGTAGCCTGGAATCCATTTGTTCTGGGCCTGAGAGTGGCCATAGTGACTCCCTCTTCAGCCAGGACACCACCCAGCACACCACAGCATTGGCCACTCACCCTGGTCACAAGCTAACAAACTGGAGGTTATGCCGGATGGTGTTGCCAAAAATTATGATCTACTGGCTAGGTCCCGCTCCCGCTCAACCCACACAGCCTTGTGGGAATGCGTGTGAGAGAGGCTCTGAATCAAGTCAATGGACTCAATAGAGGGGCAGTCCCTCCAAAAGCGGGACAGTTGGGAGGTATTCCCACATCCCCGTCCCAGCCTATCTGAATGGCTGGGGCAGGAGCGAGCGCCCGCCTCCGGGGATGCGCCAGCACACGCTACCTATTGAAAACAGTCAGAGCTGTTCGCCAAAAGAAAGGCGGCTCTCATTGGATGAGAGCCTGTGCGTACGCCATTGCTCCGGGGAAAAGCCAGCGACCAGCCCTGGAACCTTTTAGATTCCAGGCCATCTACTGGATGGTGACCTCATCTGGTTGTTTATTGATAGAGTAGAGTCTCATAAAAAATCCCCACCCCATCCAGCTAGTGATTGTCTCACTAGCCAACCTACAAAAAGAGTTTTTTACTTGAAACCTTTATATATACAGATGGAACAAATGTTCGCCTGTCCATTTTATAGGGGAATCGCACTGTGCGACACCTTTCTATGGTAATTCCCCAGAGTGAAAGAGTAATAACCTTCACACAGCTCCGCAGGTGAGCGGCCCGGGGTCGCCTTTTTACTGGACCCCTGCTGGAAGACAATCACATAAAATACCTTCTTATACGTAAATACAGCTGCTTGAGTTCACATCACGCCCTGTAATACATATACAGTAAGGCATCTGTCTCATCTATAATGGACATTTTATTTTTATTTTTCCTTTGTGTATCAGTTCAAAGCACTGACGCAGTTAGGCCTTGCTTTCCAGGAGATCAGACGTACCCGAAAAAAAAAGAAAATCCTATTAAAGGAACATTCCAGGTAAAGGGTGTTTTATTGTCATCTCGTGCTTGTGTCAGGGACTGTGTTTTTAATCAATCACTGTTTGCCATTTTGCCTTTTAAAGTGGACCAACACCCAGGATTTTGACTATCCTGGGTATTGGTCCACTTCCACGGGACCCGATCGTGGGTGCCCCGCTGTGTGAAACCCCCCAGAAAGCCCCGAAAACTCACCTGACCCCGCTCCCACGTGACTCGCTCGTCCAATCGCTGCCGACGGACAAGGAGAGGCAGCGCCGGACAATCTGAGCGTGGACCACCGCCGCCTCCCGCGCGTCCCTCTTACAGGGAGCGCGCCCGCGCCGGCCATTCACAAACGGCCGGCGCGGGTGCGCGCCCTGCTAGAGGGACGCACGTGAGGCAGCGGCGGCCCGCACAGGCGCCGCTGGAACGAGGATCAGGTAGGATTTTCGGGGATCTGGGGGGGTTTCACACAGCGATCGGGGTGCCCTGCAGTCAAGGAGCTGATCGGTCCGGGAATCTTATAGATTCCCGGGCCGATCAGGGGAGGGTGTTGGTCCACTTTAAAGCTGCTCCCAATTCCTTCACTGAAATGCCTTTGTCTTCATGTCATTCAGTGTCCCCTGCACAACGCGTTCAGGAAGATATATCGCCGAACGAAAGGAAACTTAGACAAGGATTGATTAGAAACACAGCCTGTAATCCAAACACTTGGAGGGTTATTTAAGAATGGATAGCGCCAGGTAGCGCCTCATAGCGGCAGGCAGCGTCTGGTGAACGCCGGGCACTGTACGCAAACCCACATTTATGAAAGCGAATCTGGTGAGCGCCTCTAACAGCGCCATGTAACGTCAAATGTATTATTACAGGCGGCTCAGGGTATAGCGCCGGCGCTCTAGCTTTCAGAGCGCCAGGTATTACCTTTCGCTCAGTGTCGGTCTCCCATACATTTCAATGGCTGTTCCTTTGCTTGTGTTTAAACAGCTTGTTTGACAATTGTTTTTTTGCTCCAATCATTGTGTGACGTCTCCTGGCTGCAAACAAACACTTTTATACACTTTTTTGACTTTTTATATTTTTATGCAGAGTTGTCATTACAGGTCTGACACTAAAGTGTTAATGTCACAGTGTTATAACAATGTCATTCCATGTGTTTTTGCTTTGTTACTTTGTGACTTTAATCGAACAGCGTCTGGCGCTCTATGCTATAGCACCCAGATTTAGAGCGCCAACGCTATGTGTGTGTGTGAAGTGCTGAGAGTCGGTCACACTGAGCTGGCACTACCTCTTGCTCCCTGCAGCGCTGTACTGGTGTTAGAGCGCCCAGCATACATCATATTCATCAATGCCGGCCAGGTTACTACAGTGACTGAGGCGCTCTGTTACAGAGCCCTATACCCGCTTACAGCGTCTACTAGTGGACGCTCTAAGCGCCGCTATACAGAGGCTCATCTGCCGATACCTGGCGCTAGTAGTGAATCAGCCTCCACGCTGACATTTTGCCTGGACAGTCCCTTGAAATACTAATGACTAGAGGAAAAAATTGATTTGGGTCAATCTAAAAGGAAGGAGGGGACCCCTGAAGGGGAAGCTGGACTGGCACCTCCAAAATCTCGACACCGGAGGCCAAAAAATAATGGATCACAAAGCCCAGATGGAAAACGATTGCCAGAACGGAGCCATGAGGGGGCGTGAGAAAAGTGATCTGGCTGCCCCGCACAGCCGCCAATGAAATCACAAGGGCAGGGAAACAGTGCAGGAAGGACTCAAACTGCAGCTCAACCCACCACCAGAGGACATTCCCTGGACCCAGATGGACTACAGGGGCCAGTTCGGACGTCTGAAGACATGAACCATTGACGACACCTCAAGGAGCGAGGACGCAAGAAACTTTTGAGCTATTCGTAAAAATTTGATTTGGATGAACCTGAATTTCTTGGGCAAATTTGGCAGGTGAATAGTGTAGCCGTCTGGGAAGTGATTCAGGCTCCACTTTGAGGCTGTATATGCAAGTTGCAGCAGTGCAGCTCCTGGCAGCAAGCCGTGTGCTCAGGTCTCCTCCTGCAAACAGACAGTCTCTCCTATAGTCTTTGATACCTACAGTCAGGGGCTGCAAACCCCAACTTGCAGGGGCAGGAAGTGTAACTGAGTAACTGGTAACTGAGCACTTCCCTACACTGTGAAAGCAAAAAGTTCTTTGAGTCTCAGAAGATCTGACCCACAGATTGGCCCCAACTGGGATTTCCTAGATTAGCTATGCTAATATGGTATTGTGAGACCTGACATTTACGGGGAATTGAACTGTCAAAGCATGGTCTGTCTTTCCTCTATTTTCCCTGTATGTATTTGTGTTTATCTGGCTTTTATGTGTTGTCTGTTTGGTGTTCCTTGTCCTCTCAGGTGTCTGTAATACCTTCCTCTTTCTTCTTTCTATTAAGGTATCGTGTGTGGAGTTCAGCTTCCAAGTCCATGTGCTCTCTGCAGCTGCACATCCAGCCCCTGTTACCATGTTGGGCCAAGGGCCTTCTATCTTTTGTTTTGAGTCATCTGCCTTCTGTAATTCCTATTTTGGCCTTCGGTCAGTCCAGTTCTTGCTTTTTGTGAATCCCCCAAACTAAATTGTTTTATTAATAAATATGTCCACCCCAAGACACTGGTAGCAATTATATCACTTCATATCTGGACAATCTTCTGGTGCAGGCTCACTTGCAGATGCACCCTGCAAAGGTTATCACGATAGAGACTTTAATTGGTTCATCAACCACGAGACTTTTCGGCTCCACTGGAGCTTTTTGGGGGACTGACCCTTATTTCAGACTGTGAAGGACCGCACCTCACAGCCTGCCTGACGTCAGTCTGCCTCTTCACTTTCACCACAACATCACGTCCAGCACACGCTGGGGGTACCGGAGGTGAGCTTGGCACAGTTTTATTCAAGTTTTAGGCACAGTTTTAGGGCAATTATCTTGAGTTGCTCTTTTATCTCTGCGACTAGCTTCTGGTCTGATAGAGCCGTGCTAATAAAACAGGCTTATCTCAGTGTGAACCAGGGCTGGTGGCCGCATCTCGCTCTTCCATCTAACAGGCAGCGTGCCCTCGCCAGCCATTCACAAATGTGGCTGTGATCACATTACAAGAAAACTTCCAAAGAGGGTGAGAACTTCTAAGGAATGTCACACCGCCTGCCCGAGACTCCACATTACAAAGTTGGTGTGAGAATAGGAGGTTGTTGTTGAAGCCAACTTGCCTTCAAACTTTTCAATAAACTTTTGGGAGGTAAATGTGCGCATCTTGGCCTCACCATAGATGACGGTAATGGAAAGCGTTGACCAGATAAAAGTTGTGCGCAGCTCCCGCTCTCTGTGCCTGACGACTAATTTAAAAACAAAAGAGCAGAGGTGACCCACTAATGGATGGCCGAGGAATTAGCTAATGAAAAGTCAAGACAGATGCAACAAGCGGCTTCTTTCCCGCGCCGCCGTTTTCTGTGGGCCTGGCTAATGTAGTTGTTTCGAAAAGCTTTGTTATGCGGCTTGGTTTATTAAAGAGGAACTTCGGAGGCCCTGGAGTCTAAAAGACTCCAGGGTCTCCAAAGTTAGAAACATAGAAGGTTGACGGCAGACGGAGACCATACAGTCCATCTAGTCTGTCCTTATGTATATACTGTATGTTCTCTGTATCTTATGTGTATACTGTATGTTCGCTTTATCTTATGTGTATACTGTATGTTCTCTGTATCTTATGTGTATACTGTATGTTCTCTGTATCTTATGTATATACTGTATGTTCTCTGTATCTTATGTATATACTGTATGTTCTCTGTATCTTATGTGTATACTGTATGTTCTCTGTATCTTATGTGTATACTGTATGTTCTCTGTATCTTATGTGTATACTGTATGTTCTCTGTATCTTATGTGTATACTGTATGTTCTCTGTGTCTTATGTGTATACTGTATGTTATCTGTATCTTATGTGTATACTGTATGTTCTCTTTATCTTATGTGTATACTGTATGTTCTCTTTATCTTATGTATATACTGTATGTTCTCTGTATCTTATGTGTATACTGTATGTTCTCTGTATCTTATGTGTATACTGTATGTTCTCTGTGTCTTATGTGTATACTGCATGTTATCTGTATCTTATGTGTATACTGTATGTTCTCTTTATCTTATGTGTATACTGTATGTTCTCTTTATCTTATGTATATACTGTATGTTCTCTGTATCTTATGTATATACTGTATGTCCTCTGTATCTTATGTGTATACTGTATGTTCTCTGTATCTTATGTGTATACTGTATGTTCTCTGTATCTTATGTATATACTGTATGTTCTCTGTATCTTATGTGTATACTGTATGTTCTCTGTATCTTATGTATATACTGTATGTTCTCTGTATCTTATGTGTATACTGTATGTTCTCTGTATCTTATGTGTATACTGTATGTTCTCGGTATCTTATGTGTATACTGTATGTTCTCTTTATCTTATGTATATACTGTATGTTCTCTTTATCTTAGGATAGATGTGTGCTTATCCCAGACAAGTTTAAATTCAGTGACTGTTGATTTTTCAACTACCTCTGCTGAAAGTTTGTTCCCAGCATCTACTACTCTTTCTGTAAAATTATATTTTCTAACATTGCTCCTGATCTTCCCCCCGACTAGCTTCAGGTTGAGCCCCTTGTTCTATGATTAAGTTTCTTCTTAAAAACACTTCCCTCCTGAACCTTATTCCCTCCTGTCACATATATAAAGGTCTCCATCATGTCCCCCCTCTCCCTTCTTTCCTCCAGAATGTACAAATTAAGTTCTTTAAGTCTCTCCTGATAAGTTTTAAGTTTAGGTCCTTCCACCATTTTTGTTGCCGGCCTTTGGACACATTCTATTTGAATAATGTCTTTTTGCAGGGGAGGTCTCCAGAACTGCACACTGCAGTATTCTAGCTGTGGTCTCACCAGGGCTCTATACAGCGGCATCACAAACTCCCTCTTCCTACTGGTGATGCCTCGAGCTATGCAGCCGAGCATCCTGCTTGCTTTTCCCACTACCTGGCTACACTGTCCAATCATCTTGCAGCTATCAGTAATCAGTACCCCTAAATCTCTCTCCTCCGAGGTCCTGGATAACACAGTGCTGCCCATACGGTGCTCAGAGCCGGGATTCCTTCTACCCAAGTGCAGGATTTTACATTTACAGACATTAAACTCTAGTTTCCACAGTTTTGACCATCTATCCAGTAAAGCTAAATCATTTTCCATGTTGCAGACACCTCCAGGAATATCCCCCCTATTACTAACCTTTGTATCATCAGCAAACAGGCAAACTTTTCCTACCAAGCCTTCTCCTATGTCACTTACAAATATATTAAAAAGAATGGGGCCCAGGACAGAGCCTTGCGGCACACCACTTGTAACTCGCCTTTGTTTAGTTCCCCTCCTTCCAGTTCCAGTCCCTGGGGAATCCCAAATTGGGATGCCCCGCTGTGTGTAACCCCCCAAACCTGCCGGAACACTCTTTCTCTCTTCAGCAGCCCTCGCCGCATCTGTGCGTTCCGGCAGCATCCCTGCTCACCCTTAGCCTTGCGTGCGTCCGACCTTCCTGAATGGGAGGTGCGATCACACCACGGCTGCCAGGCTGGCAGTGCCGCTCGGCTCCTTTCACCACCGCTCGGCTGCTTAGCCTCCCAGACGGCTTAGTCGTCCTCGGCGCCAAAGCGAGCTGGGCGACAGCAAGCATCCTGATTGGCATGTGAAACCCTCAGCCAATCATCGCTCTCGTCCGAGTCTGCATCGTGGGAGCAGAAGGAAGGTGAGAGAAACAGGGCGACCTAATGGGGCATACCAATTAGGGATGCTGCCGCAGAGACGAACAACACTCAGGAAAATCAAATTCATGTGTGTTGTTCCTCTTTAAAGCGAACCCAAGAGGGTGCCTTTTTCTCACAGACATGGTCCCCATTCAAAAAAAATTAAGAAATAAAGAAAATCATTGTAATAGGCCCATCAAATTTGTGGCCTCCCCTTATTGGTGGCCTTCTGGTCCGATTGTGGCGCATCTCATGTTCAGGTGAGGACCAAATTTAGGAGCACTTTTTGCCAGACTAACACCAGCAAAGTATTCTTCTATAGCCAGTCCACCTGCATCAGGATAAGGAGAGCAAAGGGAAGTCTGGGCCACAGGGCCAGGTCCACCATATACTTATGTAGGTCTGCTTTCAAAGCTGCCAACCAGGGGTGGACTGGCCATAGCTGGGGGCATAGCTAGGGGGGCAGACGTGGCAAGTGCCCCGGGTGCAGTGGGTCAGGGGGTGCCAAAGGGGGCCCGAGCGCCATTTCCATTCTTTGCCCCGAGTGCCAGAAAGCTTAGCTACCTTTCTGGCAGGAGCATAGCTATAGGGGGGCAGAAGGGTCAGGGGGGTGCCGAAGGGGGGACTGAGCACAGGTGGGGCACCATTTTAATTATTTGCCCTGGGTGCCAGAAAGGAGCGTAGCTGGGGGGGCAGATGGGGCACGTGCCCTGAGTGCAGTGGGTCAGGGGGTGCCAAAGGGGGCCTGAGCGCCATTTCCATTCTTTGCCCCGGGTGCCAGAAAGCTTAGCTACGTTTCTGTCAGGAGCATAGCTATGGGGGGCAGAAGGGTCAGGGGGGTGCCGAAGGGGGGACTGAGCACAGGTGGGAGGCATCATTTTGATTCTTTGTCCCAGGTGCCAGAAAGGATCGTAGCTGGGGGGGCAGATGGGGCATGTACCCCAGGTGCAGTGGGTCAGAGGGGTGCCAAAGGGAGGTCTGAGCACAGGTGGGGCACCATTTTAATTATTTGCCCTGGGTGCCAGAAAGGAGCGTAGCCGGGGGGGGCAGATGGGGCACGTGCCCTGAGTGCAGTGGGTCAGGGGGTGCCAAAGGGGGCCTGAGCGCCATTTCCATTCTTTGCCCCGGGTGCCAGAAAGCTTAGCTACGTTTCTGTCAGGAGCGTAGCTAGGGGGGCAGACGGGGCTCATGCCCCGAGTGCAGCGGGTCAGGCGGGTGCCAAAGAGGGGCCTGAGAACAGGTAGAGGACGCCATTTCAATTATTCGCCCTGGGTGCCAGAAAGAAGCATAGCTGGGGGGGTAGATGGGGCACGTGCCCCGAGTGCAGTGGGTCAGGGGAGTGCCAAAGTGGGGCTGGGCACAGGTGGGGGCACCATTTCGATTCTTTGCCCCGGGTGCCAGAAAACGTAGCTACGTTTCTGGCAGGAGTGTAGCTGGGGGGGCAGACGGGGAACGTGCCCCAGGTGCAGTGGGTCAGGAGGATGCAAAAGGGGGGCCTGAGCACAGGTGGGGGGGCGCCATTTCAATGTTCTTACAATACTGTTTCCATTTCGACCCCTAGCCATGATCTGCTGACAGTTGGTTGGCTGGATGGGATGCACCCAAGAGGCAGGGCTCATCACCTCATGGACGGGTCATGGGCTGGCCAGGGCCAATAAAGTCCCGGGCTAATTTTTGGCCTCTCCGAATGGCCGGCACAGGCACGTCCCCAGCTAGAGGTGAGCCGGGATGTGACCACCGCCGCTGTTCGCTAACTTTAGATTTTCTTCGCCACAGTGATGTCAGGAAATCTGAACAAAACCTGCGCGGCCTGTGCATGCGCTGTGACCCTATGGGAATACACAGAGCGGGACATGCCAAATCAGGATGCCCCGCCTAAGAGGAACACAACCCAAAAAAGTGAAATTCTTGGATTTTGTACCATTTTAAAAGGGTCTGTAAAGACAGAATACTCACCTTTTCTCCCGCACAATTTCTTTCTCCTGGTCCATGTTCAAATTTGGGATGTGGAATACTTAGATTTCTGCATCACTGTGGCTACAGTAGCCTCACCTCACTCACTCCCAGTAAACCTAAATCGGCTTCCGGCAGACACATAGGATTCACATGGAGGGGATTGTGGCGCGGGTGAGATTTCTGCCTAATTTTCAGACTTCCTAAAGTGGACCAAAACTGGACCAACCATCTATCAGGCACTAGGTCCAGTTAGACAACCAGGGGCAGCCAGATTTGGGATGCCCTGCTATGTTAAACCTCGCCAGTCGCTCAATTTTTCAAACCTAACAAGCCAGCGGCACAAGCACGGCCAACGGCATCATCTCTTGCATCGATTCCAAGTATGTCTCACACCCTGCTTCGGAAGTATTAATTACACGTGGGTTATAGCCAGTAGAGGGCGAACTTCTGCAGAGATGACTAGAAAAAAAGATGCCCCTCCCGAGCCATAAATACCTGGGACCTCCCACACATTCCCCAGTATTCGTCTCTGCAGACGGCGAGCCAGACAGAAGATGGCTGTCTCCTTCCTTGCAGGTAAGCCGGGTTTACACCTGGCCATTTTATTTCCCTATTTCTGCCTGGAACTTGTTTTTATTAAGTCCCTATGCCTCCCAGCCCTGGCTGTTGGTCCTGGTGAAGGTAGAATACACCTTAGTGGTGTGATAACTTGGAGCCATGCTCCTCGGTGAGACCCCCTCCAAGGGGTAGGCGGATACCCGGTTCGGGATCCTGGTTTGGGATGCCCTGTCCGTCATTTTCCCTGCGCTGCCTTAGGTGGCTTGGTACTCCCCCCACCCGTTGCTCCCTATCCCTGGATCATGGGGGGGGGGGGTGAGGGGGGGCATGTCCCTCCAATTTTTTACCTCAGACTTTGCCTGGCCAATTTGCTGTCAGTGTGGTATGAGTGTATGTGTGTGTGTGTGGTGTGTGTGACTGTTTGCTTCACTTGTTGCTGGGCCGCGTCTGTTAGACGGCGGCCCGGATCACGAGCCGGCTCCGCAACCTTGTGGGAGAGCGGCCATGTTTTTTGCTTCTCTGTTAGTCAGGAGAGGGGGCGGGGCCGGGCGCTCGGCGTGCTGATGCGGCCCACCCCCCTCTCTTTTGGTGCCCACGGAGGTTCCCAGCAATGGCTGGGAACCACGGTTACTCTTCCCAGCAGGAGGGGGCGGGGCCACGCGCGGCGTGCGATCCGCGCTGGCCCGCCCTCCTTCTCTTCCCCTGGCCTGGCTGATGCTGCTGCTGCTGGGGGTCCGGTCGCCATCTTGCATCCTAACTGTGAGTGCCCTGCGGGGCTCGTTCTATTATCTGCCTATTTTTGTTATGCATAATCGTATTCTATTGTTCTATTGTGGTGCCTTGTATGCTGCGTTATCTTTGACATATACTTTAAGGTTAAACAGATATATTGTATGGCTGTGATTATATCTGGATAGGAAGGTTTGTCTGAGTATGATAAGGGGCAGTTGTGGCCTAGAGAAGGGGCAGTTGTCGCCTAGAGGGAAGGGAGCGGACTTGCAACCGGAGGGTGGCAGGTTCGAATCTCGGTCCTGGAACATGACTGAAGTGCTCTTGAGCAAGGCACCTAACCCCCCAATTGCTCCCCGGGAGCCGTAATTAGGGCAGCCCACCGCTCCGGACATGTGTACACTGCACGGATAGGTTAAATGCAGAGGACGAATTCCTATGTGTGCGCAAGCATAGAATGGCCATCTATGCATTAAAAAATAAAAAAAATAAAAATGATTGCTGTAATGACTTCATTCTTATGGTACCCTTTTTTATTATGTCTTCCAGGGGGATCACCTTCCTTGATAGTAAAAAAGGGGTTCTCCCGGTCCTTAGGTTCCTCACTCAAATAGGGGCTTTACAAATCCTCCCACTAACGGACGTTAAGGGGCATCCCAGGTAGCTTACTGGCGTAATTCCCACTGGTCATTGCGACTACCATAAAAAATCACCATATGGAGGCTTCCCAGGATACCGGGCTCGGGCTCCCTTCGGGGCAACGCCGGCAGTATGTGGTTTGTGGGGCATCCCTTGCGGGGGATAATAGGGTTGATTCAGAGCCCCTTTCTCATCATTTTTATGGAGGTCTTGCTACCAAACGAAAAATCATGTAAAAATGAAAACATTTCACACTAAAGTTCTCACAGAAAAAAAGGCTTTGCTGAATCAAAAGAGGGGAAAAAATGAACGAGAATGGAAATATTCACGCGAAAAAAAGGTGAGAAAGGGGCTCTGAATCAACCCTAATGTGCTTATTTGCATTCCATGTGCACAGCAGGCCATTACGCGGCAGTCGGAGTCCCAGGCGTCTGGGTCAGCGCCACCGGCCTCATCACCTACACCCCCACGCCTGATTCTGACCCCAAGTGATGTTATCATTAGCAGGGAGTCGCAATCTGATGTCTGTGCTAGATTGGCCAACATTGAGAAATTGATTGCTAGCTCTGCGGCCGGAAAGGCCCCAGCTAAGAGAAGGCATGTGGCACCGGCTGCGCCGGGTTTTGATTTTGAGGAACATGACTCCTTTAACTGGTCTGATTATTCCCCGCTGGAAGAAGGGGAATTGTTTTCAGAATCTGATGGTTCTGACGATCAGCAGTTTTTGGATGCTGATGCTGGGCAGGAGCGTGGGGATAACGTGGATACCCCCAGACTTTTGGCCCATATTTTTGAGGTTCTTGCTATTTCCCCACCTGCAGAGGCCCCTCAGCAAGAGGGGGAATTATTTTTGGACCACTAAGCCGCGCTTGGAGTTTCCTGATCAGAAACTATTTGGCAAGTTGATTCTTAAGGAATGGGAAAGGCCCAGCCGGCTTCCCGGCGTCCCTCAGGGGTGGGATAGGAAATATCCCTTCCCGGTGGACCCGGTGAAGCGCTGGTCGTCACCCCCAGAAGTCGACCCTCCGATTCTGGGGTTGTCCAACACATTGGTTGTGCACTCACCTGACTCCACCACGCTGTAGGATGGTGAGGACCGTCATCTTGATTAAATGGTGTCACACGCCTTTGCCAGTGTGGGTTCGGCCCTGCGTCCCGTTTGTGATTCCGCACTCTCGGCCGTGGCTACCAGATCTGAAATTAGGGGCTTGTTGAATGGTCCCATTCTTAACCCTGCTAGTGTTGAATTTGCAGCACTTACGTGGTGTGATCTGTTCATGACCTTTGTCTTATCAGCCTCACATATACATGTGTAGTAGAACCTCGGATTTGCTTGTGGCTATATGCCGCTCGGTTTGGTTGCGCCAGTGGGCGGCTGATATGGCGGCTAAGAAGGCGCTTACAGGGCCACCCTTCTTGGGTAGGCGCCTGTTTGGAGATAAATTGGACTCGGGGGCGAAAGGAGGAAAGTTGCCACAGCGCAAGAAGCACCACCGGTCCTTTCGGGGGGCAGGCTCATTTAATCCTTCCTTTCGTGGCTCTCGAGCAAGCAGGGGAGTTGCTTACTCTGCATTCAGAGGTGACTCCTGGGGTAGGGGCAGTGGACGTGCCCGGCCCGGGACTGCTGGGGTACCAAACCCAAGGCTGCTGCCAAACCCTCTCAGCAATGAGGGGGCGCCTAAGGGGGCGGCTAAGGCTCTTCACCCAGGTCTGGACCCGGGAGGTCACAGACAAAGGAGTACCGGCCTCCTCCCAGATTTCTTAGGTCTCGGGTTCCTTTGGACCCCCAGGCCGCGCAGGGGCTGTTATTGGCAATACAAAACCTTCTGGACAGGGGGGTCGTTTGCCCAGTGCCTTCCTCAGGGAGAGGCCGGGGCTATTGCTCCAAGCTTTTTACAGTGCCCAAAAAGGATGACTCCATAAGACCCATTCTGGATCTTAGGATTCTCAACAGGTTCATCAGAACCAGGAAATTTCGCATGGAGACTCTACGCTCGGCCATCAACTCTCTTCATGACGTCCATAGACATCAAGGACGCTTACTCTTCTGGTTTGTGGCTCTCCCTTTTGGGCATAATGGCCCTTTTCAAAGACTAGGGCATTCGCATTGTGCCGTATCTGGACGACCTTCTCATTACGGCATCCTCTCTCAGTCAAGCGGAGCTGGACACCAGGTTGGTGGTGACTATGCTGGAGAGTTTCTGTTGGGTGATCAACTACCCCAAGTCTTCTCTCTCCCCGTCAAGGGAGATTTCCTTTCTGGGCATGAATCTGGATACCATTCAGTCCAGGGTGTTCTTACCTCAGTCGAAGGTGTAGATGGTTCAAGATCTGATACGTCTTCTTCTGTCCCACCCTCGCCCGTCCATCCGGCAAGGGTGGGGTTGATGGTGGCCCCCTTCGAGGCAGTTCCTTTTGCTCAGTTTCACAAGAGGTCTCTTCAAATCCATCTGTTATCGGCTTGGGAACAGATGTTCCTCTGGCCTTGGATCAGTCCTTTGCGATGTCTCCCTTGGTCCGGCAGTCTCTTCAGTGGTGGCTGGAACCGAGAAATCTTCTGAGGGGCAGATCCTTTCTGGCTCCTTGTTGGGAGACGGTCACCAGGGATTCCAGCCTGTCGGGCTGGGGGGGGGGGGGTCAGTTCATCAGTTCCAGGGGCTGTGGGGTCTGGAGGCGCACATCCCCACCAACGTTTTGGAGCTGAGGGCTATTCGGTTGGTGCTGTCGCACTTGACGCATCATCTCCAAGGATTTCCGGTTCAGGTTCGATCAGACTATCGGACTGCGGTCGCTTACATCAGTCACCAAGGAGGGACTCGCAGCGGAGTGCCCTCAGGGAAGTTTCTCTGATTCTTGCATGGGCCGAGAGCAATGTTCCATGTATCTCGGCGGTGTACATTCCAGTAGTGGAGAACATGAAAGCGGACTTCCTCAGCAGGGGGTTCTCTCGCCAAGGGGAATGGTCCCTCAACAACAAGGTATTTCTATCCGTTTGTCACAAGTGGGGGTTCCCGGAGGTGGATCTCTTTGTCTCCCTTCACAACCACAAGCTCCGTGCTTTTGTGTCTTTGTCTCAGGATCCTCTGGCTCTGGCAGTGGATGCCATGTCTCTTGCCTGGCGGGATCTGGGTCTCCTGTATCTTTTTCCCCCCTTCTCTATGGTAGGCAGGGTGGTGCGCAAACTGGTTCAAGAGGGTGTGCCAGCTATACTGGTGGCTCCAAGGTGGTCAAGACAGGTGTGGTTCGCAGACGTCGTGCGGCTGGCGGCTGATCAGTACAGGTTGCCCCTGTTTCCGGATCTGGTCACTCAAGGTCAGCTATGTTACCCCAATTTACAAACGCTGGCTTTGACGGCGTGGCTGCTGAGACCTCCATTCTAAAAGAGGTTTGTCTGATGCTGTGATCCAGACGCTTGTTAGGGCTAGGAAGAAGTTTCCTCTAACATCTACTACAGGACCTGGCGGTCCTATATTGATTGGTGTGAGGCTAGGGCCTTGCCTTGTAGGGTGTTTTCGATTCCCAGAATTTTGGAGTTTCTCCAACATGGTTTGGACCTGGGTTTTCAGCTTAGTACTCTAAAAGGGCAGGTCTCCGCCCTGGCGGTTTTCTTTCAAAGGTCATTTGCTCTTCATCCTTTGGTTAAGACTTTTTTCCAGGGGGTCACTCATGTGCGGCCCCCTCGCAAGCCCTTGTTACCTGTTTGGGACTTGAATTTGTTTTTGTTGGCCCTCCAGGGGCTTCCTTTTGAGCCGGTGCAGGATGTTGCATTTTCTATTCTCACACAAAAGGTTGCCTTAATGGTGGCTACTTCTCTTTTCTGTAGGACGGACGCCTTGTTTGTGGTGCCCTCTGGGCCCAAGAAGGGTTTGGCACCCGTCAAGTCTACCATTAGTAGATGGATACGTCGGGCCTTTGTTGGGGCCTATACTTCCAAGGGGAGGGATCCCCCTTTCCAGATTACTGCTCATTCTACTCATGCTGTTTTCTGGGCTTTTCAGCACCAGGCTTCTGTTGAACAAGTTTGTAAGGCTGCTACTTGGTCTTCTGTTCATACTTTTTCCAAGTTTTATAAGACTGATGTGCGGGCCTCAGCGGATGCTGTTTTTGGCCGCACAGCTCTGCAGGCTGCAGTGGTTAAATTGTGCACTATTCGCTGTTGGGATCCCCACCCTTTTTTGGACACTGCTATTGGATGTCCCACATGTAATTAATACTTCCGAAGCAGGGTGTGAGACATACTTGGAATAATACCATTTTGTGATTACTCACCTGTAAAATGGGTATTATAAGTATGTCTCACACCCTGCTTCGTCCCACCCTGAGTTTTATCTTGGATCCTCTATATGGTGAAACTTTTTATCTCTTAGATTTATTGGCTCTTCCTGGTCCCCTTACTGCTTTCTTATACTGGGGAATGTGTGGGAGGTCCCAGGTATTTATGGACCGGGAGGGGCTTCTTTTTTTCTAGTCATCTCTGCAGAAGTTCGCCCTCTACTGGCTATAACCCACGTGTAATTAATACTTCCGAAGCAGGGTGTGAGACATACTTATAATACCCATTTTACAGGTGAGTAATCACAAAATGGTATTTTCTCCAGCTCTGTGCAGCTGAATGGCCTCCATGGGTTAAGAACAGCCACAGGCAGTGGGGGGCGTCCCACGCTTATCGCAACTGCAGCTAGGATTCCATTCAGCTTCTCAAGCCACACATTAATATACGTGGACAAGGAAGCCGATTGGAAGAGAGGAGGAGAGGTGGATCAGGCAATTAGGGTTTTACACATCAGGGCATCCCAAATCGGGATAGTTGGTCCGAAACGTAATTTCCCAGGGATTGGAGATTCATTGGCCAAAAAGGAATTTGACTGTAGGTCTGCTTTAAATTTAAAATCTGATCAGCGCCCTTGGATGGCGATTATAACCATCTCCTGGCGTTGTACTATGAAACGCTCTCTGGAACACGGGCGCAAAGCAGCTTTTTGTTCATAGAAAGTGGTGATAATCTGCTGAGCGCGGATTTAGCGGCCGCCTAATTATCTGATCGCTTCCTGTGAATAGCTAATCGCAGGATTTCAGGTTATTAGGACGCCGGGGCACTAATCTGCTAATGGCCGCGCTTCACTCCTTCTTCAGCTTCAGCCGCAGCTTAGCACCGCGCAACCGACTTACCTGTATATACTACTATGTGATGACGGATCGCTACTTAAAGGGGAACTCCCCTACTTAAAGGAAATAACTTTTCTTCTCCCATTCAGGTGAAATGAAATGAGAAATCCAGATGAAATCAGAACATTCCTATTGTTAATTTGAAACAAACTACAGCTACAGATTATGACGGATGTTCCCCCTATGATTTGACTATCCTGGGTTTTGGTCCTTGCCCCCGGGGCACCCCGATCGGGGATGCCTTGCAGTGGGAAACCCCCAGGTCAGCGAACAAACTTGCCTCTTCTCTATCCTACGGCGGCTGCTCGTCCAATCAGCGCACTCAGATCTGCTGACGTCCCTTCGTCTAAAGCGAGCGATCTGACAGCCGCATCCCCTGCTAACCCCTAACTGTGAGCATGCGCCCTGCTAGAGGGACAGAGGGGATGCAGCCATGGCTCGCACATGCGCCGTTGGACCGGAAAAGAAGGGAAGTGTAAGGGCGACCTGGGGGGTTTTACACAGTGTGGCATTCCGATTTTTGATGCCCTGGGGGGGGGGGGGGAAATCGAATTTTATAGATTTCCAGGCCAATCGCGGTGGGTTTTGGTCCACTTTAAAGGGGAACTCGCCCGGTAATAACTTCTTTTCTTCTTCCATTCAGACTAAATTAAACAAGAAATCCAGATGAAATCGGAACATTCCTATTGTTATTTAAAAAAAAACTACATCTACAGATTATGACAGATGTTCCCCCTTAAAGTGGACCAAAATTCAGGATTTTGGCTATCCTGGATTTTGGTTCTTGTCCCTGGGGCAACCTGATCGGGGATGCCCCGCTGTCTGAAACCCCTCAGGTTGGCGAAACAAACTCACATGTCCCCGATGGTACAGCGCATGCGTGGCGGCTCGTCCAATCAGCGAGTTCGGATCCGCTGACGTCCCTTCATCTAAGCATAGGTCTAAGGCCATCGGCTACGAGCATGCTGGTGGCCACATCCCCCGCTACCCCCTTACAGGAAGCGTGCCTGCGCCACCCATTCACAAATGCCTGGCTCAGGCACACGCCCTGCTAGAGGGATAACGGGGACGCGGCCGCGGCTCGCGCATGCGCCATTGGATTGGGAAACAAGGAAAATGCATGGAGCGACCGGGGGAGTTTCACACAGCTGGCTGTTACAAATTTAAGTGGAGCTATCATGCTGGACTTAGACGACGTGATGTCATCAGCTCCGAGGGCACTGATTAGATGAGTACCTGCACATGCGCCATAGGACTGGGAAGAAGTGAGTTGCGCTCGACGATCTGGGGGGTCTCACACAGCGGGGCACCCTGGGAAAAAGAACCAAAACTCAGGATAGTCAAGTGTACAAACAAATAACGGTTTTCTTACCCAGTAGACAATAGGTTAATCCTGGTGCACTGCTAAATAAAGGTGTTGAGCATTATATAGAAAAGTGAGTGCTTGGATCTATTTCTACTGCATACCTACCAACTGTCCTTTGTTTGGAGGTACTGTCCCTCTTCTGAGTCCATGTCCCTTGTCCCTCATTGTTCTCATTTGTCCCTCTTTGATATGTAACATGCAGATCTGCAGCAATAAATGATTCATTTGCCTATTCAAAGTATTTCTATTGTTGTAACTGTTACAACCTATACAACATATTACCATCAGGTTATATATAATGACAATGTATCTCCTATCCATCCTTTAATGAGGGGGCGTGGCTTCACCCAATTCCCCAATGAGGAGCGTGGATTTATTTACATATTGTCCCTCTTTGAGGTGTAACGTACAGATCTGCAGCAATAAATGATTCAATTTTCTATTTAAAGTGTTTAGAGTATTTTAACTGTTACAACCTATACGACATATTACCATCAGGTTATATATAATGGCTCTGTAAGGTGTATCCTTTGTATGTGGATGTTGTTAACACTATGGGCGCTGAAGTGGACAGTGAGAGCTCTGTGCAATATGGTGAATTGGATATGTGCAACTACATCTACTGCTGCTACATGTAATATACGTTTCCTGCTATAAGTGATACTGTTACAATTCTGGCTCTAGCGCTTTACTGCCATGTTTTATGTATTGGACACTTTGTCATCCTAAATATTTATTATCTTTTATGTGCAACCGTGGGAGCTGCTTTTTATGAATAGAGCTCCAAATAATGTTGTGTGGACATTATGTATCTTAAAATGAACTTTTTGTCAATTATGAATTAGTGTGCGCACCTAATTGGTCTATTTACACCCCCAATTTACAACCAGGAAGAAAGAGGTCTCCCTTCTTTAGCCTGTTGCCCGCCCCGGGGTAATGACGGGTTGCGCTCAGACATTCTGGCACGCCCCCTATCCGTGTGATTGGCCAGGGAGGGTTGTGAGCCTGACATCATGGCCAGCGCGCCTATAGACTTGCCATGAAGAGAAGTACACCAGAGCCGCTGCTACCACCGGAGCCAGGGGCAGCCCTGGAAAAAGGAGGTAGGTGGGGTTTTTTTGGGAGGGGGGTTCAGCGAAAAATCAACTTGTTACCTTGATTCGGCAGAAATTTCGATTTGGACTAATCAAGTTTTACCCTGAAATTCTAAGCTATTTCCAAGTTGAATTGGTTCGCTCATCCCTAGTGGGTAGCAATAAATGCCATCAAAGTGCTGATCAAAGGGAAGAACAATATTGTTCTAACTCTTTAGGGACCAGCTACATAGAATCTACATAGCTGACATTTTCCACTGATTGAAAAAAAAGTTAATCTCCATCCGGGATCCAGCTGCGGGGGTCCACTCTCCCTCTGGGGCCTCCGATACCTCCCCAGGTCTTCACTGGGGCAGAGAATGCCCCACGCCCCCAGCTTCTGACAGCTCAGCCGGCCTCCGTAGGGAGGGCCTTATGTCATCTCATTCCTCCGGTGTAAAAGACTCCTTCCTGCACTAGAAAGCTGTCAGATGAACGGTGTGATAGATGGAGGGCGGGTGATAGGTGAAGGGTCCCCTGTCCCCGCAATTTGCTTCGCTGATCACTACTGGCTGTCAGAGATCACCATGGGACTTAGGAGCAGAGGTACCGTATTTTTCGCCCTATAAGATGTACCTGCCCATAAGACGCAGCTAGGACTTGGAGGAGGAAAATAAGAAAAAAATATTGTAAACCAAATGTTGCGCTAAAACACCCCCTTTAGGCAGTGTGGCATTCCCCCATCCCTTTCCCCATATAGGCAGTGTGGCATTCCCCTCTCCCATTCCCCATATAGGCAGTGTGGCATTCCCCCTCCCATTCCCCATATAGGCAGTGTGGCATTCCCCCTCCCATTCCCCATATAGGCAGTGTGGCATTCCCCCTCCCATTCCCCATATAGGCAGTGTGGCATTCCCCCCTCCCATTCCCCATATAGGCAGTGTGGTATTTCCCCCATCTCATAGGCAGTGTGGCATCCCCACCTCCCATTCCCATAGACAGTGTGGCATTCCCCCTCCCATTCCGATAGGCAGTGTGGCATCCCCCCTAACTTCCCCATAGGCAGTAGGGCATATCCCCCTCCCATTCCCATAGTGTGACATTTCCCCTCCCATTTCCCATAGGCAGTGTGGCATTCCCCCTCCCATTTCCCATAGGCAGTGTGGCATTCCCCCTCCCATTTCCCACAGGCCGTGTGGCATTCCACCTCCCATTCCGATAGGCAGTAGGGCATATCCCCCTCCCATTCCCATAGGCAGTGTGGCATTCCCCCTCCAATTTCCCATAGGCAGTGCGCCGGCCCGAGAGGCGATGGCGACGCCGGAAGCCAGAACAGGGACAGCAGACAGTGTTTATTTACCCTGCCCGTCTGCCCATTGCTCGGCTGGCCCCTTAGTGGTTGCAGGCAGCGCGGGCGCAAGACTCACTTTTTTTTGTTATTTTTTTACATTCGCCCAATAAGATGCCCAAAAATACTGTAACTAAAGAAAAAAGGCTTTTTTCAAGTTAGACCCTTTGTGAACTATTAAGGGGTCCTTGAGACCCCTATACCAGTCCACAAAGCACAAGGGGCTGGCAAGTCACCTGCAGCAAGTGGGTGACTTTCCAGCCCCATTACATGCCTCCCCAAAGCTCAGAGAGGCAGAAGAGCCCGGGGCCCATGTGGGCTATGCAAGCTGGTAGCATTCAAGGCTGGGGGGGGATTCAATTGAATTGGTTATTATTTAGATAGAGGGAGCCCCACGCTGTTTTTTAAAAAAAAGTGTAAGGGTTTAACCCGCTACTGAGCCAGTTGTAGCACCTGAAATATTCGGACATGGGGGTGGGAGAAAAGAGGGTATTTGCCACTGTGTTAAACCCTCGTGTACACTCGCGTAGTTGGTCACATGCGTTGTTGTCATCCCCAATCACCTCTCTCTGAGCTGTGTGCATACCCAGGGCTGGCGCCAGCGGCACATGCACCAATCATCTTCACTAGTCGACATCAGCATATAACAAATGGAGTGTGAGCCCTGATTGGCCTGTGGCTTATGCATACGCCGTGGGATTGCCGAATGGTGAGTATCTTTTAAGGTCGATCTGGTGGATTTTACCCAGTGGGCCAGCCACTCAGGGCCAAATCGGAATGCCCCAGCTGTAGAGGAGCAATGCCCGGGTGAGACTCCCAAGTTTAACAAGGCAAAATGACTTACCTGATCTGTGTTACCCCACTAGTCTTGCAGCCCATGTGACCTGCAGCAGCCAATTAGGTTCACAGGGTGTATGTGTATTCACGGGGCTGCCACATCTGGGATCCCAGTCCCAGATTTTTACTATGCCCGGCTTTGTTCTGTGCCCGATTTAGGATGCCGCACGATGTGAAATCCCCCAGATCGTCCATAATAACTCCCCTATTTTCAGTCCAACAGTGCATGCGCGGGCTCTCGTCCAACCAGAGCCGTTTGCCGTGACTATGTCATTCCTCAAACAGCTCTGATTTGCTTTAATGGGGAGCTCAGGTGGCTCTACACTGAAAATAATCAGAACAGTTTGCTGCGTTATAAATGGCTCTGATTGGATGGTGCCCTTTGACTGTGAGTGGTTAGTTATTATGGGTGATCTGGGGGAGTCTCACACACTGCCAGCAAAAGATTCCAGGGATGGTCCCCCAAGGTTTTGTTCCTTGTTAAAGGGCTACTCCAGCCAGTATGGCCTGTTTTCTAAGTCAACCCACCCTGCAACCCTACCCGAGCCCTGAGGCGTGGTAGGATGTTACATTAAAAAAGTACTTATCTTCGCCGCAATCCAGCGCGACTCCAGCACCAGATGCAGGTAAATGTTTCATTTTAATGTAACCCCTCAGCCCTGCCTCAGCGCTAGGGAAAGGTGGCAAGCCTGGGGGGGGGGGGGGGGGGACTTACAAAATGGTCCATGCCAGCTGGAGTGGCCCTTTAAGAAACCATGTTGAATTCATTTGCATTACAGTAGGCAAACAAGGATCCGGTTTTACACTTATCCCGGACAATTCCTTTAATGTGGAGCAAAATCCATTCTGGATTCTATGAGACTCCAGGGCAGACATACTCGCTCACCCGGGGCATCCAGATTCAGGATGCCCTGTTGTGTAAACCCCCCAGGTCGCCCAAAAACTCACCTTCTTTTCCTGGTCCAACGGCGCATGTGGGAGCAACAGCTGTCTCCCCACTATCCCTTTAGCAGGACGCTTGACCGCGCCAGGCATTTGTGAATGACCGACGCCGGCACGCTACCTGCATACCTACTAACTTTCAGGGTGGGAAAGAGGAGTAATATGTAAATGAATAATCAATGAATAGGTGGGTGCACACCAATAGTTATGATTTGCCAAAAAGAATTTTATGTTTCATAAAGGATTCAAATGTACCAGAATATACATACAAAATAAATATATACATATATTCAGAAAATCAAGTATGTGGGATATAGTAATTAGTAAATATATAGAAAATAGGATACACTCGTATATGGAAATCCAAGTATGTTCAGCTGAGGGAGCTGTGTGGCACCAAGACACTGAAAATAATGTAGTCACATACAAGGTAAATAAGTGACTGTAGCAAAGTCAAGGAAAAAAAGTTTCTCATTTGTATCAATCAGGTAATATCAAGAAATCCCACTACATAGACAATATATAAATCATCCTGTATCAGAGCATGAGAGAGTTGGACAAAGATCATATCATCCCACCATACTGAAATGAATATGCACTTATACACAGACATGAACCAAGTTGGACATAGATATGACATGCATAACAGAAAATGATCGCTTATTGCATGGTTTACCGACGTTTCGGTTTAGGCCGTTTCATCAGGGTAGCGATAGTATGCTCCCTGGCCGGCCAGTGTGTGCCCGACGCGAGTGGCGCTTCCTGTGGCCACTTGCGGCTTCACATCCGGTGGACGCGTCCCAACCTGAGACGTCAGTGCTGGTTGGCGGAAATGACGTACACCTCGCCCCAGCTTCCGCACATGCTGGTTGTCGGAGGTGACGTCTCGCCACTCGCACTGGATGTCTGCAGGCGCTCGGGGCGCGACACATCGGGCTCCGCAGAGATGGCTGTTTAACATTACAGCTACATAAGAGGAATAGGCATCGTATTAAATAAGGAGCGAAGTCTTGAGGAGGATGTTTCTTCCGGGGGGCAGATGACTTTCTTGCGTATATTTGCATATCTAGAATGAAAATATATACAAAAATTATTAAAAACAAAGTATAATAAGCGATCTTGTATGAGTGATTCCTTTATCTTATTGTACCACATCTCTAAATCATAGTTATAATTTAAGATATCGTATAGTGATGCTTCCATATGATTATAGATCCATACCTTGATGGATCATACAGAGGTTCTCTATTGAGCGAATTATGTTATATATGCAGTTTAGCCCATGATGGTAAGACTTGTATGGGAGACCCAAATGGGATGCCCTCAATATAAGTCTCACCATGTATAATGGGGTCTAATACTTTATGTATCAGTGCTTAGTCTAAATCAGCGGTTCTCAACCTGCGGGTCGGGACCCCGGCAGGGGTCGAATGACCAGAACACAGGGGTCGCCTAAAGCCATCGGAAAATACATATTCCAAGTATGTCACACACCCCGCTTCCAATATTAATGACATATGGGTTATGTCCAGTAGAGGGCGAACTTTTGCAGAGATGACTAGAAAAAAAGGAAGCCCCTCCCGTTCCATAAATACCTGGGACCTCTCACACAATCCCCAGTAATCGTCTCTGCAGACGGCGAGCAAATCAGAAGATGGCCATCTCCTTCCTTACAGGTAAGCCGGGGTCACACCCGGCAATCTATTGCCCTATTTCTGCCCGGACCGAATTAAATTTAAACTCCTATGCCTCCCAGCCTTGGCTGCAGGTCCGGATGAGGGTAGGCTGCAGGTGTAATTTAGGAGCCATGCTCCACCGTGAGACCCCATATCAAGGGGTAGGCGGTTTACCAGGTTGGTGACCCTGGTTTGGGATGCCCCGTCCCGTTATCCCTTCACTTCTGGTTAGTATGGGGTCCCCCCCTTTTTTCCGTGTCTCCCTGTTCCCCTCAGGCGGGGGGGGGGGGGGGGGGTAGGGGGGACCGGCTGGTCCCGTTATTGGTTTGTCTCTGTCTTTTACTTTATTAGTATGTGTATGTGTGTGTGTGCTTGTACTGCGGAGGCTGCCCAGGATGCGGCGTTGGCCGCTCGTGGGACGCCATTGCAGCGGGGAGAGCTTCTCCCCCTCTCTTCTGTTTGAGCAGGGGGCGGGGCCGGGCGATCGGCGCGTCCGCGGCCGGCCCGCCCCCCTGTCTATGGCGCCTATTGCGGCGCCCAGCTATTGGCTGGGATCCGCGTTGCTTGGGCTGATTGGGAAGGGGCGGAGCCAGACACGGCGCGCAATCCGCGCTGGCCCGCCCTTCTTCCTCCTCCTGTCTTCTGCCTCGGTGCCATTGCCATTCCCTGGACGGTGAGTGTCCTGTGGGGTTTTTCGTGCCTTTAATTATGCCTTGTACCCCGTTATAGCACCGGGGGCTACTGTTTTAACGCATTGTTATCCATAAAGCATGCATTATGTGTCTGTGTGTATATATATATATATATATATATATATATATATATATATATAATCACATTGGATATATATATATAATTTTTTATATAGCAAATCTTATTAGCTTGTGTGTGTGTGATCTTTGTGTCTTTCAGGAGGACTCCGTTCCTATTAAAAAAAAAAAAAAAAGGGGGTTCTCCCAGTCCTGGGTCCCTTGCATAAATTGGGTTTTTACAAATCCTCCCACTAGTGGACTTAAGGGGCATCCCGGGTAGCTTAATAGCGTAATTCCCTTTGGTCATTGCGACTACCATAAAAAACACCATATGGAGGCAAGCCCGACAGTGTGTGGGTTGTGGGGTATCCCTTACGGGGGATAATGTACTGATTTGCATACCATGTGCTCAGCAGGCCATAACGCGGCAGTCTGGGTCCCAGGCGTCTGGGTCAGTGCCGCCGCCCTCATCACCTACTCCACCCCGCCTGATCCGTACCACAAGTGACACTAGCGGGCAGTCGCTATCTGATGTATGCGCTAGATTGGCCAACATAGAGAATTTGATTTCTATCTCTGCGGCCAGAGAGGCCCCAGCTAAGAGGAGACATTTGCCACCGGCCGCGCCGGTTCTGGGTTTTGAGGATTATTATTCTCTTGACTGGTCTGATTATTCCCCACTTGAGGAGGGGGAATGGTTTCTGGATCTGATGGCTCTGAGGATCAGCAGTTTTTGGATGCTGATGCTGGGCAGGAGCATGGGGATGCCGTGGCTACCCCCAGGTCTCTGGCCCATTTATTTGAGGTGCTGGCTATTTCTCTTCCGGCGGAGTCCCTTCCGCAGAAGGGAGAATTTTTTGGGACCTCTAAGCCTCGATTGGAGTTCCCAAATCAGAAGCACTTTGACAATCTGATTGTCACGGACCGGGTGGAGCGGACTCGGGTGTGGATCCGCTTTAACTGTGGAACCGATGGCGGGTACCGTGTCAGGGGAGCGGAGTCTAAGAGGCCACCGGTATTCACCAGAGCCCACCGCAAGGCAGGTTGGTCTTGTGCGGCGAGTGACCCCCAGGTCGCTACCCCCTAACAGCGGCCCAGTCCCACAGTCAGCCGAGGTTCAGTGAGGTACACAAGTGGCAGGCAAAAAGGCGTAGTAAGTACAGGCAGAGATCGGGGCTGGCAGCACAGGTTCGCGGTAAAGGTGAGTAGCCGAGGTCGGGGCAGGCAGCAAAGGTTCAGAGTCGGGGACAGGCAGAGGTCGGTACACGGGTGAGCAATCCAAGAATGTCTGACTTTCAACAAACATGGAGAGACCAAGATCCGGCACTGAAGGAAGGAAGTGCCTGTTTAAATAGGGGAAGATGATGCAAGATTGGATGACATAAACACCAATCAGTGCTGTAAAGGCCCTTTAAATCTCAGGGATCCTGTGCGCTCGCCCTCTAGTGGACGGAGACTTGTGCGCATGCAAGGAGGAAGCACTGGGGGAAGGGCGGCAGCTGGAAGCAGCCCCGAGGGAAGATGGATGACGGCTGCATGCAGCCATGGAGGTAGGTGAAATGCTGTGAGACGGGCGTGCAGCGCTCGCCCTAACAGTACCCCCCCCCCCCCCCCTTGGGCCTCCCCTTCTTCTTGGGACCAAGAAAATCTGAGATGAGACTACGGTCTAGAATATTCTCTTCGGGCTCCCAAGATCTTTCTTCAGGTCCACAGCCTTCCCAGTCGACCAAGAAATATCTTTTTCCTCTGGAGAGCTTAGAAGCCAGAATCTCCTTCACTGAAAAGGTATCCTCGGTGCCCGAGATTGGGGCAGGCACCAAAGTTTTTGGAGAGAATCGATTGACAATAACTGGCTTCAACAGAGAGACGTGAAAAGAATTGGGAATTCGCAGTGAAGTCGGTAGGTGAAGCTTATAGCAAACTGGATTGATCTGTTGTTTGATCTTGTATGGCCCCAAGTAACGGGGGCCCAATTTGTAGCTAGGAATTTTGAAGCGGATGTATTTTGCCGACAGCCACACCTTATCTCCTGGAGAATAAACAGGCGGAGCTCTTCTCCTTTTATCAGCGCTAACCTTCATGCGGGCGGAAGCTTGACAAAGGGAACGCTGTGTTTCTTGCCAGATGGTGGAGAAATCCTGTGTGAGATTGTCCACGGCGGGCACTCCGGAGGACGTGGATAAAGGCAATGGCGGAAGGAGTTGACGGCCGTACACCACCAAAAACGGGGACTTCCTTGTGGACTCAGAATCCTTAAAATTATACGAGAATTCCGCCCAAGGCAACAGATCGACCCAATCGTCTTGACGCGCTGAAACAAAATGCCGAAGATAATGCCCGAGAATCTGGTTGACTCTTTCCACCTGGCCGTTAGACTGGGGATGATAAGCGGAGGAAAAGTCCAGTTTAATTTTCATTTGTTTACAAAGAGCTCTCCAGAACTTGGACACAAACTGCACACCTCTGTCAGACACAATATGTGTAGGTAGACCATGAAGTCGAAAGATATGCTTCAGGAAGTATTTTGCCAACAGAGGAGCTGACGGGAGACCGGGCAAAGGAACAAAATGCGCCATCTTAGAAAACCTATCCACTACCACCCAAATTACAGTATTGCTATGCGAAGAAGGGAGGTCGGTAATAAAGTCCATAGCAATGTGTGTCCATGGGGTATCTGGAATAGGAAGTGGGTGGAGTAGGCCAGCAGGTCTTTGGCGAGGGGTTTTGTCACGAGCGCAGGTGGTACAGGCCTGAACGAATTCGGTCACATCCTTTTCAAAAGAAGGCCACCAATAATATCGAGAAATGATAGAACAAGACTTCCTGATACCGGCATGGCCGGCTACATGGGAAGAATGCCCCCATTCTAATATTTTGCGACGTTGGCGGGCTGGCACAAAGGTCTTTCCCGGCGGTGCTTGTACAAGAGTAGCGGGGGCAGAGTGGACAAGGCGTTCAGGCGGGATGATATGTTGTGGAGTGGATTCAACACCAGAGATGTCAGAGGAGCGAGAAAGGGCGTCTGCCCTGATGTTCTTAGCGGCTGGCCGGAAGTAGATTTGAAAATCAAATCGAGCGAAAAACAACGACCAACGAGCTTGTCGTGGATTCAATCGCTGGGCAGTTTCTAAATAAGATAGATTTTTGTGATCAGTATAGATGGATACTTGATGGGCAGAACCTTCTAAGAGGTGTCTCCACTCCTCCAACGCCAACTTGATGGCGAGTAACTCCCGATCTCCGATGGAGTAATTCCTCTCCGCTGGCGAAAAGGTCTTCGAAAAGAACCCGCAGGTGAGAATTCTGCCAGTAGACGATTTTTGAGTGAGCACCGCTCCGGCTCCAATGGAGGAGGCATCTACTTCTAGGGCGAAAGGCCGAGATGGATCTGGCCTAGACAACACTGGTGCAGAGGAGAAGGCCTTTTTTAGAGCAATGAAGGCCTCTTCAGCCTGAGGAGGCCAAGACTTCGAATTGGCGCTCTTCTTTGTGAGGGTCACAATAGGCGCCACTACAGTGGAAAAGTGAGGAATAAACTGGCGATAGTAATTGGCGAAGCCCAGAAAACGTTGAATAGCTCGCAGGCCAATAGGACGGGGCCAATCCAGAACTGCTTTCAACTTGCTGGGGTCCATCTGAAGGCCACGAGCTGAGACAATATATCCAAGAAAGGGTAAGGCGGTTTGATCAAATAGACACTTCTCCAGCTTGGCGTAAAGATGGTGTTGACGGAGACGAGACAGGACTTGCCGGACATGACGGTGATGTTCTTCTAGATTAGATGAAAAGATGAGTATATCATCCAAATATACAACAACACAGGAGTAAAGCAAGTCCCGAAAAATGTCATTTACGTATTCCTGGAATACAGCGGGTGCATTGCAGAGACCAAAGGGCATCACTAAATATTCGAAGTGGCCATCGCGGGTATTGAAGGCGGTCTTCCATTCATCGCCCTCATGTATACGTATCAAATTATAGGCTCCCCTCAGGTCAAGCTTGGTGAAGACCCTGGCCCCACGCAGTCGGTCAAATAATTCGGCAATCAAGGGCAAAGGGTATCGATTTTTAACGGTAATCTTATTGAGGCCGCGGTAATCAATATAAGGGCGAAGAGAGCCATCTTTCTTCGCCACAAAGAAGAACCCTGCGCCTGCCGGAGAGGAAGACTTCCGTATGAACCCTTTATGAAGATTTTCTCGAATATACTCCGACATGGCTTGAGTCTCAGGAGCCGAGAGAGGGTAAATTCGGCCACGAGGAGGAGTGGTACCCGGTAGGAGGTCTATAGGGCAATCGTAGGGGCGATGAGGCGGAAGTACCTCCGCTTGTTTCTTGCAGAATACATCAGCATAGGTCTGGTAGATCTCAGGCAAGCCAGGTAATGGTGCTGAAGCAGGAATAGGTCGAACAGGAACAGACTTCAAGCACTTCTTAAAGCACGCTGCACCCCAAGTCTTGATATCACCGGTGGTCCAGTCAAGCGTGGGATCATGACGTTGGAGCCAAGGAAGGCCTAGAAGAATCTGAGAGGTGCAATTAGGGAGGACGTAGAACTCAACATTCTCTTGATGGAAGAGTCCAATTTTTAATTGGAGGGGAACGGTGCGATAGCGCACAGTACAGTCCAGCCTATCACCATTGACTGAGGCGATAAATAAGGGTGTAGCAAGGCGATTCACAGGGATATTATGTTTATTGATCAAGGCAGCCTCTATAAAGTTCCCTGAAGAACAAGAGTCCAAAAAGGCGGTTAAATTCAGGGATGTGGAAGGTGAGATGGAAAGTTGAACAGGAACAGTGAGCCGTGGAGAGGAGGCACATACACCCAGGGACGCCTCTCCCACCACCACTAGGTGCGCCCGTTTCCCTGACGTGGAGGGCGAATAGGACAGTCCTTCAAAAAATGCTCAGAACCACCGCAGTACAGACAAAGGTTCTCGTTCCTTCTGCGAGTTCTCTCCAATTGGGTCAAACGGAATCGATCGACCTGCATGGCCTCCTCACTGGGAGGTACATGTGCAGACAAAGGATTTTGAAATACTGGAGCAAAACGGGATGCCCTCCTAGGGCGCTGAGAGTCTCTTTCTTGGCGGAATTCTTCACGCCTCTCAGCAAAGCGCACATCAATGCGTGTGGCCAGATGGATGAGTTCAGTGAGAGATGAAGGCAAGTCACGAGCCGCAAGAGCATCCTTAATTTTACTAGAAAGTCCTTTCTTGAAGCAGGCACACAAGGCCTCATTGTTCCAAGACAATTCGGAGGCTAGAGTGCGGAACCGAATGGCGTATTCACCAACGGACAACTCGCCCTGGACCAAGTTCAAAAGGGACGATTCAGCAGATGAAGCCCGGGCAGGTTCCTCAAAGACCTGGCGAAACTCTGAGACAAAGGTGTTAATACTGGAAGAGACAGGGTCATTGCGATCCCACAAGGGAGTGGCCCAGGCCAAAGCCTTTCCAGAAAGCAAACTGATGACAAAGGCCACCTTAGCTCGTTCAGTGGGAAATTGATCCGCCAACAACTCCAAGTGCAGGGAACATTGGGCAAGGAACCCTCGGCATAACTTGGCATCCCCATCATATTTAGCCGGCAAGGAGAGACGGATTCTGGCAGAAGATGTTACCGGGGGCTGTGGCGGTAATGCTGGAGCCGGTGATGGAACTTGCTGTTGCTGAATCGTTAAAAATTGCTGCATCATGGCAGAGAGTTGATTAATCTGGCGGGACTGCATAGCTACTATAGCAGGCAATTCAGTGGCATCCGGCAGCGGTACCTCAGCGGGATCCATGGCCGGATCTTACTGTCACGGACCGGGTGGAGCAGACTCGGGTGTGGATCCGCTTTAACTGTGGGTACCGTGTCAGGGGAGCGGAGTCTAAGAGGCCACCGGTATTCACCAGAGCCCACCGCAAGGCAGGTTGGTCTTGTGCGGCGAGTGACCCCCAGGTCGCTACCCCCTAACAGCGGCCCAGTCCCACAGTCAGCCGAGGTTCAGTGAGGTGCACAAGTGGCAGGCAAAAAGGCGTAGTAAGTACAGGCAGAGATCGGGGCTGGCAGCACAGGTTCGCGGTAAAGGTGAGTAGCCGAGGTCGGGGCAGGCAGCAAAGGTTCAGAGTCGGGGACAGGCAGAGGTCGGTACACGGGTGAGCAATCCAAGAATGTCTGACTTTCAACAAACATGGAGAGACCAAGATCCGGCACTGAAGGAAGGAAGTGCCTGTTTAAATAGGGGAAGATGATGCAGGATTGGATGACATAAACACCAATCAGTGCTGTAAAGGCCCTTTAAATCTCAGGGATCCTGTGCGCTCGCCCTCTAGTGAACGGAGACTTGTGCGCATGCAAGGAGGAAGCACTGGGGGAAGGGCGGCAGCTGGAAGCAGCCCCGAGGGAAGATGGATGACGGCTGCATGCAGCCATGGAGGTAGGTGAAATGCTGTGAGACGGGCGTGCAGCGCTCGCCCTAACACTGATTCTTATAGAATGGGAAAGGCCTAGCCGGCTTCCCGGTGTTCCTCAGGAATGGGATAGAAAGTATCCCTTTCCGGTGTAAGCGGTGAAGCGCTGGTCATCCCTTCATGAAGTCTATGCGCCCGTTCTGGGATTGTCCAACACATCTGTTGTGCACTCTCCAGACGCCACCACGCTAAAGGATGGTGAGGACCGACGTATTGGTCAAATGGCATGTCATGCATTTGCCAGAGTAGATTCGGCCTTGCGGCCTGTTTGTGCTTCAGCGCTCATTGCTGTGGCCACCAGGTCTGTGATTAGGGGCCTGTTGAGTGGTTACCAGCTTAACCCGGCCAGTGATGAATTGGCAGCGCTTACGCTGTGTGAATTGTTCATGACCTTTGTCTTATCTGCTTTGGATGACACAATAGGTATGTGTAGCAGAACCTCGGCGTTGCTGGTGGCTATTCGCCGATCGGTCTGGCTGCGCCAGTGGGTGGCTGACACTGCGGCTAAGAAGTCACTTACAGGGCTACCCTTCCGGGGTATGCGGCTGTTTGGAGATAAATTGGATTCGGTAGCGAAAGGAGGAAAGCTACCACAATGCAAGAGGCAGCGTCGCTCCTTTCGGGGGGAAGGCTCCTTTAATCCTTCCTTTCATGGTGCCAGAGCAGGCAGAGGAGCTGCCTGCTCTACTTTCGGAGGTGACTCTTGGGGCAGAGGCAGAGGACGCGCCCGTCCTGGACCTGCCTGGGGTTCCAAGCCCAAGCCCACGGCCAAGCCAGCTCAGCAATGAGGGGGCGCCCTCACCCTTGCGGGTGGGGGAACGGCTGCGGCACTTCACCCTGGTCTGGGCCTGGGAGGTCACTGACAACTGGGCCTTGGAAGTGGTCTCTTCCAGGTACAGGTACGGGCTGCAGTGCAAAATACTCTGGACATGGAAGTCATATGCCCGTTGCCTCTCTCTGGGGGAGGCCGGGGCTATTATTCCAACCTTTTTGCTGTGCCCAAAAAGGATGGATCCATAAGACCCATTCTGGATTTGAAGCTTCTCAACAGGTTAATCAGAACCAAGAAGGAGCATGGAGACTTTGTGCTCAGCCATCAATTCTCTTCGTCAGGGGGACTTCATGACGTCCATAGACATCAAGAATGTTTACCTTCATGTGCCGATCAGTGGAACAGGACAAGATTAGCAGTCTCACTGCGCAAGGAGGACACGCACATGCGTGGTTAGCGGATCTGTCCATTCCGGCCCTTTACTTTGAAAGACACAAGGACAAGGTGGTCTTTCGCTTTAAGTCAGATTTCCTTCCTAAGGTGGTTTCTGCCTTTCATCTTAATTAGGAGGTGGTTCTCCCTTCCTTGTGTCCTAAGCCTAGCAATGACAAGGAGAGGGTCTTGCACTCTTTGGATGTGTTTCGTTGTGTGAAGTAATTGGAATATTGGAAGCGGGGTGTGTGACATACTTGGAACAATACCATAGCAGCGGACAGAAGCCGGAGGACAGAAGCCTAGGGGGCAGAGAGGCAAGAGAGCCTGCGAGACAGCCTTTTGTAAAAAAGGTTAATAATGTAAAAACACCATAAACACAATACTGTGTAAGTGTAAGGTGCTTTGTGTGTAATCATTACACAGTACACAAAGCAGCTTACACTTACACAAAGCACCATACATTTACACAGTGTCTTATACTATAAGAGACACTATAAGATGTAGTTCACACTGTTCCCAAATGTATATTTATCTCCCATATCTCCCACTATTTTCCCATATTCTGAATGAGGAAACTGCTGAAATCAGCGGTTTCCGGCATTGAATCCGCCTCCTGTTGATTTCATTGTGAGTGCAGCGGATTTTGTGAAAGAGAGCTCCCGAGAATCTCGAGTTACCACCCAATCCGCCGCAGCCTCCTATTAATTTCAATAAGAGGCGGAGAAATGACAGTTTCCGACACATGCTATGCCATGGTGAAATGTTATTTATCGGAATTAGTAATAAATATTTCTCAACATATAACTAAATATTGTTTTTGTGATTAATCACTGTTTAAATTATGTTTGATTTTTAGCAATGAGAATACATAATGCATATTAGGTATTTATTAGGTATTTCCGAACCATAACTGTAGCAAAATTACAGTTTTGAAGTAGCCACCAAAATTATTTTTCGGTTTGGGGTCACCGCAACATGATGAACTGTATTGCGGGGTCACGGAATTAGAAAGGTTGAGAACCACTTCTCTAAATATTGGATGTCAAGATCATAGGAGGACCAATTAAGTGATGGTGGCCACATGGGATGCCCCCAGGTAAAAATCTGAGTTCTGTTTACACTGTGTATAATGTATAGCACCTAGTGTTATATAAATGGTGCATAATATAGCTCTTCATTGAGACCTTTGGGGACCCTTGTGTCAAGAGTAAAAATCCAGTCTAGTTCTCGTCTTAGAAGGGCCTTATCCCTATCACCCCCTTTTCTCGCTACTGGTTGGTGGTCTATGGCCATAAAACGTAATTGGGAAGTTTGGTGCCCCATTTGCATAAAGTGACGGGCAACTGAAGACTCTATATCACCTCGCCTTATTGCACTCCGATGTTCGCTAATCCGAACTTTCAATGTTCTCTTTGTTTTTCCCACATAGATTTTGCCACATGGACATTTTAAGAGGTACACTACATAGGTTAAATTGCAGTTCAAAAAAATTTATTATTTTCTTACAGTCTGGGATTACTGAGGGATATAATCCTGGGAAAGTAGCCCCCTAATTACTCGCACTTTACCTTGTTGTTGGTGTGCCGACCATATTGATTAATCTTAATATGTAAATGAAGCCCCACCCCTCATTGAAGGATGGATGAAGCCAAACCCACCTCATTGAGGGATGGATAGGAAATAGATAGTAATAATTATAACAATAGAAACATATTGAATAGTCGAATTTATCATTTATTGATGCAGATCTGTGTGTTACACCTCAAAGAGGGACAATATGTAAGTGAAGCCACGCCTTTCATTGAGGGATTGATGAAGCCACGCCCCCTCATTGAGGGATGGTTAGGAGATAGGTTGTAACATTTACAACAATAGAAACACTTTGAATGCAAATGAATCATTTATTGCTGCAGATCTGCATGTTACACCTCAAAGAGGGACAAATGAGAACAACGAGGGACATAGACTCCAAAGTGGGACAGTACCTCCAAATCAGGGACACTTTGGAGGTATGGTTAAAGGGAAGTGGGGGATGCGGCCGCTAGCATGCTCGGATCCTCTCGCCTTAGACAAGCTCTAGGATGAAGGGCTCAAGTGAATCCAAGCGCGCTGATTAGACAAGAGGCTGCGCATGCGCCATAAGACCGAGGAAGGGTGAGTGAGATTGGGCGACCTGGGGGTTTCACACAGCGGGGCATCCCCGATCAGGGTGCCCGGTGGGGCAGAGATCAAAACCCAGGATAGTCAACTTCAATGACTGCCATTAAAAAAAAATGGGTTGGGTGCTTCATCGATACAGGCCGATGTGTGGGTGTGTCAGTTTTTATAAGCGGCTCCGTGCTAAACGTTTGATGGAGCGCTTCCTCCGCGGCCGAGGTGAGCGGAGTAAATGAAGCACAAAGGGAAACATGACTCGTTCATCTGACTTACAATGTCATTGTGACGGCGCCTGATGAATGGCTGATGATTACTAAATGCTTCTTTAAAAGTTTCACTTTATGAAAATCAAATTACAGCCCAATGATTATGTAGATTCTGGCAGCTCTCCACCGCTCCCCACCACCGCCACCACCCGCTACTGCGCCCGCTCCCACCACCACCCGCTACTGCGCCCGCTCCCATCCGCCTCATCTGTCGCCTTTTCATTCTGCAGAGACTCTCCGGGGAAGCTTCCAAGCTCACCTCCGACTGGCACAGGAAAAGTTCCAGGATTATTTGTTACTTATTAGAGTATTATAGAGCCATCATATTGAATGGTGCTGTCGGGCCGGATTATGAGGAGGGCCCCCGGGGTCTCCACCACTTTCCCTGCAAAGGGGGCCTCTACCAACCTTTGGCTTATGGTCTGGTCCAGGAAGGAAAAAAAGCAGCCTGATGAAGTGGGTGATGTGCCCACGGAATGCGTGGCTCCTGGTGCGGTAGGCAGTGGAGAGACTTCACACATGTTATTTTCATGATACTTTGGTTTTATTTCTGGTGATGTTTTTTGTGATAGATTTGTGATTTAATTTCTTGATTGCTATTGTGATATACATCAGTGGTTCCCCTTTGGGATGCCTAATAATATATACAGGTGATTATATTTTCATATCATTCTTTAATTGGTGAATAGAGTAGATTGATATGTTTATGAGTTGCTATGGTTGGGAATATTAATTCTTAATTGATTGTTTGACTAGGAGCACTTGCACTTTATAAATATGGGATTTTATAGTGATCCGGATCATAGGCAGGATTTGCACATGCTCAGTTGCACTGTTGGAACACTTTGTTGAATGATTTAGCACATATATATTCAGGCACTTGATATCAATAAGTGTGGTGAGACTCTCCCCATCGCCTACACACCTTTATGTTGGTTTGTCCTGTGTTATTGTCCCATTTATGTGTTTTTTAAGGGATTTTAATATGTTGAGTGTATTGTATGTAGTGATTATAAATTCTTAATTATTAAAAATGTATATTTATGAGTTGAGAGTGTGAGAGTGCCTCCCTACTTGCCTTTATTTGTTCATGGTCTGGTCCAGGAGGCTTTTCAGTCTTTGGTCTGAAGGGCCGGAGGGCCAGCAAGCCTTTTTTGGCCTGGGCAAGCCTTTTTAGTTTATGCGAATCCGCAGAAAAAGCCACCACAGGGAAGGATGGAGAGTCTAGAGCAGCAGCAAAGCCGCCACCAGCAACGCTACAGTGATGGGTGCAGAGCTGTCACTGCACATAAGCCACCAAGCACAGCCGCTGGCAGCTCAATGCAGGGAACCAGCCGGGCGACTTCACTACCCCCCACCCAGAATGGCAAAGCAGGAGTTCCCGAGCAGCACGCACCCGCACAAGGGGGGCACAAGGGAATCGATCTGACGTTCCAGTAAGTAGGCGGGTGCCAGACAACCACCAGTTACTTGGCTGGACTATTATTTTAAAAGAAAAAAAATATTGTATCTGGGGCCTCCACCACACTTAACCCGGCCCTGGACGCTGTACAATGTAGAAATTACAGACAAACGAAAAAAAATAATAACCTTGTAATAGTTGGTTATGGGTCTGATGGAACAGCAAATACCTACTCACACTGGAATAAATTAGTAGTTGAGGGCCCTGACATAGTCAGCTTACTATATAATGGATGGAGCAATCCATAAAGCGGAACAAAACCCTGAAATTCCAGCCCTGGATTCTAAAAGATTCAGCCACTCCATAGCCGCTCACTGGCTATAATGAGGCATCGACCGCTTCAAAAAAGGATTAGATGCTTATTTATAAGAAAATAACATTAACAGTTACTATTAGATTTTATCAGTAAAAGTAAATAAATAAAAAATAACTTCCCCTACCCCAACACCCTTGGTTGAACTTGATGGACATAGGTCTATATTCAACTGTATTAACTATGTAACTATTTATGTAAATATATTCCTCACACTATTGAATCGATTTCCCTGAAATACAGAGTGAATTCTGATTCGGATAAATCATACCACTCATCTCTAATAGCGACTGAGCGGTTGCGCCCCATTCTTTGATGCTCACTCTAGTCTCGCGAATAATCTGTCTCGCGCAAGCCATCGGCATTTTGTTAAACGCTAATGGGGTGAATGAGAGCAGAGACAATGCAGCGGGCAACAAACTCTACACTATGACATATTTCATTTTCTTTTTTTTTTTTTCAGAAGCATCTTTCTAAAAAAGAAAACTTCAGATGACTTTTTAATGTGCCCGTTAATTGTGACTGCCTGAGTGCGGCTGAGCAAATAGGCTCATGCATAATGGGCACAAAGAACGCAGCTGGTTATTAACGATGGGAATGTGCCGCAGCTTATTAGTCATTGTAAAAATTACATAATATCTATTAAGATTAATTATTTGTACATTGTGTGTGATGGCAGCATTTAGGCACAATTGTATTTCTGGAAAGATAATTAACTCATTAGTATGTCTAACCCATTCTGTTAATGAAACAAACTCGTAGGATCGTTTTATTGAGGTTCTATTAGAAACCGACTGGAAGATAAAAAAAAAAGTCTTTTTTATCTCACGCCAGCTATAAATTACACATGGCGTATTATCTCGCCCATTCGCAATAGGGTCCCTAAATGCTAATGTCACGGACAATGCGCCTCAACATTATTAGAAAGCTAATACAGTTTCGCAGAGTTTGGGTAATGCTAATGATGTCAATGGCTCTTGTAATTTGGTCCAAACTTAGCCAAGTAATGTTCTCAAAGTGGGAACTTCCTTACGTTTCTATTATGATAACATCAGTCTAATATAGGTTTTATCAAACAAAAAATTTCAATACTTACCAGGGCTTTTGCAGTATTCGTCCGCCAAAGCTAATCCTGTTACACTAGAGTGTCAGATATATGACTCGAAACGCAAAGTGGATGTGAGGATATATAAAATAAATGACCAGATAAAAATATGACCAAAACTATAGTTAATCTTAGGATGTCATAACACACCTTGCCTATTAGATGTATGCTAGTACATTTGTCTAGAGATACCAACAGGAAGTCATTTACATATCACAGGACAGGAGAACAAGCCATTTTACTGCTCGGCGACTACCTAACTACAGACCTTTTGGCTGAATCAAGTGACACCTCCACATGGGCTAATTGACATCTACTTACTACAAAGCCGTGAATGAGACATTTGCTGCACACCTCTCTTCGAAAGAAAGTATACATTAAAGCATAACTTTTAACGATGTAACTCCCCTGAGACCAAATTGGCTGTATCCAGCATGCTGCCAGCCCCAATAACCAGTTTAAAAATGAGAGAGATGGCACAGATGACATGACATGCCGGGGGATAGCTTCTATTAAAGGAGCACTATCGCGAAAAAATGGCCCAATGATAAAAATCTATATAGATATGCTGGATAGCGGGATGAGAGGTCACTTATACACCTAGCATCAGGAAATATACAGCCAGCCCCATTTTTTTATTTTATTGGAAGGAAAAGGACATCCGTGGTGACAGGCTCTGTCACCCCTCATAGACTAAACCTGTAACCCCTGGATTTTATTCCTACCAGGGGAAGAAAACCACAAGCTTGGCAGGAGTTTTATTTATTTCCGGTGTATGAGTGACCCCTCCTCTCATAGCTAATGTGTTTATATGGATTTTTCATATTACACAATTTTGCGATAGTGCTCCTTTAAGTAAGCTGTTATCATCACTTTCCGTGTATCCCTCACAGCAGGACATTCTCTTAATAAGAGCTAAAGGATTTCTGTTTATTTTACAAGCATCTTGCCAAAGATTTATAAAGTGGTCTTCTTTGTGCTAACCCGCTTAACATCAGGAGAGACATTGTACATGTGCTAAATCTTGTGCCCTGTATGCTTGCCTATCGCTACTAGTGCCTGTGTAGGGGTGTGAGATCACTTTACAATCAGTAAATCAGGGTGTGACTTAGCTGTATAGTCAGAACCCAGGCCCTTATGGTGTGATTGGGTGTAGTAACTGTATAAGGAGAGATCTTAGCTCGAGATCTATGTGTGTTTGTGGTGTCTGACTATTTAGGGCCAGTGGTGGTGGCTTTTCCAAAGACCTGTGTGTGTGGGTAAAACGATTGTAGGAAGTGCAATCATAATCATGTCTGGATCAGAACGTCAAGCCTTCTTGATTCATGACAGTGGGCGCATTGATGCTTGCATTCCACAAAGGATTCTATACCCGGAAGTGTCTGTCAGCCCTACATGGGAATGTTTGCCTGAATGTGCGCATAACGTTCGCAAACCACTCTCAAAGGCGGGGCTCATCCATTGTCCATTGCTTTACTCCTGGATCTGGATTCTGTAACCTGTGATCAAGTAAATTTGTATTGTATTGACCCTCGTATTGACCTTCGTTGGTGCCCTCGACTTTGTTTCTGACCACTGTTCCTTCTCTGCCTACCTTCTGCTTGGCCATTGTTGTGATCCTTTGCCGACCTTCTGCTAGTCTGACTACCCCTTTGCCTCTTCGTCTTTTCCAGAGCACGACCCTGGTAGTGTCACCATGCGAGGACAGACTGGGCCCTGGTGGGCTAATCGCTAACCTTGGTCATGCATTTCCTGCACCTGGAGCTCCACCCTGATATTTTTTTCCAATCAGGAGCACTGCCACACTGCTGCTCCTATTGGACAGGCCGTATCATAGAATCTACAATTCCACTCCACTCCACAAGTTAATTTCAACAAATGCCACTGATAGCAATACCCCAAGTATAATACTCAACAAGCTAAACATGGATATCATCCAAGAAAGACTAAATCATTTAAATGTGAATAAGACTGCAGGACCGGATGGACTTCACCCAAGAACTCACCTCAGTTATCTCATGACCCCTGTTCTTGGTCTTTAAAGACTCACTAAAAACTGGTATATTGCCAAGGAATTGGTGCAAGGCAAATGTGGTTCCCATTTTTGAAAAGGGCTCTAGGTCTTCTCTGGTTAACTACAGACTTGTAAGTTTAACATCCATTGTCGGAAAATTGCTTTAGGGGCGATTAAGGGACTACATACACGAATCATATATCTATAATATTATAAGGGACAACCAACACAGTTTTAACTAAGGACAGAAGCTGCCAGACTAACCTGAGTGGCCTCTATGAGGAGGTGAGTAGAAGCCTGGAAAGAGGGGTGGCTGTGGATCTGGGGTCTCTGGATGGTGCAGCATGACACTGTCCCCCATAGATGCTTATTGGGGAAATTGAGATCTTAAGGGTTAAAAAATACATTTTGTAACTGGATTGAAAACTGTCTGAAGGATGGTGTGCAGAGAGTTTTGGTTAATAATACCTACTCTGAATGGTCCCCGGGTGTAAACGGTGTACTCCAGGGTTCAGTGCTGGGCCCACTATTATTCAACTTGTTATAAATGACATAAAAGATGGAATTAATGACACTGTCTCTATTTTTGCAGATGACACAAAGATATGTTGCACAGCGCAGTCTATTGAAGATGGTCACAAGCTTCAGGCTGACTTGGACACTTTGAGTGTCTGGGCTCACACTTGGCAAATTAAGTTCAATGTGGAGAATTGTAAAGTGATGCACTTGGGGTCTAACATCCTAAAGGCTACATATGTCCTCGGGGGAGTAAAACTGGGAGAAATACTTGTTGAGAAGGATCTGGGGGTACTGGTAGGCCACAGGCTAAATAACAGCATGCAATGCCAAGCAGCTGCTTCCAAGGCCACCAAGATATTATCATGCATTAATAGGCCTGGAATCACGGGATAGGGATGTAATTTTGCCTCTTTACTGGGTTATCTGGAATATGCCGTCTAGTTCTGGGCACCCATTCATAAAAAGTTTGCTTTGATTATGGAAAGGGTGCAGAGGAGCCAAACTGGAATGAAGTATCTTAGTTATGAGGAAAGATTACGGGAATTAAATCTGTTTAGTCCTGAAATGAGACGACTGAGGGGGAACAAGATTAACTTGTATAAATATATAAATGGGCAATGATATGGTAAGGTAAAATCCTCTCTAAAGACAAGGGGGCACTCTGCCGGTTTCTGTTCATTGTTGTTCTGTTCATTGATCTGCTCATTTCAGGGAATTGAACACTTTCCCTGGATAGTGTGGAGAGGCTTGGTGGTGGTGGTGGCGGCGGTGGTCTTACATCCTCCCTTTGGGGGGAGACAGGTGGTATTTTGGAGGCAGCATTGAGGCTGAGACAACTAAAGCAGAGGGAACCTCAGATGTTTGTATGTATTTATTTAAAAAATGTAATATTCTTAGTATACAGTGCGTCCTGCTCCAGATAAGAATCATTACACTTGGTATTACTGGACTGCAGAGACAGCGAAATTGGCTCCTCCCGGCCCCTCAAATACCCGGGACCTCCCACAAATCCCCAGAATTTCTCTGCAGTCTGGATTGCGAAAGACAAGAAGATGGCTCTCTCTTCTTACAGGTGAGCGGGGCTATTAGCCTGCGGCCCTGTAGGACTATTTCCGCCCGTTCCTTTTTTAATGTGCCTCCCAGCCTTGGCTGCGCTGGTCGGGTGATGGTAGGCAGCACCGCTGTCAGGTGCTTAGGAGCGCTGCCAAAGGGTAGGTGGTATAGGCATATGGTGAGCCTCTATGGGATGCCCCTCCCGCCCTATTGCCCCTTGCCCCTGTCTATCGGTGGGCCCTATGTTAAGTGGCCGCTGCCCTCCCTCGCTCTCCCTTGTAGCTCTCGGGGGGGGGGGGGGGTTGTATATGCCTTGGTGCTTCACTGTATTATGTGCTTCTGGCTGGTGTCAGTCTCCGCACTGACTTGGTTGCACTGGTTGCGTTTTTTGAATATGCCGACGCCGCGCGCGCTTCCACTGTGCTCCGCGGTTGGCGGCGGCATTACCTCAGGCGCTGGTGCGCTGTTATTGGCTGCATGTGTTGCTTCGCGCTCTTCGGGGGGCGGGGCCCGCGGATGGCGCGTTCCACGTCACTGTCTCCGCGGCCCACCCCTCGAGGTATACCCGCCGCCATTTTTCTCTGGTTTCGGCTGCTGCGTGACTGGCATCTACCTACCGCGGTCCGTGAGTGCCCTCGCGGGCGGCTTTATTTACCCTTTGTCATTATACATGTCACTTATGGGGTTCTCTTCACTTATGTCTTTCAGACGGGTTGACCTCTATTGGTTTCTCCCGGCCCTACTCCCTCTATTTAGTTATTAAACTTGTGAGGCCTAGTGTGTAAATTACTCCCACTTCCCTAGCGGGCTATTGGGGCATCCCGGGCTGCTTTTATAGCGTGAATCCTCATTGGCCTATTGTGCCGCTATAATCACCATATGGAGGCGTCTCAGGATAATGTGCTCGGGGTTCCTTCGGGACAAGCCCGGCTGTGTGTAGCTTGTGGGGTGTCTCCTACTAGTGCTGACAATGTGCGGGTCTGTGTGCCTTGCGCCCAGCAGGTGCTTGCGCTGCAGCCTGGTTTGCCAGTAGCTGGGCCTGCGCCTCGTATGGCGTCACCTACTCCCCCAAGCTTAAATTTGACTTCCATTGAGTTGCATACCAGTGGGGAGTCTCAGCCTGATGTGTCTTCTAGACTGAATTCCAAATAAGGAATAACCTTTCTTTGTTATCCCAGTAACGTGACCCTACCAAATTATTCAAATTTTTTGTTGGTACATGGCCAAGCCTAATAGATACTCGACTGGTTCCGGGTCTAGGTTGATTAATGTGCCATATTGCATATAGCAGATATTATTTGTATAAGTATCATTACTGCTTCCTTGTAGTCTTTATGTTCAATTGTCTTTTCCATATGAATTTCTCTATTGGGCAGACATGTTTCGCCTGCTTATGTGGCTTTATCAATGCCCTTATATTAAAAAAGGAAGCAATAAAGTATATATTAGTTAATTATTGTCCATTGTATGCACTTATTTATTCCATAAATCCAATAAAATGTATATACCTCGAAGGAAATCCATAAGTATATAATGTATTTGCTTTTCAAATATCAATCGTCATTCTTATTATTCTCCTGAGAAACGTGGTTCAATCACCATGTGGAGATAAAGATATCGGTTTGTTGGCCCTTTAGAAAAGATTTTTTAATATATTATTCACTCCAGAATAATGTTGTAATATTCTACTATCGAGTGACTATATAATTTACTAATTGTACCTTTATTAATCTCTGTAAGGATTTCAGTAAATGTCTGATGCCAAGTTAGTTTTGGGTAATTGTCCCACGGTGAGCACTGAAATAGATCAGTAGAAGATATAACCGAAGCATTATTTGAGATCGATTTTATAGTATGAGAAACAAAGGTTTAAAAGAAAACAAAAAAAAAAACTAAGTCGCATAAATGGCGTTCATGTACCTTTAAGAGCGCGCTCAGCGCGTTCTGTGCAGCTGTGGCATCAGATTCCCCCTCGAATGGGTGTCCAGCTTCTTGTAATGTTGCTTCCCTTTTGCTGTGAAATATGCTCGTCGGTCTAGGGGTGATGCAACGCCACTCCGGCAGGCGTCTTATTTGCGGTCCGGGGACCGGAGCACACGGCCCCGCCGGCAGCCGCTGGAAATGACGCCGTGCTCCCCGGACTTCGGAACGCAAAAAGGCATCTACCCGGCAGACGTCGGATGTGACGTTAGACGCCGCTGGATCATCTGCGTTCCAGTGTGGAGCTCCAGGCTCCAGCTGGCTCTATTTTACTCACCTACGCAGTTCAGCTGTGTCCCCATTTCTTGTAGCCCGTCTGTTACTAGTCTGTCTATAAAGTGTGGTCTTGGTCAAAAGCAGATTAATCAACTGGGAGTAGCCTAGACCCGGAACCAGTCGAGTGTCTTCTAGACTGGCTAATGTTGAGAAGTTGCTTGCTAATACCTTGGCGTGTAAGGCCTCTGCTAAGAAGCGGCACTTAACGCCTGATGTCACTCTTTTCCCTATGGAGGCTGATGAGTTTTTGGAAATGTCTGGTTATACCCCTTTGGAAGAAGGGGAGTTATTCTCTGACTCGGAGTCATCTGATGAGAGGCCCAGGGGTCATGATGATTCTGGCTCTGACCCTTGGGCCCCAGATGATACTGATAGGCTGTTGGCTCAGATTTTTGAGGTACTGTCTATCTCTCCCCCGGTTGCGGCCCCCAGGCATCAGGGGGAATTGTTTCATACTGCTAAGCCACGTTTAGAGTTTCCTGAGCAAGCCCATTTTATTAATCTTGTGCTCCGGGAATGGGAGCATCCCAGCAGGCTTCCCGGAGTCCCTAAGAGTTGGGATAAGAGGTATCCCTTTCCTGCTGATGTGGTGAAGTGTTGGTCATCCCCTCCAGAGGTGGATGCCCCGGTCCTAGGGTTATCTAACACCTCTGTCATTCATACCCCTGACTCGCTACGCTGCGGGATGGTGAGGATCGGTGTATTGATCAGCTGGCGTCCCATGCCTTTGCCTGTGTGGGGATGGCGCTGTGCCCGGTCTGTGCCTCTGCCATTACGGCTGTGGCAGTTAGGACCCTGCTTAGAAGTGTCCTAGATGGTGCTCCTGATGATGTTTCTAGTGAGGAGTTTAATGCACTCTCTCGTTGTGAGGTTTTTGTGACTTATGTCCTCTCTGCCTTGGATGATACCATTAGGATGTGTGGCAGAGCCTCTGCCCTTGTGGTGGCTTTACGCCGCTCGGCTTGGCTGCGCCAGTGGGCTGCTGACAACGCTGCCAAGAAAGCTCCCACTGGTTTTCCCTTCAAAGGACTACGCCTGTTTGGGGACCGCCTGGACCTGTTTGCTAAGGGAGGCAGGTTACCCCAGTGCAGGCGGCAATCTCGGCCCTTCGGGGACAGGGCTCCTTTTCTTCCCCCTACCGTGGAGCCAAACAGGGGAGGGGGGTCTCCCTAGCCGGGGCCCGAGGAGATTTCTGGGGTAGGGGCAGAGGACGTGGACGCCCTGGTTCATCCTGGGGCTCCAAGCCTAAGTTTTCTCCCAAGCCCCCTCAGGCATGAAGGGGCACCCTCACCCATCCGGGTGGGGGGACGGCTTCAGCATTTTTCTCATGTCTGGAGGCTTTATGTCTCAGACCGGTGGATTCAGGAGGTAGTGTCCTCCAGTTACAAGTTTGCTGCCTGGCCGCCCCCAAGATTCATCAGATCCCGGATCTCTCAGGACCCTATTTCAGCTCAAGCTCTAGTTCTGGCGGTGCAAAGCCTTCTGGAGCTGGGGGTCATGACTGACTAGGCGGGACAGCACAAGGACCTGGTCCAGGGACGCATGATCCTTGTCCCATACTGACAAGAGGTGGAGTTGCAGAGGCCTCATGTGAAACTGGGCTTAAGGGACCGCCTCGGCCACCCTTATGCCCAGTTTCACATGGCCACCCTGACTCGTCGTCACACTGAGGGGTTTATTCATGAAGCTCTAGCGCCAAGTAGCTCCTCGTAGTGGCAGGCAGCGTCTGGTGAACGCAGGGCGCTGTACGCAAACCACATTTATGAAGACGAATCTGGTGAGAGACTCTAACAGCACCATGTAGCGTCACATGTATTATTACAGCGTATAGCGCCGGTGCTCTAGCTTCCAGAGCGACAGGTCTTACCTGTCGCTACCTGTCGCTCTTCCATACATTTCAATGGACGTTCTTTTCCTTCTGTTTAAACAGGTTTTTTTTGTTTTTATATATTTTTTTCTCTCAAGTAATTGTGTGACGCCTCCTGGCCTAGAAATTTTTGAAAACTTTTTATATTTTTATGCAGAATTGTCATTACAGGTCTGGCATTAAAGTGTTAATGTCACAATTTACAAGAGGGACAAACAAAGGGGACCTGCACCAAACTTTTAATTAATAAAGATGCCACTCCCAAAGCTTATAAAGGCTTAATCAGACTACGACAAAATAGGGAGGCACACTAGAATCAATACTAGTACAAAAAATATTATTTTATTTGATCTTGACACAAGTTAATCACTACATACACACAACGTCAATGTCACAATTTACAACATGTTTTCGTTTTGTTACTGGTGGATATGTGTGTGGTCGAAAACAGACTTTAACCACAGGGCATCTGGCGCTCTATGCTATAGCGACCAGATCCAGAGCGCCAACGCTATGTGAGTCTGTTTTTTTGTTGAATATGGTGTGAGTCGCTGAGAGTCGGTCGCACTGAGCTGGCGCTACCTTTCTCTCCCTGCAACGCCGTACTGGTGTTAGAACGCCCAATACACATCACATTCTTCAATGCCGGACAGGTTACTACAGCGACTGAGGTGCTCTGTTACAGCGCCCAATTGCCAATCACAGCGTCTACTAGAGGCCGCTCTTAGTGCCGCTGTACAGATGCTCATCTGCCGACACCTGCCGCTAGTAATGAATCAGCCTGCCTAACTCTTCCCAGGCAAATCTGGGAAAAACATAGCGCTACCTAAGTGATGCAGTCTAGTAACGTCCTTCTCCGCGCAGTGATTTAAAGCGCGGCGCATGCGACCAGACGAGCGGCTGATGTGTCGCCACCTTTCAATTCATCATTCAAAAGCAAAACTGAAGCTAGATTTCCCTAAGCGATAATAACGTATCGGCAATGTCTTCCTGAGGATTATTGTCAGAAGAATGCAGGAGAAGGTCTGCGGGAGCTGGGAGAGGGGAAATTACTTTTTTAGCTGTAAAGCCTCAACCTCGGAACCCGGGGGACCCTCGGTGATGGAGTGCAGTTAAATAACTATCTGTGCGACAAGAATGAATGGCCACTTCCTACAAAATATCCCTATTTATATCTCATAAATAGTGAAAAGGCGTCTGCCGCTTGCTGCAGGTGTTGCGCCGCAGCGAAGAATTCACAGCAGGAAAATAACCTTTTATACGTCGGCGTTGATATTCACAAATCATCGGCGGAGCGGGCGCTGTGCTTGTGGAAAGATGCGATTACGCGAACCGAGATCGCTATTCTCCATCTGAAATTGAACTTGGGTAATGCACGGAAATATTGCAGGCTGCGGAATATCTATTTGTGCCCTCTCAAGTGATTTGTTAAAGAAGACCTAAAGTGAAAAAGGGCCTTTGGAGCAGTTTTGACCAAACTTGGGATGACTGCCTGCTTGCCAGCTTTAAAAAGGGCCAAAACACAGGATTTTCACTATCCTGGGCAGGGCTGGCCCCAGGTTTGTGGGGGCCCTTGGGCCCCAAAGTACTGAGTCACATGATGTCACCACAAATGGGTCATCTCCTGCTGCTGATTGCCCTCCAGTCCTTGTCAGCTCTCACCTGATTCTCGCCACCTTCTGAGCTTCCATCAATTGCCCTCTATTTCATGCCACCTTCTCCATTGTTGCGGAGGCCAGCCATGAGCAGGTCTGCACACAGCAACCGGCATTCAGGGGTTAAATAATACCATGACCAAGTGTGAGCCTGAGTGGGACCCTGAAGATGCCAGGAGCCTTGGCAATTGCCCAGGTTTGCCCTGTGCTGGCGCCGGCCCTGATTTACCTTTAGTTCAAACCCCTGGGGCATCCCCACTTCCGATGCCCCCTTGTGTGAAACCCTGCGCTCACCCGGTAAATTCACCTTTTCCTTGGTCCAGTGGAGCATGCATGGCCTCCCATCCAATCAGCTCCTCCGGCTGAGCATATTAAGCCGGACCAACACCGTTTTTTTTCTTTAACGGATGTTGGTCCCACTGTCTGTTCATCACAACAAGCTTGGGGGTGCATCCAGAATCCTCACAGATAACCTTCCAGACCATCCATAATACTCAATTCAATTTATTGTTCGCCAAGTACATCGTGAGATAAACAAGGAATTCTTTTTGGCATATACACAGTGCAACAAAAAAAAAAAACAGTTAACAGTTAACTACAGTTCCAGAAACATAGGAAGGGAAACAGAGATACAGACACAGATACTCTTCCAAAGTGCAAACGATACAAAGTGCAATTGATACCGGCTTGAGCCTGGGCCTATGATGCCTGGCTATTGTTGAGTATGCAAACAGTCAAAGGAAAGAAACCCTTCCTAGACTTAGAAGTCCTGCAAGCTGGTAACGCAAGACGCCGCCCAGATGGTAAGTACTAGGGTAGGGCATGTCCAGGATGGGAGGGGGTCCCAAAGTATCTTTTCTGCCCGAGTCTTGATTCTTCGTTTGTGCAGTTCCTGCAGGGTTGGTGAGGGGGCTCCAATTATTCTTTCTGCTGTCTTTATTGTTCTTTGGAGTCTGCACTTGTCCCTTTTTGTAGATCCTTCAAACCAGACAGAGAATGAAAAACACAGTACAGAACCAATGACGGCATTGAAGAAGAGCACTAGCAACCTTTTCGACAGCCCAGCCTTCTTCAGTTGCCTCAGGAAAAACAGTCTCTGGTGTGCTTTCCTCAGTTGAGCCGTGGTGTTCCTTTCCCAGCTGAGGTTGTTGGAGATGGTCACACGCAGAAATTTCGTCTCACTTTCTCTTTTGATTTCCACCCCCTTGATGAACAGGGGTGACATGGGTGCCGGATTCTTCCTGAGGTCCACTACCAGGGTTTTTGAAGGGTTTATAACCAGGTTGTGTTTAGTGCACCAACTAACAAGCTCATCCACTGTTCCTCTGTAGGTATCCTCTTTGCCGTTCTTGATCAGGCCTATGACGGTTGTGTCATCAGCAAACTTCACAATTCTCACAGAGTTGGCCAAGGAGGTGCAGTCGTTGGTGTAAATGGAGAACAGGAGAGGTGACAGAACGCAGCCTTGAGGGGACCGTACTGGACCAAGTCTAACTATTTCACCTTCATTACGAGCCAGCACCGGGGTGTTAGTGGGGTTACTTTGGTGAAACAATACTAACACCTGCTTAATATGTGCAGTGAATGATCGGTACAATCTGTCAGTTTGTCTGTAAATTAATTGAATAATGGAGACTTAAATTGTAGGTGCTTTCCTATTATTTATAATAATATCAACATACTAAGCATAACTTTAAAAGTATTTTTGCATACATGGTTCTATATTGATTCTATGTATATATGTTTCCATACACTTTTTGGTGAACAAGACCAAGCAAAAGATTTATCTATCGAAACATGTTCTTAAAGTGGAAGGAAACTGTAATGCAAGCAAAGAAAACGAAACTTTTGGAATCATGTCGTATTGCTAGGAATCATGCTATAAGCCAAGTTGTTTTTTTTTTAAATATATGAATTTAATAAATATTGTTGTTTTTAATTATTATAAATTGTTAGTCACCATTACTATTGTATTAACATTTATATGGTATGCGGCGGATAGACTGAGTTTTCCTTTGATATGCTGATATCAAGGATCTTTCAAAGCTTGATTTCTATCCTAAACCCCCATTACCCTAAAGAGGACCTAAATTGTGAGTAAGACCTGGGCACTTTGGATTTGAGAAGGCAGCAAGTACTAGAGGCCGATTGGCAACAGCGGTGGACTCTTCAGTGGCAATGGAGAAAGCAGTCAGAAAGATTGGAAGACAGTGAGTGGCAGAGGAGAAGGCAACAAGGCTAGAGGGTGATTGGCAGCAGTGGTGAATCCTTCATAGGCAGTGTTTAACGCAATGAGAACTAAAGGATAATTGGCAGCAGTGGTTGACTCATCTGTGGCAGTGGAGAAAGCAGTAAGAAAGACTGGAGGACAACCAGCAGCAGCAGAGAAGGCAGCAAAGACTATAGGCCGATTGGCAACAGTGGTGGACTCTTCAGTGGCAATAGAGAAAGCAGTATGAAAGACTGGAGGACAATCAGCCACAGTGGATAGAATGGCAAGGATTAGAGAATAATTGGCAGCAGTGGTGGACCCTTCAGTGGCAATGGAGAAAGCAGTAAGAAAGACTGGAGGACAACCAGCAGAGAAGGCAGCAAAGACTATAGGCCGATTGGCAGCAGTGGTGGACCCTTCAGTGGCAATGGAGAAAGCAGTATGAAAGACTGGAGGACACTCAGCCACAGTGGATAGAATGGCAAGGACTAGAGGATAATTGGCAGCAGTGGTGGACCCTTCAGTGGCAATGGAGAAAGCAGTATGAAAGACTGGAGGACAATCAGCCACAGTGGATAGAATGGCAAGGACTAGAGGATAATTGGCAGCAGTGGTGGACCCTTCAGTGGCAATGGAGAAAGCAGTAAGAAAGACTAGAGGACAACCAGCAGAGAAGGCAGCAAAGACTATAGGCCGATTGGCAACAGTGGTGAATCCTTCAATGGCAGTGTTTAAGGCAATGAGGACTAGAGGATAATTGGTAGCAGTGTTGGACTCTTCAGTAGCAATAGAGAAAGCAGTAAGAAAGACTGAAGGACAACCAGCAACAGCAGAGAAGACAACAAAGACTATAGGCCGATTGGCAACAGTGGTGAATCCTTCAATGGCAGTGTTTAAGGCAATGAGGACTAGAGGATAATTGGTAGCAGTGGTGGACTCTTCAGTGGCAATGGAGAAAGCAGTAAGAAAGACTGGAGGACAATCAGCAGCAACAGAGAAAGTGCCAGGGACTAGACTAGAGGATGATCAGTGGTAGTGGAGAAGGCAACAAGGACTAGAGGGCAATTAACAGCGGTGGTGGACCCCTCAACGTAAATATTGGCAAGGACTAGAGGAGGATCAGTGGCAATGGGGAAGACAGTGAGGACTGGAGGGTGATCAGCACCATCAGGGACAGAGGAGCTGAAGGGTGACATGATGTTTAGTGAAACACCTCAAAGGGGTCCATCTAGACTCTGATGCCCAAGAGTCTGCATAATCCTGTAGCCGGCCCTGGCCTGTGCGTTACATTGCGGTAAATGTCTGGTAGGCTGGGCTTTTCCTCAACCCTGTGTAACCCAGTCATGTATTCAAAAGCGTGGATTTTTTTTTTAACTTTCATAGCATTGGAGTTTTGTTGTTTTACTACATAGAGAAGAAAGATGTCACTGGGGCCTAAATCCAAAAATATGGGCTTGCCACGCATGGAACGATAAGTAACTTCTGCTCCCGCCCGTCTCGTTGTTGAGCTCGCCATTCTGCGGATGAAAGTCAATCATGGAATGCGCCGATTGGTTAGCGGAACAGAATGAAAAGCCCGCCGCTCCCCGTCTCGGATTTGCTGACAGACAATGTTAATATTTCTCCTGATGTGCATGTTCGGGGAAATAAAAGCAAATAGAATTAAAGTAAATCAAAACAGATGCCACCGGCGAGAAAGCGCCATTATTTACATACTTATTAGCTGGAGCTATTTAGCTGCTTTGTAATTTATGTCCGCATTTTACGGATGGATGTTGGGAGGAAAAGTACAGCGGGACGGTGACAGAGCAGGATAATAAGAGGCATTAGTTACCTGGAGTCAGGATCTCTATACCTCGGAAGCCTCCAGAATGCTAATGAGGTTACCGAGGTTAAAGACCAACTCTGCTGGGAGAAAGGTGCTACATGCACTGAGGGGCAGTTGTGGCCTAGAGGTAAGGGACTTGTGACCGGATGGTGGCAGGTTCGAATCCTGGTCCTGGGACATGACTGAAGTGTTCTTGAACAAGGCACCCAACCCCCCAACTGCTCCCTGGGCGCGGTAATTAGGGCAGCCCCCCGCTCCGGATATGTGTACACTCACTGCACGAATGGGTTAAATGCGGAGGATGGATTCCTATGTGTGCGCAAGCATACAATGGCCATCTATGCATTCATTATTAATGAATTATTACATGCGTACATTAAATCTGTGCTCAACTCGGAAGTTTTAGTATAAATTCAGCTTGGCACATAATGGACCTAAAGACAGGAGGGCTTGTCGGAGAAATTTGGCCATTTCTCTTTGATTATGTCATTGGTTGTTGAGGGAGGAAAACTGTGCTAGGATGGACTCCTGGAGGGTGAGGAAGAACCTGTAGGTGTTGGGAGTGTGTAAGGCCCTGTTTGCCGTGGGCCCTGGAAAGTCTACTTTGTCCGCTTCAATAAAGAGAGAACCTATTTGCTAAGTTTATGTTTAGGGAACCTGTCGGTGGACCCACAAGATGGCTTGAGTGAGTACCTTCACATCCCCTGCTCCCAGACCCAGGAAAGTCCCCTTTTACATGGGGACACCGTCCAGGGGCGCAGATTCCCCTAAACCCTCCTTATTTCAGGAGGTATCCCAAAAACTGCCTTTACCCCCTGGTCACAACTGATATCCCCAATCAAGACTGGCACCAGCACAGGGCAAACCTGGGCAATTGCCAGGGTCCCTGGCAACTTCAGTGGTCCATTCAAGCTCACACTTGGCCATGGTATTATTTTAAAGTGAACCCGAACCACTAAATCCTGGGTGTTGTGTGCAGATCTGCTCATGGCTGGCCTCAGCAATAGGGGATGGTCAGCAACAATGGAAATGGTGGCATGTAATGGAGGGCAACAGATGGAAGCTCAGAAGGTGGCGAGAACCAGGTGACAACTGACAGCAATGAGGGAGTCTTTAGAGGCAGGGGAGCAAGCAGTAAGTCCAGAAAGGTGCTTGGTGGGAGTAGATAATGCAACTAGAACTAGAGGACAACTGGTGGCTATAGGGATGGCAATAAGGAATGGAGGGCGATTAGCAGCAAGACCCATTTGTGGTAGCGGAGCTGAAAGGTTACATCATGTGACTCACTACTTTGGGGCCCACTTAGACTCTCTTGTCCACGGGTCCCCCTAAACCTGGAGCCGTCCCTGTCCCCAATACAGGGTACTCCGATTAACCTCCACTTTCACACCATATTTCCTGCCCTGACACAAACTTAGACATTAGATGACGACTTTTCCCAAATAAATTTAGAAATCTGGGCGCTCACAAAAGCTGTTGGGCCCATCTGCTCCGGATTATTATAACTTCGGCTAATACAGCTCGGCTTCCTCTGTCATCCTCGGTAAAAAAAATAGCTTGGCACATAATGGACCTAAAGACAGGAGGGCCTGTCGGAGAAATTTGGCCATTTCTCTTTGATTATGTCATTGGTTGTTGGGGGAGGAAAACTGTGCTAGGATGGACTCCTGGAGGGTGAGACCGGTGAGGAAGAACCCGTAGGAGTGGGAGTGTGTAGAGCCCTGTGTGCCATGGGCCCTGGAAAATCTACTTTGTCCGCTTCAATAAAGAGAGAACCTGTTTGCTATGTTTAGGGAACCTGTCGGTGGACCTACAGGGTGGCTTGAGTGAGTACCTTCACGTCCTCTGCTCCCAGACCCAGGAAAGTCCCCTTTTTTATGGAGACAACGTCCAGGGGTCACTTTATGCATATTCCCCTAAAACCCCCCTGGTTCCCAAAAACTGCTTTTACCCCCTGGTCACACCTGATCTTCCCAATATAGGATACTTTGATTAACACACATTTTAACACCATATTTCCTGCCTTGACACAAGACATTTGATGATGACTTTTCCCAAATAAATTTAGAAATCTGGGAGCTCACAAAAGCTGTTGGGCCCATCTGCTCCGGAGTATTATCACTTCGGCTAATACAGCTCGGCTTCCTCTGTCATCCTCGGTATAAATTCAGCTTGGCACATAATGGACCTAAAGAATAGAGGGCCTTTTGGAGAAATTTGGCCACTGTGCTAGGATGGACTCCTGGAGGGTGAGGAAGAACCTGTAGGTGTTGGAGTGTGTAAGGCCCTGTGTGCCATGGGCCCTGGAATGTCTACTTTGCCCGATTCAATTAAGAGAGAACCTGTTTGCTATGTTTATATTTAGGAAACCTGTTGGTGGACCTACAGGGTGGCTTGAGTGAGTACCTTCACATCCTCTGCTCCCAGACCCAGGAAAGTCCCCTTTTACACGGGGACACCTTCCAGGGACGCACATTCCCCTAAAACCCCCCTTATTACTGGGGGCGTCCCAAAAACTGCCTTCACCCCCTGGTCGCACCTAATCTCCCCAATACAGGGTACTTCGATTAACCCACATTTTCACCCCATATTTCCTGCCTTGACACAAACTCAGAAGACATTTGATGACGACTTTTCCCAAATAAATTTAGAACTCTGGGAGCTCACAAAATCTGCTGGGCCCATCTGCTCTGGATTATTATCACTTCAGCTAATACAGCTCGGCTTCCTCTGTCATCCTCGGTTTCTAATTAATTTAGAAGACACTTTTCTTCTGAAGAGTTAAAGGAGTCGCCGAGGCGCGCTCGTTAATTGAGCGCCAGCAGTCAGAACACGTTGGGTGATAAGTCATTTGAAATAAGCTGGATGGAGACCAAAAGAACATTTCTATCAGTGAGACTCAATTTGCACAACTAAGCGGCGTCCCTTCTGCTGACCGCTCGCACAAAACTTCCGTCTGCCAACAAAGTTGACAGAGAGATTTGTCCTGAGATTTAGCGGCTCTGCTATGGTAAGATAAATAAAAAAAAGCCCTGATTGACGTGCTCCGAGTTACTGTTATCTGTCGCGCATTGAAGAAGCGCCTTTGTAATACAAGCGGTTTGTTTCTTAGGATGCCGAACGAGATTTGTTGGAGATTGTGTGTTTTTTTAATAATGCCAATTGCATCCGTTTTACTTGATATAAACAAGAAACACAATTAATATTCATTGATTTTGTCTCATTTAAAGCGGACATATAAGAGCCTATCTTGTATGTTCCCCACCCTGTACATACAGATTGCCCACATTAATCCGGACCTTCACCCTGAATAAGAGCCTATTTTGTATGTTCCCCACCCTGTACATACAGATTGCTCACATTAATCCGGACCTTCACCCTGAATAAGAGCCTATCTTATATGTTTCCCACACCCTGTACATACAGATTTCTCATATTAATCCGGACCTTCACCCTGAATAAGAGCCTATCTTGTATGTTCCCCACCCTGTACATACAGATTGCTCACATTAATCTGGACCTTCACCCTGAATAAGAGCCTATCTTATATGTTTCCCACACCCTGTACATACAGATTTCTCATATTAATCCGGACCTTCACCCTGAATAAGAGCCTATCTTATATGTTTCCCCCCCTGTAAATACAGATTGCTCACATTAATCTGGACCTTCACCCTGAATAAGAGTCTATCTGGTATGTCCCCCCCCCCTTAAATACAGATTGCCCACATTAATCCGCACCCTCACCCTGAATAAGAGCCTATCTTGTATGCCCCCCGTACATACAGATTGCTCACATTAATCCGGAAATGGATATGGATGAAAGCACTCCAACAAAATGTAGACTTATGCAGTGTATTTACAAAAAAATAATGATTACAAGACACATGATACATATAAATACATCGGACAACAGGCACTGTACCAATTAGTGCAATATCTATGCAGTATTCTATATAATATAATAATGTCACAAAAAGGATATAATATGCGGAACTCTGTATGGCACCCCGTCTATCATCAGAATTGTCCAGTACCTCTAATAGAAGAAAAATACAGTAACTGTGTAACTCCTAACAAGGGTATCAGCTATAACTAAGGTAAACAGGTTTTACCGAATTGGTCTAAGAGGTGAACAAGTGACCATCCTGACGATTGGTGGAGCCATAGATTAGGAAAAGTATGTGCAGCCAGTTAAGGAAATCAAAATGCAAAGCATCCCTAATGGCTAGATGTGTTAGTAGCCATTAGGGATAACACCATCACCACTGACCTATACAGGAAAGAAACAGACAGAAATACATTCCTACACTATTCCAGCTTTCACCCTAGAAGCTGTACATGAAGGTCCGGATTAATGTAGGCAATCTGTATGTACAGGGGGGAAACATACAAGATAGGCTCTTATTCAGCGTGAAGGTCCGGATTAATGTGGGCAATCTGTATGTACAGGGTGGGGAAACATACAAGACAGACTCATATTCAGGGTGAGGGTCCAGATTAATGTGGGCAGTCTGTATGTACAGGGGGGGAACATACAAGATAGGCTCTTATTCAGGGTGAAGGTCCGAATTAATGTGGGCAATCTGTATGTACAGGGGGGAAACATACAAGATAGGCTCTTATTCAGGGTGAAGGTCCGGATTAATGTGGGCAATCTGTATGTACAGGGTGGGGAAACATACAAGATAGACTCATATTCAGGGTGAGGGTCCAGATTAATGTGGGCAGTCTGTATCTACAGGGGGGAAACATACAAGATAGGCTCTTATTCAGGGTGAAGGTCCAGATTAATGTGGGAAATCTGCGTGTACGGGGGGCATAGAAGATAGGCTCTTATTCAGGGTAAAGGTCCGGATTAATGTGGGAAATCTATATGTACAGGGGGGCATAGAAGATAGGCTCTTATTCAGGGTGAAGGTCCAGATTAATGTGGGCAATCTGTATGTATGGGGGGGGGGAACAAGATAGGCTCTTATTCAGGGTGAGGGTCATCCACTGAATTACTCCCACTATGTAGAGCACCTTTTGCCAATTATCCCTGTTCCCGCTTCACTCTAATCCCAGATAATGGCGCCTGTTTTGGCTGTAAAGCTCCGCCTCCTCCATTCATTGCCATTGTGGTGTGTGCCAATTATGTCGTTGCCACACCTATGCATTGACTGATCACCTGACATCTTACAGAAAGGACGATTCGGTAGGTGAAAATATCCATTTCTAGTTTTACACCCTAAGGAGGGAATATCAGCAGGGGATTTGGTCAAACGTATTTCCCATGTTCAGTGGGTTTTGGTCCGCTTTAGGCCCACCAGCCTCTCCCTCTCTTAAAGCCAAGCCCGTCCGGCCATGCTGTTCCTGCGCGCTCGCTAAAAAATAGGCAATTATTCCACTTTTATTTATGGAGTGTTGGCTGTGTGTTTTTTCTAATCGCATTATACGATCTCAGGTAACGCGCTCCCGCTTAGCGCATTTATTCTAACGCCCCATAAAACACTTTTCATTTACGCGATTCCGTTTACGGAAGTTCAAGAAAATAAAACAAGCGATTTACGATGCGGCGCTTATTTCGACACATTTTTTTTTTCTTTTCTTTAATGGTTTTAGGCGGCATTAAAACTGGGAAGTTATGACCTGCCCTCGCTCCCCTATGTTTGCTACAAATGTTACCGAACGCCGAGCGATGTATCATTCATTCACGACCGGCGCTGGGGCGTTCCGCCATGTGTTCAGTGAATAGCTTCACACATAATACATGTTGCTAATATGCAGGTCGGCCTTAAACCAAACTCACTGCAATAGGCCCGGGAATCTATAGGATTCCCTCCCCCTGGGGCATCCAAAATCCGGCTGTGTTAAACCCCTGTAACAATGTATTTCCTGTTCATCCCTCAATGAGGGGGTGTGGCTTCTCCTATCCATCCTTCAATGAGGGGTGTGGCTTCTCCTATCCATCCCTCAATGAGGGGCATGGCTTCTCTTATCCATCCCTCAATGAGGGGACGGGCTTCTCCATCCATCCCTCAATGAGGGGGTGTGGCTTCTCCTATCTATCCCTCAATGAGGGGACGTGGCTTCTCCTATCTATCCCTCAATGAGGGGTGTGGCTTCTATCCATCCCTCAATGAGAGGGTGTGGCTTCTCCTATCCATCCTTCAATGAGGGGTGTGGCTTCTCCTATCCATCCTTCAATGAGGGGACGTGGCTTCTCCTATCTATCCCTCAATGAGGGGACGTGGCTTCTCCTATCCATCCCTCAATGAGGGGCGTGGCTTCTCCTATCCATCCCTAAATGAGCGGGTGTGGCTTCTCCTATCCATCCCTCAATGAGGGGTGTGGCTACTCCTATCCATCCCTCAGTGAGGGGCGTGGCCTAATTTAACAAATGTCCCTCTTTCCCATTCTGAAAAGTTGGGAGGTTTGATAGTATTGTATTTTATATTAACCTTAAACCCCCCTGTCCCATGTATATTGTATTTATGGCTCATTTCTATGCGGTTGAGGAAAAAATATTTTATCCCCAAAGCCTGTGAATAAGCCACGCCCCTTAACCATGCCCCACCACACCCATCACCCTTTTAAACCGGACCTTCAGCATCATTGAAAGTTGACCAAAATCCACCAGGATTTTGACTATCCTGGGTTTTGGTCCACTTCGGCGGGGCACCCCGATCGGGGGTGGCCCACTGTGTGAAAGCCCCAAAAACTCACCTCTCCCCGCTCCCACGTGACCGCTGCTTCCAATCCCCGCAGACGGACAAGCGGGAGGCAGCGACGGACAGGAGAGCGCGCCCGCCGCTGCCTCCCGTGCAATCTTATAGATTCCCGGGCCGATCACGGGAGGGTGTTGGTACACTTTAAAGGGGCTTGAGCATGCGCATAAGATTACACATTTCCAATTCCTATTTGGATAAATCGGTTCGCTTATCTCAAATGGCCACTGTGACATCCAGTGTCCTAATTCTATGTCATGATTCCCCCCTCTAACTCATCCCCAGCATTCCTACAAATATCCTATAACAAAATAAACAAAGAGTTCCTGGACACAGGGACAATAAATCCTTATCTAGAAACAGAAAACCCCACTGATAAGTGGGGGGAGCAACTTGGAGTAAAAAGTAACTAAAAGGGTGACTATGAATAATTTGTGCTCAGGCTAATAAAATATCAGCCTGTCCCCCCAGCACCCACCCAGGGGAATGGCATCTGTCTCCCAGTCCCTTGGAATTTAGGATAAATCCAGGGGGAGAAACTGTTTTCTTTGTCACATACAAAGGTTCCAATCCTTGATCGTGGTGTGCCTGACCCACTGCTCCTCTAACCCTCGGAAGCTGAAGATATAGCTGTATCCCTTTATGAGGTATAGGATTTTCAGTGTTTTCTCCCCTTTTATTTTCTAACTGTTTTCTGCACATTTGTATATTGTCTTTTTTTGTTCATTATTTGTATTTTTGTCTTTTCATTAAAATTTTAAAATTTCCATTTTACACTGACCTACCTTTTTGGCAATTCGAAATCCTCTAACCTGGTTTACTTGGAGCTCTAAAAACTACCCGGGTTTCTGAAGATTGTATGACCACTCGTAAATGTGTATTTACCCATAGACTAGACTGTAAGGCCCTTATTTATGAAGGAATAGCGACAGGTAGCGACTGGTGAGCGGCCGGTAATGACGGGCCCCGCCACGAGAACGCCGGCTCCCCACCACAATCACACATTTATCAAGCCAACCCTGATTAGCGACTGATATAGCGCCATATAACCACTCATTCATCATTATTCCAGCCTCAGCCCACAGCGCCAGCGTCCGACCTTGAACAGCGACAGGTATGACCTCTCGCTACCTGGCGCTCTCCAATGCATTTCAATGGAACAATCTTTAAATATTAATAATTAATTGTTATTAATTTTTTTTCTTTTTTTTTTTATGTGAAAAATTCTGTGACCACTTCTGCCATTTTAGATAATTTTTTTAAGGTAAAAAAAAAAAAATTGTACAGAATTGATATTACAGGTCTGATATTAATGTATTCATATTACAAAATTATTTTAAAAACTTTTTTTTTTGGTTTCCAAAAATATGGCTGTTTGGGGGTTAAAAAACTACTTTTAACCCATCGCCGCCAGCTCTCTGGGATTTAAACAAGCATTTCACAGCGCGAGAATTTTTTGAGCGTGAAGCCTGAAGGCATTCTACAACGGTGCCATTGGATCAATCCTGACCAGTTCATGTACAGTCTGGTACGGAGGGGCCTCAGCCAAAGATAAGCAGAGGCTGAAGAGAATAACCAGGATTGCTGAGAGGTTAATTGGATCCCCCCTACCTTCTCTGGATGATCAATACATGAGCAGAATCTCCTCAAGGGCTAAGAAGATATCTGGAGACGTGACGCACCCAGGTCATCCCTTCTTCAGGCTCCTACCATCTGGCCGCAGATTCAGGGCTCACTCAACCAAAACTTCAAGACACAGAAACACTTTCTTTCCTCTGGCTGTTATGGCTCTGAATACTCCCAATGTGTGAGGGACACTTAACCACATTCCGCTACACATCTCTGACAATTTTATTAGTCACTATAGATTACCTGAACTGTATAGTTATTCTTGTCATACTTTGTCATGTATGTAATTGTTATAGCTCTCATGGCGTATCTCCTTGCCAAAAAAGCATTCCTTGTTTGTACCTTGTACTTACTTGGCGGTTCAATAAAGTATTGAAGTATTGAAGTATTTAATGAATATGGTGGGAGCCGGTCGCTAGGGCCAGTCGCTATCATGCGCTCCCATACAGCGGTGAACCTGTCAAATAGCGACTCCTCACCCAATATTCAACATTACGGCAAACCGACTGAGTCGCTGTCAACTACCGAACAACGGCCAAGCACAGCGACTACTAGCGGGCGCTCTGAAAATGCCGCTACAGTCGCTCAACTGCCGCTACCTGCCGCTATTAATGATTAATCGGCGTCTAAGATTGATTGTAACTAATCTATTGTATGATTGGGAAAGTGTAACTAATCATATAGTGTTACAAGGGTGAGTGACTCACAATTAACTTACAGTGCTGCCTGGTGACTGTGTGTGACCCAGCAGATTGCAAGCTGATTGTATCTGATCGTTCGACAGCAGAACAGATCAGACTCTCCACAGAGTAAGTGTGGGACGGAATAAGTGTGTATTGCCTGTGCCCTGCTTGTATGTGGAGAGGGGTGTGTAGGTGTGTGTAGTGACTGTCTCGATTACTCGCCAGCAGAGTTTGATCGGAGGGTGATTGAGGAGGGTTCCACCGGCCCGATTTAATCGTTTAAAGTGTAGTTGCGGTGGTGGTGGCAGCTTGTTGTAATTGGTGTGCGAGTGTTTCTAGTGTGATTGCTCTCTGTGCTGGAAGCAGCCCATGTTGCAGGTCGCTCGATCAAACAGACGTTGAACGATCGATTTTGTGACAGCCACGGACATGCGTGCATGCTTAAAATTGCCCAATCACCCTCCGCGGCTGGCCCTTAACTCTAATAGACTAGGTCCCCCTGGGGCATCCAGGCATCCCTATGTCAGCACGCAGTCCAAAACAATGGCTTTATGTCGTTCATTAGTATACATGGCATAAAGAGCTGATTGCACAAGCACCCAGGGCTGTATTTCCCATCAGGCAACCCTAGGCATGTACCTAGGGTGGCCACCTGGAAGGGGGGGTGGTGCCCTTACTAAGAAATTGAATAAAAATTTCCATAGCCGGAACATTAATGCCTCCTAACAAGCAACCCCCAGCAGTGTTCAAGGGGTTGAATACAGGCCAGAGCCTTTCCCATCCACTGCTGGGGTCATGTTACTCCTGAATGCCAGAAAGATGGAACATGCTTGCCTGCTCCTCTGCATTTCCCCCCTTGCGTCCTCTCCCTCCTCCACACAAATACTCTGCATCTAACCCATTGCACCCTCTCCCCCTCCACACTTTTTTTATATGGTCCGTGACATAACTTAAAAGAGGGTGGCCTAGGGCACCATGAACACCAAATACGGCCCTGCGAGCACCCGCACATTTGTCATGGGAATGATGTAGGGGGGAGGGTTCACACAACAGGGCATCCCAAATTGAGATGCCCTCGGGTCAAGGACCAATCAGCAGGATAGTCAAAATTCTGGTGACTGGTCCACTTTAAGCAGGTTTCTGCGCATATGTGAATGCACGAGAAACATAGGAATCCTCTGCTGGAAAAACTTTTTTCTCGGTCCAACGGCGCATGCGTGAGCCACGCACGCATCCCCGCGATCCCTCTAGCAGAGCGCATACCCGCACCAGGCATTTGTGAACGGTCGGCGCGGGCACGCTCCCTGTTGAAGGGTAGCGGCGGATGCAGCCATCAGCGCGCTCAGAGACGCTCACCTTAGACGACCTGATGTTAGCGGATCTGAGTGCGCTGATTGGACGAGCGGTCACGCATGCGCTGTAGGAACGGGAAGAGGTAAGTTGGTTTCGGCAACCTGGGGGTTACACGCAGCAGGGCCCCAGGGGCAAGGACCAAAGCCCAGGATATATTAAAGGATACTTTAATAAGTCTACCAGCCAAAAATAAAATAAATTTGCCTTTGTTTTTCCAGCTCCTCAATTACAAGCAATGCAATGTATGTATCTCCTCCAGATGATTGATCTATGTTTAATAATAAGCCACCAGCAACCATGCCCCCCCCCGATCCATTCTATAAACTCCAACGCATTTCCTTTGGCTAAAGTGTTTGTCGAGCTTTTTGAAGTTGCCGGATGTATTTGAGGAAGTGATATGATCATTTTGGACCAGACTATTAGAAGTTCTTCACCAAAGCCGATCTTTTTCATGCAAGCAAAGGGCACATCTTACAGTGTCTTGCACATGTCTCATCCAGTTATTAGGTTCCCTTTACAGAAGACGTCATGACATTTACTAACATTCTGCTCCGTTCCGTCTTCATAACTCGAGCTTCCTCCGCCGCCGCAGTCGTCTCCTAGATTAAACACAATTAGGATTTCCATTTAAGAACGGCACAATAGGATTTTTGATTTTCAATATGGGGTTCAGTTAGCAGCCAGTGGGGTCAGGGTGGGAAAACAAACTGGTCTCTTTAGCTTAGCGGGATAATTAAAATGAAAGGTTATGGGAAGGAAGGGGAGGTGGGAGGCTCGCGGTTGTATCTTCTGGGATTTTCGGAGGAGAAACATCATCGATGAGTTACACATTCTATAACATTTCATTAAAGGATGTGTTACGTTCCCAATGTTGAGTTGAACAATGGTCGGAAAGAGAAGCCTTGTATTTCATCATGGCGATATATTTATATATCTCACAATGAACAAAGGGGGAGTGGCAGCTGCTCAGACCATTTTATAACTAACCTGGGAGGTGCAAGTCAGCAGGGCAATTAGGTTACTAAAGACTTAAAGGAGAATATATATATATATATATATATATATATATATCTCACACCCTGGCTCATGTGGTTAAAGTTTTAATAAGCAAAACCATTTACTCAAGGTTGTTGGAGGCTGGGCAAGGACCCGTCTACAGGTGAACAAGGCTGGCTCAGGTAACACTGGTCTGCTTGAGTAGATCCACTATGCCTCATTGTCTTAATATTTCTGCCATAGCACAAACTTTGGGTTTGTCAATGTCAAGTCTTGGGTGCCCCCACCATTATTAAAGTTATGACATCAATCAATCTACATATAAGGTTGAATCGGACCATCAGCATGATTTAATGAAAAGCCCAAACCCTTAAAAAAAACTATTCCCCAGCGTCTAAAATGAATATATTTTATTTTTTTTAATCCATCTCAGATGTTTAAAGGCTCATAACATACAGTAGATGGAGGTAGCATGATTTTTAATGTGAGCAATCTGTATGTCCAGGGTGTGGGAAACATATAAGATAGACTCTTATTCAGGGTGAAGGTCCGCTTTAAGATATCGCACACTTTGTCCCTTATTTATCAAGGGCTAGCGCCAGGTAGTGTCTGACGAGCGCCAGGTACCGCCAGCTATCGGCGGCTACCGAATCAAGTACGCCCGGCGGCGGTCACAATGACGCATTTATCACGCTAAATGAGGCTAGCGCTGGCGAGAGCGTCAGCTAGCGCGGGATTCATCATGTAGCCGACTGCAACGAACAGCGCCGCTGCTAATCCCATCACAGCGACAGGTATGACCTGGCGCTCCCTGGCGATGTCCAATGCATTTCAATGGAGCAATCTTTAAATAATCATAATTAATTGCTATTACTGTTTTTTTTTTTTTTTTTTAATGTCAAAAATTCTGTGACCACTTCTGCAATGTTAGGATTTTTTTTAAAAGTAAAAAAAAAACAAAAACAAAAAATGTGCAGAATTGATATTACAGGTCTGATATTCATGTATTCATATTACAAAATGTTTAGAAAAACTTGTATAATTTTTACATATAAAAAAAAAGGTTGTTTGGGGGTTAAAAACTACTTTACACACATCGCCGCCAGCGCTCTGGGGTTTAAACAAGGAATTCACAGCGCGAGAAATTTTTGAGCGTGATTTGTTAATGAATCTGCAGCAAGCCGTTCGCTCTGGCCATTCGCTGTCAGGCGCACCCATACAAGCGGAACCTGTGAAACAGCGACCCCTAACCCCATATTCAACATTACCGCACACCGACTGAGTCGCTGTCAACAAGCAAACCCCAGCCAAGCACAGCGAATACTAGCTGGCGCTGTGAAAATCACGCTACTGGCGCTCATCTGTCGCTACCTGGCGCTATTAATGAATCGGCCTCCCCCTATATAAGTTTATGATGCCACACACTTGCATTATAAAGGTAATTCACACACTTTCCCTATAATCACCAACTTTCGCTATAAGGTTTGGACATCACACTCTTTCTATACAAAGTTATATCACACACTTTTGATATATAACATCACACAGTTTCTATATAAGGTTGTATAACACGCTTTCGATATCTGGTATCTCATACTTTCTATTGGGTTGATTCAGAGCCTGGTGAGAAATCTCACTTATTTTTTAGGCGAGAAATTTACCGGGGGTAAATTCTCACGTGGTTCTGAATCAGCCCCAGGTAGACAATGAAAGTGAATGGCAATTTTTCTCTCCTAAAAAAGGAAGTGAGAATGCTCACATGGTTCTGAATTGACCCCCCAAAGTGCGTGATGCCATAACCTTATATAGAAAGTGCGTGATGCCATAACCTTATATAGAAAGTGTGTGATGCCATAACCTTATATAGAAAGTGTGTGATGTCATAACCTTGTATAGAAAGTGTGTGATGCATAGAAACTGCGTGATGTCAGAATCTTTTATAGAAAGTGTGTGATGTGTTGCAAGTGCATGAATTAACTTTATAAAGCAAGTGTGTGACTTCATAAACTTACTGGTGTATATATATATATATATATATATATATATATATATATAATGTGTGTAATGCCATAACATTATATGGAACGTGTGTGATGTCATAACGTTACATGGAAAGCGTGTGATGTCATTACTTGATATAGAAAGTGTGTGATGCACTCTCCATAAAAGGCTATGATATCACCCACTTTCTAAATTATGACATTACACACGTATTAGACATGGTTATGACATCATACACTTTCTATATATATTTATGACATCACACTCTTTATGTTTATTGACACCATACACTTTCAGTTTAAGGTTATGGCATCACACACTTTCTATGTAACGTTATGAAATCACCCACTTTCCAAATAATGTTATGGCATTACACACATTATATATACACCAGCAGAGCCGGCTCCAGGTTTGTGGGGGCCCGTGGGCAAGAAAGTCTTAGTGGGCCCCAAAGTAGTGTGTCACCTTATTTGTGGCTCCGCTGCCACAAATGGGTCTTCTGCTACTGATTGCCCTCCTGTCCTTTTTGCCTTCCCTATAGCCACCAATCATCCTCTAGTCCTTGTTGCCTTCCCTATAGCCACTAATCATCCTCTAGTCCTTGTTGCCTTCCCTATAGCCACTAATCATCCTCTAGTCCTTGTTGCCTTCCCTATAGTCACCAATCACCCTTCAGCCCTTACTGCTTGCTCCGCTGCTGCTAAAGACTCCATCATTGCTGTCTGTTGTCACCTGGTTCTCACCACCTTCTGAGCTTCCATCAGTTGCCCTCCATTCCAGGCCACCTTCTCCATTGTTGCTGAGGCCAGCCATGAGCAGGTCTGCACATAACACCCGGCATTCGGTGGTTCGGGTCCATTATAAAATAATACCATGCCTAAGTGTGAGCCTGAGTGGGCCCCTGAAAAGGCCAGGGGCCCAGGCAATTGCCCAGGTTTGCCCGGTGCTGGCGCAGGCCCTGTACGCCACTAAGTTTATGACATCACCCACTTACCATATAATGTTATAGCATAGCACACAATATATATATATATATATATATATATATATATATATCAGTACGTTTATGACATCATCCACTTTCCATATAATGTTATGGCATTACACACATTATATATACCAGTAAGCTTATGACATCACACACTTTCTATATACTACGAAGTTCTATCATCACACACTTTCTATAGAAGGCTATGGCATCACACATTTTCTATATCAGGTTATGACATCACCCACTTTCCATATAATGTTATAGCATTGCAATATATATATATATATATATATATATATATATATATATATATATATACACCAGTATGTTTATGACATCATCCACTTTCCATATAATGTTATGGCATTACACACATTATATATACCAGTAAGCTTATGACATCACACACTTTCTATATACTACGAAGTTCTATCATCACACACTTTCTGTATAAGGCTATGGCATCACACATTTTCTATATCAGGTTATGACATCACTCACTTTCCATATAATGTTATAGCATTGCACACTATATATATATATTGTGGAGATTAGCTTTGGTAGGCGACCGGCAGCAGTATAGAGGCGGAGGCAAACAGTTCAAAGTAAAGTCTGTGTTTATTTCACACAAAAAATCCACAAAAGCATATGTCCATACAGGTTACATCACCTTTTCAGGAAACCGCAGCATAAATGATTCAATCAGGCAAACAGCTTTTAGTCCTTGAGCAAAAAGTCCTGTTTACAGTCCAAATAGGCCTCAGGTCTGCGTGAAACAGCCTCCACAGGAGATTTCAGCCAGGCTCACAGAGTCTCACTCCCATGTGAGCTCTAGACAAAGGACAGGCCACAGCTGATTCCCCAGGCTATTTAAACAGCCCGCAAAACCCGGACCTGGGTAGTGGGATGGAGTCTCACCCTGCTCTACTCCATCCCAGTAAAGCCGTCCCAGGTTAGCCTTTCGGCTATTCTAAAGCAACAGCAGCAAACTGCCACCAGCAGCTGATGCTGGAAATCAGACTACACGGCTTTACCGCACCAATGCCAGGTACATTGGTGCTACATACCTGCCGTCAATAACGGCCCCTTGCACCTTACCACATACCCCCCCCCCCTTTGTTCAACCCTGAGGGGGTGGACACATGCCAAACAATGTGCTCGGGACAGGGCATCCGCGTTACCCAATAATCGTCCCGCTCTGTGCTCTACTGTAAACTTGAAGTTTTGTAATGACAAGAACCATCGGGTGACCCTGGCATTCCTGTCCTTAGCCTGGCACATCCACTTGAGGGGAGAGTGGTCCGTAATCAGCCGGAACCTTCTCCCCAGCAAGTAGTAGTGAAGAGACTCCAGGGCCCATTTAATGGCCAAACACTCCCTCTCCACTATACTATACCGGGTCTCCGCGGGTGTTAATTTGCGACTCATGTAGACAACGGGGTGCTCCTCCCCGTTGACTTCCTGAGACAGTACAGCACCGAGACCTACCTCGGAGGCATCGGTCTGCACTATGAACTCCCTCTTAAAGTCGGGTGTCACCAACACCGGAGACCCATACAGGGCAGACTTCAAAGCGGAGAACGATTTTTCGGCCTGATCATTCCACTTCACCATGACAGACTTGCGTCCCTTTAACAGGTCTGTCAATGGTGCCGCTAGGGTGGCAAAATTGGGAATGAACCGCATATAATATCCCACCAACCCCAGAAATGACTTTACTTGGCGGGTGGTGTTAGGACGTGGCCAGTTACGGATGGCTTCTAGTTTGTTGACCTGGGGCTTGACCACTCCTCGCCCAATCACATAACCCAGGTATTTTGTCTCTTCTAGGCCTAAAGCACATTTTTTCGGGTTTGCCGTCAACCCAGCCTTCCTGAGGGAATCCACTACGCCTGGACTTTGGGTAGGTGACTTTCCCAATCCGTGCTATGGATAATTATATCGTCCAGATATGCTGAAGCATACCGACGATGTGGCCTGAGGACAATATCCATTAACCTTTGGAACGTAGCGGGAGCGCCGTGTAACCCAAAGGGTAATACCTTGTATTGGAACAGTCCCTCTGGTGTAATAAAGGCTGTTTTCTCCTTGGCAGCCTCAGTCAAGGGCACCTGCCAGTACCCTTTTGTGAGGTCCAAAACCGAAAAGTACCTGGCTTGGCCTAGCTTCTCAATGAGTTCATCTACCCGGGGCATAGGGTAGGCATCAAACTTGGAAACTTCATTAAGTTTGCGGAAATCGTTACAGAACCGCAACGTACCATCGGGCTTGGGAATCAAGACTATGGGGCTGGCCCACTCACTCTTTGATTCTTCAATCACGTCTAACCGGAGCATTTGCTGCACTTCCTCCGCGATAGCTTGTCGCCGGGACTCAGGTACCCGGTAAGGCCTCAACCGGACCTTGACCTGAGGTTCCGTGACAACATCATGTTGGATGACCGAAGTGCGCCCAGGGAGTTCTGAAAACACGTCCGTGTTTCTGCTAATAAACTCCCTGGCTTCCTGAGTCTGTTTAGAGGAGAGGTTGTCGCCCGTTTTCACCTCGACTACTGCTTCTCTAATAACAGACCGAGGAATGGGAAGCTCCACCCCCACCATACCTGGTCGGGGACTGTCACCCCCAGGGGTCTCCCTGTCTTTCCACAGTTTCAGCAGGTTTACATGGTACACCTGCTCTGGCTTCCTCCGCCCAGGCTGATGTACCTTGTAAGTCACTTCCCTAACTTTTTCAATGACCTCATAGGGACCCTGCCACCTAGCTAGAAATTTACTGTCCACCGTGGGTACCAGAACCACCTGGGTTAAAGTTCCGTACCCTGGCTTGCCGATTATAAATCCTGCTTTGGGCCCGCTGCGCTGCCTCCATGTGTTCTCTGACAAGCGGCAAGACGGTCTCTATCCGTTCCTGTAGGTGAGTAACGTACTCTACCACACTTTTGTGGGGTGTGGGTTGCTGTTCCCAGGCCTCCTTGGCTAAATCCGACAGGCCCCGTGGATGTCGACCGTATAAGAGTTCGAAGGGCGAGAACCCCGTAGAGGCCTGGGGCACCTCTCGCACTGCGAACATCAGATAGGGCAGCAGCAAGTCCCAATTCTTCCCATCCTTGGCGACCACCCTTTTTAACATGGTCTTTAAGGTTTGATTAAACCGTTCTACTAGGCCGTCTGTTTGCGGGTGGTAAACGGATGTCCGCAACTGTTTCACCTGCAGCAGTTTACAGAGCTCTTTCATTACTTTCGACATAAACGGGGTACCTTGATCGGTCAGGACCTCTTTAGGCAGACCTACTCTGGAAAACATTTCCATAAGCTCCTTAGCAATGAGCTTGGCAGAGGTGTGACGCAGGGGCACTGCCTCAGGGTACCGCATGGCATAATCCAAGATCACCAGAATATGTTGGTGCCCTCTAGCGGACTTTGGCACTGGACCCACTAGATCCATGGCAATCCACTCAAAGGGTACCTCAATAACTGGGAGAGGAACTAAGGGACCACGGTAATGAGGCTGAGGGCTGGTCATCTGACATGTTGGGCAGGACTCACAATATCTCTCCACCTCCTTGTACACACTGGGCCAGTAGAATTGTTGTAAAACGCGGTCCAGAGTTTTCTGCTGGCCTAGGTGTCCACCCAGAACATGTTGGTGGGCCAAATCCAACACCAACTTGCGATGTGGATTGGGTACCACCAATTGTTCCACCACCTCCTCACGTACCTTGTTTACTCGGTACAACATTTCCTGGTGAACCACAAAGCGAGGAAACTGTAACTCCGCCCCTGGCTGTTGTGGTTCACCTTCCACCTCAAGAACATTCTCCCAGGCCCGAGACAGTGTCGGGTCCTGGTGTTGAGCGGTACCAAAGTTAATTGTGGAGACATGGAGATCTGCCAACTCTGGACCTGTTGCCAACTCTTCCACATCTCCAACCATAAAATTTAGTGGGGTTGACTCCCCCTCTTCCATTTTAGGGGCGGGCACCTCTTCCACGGTGCCTCCTGATTCCGGTTCCCAGGGCACCGGGGTCTCCCATGAGTAGGGCCAGTCTACAGGGGACACACCCGCCTCGCGGGTTTCCGGAACTGCCAACTTGGCCCACAGTGACCTGAACCCTGGAAAGTCTCTCCCAATAATCAGTTCATACGGGAGTTTAGCGGCGACAGCGACTTCATGTTTCCAGCTGCCGGAGACGGTGGTGAGAGACACTTGTGCTGTGGCATAGTCTCTCAAGTCCCCATGAATGCACAAAACCCCGGTTTTCCGCCCAGTTTACTCATCGGGCAGTACTAAGGCGGGTCTTGCCAGGGTAACCATACTCCCCGATTCCAAAAGGGCCACAGCCAGGGTGTCTCCCACTTTCACCTGACAGAGGTGACTTTGCCCCACGAGCTCAGGGACACCGGCAGCACACAGCCTCCTGGCATACATGGAAGGGCGGTAACCAAAGTTCACGTCCGTGGGGACAATTGGCTCTGATATGTCCCGGCTCCTTACATCCCCAACACAACACTTGGGCAGGGACTTTGGGGGGTAGGTCCTGAGGGGGTTTAAGGGACGCCACTCGCCTGAGCTGGGGCGGGGACCTCCGGGGTTTCCCCGAATCCCTCCTCATGGAGCCGCCTTGCAAGTTCCTGGTGGCCTCATATCACTCCACTAGGTCCACCATCCCTAGTGCGTTGTCAGGGGATACCTGGCCAACCCAGTGCTGAAGAGGGTGCGGTAAAGCCCTCCAGAAAATGTCCGCCAGCAAGCGGTCCAACATGGCAGTGGGGCTTAACAACTCCGGCTGCAGCCATTTTTGCAGCAGGTGCAGCAGTTTATAATACTGGGGCCGGGCGGGCTCTGCCGACTGGTAGCTCCACTGATGCACCCGCTGAGCCCGAACCCACACATTCACCCCCAGTCTGGCCAGTATCTCACCCTTCAGAGTCGGGTAGTCAGCGGCTTGGTCCTCTGGGAGATCAAACAACACCTGCTGGGGTCCAGATGCCAGAAATGGAGCGATGACATCAGCCCACTGGTCATGCGGCAACTTCTCCCTTGCAGCCACCTTTTCAAACACCGCCAGGTAAGTCTCAACGTCATCTGAAGGGGTCATTTTTGTGAGCACCGAGCGGACAGCTTTCCGGGCATCAGGAATACTTTTGGGCGCACCTGCAGCTTGCTGCGCCATCATATGTTGCAAAAACAGCTGGTTGGTCTCCTGCTGCTGCTTGTTGGCCTCCTGCTGCTGCAGATTCGCCTCCAAGAGCGCTTTCACGACCACCTCCAATTTGTCTGCAGTCCCAGGTAGCAGCTTGGCAGGTTTAATATAGGACATGCACAAAACAAAAACTTTTTCGTCGGTTGCTCCTAGCAACGGCCTCACTGCTGTGCCCGCATCCGACACCAAATGTGGAGATTAGCTCTGGTAGGCGACCGGGTGTCAGCAGTATAGAGGCGGAGGCAAACAGTTCAAAGTAAAGTCTGTGTTTATTTCACACAAAAATTCCACAAAAGCATATGTCCATACAGGTTACATCACCTTTTCAGGAAACCGCAGCATAAATGATTCAATCAGGCAAACAGCTTTTAGTCCTTGAGCAAAAAGTCCTGTTTACAGTCCAAATAGGCCTCAGGTCCGCATGAACAGCCTCCACAGGAGATTTCAGCCAGGCTCACTGAGTCTCACTCCCATGTGAGCTCTAGACAAAGGACAGGCCACAGCTGATTCCCCAGGCTATTTAAACAGCCCGCAAAACCCGGACCTGGGTAGTGGGATGGAGTCCCACCCTGCTCTACTCCATCCCAGTAAAGCCGTCCCAGGTTAGCCTTTCGGCTATTCTAAAGCAACAGCAGCAAACTGCCACCAGCAGCTGATGCTGGAAATCAGACTACACGGCTTTACTGCACCAATGCCAGGTACATTGGTGCTACATACCTGCCGTCAATAACGGCCCCTTGCACCTTACCACAATATATATATACACTAGTACGTTTATGACATCACTCACTTTCCATATAATGTTATAGCATTGCACACATTATATATATATATATACACACTAGTACGTTTATGACATCATCCACTTTCCATATAATGTTATGACATTACACACATTATATATACACCAGTAAGCTTATGACATCACACACTTTCTATATACTACGAAGTTCTATCATCACACACTTTCTGTATAAGGCTATAGCATCACACATTTTCTATATCAGGTTATGACATCACTCACTTTCCATATAATGTTATAGCATTGCACACATTATATATATATATATATATATATATATATATATATATATATACACACACTAGTACGTTTATGACATCATCCACTTTCCATATAATGTTATGGCATTGCACACATTATATATATATATATATATATATATACACACACTAGTACGTTTATGACATCATCCACTTTCCATATAATGTTATGGCATTACACACATTATATATACACCAGTAAGTTTATGACATCACACACTTTCTATATACTACAAAGTTCTATCATCACACACTTTCTGAGTGTGTTATATTGAGCAGTATAAATTAACTACACAAGCCAAAGCCAGTTTTTATTTGTTATGTCTCCATTTATTCTGCTGGAAACAATAGACGTTGTTCACTGAAACAATTGCGGCAATAAAAGAGGAGACAGAGATAGTAAATCCTCCAATCTCATTTGCAACTGGAAGTCAAGACAATTACGGAGAACAATTACCCGGGTTCTCGCTATTCCATCTTCCACTCGAGAGCTAGATGGAGTTTTGTCGGGGGAGCTCTGCCGGAAACCCTGAATTGACCCAAGTGCACCAAGCTTGGTGACCCATGGCAGACCCCGGACTTCAATTACTTTGCCAGGTTTATCTTTCGAGGACCAGCAAATATAATGGAAAAGTCTGGTCTTAAAATATCCCCAGCAGCAAATTTGCCCTAATTGCTACAGAATACTCACTCCTTCAGGTCCTGCAATGTGATGGGTTGTCCGTTTGTGGCATTAGGGATACTTACTTAACCGCCTAACTCTTGTGCTACTTCCCTGCTGTGGTTCCTGGGCCATTGTTGTTCTTCTGCAGTGTCCTGTCATTCTCTTTTTTTTTTTAAGTGGACCAAAACCATTTTTAAGTGCCCCAATCCCCTTGATCTATCCCCCCGCCTGAGTACCTGAAGGAAATCCTCTATCATTTCCTGATTGTTGTAAATGGGGCTTGGGGGGTTTTGTAATGCGGTGGAGGCGGAAGCTCCCGCATGGCGCCTCGCTGCTCAAACATCAATGTCGGCCTGATAGCGGCCGCCACTTCGCCATCTATACTTTTACGGTGGACCGCACTGCTTGAGGGCCCCCACTTAGCAACTACTTATCCAGTTAGTCCAAGACCAATTTACATCCGACTACCTTCTTACATCCGATTACCCTCTCGCCTTGTGGTAGCTCAGTAAGCTTTCATGCCTGGAGTTGGTGAAGAGACTCCATTTCTTTATCTGTGGCTTTAATACACTTCTGCTTCTCGTAGACAGGCGGTTGCATCTGCTGCCAATACTGTGGCTCTGGTTCTGGAAGTGTTCTGACCATATAAGAAAAGCACTTAGCTGGGATTCCTATGTTTGGCCTCTCTGATCTCCTGACTGAAGGTTGACTTGGTTCTTCTATACCTTCATTGGTAGTTTCAGAGCTTATCCAGGCTTCAGTGCTTTTTGTTTCAGCATCAGGAGCCTCACTGCCGCAAACATCAATGTCGGCCTGATAGCGTCCGCCACTTCGCCATCTATACAGCCTGTTTTATTTGCCTTCCACCGCCTGCCTGCCATCTGGTCTTTTCAGGAGCCACTGCCCCCCTTTTTCACCATCTACACAGGGGGCACCTGAGCCACAAAGTGGGACAATACTATACTACAATACTATAAGCCTCTAGGAATGGTAAGCTAAAATACCTTTATATTAGAGCCTGAACTTGTTCAGTTTAGTAAGGATTAAATAGCTTTATTATTTCCTCCCCTATACAGGGGGTCATTTTAGACAAACAGCCAGACTGCTGGATGTGTGCAGTGATTGAAAAACCTAGGCCCTTATTTATGAAGGAATAGCGACAGGTAGCGACTGGTGAGCGGCCGGTAATGACGGGCCCCGCCACGAGAACGCCGGCTCCCCACCACAATCACACATTTATCAAGCCAATCCTGCTTAGCGACTGAGATAGCGCCATATAGCCACTCATTCATCATTATTCCAGCCTCAGCCCACAGCGCCAGCGTCCGACCTTGAACAGCGACCGGTATGACCTCTCGCTACCTGGCGCGCTCCAATGCATTTCAATGGAACAATCTTTAAATATTAATAATTAATTGTTATTAATTTTTTTTTTTTTAATGTGAAAAACTCTGTGACCACTTCTGCTATGTTAGATAATTTTTTTAAGGGAAAAAAAATTTTAAAAAAATTGTACAGAATTGATATTACAGGTCTGATATTAATGTATTCATATTACTAAATTATTTTAAAAACTTGTTTCTTTTGGTTTCCAAAAATATGGTGGTTTGGGGGTTAAAAAACTACTTTTAACCCATCGCCGCCAGCGCTCTGGGGTTTAAACATGCATTTTACAGCGCAAGAATTTTTTGAGTGTGATTTTTTAATGAATATGGTGGGAGCCGGTCGCTAGGGCCAGTCGCTATCATGCGCTCCCATACAGCGCGGAACCTGTCAAATAGCGACTCCTCACCTAATATTCAACATTACGGCAAACCAACTGAGTCGCTATCAACTACCGAACAACGGCCAAGCACAGCGACTACTAGCGTGCGCTCTGAAAATGCCGCTACTGTCGCTCATCTGTCGCTACCTGCCGCTATTAATGAATCGGCCTCCCCGTAGACAACTGTATATTGACAATGCAAACAAATACTGTAAAGAAATCCTAAACTGTAAGTGCTTTTTAATTATCTACCAAGATATATGTGGCTTTGACTATATTATATCATGTTTAAAAAAATGATTCCTAATATATGTTTTTCTATTTAAATTTGTTTATATACATGTATATATGTTTAGATCCACTTTTTGGTGAACAGACTAAGAAAAATTCATTTATTGAAACGCATTACTTAACGTGGAGGAAAATTGTATCACAAGCATTGAATCTGTTGAATCTGTTGAATCTGTGGAATCTATGAAATCATGGTGAACTGAAAGGAATTACGGCATATGAAAAGTTTGTCGGTTTTAAATGGATAAACTTAATAAATATTGATGATTTTAAATATAGAAAATTGGCGGTTGGTCATCATTGCAATACACGGGGAGGCCGATTCATTAATAGCGCCAGGTAGCGACAGCTGAGCGACTGTAGCAGTATTTTCACAGCGCCCGCTAGTAGTCGCTGTGCTTGCGACTGGCCCTAGCGACCGGCTCCCACCATATTCATTAAACAATCACGCTCAAAAAATTCTCTCGCTGTGAAATGCTTGTTTAAACCCCAGAGCGCTGGAGGCGATGTGTTAAAAGTAGTTTTTTAACCCCCAAGCAACCATATTTTTGGAAACCAAAAAAACAAGTTTTTAAAATAATTTGGTAATATGAATACATTAATATCAGACCTGTAATATCAATTCTGTACAATTTTTTTATTTTACTTTTTTTACCTTAAAATGGCAGAAGTGGTCACAGAATTTTTCACATTTAAAAAAAACAAAAAACAATTAATAACAATGAATTATGAATATTTAAAGATTGTTCCATTGAAATGCATTGGAGAGCGCCAGGTAGCGAGAGGTCATACCTGTCGCTGTTCAAGGTCGGACGCTGGCGCTGTGGGCTGAGACTGGAATAATGATGAATGAGTCGCTATATGGCGCTATCTCAGTCGCTAAGCAGGATCGGCTTGATAAATGTGTGATTGTGGTGGGGAGCCAGCGTTCTCGTGGCGGGGCCCGTCATTACCGGCCGCTCACCAGTCGCTACCTGTCGCTATTCCTTCATAAATAAGGGCCTAAATATAGAATTTTTGTGAGGAGGATAGATGGAGTTATTTATTGATATATAAATATCAATGACTACATAATACTGTTTGTTTTTCCTGAACCCCCATCACAAAAAGGAGGACTTAAATTGATAGCAAGACTCAGATGTTTTAAAATATCCTCCATCCCAGCCTGTCGGTCCCTTTCTATTTCTTAGGGGCACCTCCTCTGTCACATCCTAGGTCTCCCACCAGGGTCCCCTCCTCTCTCCGTGGAATTCACTGCACTTCAGTCTTCCTCAGTGCGGCTCTGTTTCCCTACAGCCACATCCTGCTACTCAATTCCAACTGCACCTGGGCCTCATCTCTATAGTAGCCCCACCAGCGGCACTCAGCCAGGTTCTTCCAGTCTTCCCCTTTGCATGGTTATGGACAATCTCCCCATCTACCCCTCTGGCCTGACCTTATAATACCTCTGCTCTATACAATGTAGCTTGAGGTTTCCCCTCCTAAAACCTCCCAATCAATCTCAGCAGTTTCCTGTTGTCCCCCAAATGTCCCCCTTATGCCACCTGTCTCCCATCCAAGGGAATCCAACACCCAGATTCTGATTAAAATTCTCTTATCCATTTATGGTCTAATACTCCCATCTAGTGACCAGAGTAGGAATAGCAACACCATTTTTACACTAATGGATCAATAACACTTACAACAAACCACAAGCAAGGGGTTTTGGGCCACCCCTTAAGACACCTGAGAGCTCACATTACCTTACCCCGCCAGGTGTATTACCGTTTTATAGGCATAACATTAAAATTCAAAATATTAATAAAAGGCATTGAGCTCTCTGTTCAGGTGCCTCTTACCAATAGGGACGCCCTCCCATTGTCATTTTTCAATTTTGCATGGTAGGGTTGTGTATACATTGGTTCGAGAGAACCCCCAAAAAATTTTGATCAATAACACTTACCCACTGCTTTTAATCAATCCCTTTTCGAGCACAACAAAGGTGTGAGCGTGGTCTTTGATACTACCACAAGTGCTGTAGACCGTGGTCCGATTTCAGCCACTAGGGGGAGCACCAGCCGAAATGATCAGGAACAGCAAAGTTTGGAAAATAAAACAATGTTTTCTTATTGCTCAGAATGGAAAGTTCGATGATACTTTTTAGAATTAAGAATGAATGATTTTGCTGCAGGCTGTCCTATAAAGAATTCATAAGCTAAAGGTGGGATTTAAAGATGGTGAACACAAAGATTCCTGCAGCGGCCGCAGCCCAGCTTTGTTTCTTGGTCTCTGTGTCACTCTGCTCAGCTTCCCGAGCAAAACCTTCTCTCTGCCTTGTTATTATTCCGCAGGTATAGACTTGGCTTCAGATATGACATCTCCCGGCGCTCATACACGCTCCAATCAATGTATCTAATCAATCACTGCGGCATCTGACCGCCGCTCTGCCAGATGCAACCGAGACAAGCGCTTGCCGAGGTGTCTGAGTGGAACCGTCAAGGTAAGCAGGTAGGGGGTCCCGTAAACTTTCTTCTTCTCCTCTGTGCAGTTTCATCGGAAAAGTTTCCTGCTAAGTCTTAGAGGCTGATTCATTAATAGCGACAGATAGCGACTGTTGAGCGACTGTAGCGGTATTTTGACAGCGACCGCTAGTAGTCGCTGTGCTTGGCCATTGTTCGGCGACTCAGTCGGTGTGCCGTAATGTTGAATACAAGATGCTGAGTCGCTATTTGACAGGTTCGCTGTTGTATGGGAGCGCATAATAGCGACTGGACATAGCGACCGGCACCCACCATATTCATTAAAAAATCAGCCTTAAAAATTCCTAGCGCTGTGAAATGCATGTTAAAATCCCAAAGCGCAGTAGGCGATGTGTTAAAAGTAGTTTTTTAACCCCCTAACCACCCAAAAAAAAAATTGAATGATTTTGAAATAATATTCAAACCTGAATAGTTTAAAATCAGACCTGTAATATCAATTCTGCAAAAAAAAAAAAATTTTTTTTAAATCCCCAAAAAATACATTTTCAAAGGAAGAAGTGTTCACAGATTTTTTTTGTGAAATTTAAAAAAAAAATATATATTAAAAAAAAATTATTAATTAAAATACATTCTGCCATTGAAATGCATTGGAGAGCGCCAGGTAGCGAGAGGTCATACCTCTCGCTGTTCAAGGATGTTCGCTGGCGCTGTGGGATGAGGCTGGGATAATGATGAATGAGTTGCTAGGTGGCGCTATCTCAGTCGCTAAGCAGGATCGGCTTGATAAATGTGTGATTGTGGAGGGGAGCCGGCGTTCTAGTTGCGGTACCTGGCATTACTGGCCGGCTCCCCAGTCGCTATCTGTCGCTATCTGTCGCTATTCCTTGATAAATAAGGCCCTTAGTAAAGTTTGTTGTCAGTCTTCTTGCTGATGCTATTGGCCAAACAAGATGGCCGATATGAGACTCTAGGGCAGTTGGTATCCCTTTTTATGGGGCTTCCCTGTGTTGATTCCCATGGTTGATTCACGTTGCTGGCAATAGACAGTCCAATAGATCAAAGCAGAGTTCCTCTTTATTAATTCCAATGGCAGACATCAAACATGGCACATCTTCATACATCCGTTCGGTTACACTTTTCTCTGTCCCTTCCATAGTCAAAGGTTCAACCAGCAGGTCTTACTCCCCAAGGAGGATTCCCCGGGGCTTCCCTCACCCCATTGCTGGATCTCTCTCTCTTTCTTCAACAGAGTCTGGATTTACATCTGCTTCTCTACAATTCAATTGTAATTGGGCTTTAGAACTGCTGCTTCCCTATATAACTTCTAGCTACCTTCTAGAACGTTCCATCACATGTTCGGCCACATGCCAGACATATGATAGGCTGTTCTCTAAACTCTCCAACCAATCACTATCCTCCTGGTTATTACTATGAGGCCGAATCATTAATAGCGCCAGGTAGCGACAGATGAGCGACAGTAGCTGCATTTTCAGAGCGCCTGCTAGTAGTCGCTGTGCTTGGCCGTTGTTCGGTTGTTGACAGCGACTCAGTCGGTGTGCGGTAATGTTGAATACGCGGTTAGGAGTCGCTGTTTGACAGGTTCCGCGCTGTATGGGAGCGCATGACAGCGAATGGCCATAGCGAACGGCTCCCACCATATTCATTAACAAATCACGCTCAAAAAATTCTCGCGCTGTGAAATGCATGTTTAAACCCCAGAGCGCTGGCGGCGATGGGTTAAAAGTAGGTTATTAACCTCCAAACAACCATATTTTTTGTAAAAAAAAAAAAAAAAAGTTTTTCAAAACATTTTGTAATATGAATACATTAATATCAGACCTGTAATATCAATTCTGCACAAATTTTTATTTTTTTACCTTGAAAAAAATATCTAACATTGCAGAAGTGGTCACAGAATTTTGGACATTTAAAAAAAAAACAAAAAATTAAATAGCAATTAATTATGAATATTTAAAGATTGCTCCATTGAAATGCATTGGAGAGCGCCAGGTAGCGAGAGGTCATACCTGTCGCTGTTCAAAGTCGGACGCTGGCGCTGTGGGGTGAGGCTGGAATAATGATGAATGATTCGCTATCTGGCGCTCTGTCAGTCGCTAAGCAGGATCGGCTTGATAAATGTGTGATTGCGGAGGGGAGCCGGCGTTCTCGTGGTGGTGACCGTCATTACCGTTCGCTCACCATTCGCTACCTGGCGCTATCCCTTGTTAAATAAGGGCCCAATTAAGGATACTACAATGTCTATACACTTTCAACCAAAAAAGGGTTTTATATGTCTTATAAACTCTATGTACATTGGTTTCTTATTAACTAACTGACATGTTCCTATTTACACCCAGGCCCCTACAGTTGGAAAGTTGAATTTTCGGGTGGCCCGGAGATACACACAGTTGGGTATCCCAAATTGGTATGGCCGAGGGCAGGAGGAACAAAACCCAGGACAGAGCAATTTTGGGGTTTTGTTACAATTCAAGCAGCCCAAAACCTTAGTAACGAGTCTAAAAAATCTCCAGGGCACAGTTATAACTTTCGAGGCCCCACTGTACGAAACCCCCCAGGATTATCCGTGTACGTATCTTGAAAACTGATCCCGCAAGCACATGCTGCGGCAGCAAGAAGTATCCAGGAGTGGACTGGCCATAGGCAGCACAGGGAGAATCCTGGGGGGGGGGGGGCACACTGCTTGAGGGCCTCCACTCAACAACGACTTATCCGGTTAGTCCAAGATCAATTTACATCTGATGGTTTTCTTGCCTTGTGGTAGCTCAGTAAGCTTTCATGCCTGGAGTTGCTGAAGAGACTCCATCTCTTCATTTGTGGCTTTAATACACTTCTGCTTCTTGTGAACATGCAGTTGCATCTGCTGCCAATACTGTGGCTCTGGTTCAGGAAGTGTTCTGACCATATAAGAAAGGCACTTAGCTGGGATTCCTATGTTTGGCCTTTCTGATCTCCTGACTGGAGGGTGACTTGGTTCCTTTGTACTTTCCTTGGTAGTTTCACAGCTTATCAAGACTTCAGTGCTTTCCTTTTCAGCATCTGGAGCTTGTGACTGAGATTCTTGTTCTTGCTGCTTAGGTTGAATAACTGGTAAAACTTAACATAGAAGGTGACGGCAGAAGGAGACCATATGCTCCATCTAGTCTTCCCTTATGTGTATACTGTATGTTCTCTATGGCTTATGTGTATACTGTATGTTCTCTATGGCTTATGTGTATACTGTATGTTCTCTGTATCTTATGTGTATACTGTATGTTCTCTATGGCTTATGTGTATACTGTATGTTCTCTGTATCTTATGTATATACTGTATGTTCTCGGTATCTTATGTGTATACTGTATGTTCTCTTTATCTTATGTGTATACTGTATGTTCTCTGTATCTTATGTGTATACTGTATGTTCTCTGTATCTTATGTATATACTGTATGTTCTCTGTATCTTATGTATATACTGTATGTTCTCTGTATCTTATGTATATACTGTATGTTCTCTGTATCTTATGTGTATACTGTATGTTCTCTGTATCTTATGTGTATACTGTACGTTCTCTGTATCTTATGTGTATACTGTATGTTCTCTGTATCTTATGTGTATACTGTATGTTCTCTGTATCTTATGTGTATACTGTATGTTCTCTGTATCTTATGTGTATACTGTATGTTCTCTGTATCTTATGTGTATACTGTATGTTCTCTGTATCTTATGTGTATACTGTATGTTCTCTGTATATTATGTGTATACTGTATGTTCTCTGTATCTTATGTATATACTGTATGTTCTCTGTGTCTTATGTGTATACTGTATGTTCTCTGTATCTTATGTGTATACTGTATGTTCTCTGTATCTTATGTATATACTGTATGTTCTCTGTATATTATGTGTATACTGTATGTTCTCTGTATCTTATGTATATACTGTATGTTCTCTGTGTCTTATGTGTATACTGTATGTTCTCTGTATCTTATGTATATACTGTATGTTCTCTGTATCTTATGTATATACTGTATGTTCTCTGTATCTTATGTATATACTGTATGTTCTCTGTATCTTATGTGTATACTGTATGTTCTCTGTATCTTATGTGTATACTGTATGTTCTCTTTATCTTATGTATACACTGTATGTTCTCTGTATATTATGTGTATACTGTATGTTCTCTGTATCTTATGTATATACTGTATGTTCTCTGTATCTTATGTATATACTGTATGTTCTCTGTATCTTATGTGTATACTGTATGTTCTCTTTATGTTATGTGTATACTGTATGTTCTCTGTATCTTATGTGTATACTGTATGTTCTCTTTATCTTATGTGTATACTGTATGTTCTCTGTATCTTATGTGTATACTGTATGTTCTCTGTATCTTATGTATATACTGTATGTTCTCTGTATCTTATGTGTATACTGTATGTTCTCTGTATCTTATGTGTATACTGTATGTTCTCTTTATCTTATGTGTATACTGTATGTTCTCTGTATCTTATGTATATACTGTATGTTCTCTGTATATTATGTGTATACTGTATGTTCTCTGTATCTTATGTATACACTGTATGTTCTCTGTATCTTATGTGTATACTGTATGTTCTCTGTATCTTATGTGTATACTGTATGTTCTCTGTATCTTATGTATATACTGTATGTTCTCTGTATCTTATGTATATACTGTATGTTCTCTGTATATTATGTGTATACTGTATGTTCTCTGTATCTTATGTGTATACTGTATGTTCTCTGTATCTTATGTATATACTGTATGTTCTCTGTATCTTATGTATACACTGTATGTTCTCTGTATATTATGTGTATACTGTATGTTCTCTGTATCTTATGTATATACTGTATGTTCTCTGTATATTATGTGTATACTGTATGTTCTCTGTATCTTATGTATATACTGTATGTTCTCTGTATCTTATGTATACACTGTATGTTCTCTGTATATTATGTGTATACTGTATGTTCTCTGTATCTTATGTATATACTGTATGTTCTCTGTATATTATGTGTATACTGTATGTTCTCTGTATCTTATGTATATACTGTATGTTCTCTGTATCTTATGTATATACTGTATGTTCTCTTTATCTTATGTGTATACTGTATGTCCTCTGTATCTTATGTGTATACTGTATGTTCTCTGTATCTTATGTATATACTGTATGTTCTCTGTATCTTATGTATATACTGTATGTTCTCTGTATCTTATGTGTATACTGTATGTTCTCTTTATCTTAGGATAGATGTGTGCTTATCCCAGGCATGTTTAAATTCAGTGACTGTTGATTTTTCAACTACCTCTGCTGGAAGTTTGTTCCAAGCATCTACTACTCTTTCTGTAAAATAATATTTTCTAACATTGCTCCTGATCTTCCCCCCGACTAGCTTCAGGTTGGGCCCCTTGTTCTATCATTAAGTTTCTTCTTAAAAACACTTCCCTCCTGAACCTTATTCCCTCCTGTCACATATATAAAGGTCTCCATCATGTCCCCCCTCTCCCTTCTTTCCTCCAGACTGTACAGATTAAATTCTTTAAGTCTCTTCCGATAAGTTTTAAGTTTAAGTCCTATTGCCATTTTTGTTGCCGGCCTTTGGCCGTTGTATTTGAATAATGTCTTTTTGCAGGTAAGGTCTCCAGAACTGCACACAGTATTCTAGCTGTGGCCTCACCAGGGCTCTATACAGCGGCATCACAACCTCCCTCTTCCTACTGGTGATGCCTCGAGCTATGCAGCCGAGCATCCTGCTTGCTTTTCCCACTGCCTGGCTACACTGTCCAATCATCTTGCAGCTATCAGTAATCAGTGCCCCTAAATCTCTCTCCTCCGAGGTCCTGGATAACACAGTGCTGCGCATACGGTGCTCAGAGCCGGGATTCCTTCTACCCAAGGGCAGGATTTTATATTTAGAGACGTTAATCTCCAGTTTCCACAATTTTTGCTATTTCTCGAGTAAAGCTAAATCATCAGCAAACAGACAAACTTTTCCTACCCAGCCTTCTCCTATGTCACTTACAAATATATTAAAAAGAATGGGGCCCAGGACAGAGCCTTGCGGCACACCACTTGTAACTCGCCTTTGTTCAGATTGCACGCCATTTACAACAACGCTCTGATACCGATCCCTCAGCCAACTGGAAATCCACTGAACTATCCAGAGATTGAGTCCTAAGCACATGAGCTGTTGGAGCAGGGAGAGGTGAGTTTTTATGGGCCCCTGGAGAGGTGTCACACAGTGGGGTATTCCGATTCGGGGAAAGCCAGCGGCTGGCCTTGAAATCTTTTAGATTCCATACCGGCTGCTGCTGGGTTTTGTTCCACTTTAATCAGGGTTCCATCATCCAAACCATAGCCAGCGTGCTCAGTGCTTTAGTAAATGATAAAAATATATAAAGTCCAACAGACACACACACAAAAATAGACACACACACACACACACACACACACATAGACAGACACACACACACACATACACATAGACAGAGACACAAAGACAGACAGACACACGCAGACACAGAGACATACACACAGACAGACACACACATAGACACAGAGACACACACATACACATAGACAGACAGACACACACACACACACACACACATAGACAGACACACACACATACACATAGACAGAGACACACAGACAGACAGACACACACATAGACACAGAGACACACACATACACATAGACAGACACACACACACACACACACACACACATAGACAGAGACACACAGACAGACAGACAGACACACAGAGACACACACATGCACAGACACACACATACACATAGACAGACAGACACACACATACATATAGACAGACACATACACATAGACAGACACACACACATACACACAGACAGACACACACACATACACATAGACAGACACACACATAGACAGACACACACATACATATAGACAGACACATACACATAGACAGACACACACACATACACACAGACAGACACACACACACATACACATAGACAGACACACACAGACACAGAGACATACACAGACAGACACACACACATATACACATAGACAGACACACAGAGACACACACATACACATAGACAGACAGACACATACACACACACACACACACACACACACACACACACACATACACATAGACACACACATACACATAGACACACATACAGACATCCCTACCTTAGCAGTACTGCACACTTCCTCCTCACAGCTCCGGAGACACAGGCAGCAGAGTGATGATGCATCTGGGGGGCAGAGCCTCCTCAATCAGGAAGCCACTGCTCTCTGCCTGTGCGGACCCAGCGACAGCACAAACAGCCTGGCTTTACCTTCCTAGTGCCCTGCCATCTAACTGGTGCTTCCGGACAACACAGCGCCCAGGTCGGTGCTACACCCCTGCGCTCAGGGACATTGTGCCTCACCTCCCACCAGCACCAGTAGCCCCCCCCCCCCTCCCTTGGGCCCTCTGCAGATGGCCGACCCTGCGGGGTGCTAGCGCCGGCCCTGCGTATTGCACATATATGTTCTTTGGAAACAACACGGCTGATCCGAAGTGCCTGAGCAGGGTGTGCACAGCCGGTTGTGGCCTCCGGAAGGTGCCTCATACTCCCCAGGCATCCCCAGTACCCTGAAATATTGTCAAAGTTAAATGTATTTAGTTTGGAAAAGAGACGCCCGAAGGGTGATCTAATAACTATATTTAAATATATCCGAGGTCAATACAAATATCTGTTCCACAATTTAAAGCCATGACTGTAAGTAAAACTCGGGGCGCATCAACTAAGGTTAGAGGAGAGATTATTCTTACATCAGCATAGGAGGTGATTCTTTTCTGTAAGAGCAGTGGCACTATGGACCCTGACGAAGCTCCGGTGGGCGGAGCGAAACACGTGTCGGCTGACGGCCGGCCCACCTGCGTCTCCGCTCAACAGCCCCGCACGCTTGATGCCTCGGCGCGGGTGATTGCAAGTGCTACTGGCCAGTAGGAAGGATCTTGGTGCGTCGCAGCACAGCTCACTAGCGGAGGACTCGGCTGACGCTTTAACCCTACATATTTGTCAGACTGAACCTGAAGACGTGCGGCTGCAAGTGTCTCATCTGGATACAGCTAAGTACACGCTGCGATATATGGGCGGGATCTGTGCAGCCCTCTGTATGTGGGCCAAAAAGTAGTCCACGTTGAATGAGCAGGACTGGTCTATGTGGGATTCCCCAGATAGAGTCATTGTGGGACACTCCTTCTCCCCGGACCCGTGGCTTAGCGCCACTACGCTGGATACATGTGTTCATGTCTGATTAGAACTGGCCAGTTCCAACTCTAGCGCTGGGAGAGATTATTTGATCATTCCCCGGAAGGGGCAGCTTTCATTCTCCTTTAATCAGGCATGTTGGTGTAGCGAGGCTGTGAATGGCTGGGACGCACATGTGTGGCTGTAATAGTTGCATGGGGGGGCCCCCGTTTTTTACTGTCACTTTCATGTTTTTTAATATGTATGTCGTTTGATGGTATATGTAATGTGCTTTTTGATATCCATTAAAGTTTTGTATATTCATATTAATTTTCTGTGCTAGCATATGTGCCAGTCCCACACTGAACCTTGTTTTTTAGTGTCTATTTCTGCACTATGGAACTCTCTGCCAGAGGAGGTACACAGGGCCGGATTAAGTGTGGTGGAGGCCCCTGGGCACAAAATCTGGTGGAGGCCCCAGATACAGTATTTTTTTCCTTTTAAAATAATAGTCCAGCCAAGTAACTGATTGGTGGTTGTCTGGCACCCGCCTACTTACTGGAAGGTCAAATCGAGTCCCTTGTGCCCCCCTTGTGCGGGTGCGTGCTGCTCGGGAACTCCTGCTTTGCCATTCTGGGTGGGGGGTAGTGTAGTCACCCAGCTGGTCCAGCAGAAAACTTAAGCAGAAGGCTTATGTACAGTGAGCGGCCATCGATTGACTACTCTGCACCCAACCACACTGTAGCGTTGCTGATGGCGGCTTTGCTGCTCTAGACTCTGTCCTGCCTTGTGGCGGCTTTGGCTGCCCAAATGCGAGGGGCCCCCACTACCATTGATAGATTTGTTGCTGGCTCTGCAGCCCGTCAAACCAAAGACTGAAAAGCCTCCTGGACTAGACCATAACTCAAAGGTTGGTGGAGGCCCTCTTTGCAGGGCAAGTGGTGGAGCCCCTTCCGGCCCTGGAGGTACATAATTCATAAAGAAGTGTACTAATGCACAGCATGAAGCTATTGTTTTGGATCGTGCATCAGCGTAGGGAATGCCGGAGGCTGCATTCGCTGCTCCCCTGTGAATGCACGCTCCCCTGCAGTGATGCCGCTGGTGAGCCACCAATGAATGTATTTAATGTATTTAAAAAAAGAAAGGGGTGGCATCCCTGGCTGCCCTGTTGAGTGCTCGTTCCCGCACCTGGCCTATCTTAATAGCTGGACATAAAAGCGTGCACATGGATGCCGGAGATATGGCGGCAGTCTGCAATCATGGCACAAGACTGGCGGAAAGGGGTTTATGCACGTTCTGGTGGGGATTTCACACAGTGGGAAATCCCGCATCGGGATGCCTCAGGGGGCACCTAGTTGGCCATGTTGTGAGTGGCTGATGAGCCACCAATGATTACAGTATTTTCCACCCTATATAATGCACACAGGCTTTGGAAAAGAAAAATAAGAAAAAAAAAAATATTCGGAACCAAATAGTGTGCTAAACAACGAAAATGGTGGAAGGACTTAAACTTAAAACTTATCAGGAGAGACTTAAAGAACTTAATTTGTACAGTCTGGAGGAAAGAAGGGAGAGGGGGGACATGATTGAGACCTTTAAATATGTGACAGGATTGAATGAGGTTCAGGAGGGAAGTGTTTTTAAGAAGAAACTTAACGATAGAACAAGGGGCCCAACCTGAAGCTAGTCGGGGGGAAGATCAGGAGCAATGTTAGAAAATATTATTTTACAGAAAGAGTAGTAGATGCCAGGAACAAACTTCCAGCAGAGGTAGTTGAAAAATCAACAGTCACTGAATTTAAACATGCCTGGGATAAGCACACATCTATCCGAAGATAAAGAGAACATACAGTATACACATAAGATACAGAGAACATACAGTATACACATAAGATACAGAGAACATACAGTATATACATAAGATACAGAGAACATACAGTATATACATAAGATACAGAGAACATACAGTATACACATAAGATACAGAGAACATACAGTATATACATAAGATACAGAGAACATACAGTATACACATAAGATAAAGAGAACATACAGTATACACATAAGATACAGAGAACATACAGTATATACATAAGATACAGAGAACATACAGTATACACATAAGATACAGAGTACATACAGTATATACATAAGATACAGAGAACATACAGTATACACATAAGGGCAGAGACTAGATGGACCGTATGGTCTCCTTCTGCCGTCAACCTTCTATGTTTCTAAATACCCTCCTCCCAATCACCCTATTATAGACAGTGTGCACAATCCCCCCCATCACTCCATAACAAACCCCACAGTGTGAGGCAGTGTGCGGGCATCCCAAATACAAGCAGTGTGCAGCATGCCCCAAAAACAAGCAAAGAAAATATACATTTCCTGGCGTTCCTGCCACTGCCCGCTGCCTCTATTGCTGCCGATCCTGTCTCTGCCCACTGTGGGTTCGGAGCGAGACAGTTCCGGCCCCCGGGTGGGCGGTGGCCTGTCACTCATCCCAGAATCAAATGACGCTGCCGGGAGTCATAGGCCGCACCCACCTTAGGGCCGGAGCCCCCTCGCTTTGAGCTAGCAGCGGCTACGTAGATGGCGGGAGCGGCGGAAATGGGCAGCGACGGAAATGGGCAGCGACAGGAACGGAGGCAACGGAAGCGGCAGTCAGCAACCATGGGCTCAGAGCAAACCGGTTCCAGCTTCTGGGTGGACGTGGTCCGTGACCCCTGCCAGCGTCACTGAACGTTGGCACGAGTCACAGGCCACGCCCCACCCTGGGGCCGGCTAAGGAGACGGCTACAGGGCCAGCGGGCAGCGGCAGAGCCAGGGAATGTAAGTTTTCTTATTTACATTTGCCCAATACAACGCACTGACATTTTCCCCCTACTTTTGGGGGAAAATAAGTGCATCTTATAGGGGCGAAAAATGCGGTAAATGTATTAAAAATAAGAAAAAACCTTGGAGCGATCATATTACTATCATATCACCTACTATTTGAACACGGGAAGGGGGCAACTTTCTATCGTAGCAGAACGGCACACTTTACACTTGCTGCCATGTCGGCCCCAGAGGGTTTCGGTCTGCTTTTATCAGAACTTTATGTAAAATGTAACGGGTGGTACATGGAGTTTCCCTGGGCATTACAGCGCATGAAGAGTTAATGCAGCTTTCCCATAACGCCGCCGCCGTGTGTACAGTCTCTGTATTTAACAGTTGCTTTTATGATGTCACAATAAACCTTTTACTTTCACCTCCATAAAAGTTTTTTTTTTTTTTTTTTTTAGAATCTCAGAGACTCCGAGTCGGGATAGAAATCTTCCTGCGGGAATTATCACAAAGATAATTTACTAGACAGCCGAGTGAAATACGGTTTATAAGAAAAATGTCTTCTATATGCTAAGCAGGATCATAAAAAGTATATATCTCCATCCTTCCCCGCAGCAGCCGCCCGTTACCCACAATCCCGCCACCTCCTCGGAGCAGCGCCTGCTCCATTTACAGGGCGCAATTACTTTTTACTTTTCCTAGGGCCGGGAAACTTTAAAAGTTTTAATAGCGCCGCTATGCTTTATGATATGGATTTCATTTTTTTGTTTTAGACTTTTTGTACATTATTTTGCTATAATATAAATATACAGTATATAAAAAAAACTATATATATGGGGATTTACAATGTTCCAGAGTTTGTGCAACTTTCTTCTTCCATGTGTTTGCTGTAGGCGCAAACCGCAGCGAATTGAAGTGGCCAACGCCAGTGACAACTGACTTACGCCATGCATTTTGCTGTGTTTTCACTGAAATTTGCTGGCGTGGCAAGAGCGGCATTTACATTTCAAAGTGGTTTGGCGAAACCCGGCGAACTGCATGAAATCTTACTAAAAACGCACTTCTAAAGCATACGTCGACATGGGAGTGGTCTCGGAATATATGTGGGGTGTATCAGGAGTGTCTGGGTTGTTTGAAAAGATTTCAAAATAAAGTTTAGTGACAAATATAAAAGTCATGTGAACACAGTATCATCAGTTGTTTTTCACATACTGGTCACTGCGTCCACGCACTAAAAAAAAGTAAAAAATGCTAAAAAGACCTAAAGTGACAATAGGGTCGATTCATGGTCGGTGCGCAAAAAAACTGAAACCAAAACCAACCGCTTGCACATGCGCCTGATTTGTGGCTTCATGCGCACACCAGCGAGTGCAAAATTCCTCTTTAGACGCCTTCTACGTGAAATTCAGCTGTTTTCGTCCCATATGATGCACTTATTTTTATGGGAGGGGGGGGATGCCACAATGCCTATGGAAATGGGATGGGGGAATGCCACACTGCCTATGGGGAATGAGAGGGGGGAATGCCACACTTCCTATGGGGAATGGGAGGGAGAATGCCACACTGCCTATGGGAATGTGAGGGGGGATACCACATTGTATATGGGAATGGGAGGGGGGAGTGATACACTTCCTATGGGAATGGGAGGGGGGAGTGCCACACTGCCTTGGGAATGGGAGGGGGGTGCCACACTGCCTATGGGGAATGGGAGAGAGAATGCCACACTGCTTATGGGTAACGGGAGGGAGGAATGCCACACTGCCTATGGGAATGGGAGGGGGGAATGCCACACTGCATATGGGAAATGGGAGGGGGAATGCCACACTGTCTATATGGGGAATGGGAGGGGGAATGCCACACTGCCTATGGGAATGGGAGGGGGGAATGCCACACTGCCTATGGGAAATGGGAGGGGGAATGCCACACTGCCTATGGGAAATGGGAGGGGGAATGCCACACTGTCTATATGGGGAATGGGAAGGAGAATGCCACACTGCCTATTGGAATGTGAGGTGGGATGCCACATTGTATATGGGAATGGGAGGGGGGAATGATACACTTCCTATGGGAATGGGAGGGGGGAGTGCCACACTGCCTTGGGAATGGGAGGGGGGTGCCACACTGCCTATGGGGAATGGGAGAGAGAATGCCACACTGCTTATGGGTAACGGGAGGGCGGAATGCCACACTGCCTATGGGAATGGGAGGGGAGGAATGCCACACTGCCTATGGGAATGGGAGGGGGAATGCAACACTGCCTAGCTTCTGCATTGGCGCATACTCGTGTGCAAGTTTTCGCCTTAAGCAATGCGCTTCAAATTTGGACGACCATAAATCAGGAGGAGGCTCGAGCACGACTTGGCGCTCCAAAAACACGTGCGCAAATGCACTGGCGCACAACCATGAATCGACCCTAATCTCTCCTCAAATAACATTAATTCCTATGGGGTTCGCCACTAAAAGCTGAAAATTATTCTTGGGACCACCAGAGGAAATCATTCTTGGGGCCACCAGAGGAAATCATTCTTGGGGCCACCAGAGGGAATCATTCTTGGGGCCACCAGAGGAAATCATTCTTGGGGCCACCAGAGGAAATCATTCTTGGAGCCACCAGAGGAAATCATTCTTGGGGCCACCAGAGGAAATCATTCTTGGGGCCACCAGAGGGAATCATTCTTGGGGCCACCAGAGGAAATCATTCTTGGGACCACCAGAGGAAATCATTCTTGGGGCCACTAGAGGAAATCATTCTTGGGACCACCAGAGGAAATCATTCTTGGAGCCACCAGAGGAAATCATTCTTGGAGCCACCAGAGGAAATCATTCTTGGAGCCACCCAGATTAAATCATTATTGGGGCCACCAGAGGAATCATTCTTGGAGCCACCCAGATTAAATCATTATTGGGGCCGCCAGAGGAGATTAGTTATAGGGCTGCCAGAGGAAATCATTTTTGGGACCACCAAAGGAAGCCATTTTTGGGGCACCAGAGGAAATCATTCCTGGGGCCCACCAGAGGAATATATTTTTGAGACCACCAGAGGAAATCATTCTTGGGGTCCACCAGAGGAAATCATTTCTTGGAACCAGACTTGAGTCCTTTAAGAATAATGCAGTGCCAGACATGTTGTTGCACAATTAAGTATGATTTTTTTTGTAACAAAAGTAACTTGAACTTAATAATTAACAAAATCACAGAACACCTTGGGTAAACTAAAAACACTGTGTTAGCCTTGGCCCTCCTGCACTGCCCTGATGGGGGTCTGGGGCCCCCACCAGGAGATTCTGCAGCAAACTGGTGGGCCCATATAACATTGCATGCACTCATATGCACTATTCCAAGCTATTTCCCTTGGTCCTGGGAATTGATGCCTTTGTTTCACTTTTGCCTTTCACCTGAAAAACTATGAGGCCAATTCATTAATAGCGGCAGGTAGCGACAGTTGAGCGACTGTAGCGGCATTTTCAGAGCGCCCGCTAGTAGTCGCTGTGCTTGGCCGTTGTTCGGAAGTTGATAGCGACTCGGTTTGCCGTAATGTTGAATATTGGGTGAGGAGTCGCTATTTGACAGGTTCCGCGCTGTATGGGAGCGCATGATAGCGACTGGCCCTAGCGACCGGCTCTCACCATATTCATTAAAAAATCACGCTCAAAAAATTCTCGCGCTGTAAAATGCATGTTTAAACCCCAGAGCGCTGGCGGCGATGGGTTAAAAGTAGTTTTTTAACCCCCAAACAACCATATTTTTGGAAACCAAAAAAAACTAGTTTTTTAAATAATTTTTTAATATGAATACATTAATATCAGACCTGTAATATCAATTCTGTACAATTTTTTTTTTCCCTTATAAAAATTATCTAAAATGCAGAAAAACAAAATTCATAACAATTAATTATGAATATTTAAAGATTGTTCCATTGAAATGCATTGGAGAGCGCCAGGTAGCGAGAGGTCATACCTGTCGCTGTTCAAGGTCGGGCGCTGGCGCTGTGGGCTGAGGCTGGAATGATGATGAATGAGTCGCTATATGGCGCTATCTCAGTCGCTAAGCAGGATTGGCTTGATAAATGTGTGATTGTGGTGGGGAGCCGACGTTCTCGTGGCGGGGCCCGTCATTACCAGCCGCTCACCAGTCACTACCTGTCGCTATTCTTCATAAATAAGGGCCTTTGTTTCTCGAGTAAATTATTTTCAGCTGTAATTTAATACGCAACACACGGCTTTATTAAAAACGCGGGGGCAGCGCAGCGGGGTGCGGGGCACGTTTCAGAGACGTGCAGATCACATTCTCTGAGCTTTTCTAATGCAGTCTCGAGCTTCAGCTGTGAAGTTTCACTTCAAATGAGAAAAGGTGATCAGGAGCGAGCTGAGGAGACGGCGTCGAAAAGTCAGAGTGGCGCAGGAAAGGATTGATGCCGCATCTCGAGATTGGCGCTATTCTCAAATTGCACCCCCTATAGGCGGCGACAACAAAGCGGCAGCACGTAAAACTGTGTTTGAATTCCATGGCGGAATAACGCTGTCTCAGTGTCAGTAACAACAACGATAAAGAGGAAAACAAGGCAGCAGCGAATGAAGGGAAGTCGTCTTTTCAGAGATTCTGGGGCTCTCGGAAATAAAGTGAACAAAACCCGGTATTCTGTCTATACTGGGTTTTGTTCCTGGCCACAGGGAGGCCCAGGACAATGTTCAGTGGGCTGCACTGCACTTTGGGGCCAGTTAGGCTGCTGCTTTTAACACCGACGTTCAATCCCAGTGGAGGGGACTCTCTGCTTGCTTGTTTTTGCTCCCTGATGAAGGGGCGCTAGACGCCCCGAAACGTTGAATTTTGTTGGATCTTTTTGGTCTTTGCTGTGATATTGACCTGTTGGATTTGAATACAATATCTTTTGGAGTGCTGGCCAAGCTTCTTTCTTGTGGATTATGATCCTGATCTGCATGCCCAAGACCTCAGCCTGTCTCTCGATTATGATCCTGATCTGCATGCCTTAGACCTCAGCCTGTCTCTCAACTACGATACTGATCTGCATGCCCAAGACCTAAGGCCTGTCTCTCAACTACGATACTGATCTGCATGCCCAAGACCTCAGCCTGTCTCTCAACTACGATACTGATCTGCATGCCCAAGACCTCAGCCTGTCTCTTGACTACAATCCTGATCTGCATGCCCTAGACCTCAGCCTGTCTCTTGACTACAATCCTGACCTGCATGCTCAAGACCTCAGCCTGCCTCTTGACTACGATCCTGATCTGCATACCCAAGACCTCTGCCTGTCTCTTGACTATGATCCTGGTCTGCATGCCCTAGACCTCAGCCTGTCTCTTGACTACGATCCTGATCTGCATGCTCAAGACCTCAGCCTGCCTCTTGACTACGATCCTGATCTACATACCCAATACATCAACCTGTCTCTCGATGACGATCCCAATCTGCATGCCCAAGACCTCAACCTGTCTCTCGATGACGATCCTGATCTGCATGCCCAAGATCTCAGCCTGTCTCTCGATGACGATCGCGATCTGCAGGCCCAAGACCTCAGCCTGTCTCTCGATTATGTTCCTGATCTGCATGCCCAAGACCTCAGCCTGTCTCTCAATGACGATCCCGATCTGCATGCCTTAGACCTCAGCCTGTCTCTCGACTATGATCCAGATCTGCATGCCCAAGACCTCAGCCTGTCTCTCGATTATGATCCAGATCTGCATGCCTTAGACCTCAGCCTGTCTCTTGATTATGATCCAGATCTGCATGCCTTAGACCTCAGCCTGTCTCTCGATTATGATCCAGATCTGCATGCCTTAGACCTCAGCCTGTCTCTCGATTATGATCCAGATCTGCATGCCTTAGACCTCAGCCTGTCTCTCGATTATGATCCTGATCTTCATGCCTTAGACCTCAGCCTGTCTCTCGATTATGATCCTGATCTGCATGCCTTAGACCTCAGCCTGTCTCTCGATTATGATCCTGATCTGCATGCCTTAGACCTCAGCCTGTCTCTCGATTATGATCCTGATCTGCATGCCCAAGACCTCAGCCTGTCTCTCGATTATGTTCCTGATCTGCATGCCCAAGACCTCAGCCTGTCTCTCAATGACGATCCCGATCTGCATGCCTTAGACCTCAGCCTGTCTCTCGACTATGATCCAGATCTGCATGCCCAAGACCTCAGCCTGTCTCTCGACTATGATCCAGATCTGCATGCCCAAGACCTCAGCCTGTCTCTCGATTATGATCCAGATCTGCATGCCTTAGACCTCAGCCTGTCTCTCGATTATGATCCAGATCTGCATGCCTTAGACCTCAGCCTGTCTCTCGATTATGATCCTGATCTGCATGCCCAAGACCTTAGCCTGTCTCTCGATTATGATCCTGATCTGCATGCCCAAGACCTCAGCCTGTCTCTCGATTATGATCCTGATCTGCATGCCTTAGACCTCAGCCTGGGGAGGTTAAAGGGACAGTCCCTTTCAGGGACAATTGGGAGGTGTGCTATAGGTGAAGCAGCGGCTGGCTGTCCAGCCAGGGCATTACAACACTCTTACGATTCTTCCTTATCTCCGATGGCATACATAGCATGTTGGCAGGGAAGGCTGCCGCCCCTGGGCCCATGGGAGGCCCAGCCCAGCCTCCCGTCCCCTGCCTCCATGGTATGTACACCAACTGGTAGAGGATAGGGTCAGGGCCGGATTAAGTCTGGTGAAGGCCCCTGGGCACAAAATCTGGTGGAGGCCCCAGATACAGTATTTTTTTTTTCCTTTAAAATAATAGTCCAGCCAAGTAACTGATTGGTGGTTGTCTGGCACCCGCTCACTTACTAGAACATCAGATGGAGTCCCTTGTGCCACCCTTGTGCGGGTGCGTGCTGCTCGGGAACTCCTGGGTGGGGAGTAGTGTAGTCGCTCGGCTGGTCCAGCAGAAAACAGTTCCCTGCATTGAGCTGCCAGCGGCTGTGCTTGGTGGCTTATGTGCAGTGACAGCTCTGCACGCACCCATCACGGTAGCGGCTTTGCTGCTTAGACTCTCCGTCCTGCCCTGTGATGGCTTTGGCTGCAGGTTTGCAAAAACAAAAAAGGCGTGCCCAGACGCGCCCCCACTGCCTCCAATAGCTTTGCCCCATCCCCTTTCAGTGGTGTGTATACTCTTTAGCTGCTACTGCTGTTAAAACCCATTGGCTATCCCGGGTTCAAGTCCTTGCCTCCGGGGCACCCTGATTCGGGATGCCCTGCTATGTGAAATCCCCAAGGTCGCCAAGTCCAACTCACCTTTCCCTAGTCCTACGGTGCATGCGTGTTCTCTCGTCCAATCAGTGCACTCAGATCTGCTCACCTCCACTCTGCTACAGTCGAGTTTAGCTGAGCGGAGCCAAGTGCGCCAGCCATCCACAAATGCCTGGTGTGGGCGCGCGCCCTGCTAAACGTGTAGCAGGCTGCGGCCACTGCGCGTGCATGCTCTGTTAGATTGGGGGAGAAGGTGAGTTTACTTGGCGCCCTCAGGGATTTCACACAGCGGGGTATCCCGATTCTGGATGCCCCAGGGGGCAGGAATAAAATGGCCCTGGAACCTTATAGATTCCGGGGCTGTCAGCCGTGGGTTTTGGTCCACTTTAAGGCTCCCCACAAACAGCCAAGTCCCCCACACAAAAAGCCAAGCCCGCCCCCACACACAGCCAAGCTCAGCTCCACCCACATCCAAGCCCCCCACACACACACAGCCAAGCCCCCCCCCCCCCCCCACAACACATGGTCCCAATTCTGGATCCCCCGGTGGTAGGGAATAAGATGGCCCTGGAACCTTATAGATTCCAGGGCCATCAGCCATACGTTTCGGTCAACTTTGAGGCTTCTGGGGCTATTCTTGGACAGAACTTAGAGCTGTAGATGACGAGAAGCATGGTCCCAGCTGAGAGCAGGATAGAAAGCCAATGAGGGAGAAGTAGCTCATGAAAAGTGAAGAGACCTTGCTGTTTATGCTTTGGAGACCCCATGTGTGACCACATCCTTAGTAACAGCATAACAGGGGAGGGCGCACTATAAGTTTTGGTACGGGGCCCTGTGAAACCTATGTACTCCCCTGCTTCTATATAAAGGACAGAGCCCCAAGGTGCCTTCTATATAAAGGACTGGAGCCAATCAAATAGCTCTGGGCTCCCTTATTCTGGACCCAACCTAGTGTAGTTAGGGTGACATCTAGTGTCATCTTCCACTCATTGCAGTCCATTATTTCCTTCACTTCTAGGAAAACGCCCAAACGTACCAGTAACGATGGTGATTCCATCGCCCCATTACACAAGCAGCCCTAATGAATGGGAATAATATTTAGAGCACTCCATCACATTTATAACAGTCCACATGGGTTGCAATGCAGGGTAATGTGTTGACATCGATCGTTCCGGGTTATATCGCTTCCCCGCCTTGCGCCTTCCTCAATATCGCGTTCACCATAAAAAGATATAAGACGCCTCTAATTTCAAGTACGTTACCAGCTGCATAAAAAGAATATGTTCTGTAATGGCTCCATAATAGTTATGGTAGAAATGAGCCTATTTGGAATGAAAGATTGCCGGCTCCTTAATCTCATCGGAATTAAAATGAGCATTATGCCGAATCTGATTTGCTGGAACACGTCATGAGGTCGTTTCTAAAAGCGCAATCCGTTCCCGAGCTCCTGCGTCTTTTCAGCTCTCCTTATATTTTCATGGCGTAAAGCGTTTACATTCGCTAGTCTTCAGTGAAGCCCAAACTTTGATGCGCAAAGATGCCAGCGAATCGCACAGGATTATAACTATCCTGGTTTTTGGTTCTTACCCCGGGGATCGGGGATTCCCAGGTGCGTGAAACCCCTCACCGTTACCCAATCTCACTTAGCCTTCTCCGGGCCTCCGGTGCATGCGCAGCCTCTCGTCCAATCAGCGTGCTCGAAAACACTGCCGTGCCTTTGAGCATGTTGGCTCCTGCTTCCCACGGCTACCTTCTAACAGGGAGCATGCCCGCGCCGACCATTCACAAAAGCCTGGCACTGGCATGCTCCCTGATAAAGGCATAGCAAGGATACAGCTCCGACTCGTGCATGTGCCATTGGACCAGGAAAGAAGGTGAGTTTCCGGGTGACCTTGGGGGTTTCACACCGGATCTGGATGCCCTGGGGGAGGGAATCTAGCAGCCTAGAATCTTATACATTTCAGGGCCATTGGAGCATGGGTTTTGTTCCACTTTAAAGGGTAACTGGGGACAAACAGATTGTGTTCCATCCAACGGTCTAAAAAAATACATCTGGCAGCGGTAATGGGTGTTGCCCCCTCCCCACACTATGAACTCTACTTACCTCCCAGAGCTGAGCAGGTGGTGCCCTGCTGCCAAACGGTAATATAGCAATAAAAATCCTAATAAAGAAAAAGTCTGGTTCACCATCAGCGCCCCAAGGATGCCTTCCCATGTTTATTGCCTTCCCTATAGCCACCAATCGCCCTCCAGTCCTTACTGCCTTTCCTATAGCCACCAATCACCCTCCAGTCCTTATTGCCTTCCCTATAGCCACCAATCGCCCTCCAGTCCTTACTGCCTTTCCTATAGCCACCAATAACCCTCCAGTCCTTATTGCCTTCCCTATAGCCACCAATCATCCCCCAGTCCTTATTGCCTTCCCTATAGCCACCAATCACCCTCCAGTCCTTATTGCCTTCCCTATAGCCACCAATCTCCCTCCAGTCCTCATTGCCTTCCCTATAGCCACCAATCGTCCTCCAGTCCTTATTGCCTTTCCTATAGTCACCAATCACCCTCCAGTCCTTATTGCCTTCCCTATAGCCACCAATCATCCTCCAGTCCTTATTGCCTTCCCTATAGCCACCAATCGTCCTCCAGTCCTTATTGCCTTCCCTATAGCCACCAATCATCCTCCAGTCCTTATTGCCTTCCCTATAGCCACCAATCTCCCTCCAGTCCTTATTGCCTTCCCTATAGCCACCAATCACCCTCCAGTCCTTATTGCCTTCCCTATAGCCACCAATCACCCTCCAGTCCTTATTGCCTTCCCTATAGCCACCAATCTCCCTCCAGTCCTTATTGCCTTTTCTATAGCCACCAATCACCCTCCAGTCCTTATTGCCTTCCCTATAGCCACCAATCATCCTCCAGTCCTTATTGCCTTCCCTATGGCTACCAATCTCCCTCCAGTCCTTATTGCCTTTCCTATAGCCACCAATCTCCCTCCAGTCCTTATTGCCTTCCCTATAGCCACCAATCATCCTCCAGTCCTTATTGCCTTCCCTATAGCCACCAATCACCCTCCAGTCCTTATTGCCTTCCCTATGGCTACCAATCTCCCTCCAGTCCTTATTGCCTTTCCTATAGCCACCAATCTCCCTCCAGTCCTTATTGCCTTTCCTATAGCCACCAATCTCCCTCCAGTCCTTATTGCCTTCCCTATGGCTACCAATCTCCCTCCAGTCCTTATTGCCTTCCCTATAGCCACCAATCACCCTCCAGTCCTTATTGCCTTCCCTATAGCCACCAATCACCCTCCAGTCCTTATTGCCTTCCCTATAGTCACCAATCATCCTCCAGTCCTTATTGCCTTCCCTATAGCCACCAATCACCCTCCAGTCCTTATTGCCTTCCCTATAGCCACCAATCACCCTCCAGTCCTTATTGCCTTCCCTATAGCCACCAATCATCCTCCAGTCCTTATTGCCTTCCCTATAGCCAGCAATCGCCCTCCTGTCCTTATTTTCCATTTCCCATTTCCTGCCCCCCACCAATAATGATCTGTGATGTCATCATCACGTTGTATATTCATCAGACAGACTTTTGTCATAGTGGAGTATACTGTTGTATGATTATATTGTATCATGTCAGCATTCGCCGGCTGCGCGCTCCCCCTCCGCCTCTTCCTCCATTACGATGGGGATGGCTCCCCGGCTCAGCTGGTGGATGTCTAATCAGATGTTTGCAGCACGCTGCGCGATCACTCATCTAGAAAGTGCCGCCAAGAGAAAGAGACTTTAATGCGCAAACATTTGCTTAAAGATCACATCACGTCATTTCTTCCCAGCGTCTCCGATACGTGAACCGCTATAAATACACCGCGGTGTTTATATCCCGTCCGATCGGAGAGCGGGGAAAGGGGCGTGCGCAGTGTGTGTGCGATGGGATTTTATTATGGGTTTATAATAGCAAACCATACGGAGAGGGGAGGGCGAGAGACGGAGACGACACCCGCCCGGCAATGGCTTTTTGCCTTGGGCTAAAAAAAATGTATAAATATATATATATATATATATATATATATATATATATATATATATAACAGAAAAAAGGATACACGGCGTGTGCGTGAAAAGCGATAAGCAAAGCCGCCCTATTTTCAACAATAACCTACCTGGAAATAATGACTCATCCGCCAAACAGGTTTATTTACTCAAATAGAGCGCCAAGGTGCTCCACCTGCTGGTCAGAGAATGCAATTAAAGGGTAGCATCTACTACCCTCTAACAGGGAGCGTACCCGCACTGGCCATTTACAAATGCCTGGCGCAGGCACACCTCCTGCTAGGGGAATAGCCGTGCCGCTGTGAGAATCCAGGAGTGGGCCGAGTCTGCCAGTAGGATGTCTGCCGCTGATGTCGCTGCCACCGCTGTGGTGCATCTTAAAGGTACTGTTGCTGCTGACCCTGGCCCATGGGGAGATCACTGCCCTAGCCCTGTCCCGGGGAGCCGCCGGAGTTCTATGGCGAGCCCGCGGAAGGTGGATATCCCCGCTAGCCCTCGCCCATTACGCCCCGGGGCACCAATACAAGCACTTTACAGTGCGCTCGGAGAACCTTTATGTGCTGCCTGGATTGGGAGACCAGGTTGTCCAGCTTGTCTGAGGCCCAACGCTGGGTCCCTGTCCAATGTGCCCTCAAGACTGGCATGGAGTACCCTTACCTGGACAAAGGGGGGATGCTTTATGTTGAGGAGGTCCGTGATTCCTGGGTTGAGGACAAAATCAGAATAAAAATGTATTTGCCAGAGGGAGTTTCCCTGCATGACCTAAGCCAAGAGGACTGGGATAAGTTCCAGGACATTTACCACCAAGTGCATATGGGCCAGAACATTTACATGGACCAGGTGACAGTGGTCAGCCCGACTGTTGGACCAAGGTTCCACAGTGTGAGCTGCTGGAGAGAGGAGAAACTTGTGTCGCTGCCTGACCCCGCTTATTATGCCCCTTAAGCTGGAGGCTGAAGCCTGGGCCTAGTGCAGGCTAAGTTAACCCTTCCTGTTGTTTGATAAATGTTGCTGCTGCTTTTAGAAGAGAGTTTGAAACCGAACTGTTATGCTGATAATGTTGCCTGGTAATAACCATGTATAGAGTATAAGGAAAACTTTATTTTTATAGTAAATAATAAAAGTTTTATTTAGATAGATGTTTAAGTAAATTATGTTTAAAGGTTTGATGGCACCAGCACCCTCGTAAAAGCAGGCCCCACTGTTGTGCAGCATTGGCTGAAGGATCTATAATGGTAGCATTAGCGTAAACTCCTGCTTGGCAGTAAATAAAAGAGTTTTACAGCAACCTGGGTCTTGAACTGCTGATTTACTTTAAGTAGTTAATTATGATAGTAGAAAATGTCTTATGTCATTGTGTGTTTTAAGGTATCACTTCAGCAGTGCAGCTTGATCAGCTGCGTGCTGAGGCTCTCTAGGAATTTGGGCATTAATCTGGTTAAGGGAGTCACTCTTAAAGGAGCCCAACCAGTACTAACCCTTACCCTCCTAGATGTAGCAATTGGTCCTTGAGGAAGAGTGTAAAGGTTTTGCATGTAAAAGCGCTTAAAGCGGTCCTTCACTCTGAATAAGAGTCTATCTTATATGTTTCCCACACCCTGTACATACAGATTGCTCACATTAAAATCATCCTACCTGCATCTACTGCAAGTTATGAGCCTTTAAACATCCAAGATGGCGGCTCATGGAACATCAGGCAGCCTGCAAACAGGAAGTGCCTTCTGACTGGGACTGCTGACCTTTTCCTGACCCCAGCTCTGCTCTTTCTGAGCAAAGCACAGCTATAACCCACCCCCCTGTACTTTATCCCACGCTCCTCTCCTCAGTAAATGTGATGCTTCTGAGTCAAGTTGGTGGCGCCCGTATCCTAAAGTCCTGAACAGAGTTGCAGCCCAGTGGGGGAAAGAATAAAAAGTTACTAAAAACATAAAATATATTAACTTTAGATACTGTTTTTTTTAAGGGGTTTGGGCTTTTCAATAAATCATGGTGAAGGTCCGGTTTAAGTTAAGACTGCAGCAGAAGGTGTTTTGTAAAGGGTTAACCATGGGTCTGAAACAGCCGCAAATGTTTCAAGCAGTGTTCAAAGTGGGTGTGACACAGCCGCAAGTGTTTCAAGAAGAGTGTCCAAACTAGGTGGAAATGTTTCAAGAGGTGTTCAAATTGGGTCTGAAACCGCCGTGTTTCCAGGAGTGTTCACATGGGTGTTGAAACAGCCGCAAGTGTTTCAGAAAGAGTTCACATTGGTGTGGAAACAGCCGTAAGAGTTTCCGGAGTGTGATAGGAAGTGAAGTTACTGACTTAAGAGCTGATCTTCTCATCACAGGTCCGACCGAGTTTCCTGACTGAAGCAGAAGTAAGTCAGATGCCTGGCCCCCTAAATTTGTAATACAGACATTGCTGCCATTAGCAGACACCTGTTATTACTGGAATTAAGGTAAAAATGTAGAGGGGCGTGAGACAGAGTCACTGTTTTATCAGTTTGGGTCCTCACTAACTCTACAGGGTTGTGAGAAGGGAGAGAGAGCCAGCAGATGCAGTGTAAGACTGGTTTTGTCTCTCCAGGGAAAGAGATTCTGAAGAGTGGAACTACTAATGGCCCAGAGGACTTAGCTGATCTGCGGGTTTCATAGGTCCACGCCTGAGAGACCAGAGTGCTGCGCGAGAGAATAGACGTCGTTAAACAGTCAGTAGTGTAAAAGTAGTTACAACGAAGTTTAAATTACAAAGTGCACAGGCGAGGAAAAAATGGAGGAGAGAATGTTGATTGGAAAATGGGACGCTGTTTTCATAATCACATTCAGCCAAAGGAAGTTTATAGGTCTTATAGACTTAAAAGGGAGATCCCTTATCAAGCTTGTAAATATTGTACACATGTTAAATGTGACATCTGACCACAAAAGAGTTAAGAGATCAGTTGCTCTCTAGTGTGAGCAGTGTGGTAAAACCTGACAGAGGTGCTCCGCTCATGCTGCCCTGCTGTGTGCTGATGGTCATGTTTTAGTAGTAACTAAATAACGTTGCACCATACACCCATCCTTGTACTTAGGACCCAACCCCGTACAAGGGATGGCAACCGCCTAGTTCCTTACACACCTTGTAGGTAGTTAACCTGGACGCTGCAAGCTATGGGAGCAAGAGACTTACCTGTCTCATGAGACCAGTGCAAGGTAAGCCCTTAAAGTGGCAAGAGCTACACAAGGTGCTTGACTGATACTCACCTCCTAAACTAGCAGTAGTGTTTTTGGTTGGACTAACTCACACCGTTGAGACTGAGGTGAGTAACCCTGTAAAACGGGGACGCTTTAATTAAAAGCAGGGGAGGATGTGACGGGTGGAAACCATGGGCAACACATAGAGTAGTTCAACCTGTAGGATGCAGTTCTTGGGCCTGTTGCGTCATGAAACCACATGATGGCAGTATTGCCTAAGAAATAGATCAAACAGTATTTAAATGGTCTAGGAGCCTTCTTTAAGTTAGTAAATAGAGACAAAGCCAGATGGCATTGGCAACATTCACTGCCCTGCCATTGGTTGGGACTCGCAACAGTGTTTGGAAAGGCAACAATACCAAGGTTACATAAGGGAGAGACCTACCCTTCTAGAGTGTTCTGTTTTGCTAAGTTCTACGCCTAGACTTTGCTAAGAGGGGATGCAGTGCAATGCAGCATGGAGGAGCCAGGAGCCAGCCATGGAGGCGACCGTTACCATTGACTGTCATTGTAACCTGTGGATTATGCTGTACTGACTGTTTGCTGTGTTTGCCATGGAAGATAGCTCACTAATAAAGACCAAGTTGAGTTGAACCATGGTTGTCATCACTGGATCCAAGGGACGTTCTAACCAGTAAGTGGACCTCCACCCACACATGCCGCACCGACATGGGATGCCCTACTCAAGGTCCAAGAATCCCCCTCGCTCCCCAGAGCGCGTGCCCACGGCCAGCAACGCTCCAGTGATGGGTGCAGAGCTGTCACTGCACATAAGCCACCAAGCACAGCCGCTGGCAGCTCAATGCAGGGAACCAGCCGGGCGACTACACTACCCCCCACCCAGAATGGCAAAGCAGGAGTTCCCGAGCAGCACGCACCCGCACAAGGGGGGCACAAGGGACTCCATCTGACGTTCCAGTAAGTAGGCGGGTGCCAGACAACCACCAATCAGTTACTTGGCTGGACTATTATTTTAAAGGAAAAAAATACTGTATCTGGGGCCTCCACCAGATTTTGTGCCCAGGGGCCTCCACCACACTTAATCCGGCCCCGAAACCAAGGGTTGCCTTTAGAAATATCTAGGCCTTATAAACCCCAATATTGAGAGCCCATTATACCCGCACCTACCACCCTGTGGGCACTGACTATCAACTGCTGCATACCTTCCATCTTTTCAGGGTGGGAAGGAGGGACAATTGTTAAATGAAGCCACGCCCCCTCATTGATTGATGGATAGGAGAATAGGTTGCTACAACAATAGAAACACTTTGAATAGGCAAATGAATCATTTATTGCTGCAAATCTGCATGTTACACCTCAAAGAGGGACAAATGAGAACAACGAGGGGGACAGGGGAGCATGGACTTAAAAGATGGATAGGCCCTCCAAATCAGGGACACTTGGGAGGTATATTTATACTTTAAATCAGGGGTCCCCAATCTGCGTCTCGGGGGCCACATGTGGCTATAGGACCCCTCTTATGTGGCTCGCCAGTTGTTTTGCTAGACAAGCACATTTGTGGAGGCCTCACTGTTGAGGCTGGAGGATACATGGAGGCCAGTGCTTGGTATTGTTAGTGCCATACATTGGGTTGATGCAAAGTTAGATACGTGGCGAACCCAATTGTTTTTCCGGAGGACAATCCATTGTATTTAAAGGCAATTTTTTACTTCCTAGGTGTTATTAGGTTGTGGGTCATCTGAAATAAATATACCATGGGGGGAGGGGACCCGTGTGCCTAAAGTTTTATTGAAGGGCTCTGGAGCAGGAGGGGGTGATGTGCACACTTATGCCCCTAGGTCACTCCCACAGGGTGGGAAAGAAGGAGAATTGTAAAATGAAGCCCCACCCCCTCATTGAGGGATGGATAGGAGATACATTGTAACAGTTACAACAATAGAAACACTTTAAATAGGTGAATGAATCATTTATTGCTGCAGATCTGGATGTTACACCTCAAAGAGGGACAAATGAGAACAACGAGGGACAGAGGGACATGGAGTCAAAAGAGGGAGCGCCCCTCCAAATCAGGGACACTTGGGATGTATGGAGATAGGGTGTAACAGTTACAACAAAAGAAACACTTTGAATAGGCAAATAAATAATTTGGGAAATTCACTCAAAAGAGGGACAGTCCCTCCAATCAGGACATTTGGTAGGTATGCGTATGGCGTGTCATGCCACATGGCAAGGGGCCCATTGAGACTCTATTGCTTAAGGGTCCACATATTGTAAACCTAGAGCCGACCCTATATATATATATATATATATATAAATAAATATATATATATATATATATATATATATATATATATGACAGAGGCACAGCTAGGATTTCTAGGGCCCGAGGCAAAAATCTGAAATGGAGTCCCTGCTTAGGCCACTTGTGCCCAGGCCCTCCTTTGGCACCCCCCTGATTTGCTGTCCCAGAGACACTCATACCTTCCAGCTTTACGTGGTGGGAAAGAGGGACAATTGTTAAATAAGGCCACACCCCCTAATTGAGGAATGGCTAGGAGATGTTGTAACAGTTACAACAATAGAAACACTTTGAATAGGCAAATGAATCATTTATTGCTGCAGATCTGCATGTTACACCTCAAAGAGGGACAAATGTGACCAACGAGGGACAGACATTAAAAAGAGGGACAGTCCCACCCAAATCAGGGACACTTGGGAGGTATGGAGAGAGGATGTAAGAATTATAACAATATAAACACTTTGAATAGGCAAATGAATCATTTATTTATGCAGATCTACATGTTACACCTCAAAGAGGGACAAATGAGAACAGCGAGGGTCAGGGGGGCATAGACTCAAAAGAGGGACAAATGAGAACTACGCTGGAGAGGGGGGCATGGACTCAAAAGAGGAACAGTCCCTCCAAATCAGGGACACTTGGGAGGTATGGAGAGAGGATGTAACAGTCACAATATAAACACTTTGAATAGGCAAATGAATCATTAATTTATGCAGATCTACATGTTGCACCTCAAAGAGGGACGAGAACTACGACGGAGGGGGGGGCAGGGACTCAAAAGAGGGACAGTCCCTCCAAATCTGGGACACTTGGGAGGTATGCATTAATAATTGAATAAAATCAATTCTCCATGTATATTGTCACACGCAGCTCATTTTAATTTGTGACTTGATAAATAAATACTTTTATGACTATTCTCATGTTGTATTTTGCGTAGCGGTTGCGCAGTGAACCTCACGCTCTCGTCTATCGGCCCTGATGAGGTTAATTTGCATAATAACGGGATAATCTTTTTTTTTTCTTTTCGTAGCAGCGATTATGAGACGCGGAGCTCTGCGCTATACATAGAGGTAAGTGACTCCTTTGTGACTTCTCACTCCGTAATTGCCTCTTAGGAGCATACATTAATGGTCCCCTATAGGGGAAAGCGCAATCGAACGCCGGCTTCCCCCCCCCACCGCGAAGGGGCGTCGCCCACGTCGCCTGGCAGAGTGCTATTAGCACTTAAGTTATAAAAGGTCCCCCTTTAATGAATAAGCCCGCATTGTGGGAGGCTGGAAAAATTAGCATTTGCTGCGGGCGGCAGCATCACAAATAAAGCGGCGGTGTAATTGGCAATTTAAAAAATAGCACTTGCGGGGAGACAGACGCCCGGGGCGCGCCACAACTGCCGATACGGGGCTCTGATGGTCCGTGAAAGTCTTAAAACCACTGATCCCTTTTATGCGCTCGTCATTGCTTCATTAAAGCTGCCGACTAATAAGCCGGGAGCGCATTAAAGCCCCGCCGGGAGCGCCATTGCGATCGGCGTCGACAAACTTCCAAAATAGGAATGCTCTATCAGGGCTGCGGCTTTTTAAGTGGATCAAAACTCAGGATTTTGACTATCCTGTGTTTTTATCACCCTGATCGGGCATGCCCCGCTGTGTGAAACCCCCCAGATCGCCGATGCCAGCTCACCTCTTCCCAGTCCTATGGCGCATGTGCAGCCGCTCGTCCAATCAGCGCGCTCGGAGGATGGTAGGATGGTATTTAATTCCATTATTACTGTCGTGTCCCACGACGTGCATTTCATTATACCAGGGGTAATGGTTTAATATATGTTTATTTGTATAGGCTGAACAGTGTTCCTTTAATTCCCCTTGTCCCCTCCAGGCTCCCTTAGTGCTCTGGTGTAAGTAACTCCTCCCTTCTTCCTCTGCCTGGTGGCCATTTTACTCTGACATCCAAGCAGTGCACACCTGCTGCTACCTTCTTCAGCTATAGTTCTTTTACCTGTTGTTGCTGTATGAATTACTCCACAAGTTTCTAGCTGTATTGAAAGTACATGTCTGCTGTACCAAGATTCTGTACCGAAATAAAGCTTTTGAAAACTTATCACGTGATCTAACCAACAGTTGAGGGGCAGGCTGATTCACTAATAGCGCCAGGTAGCGACAGATGAGCGACAGTAGCGTTATTTTCACAGCGCCCGCTAGTATTCGCTGTGCTTGGCCGTTGTTCGGCTGTTGACAGCGACCCAGTCGGTGTGCGGTAATGTTGAATATTGGGTGAGGAGTCGCTGTTTGACAGGTTCCGCGCTGTATGGGAGCGCATGACAGCGAACGGCCATAGCGAACGGCTCCCAGCATATTCATTAACAAATCACGCTCCAAAAATTCTTGCGCTGTGAAATGCTTGTTTAAACCCCAGAGCGCTGGCGGCGATGGGTTAAAAGTAGTTTTTTAACCCCCAAACAACCATATTTTTAGAAAAAAAATAAAAACATGTTTTTCAAAACATTTTGTAATATGAATACATTAATATCAGACCTGTAATATCAATTCTGCACAAATTTTTTATTTTTTTTTTTTTAACCTTAAAAAAAAAATCTAACATTGCAGAAGTGGTCACAGAATTTTTGACATTAAAAAAAATAAATAAAAAAATAATAGCAATTAATTATGAATATTTAAAGATTGCTCCATTGAAATGCATTGGAGAGCGCCAGGTAGCGAGAGGTCATACCTGTCGCTGTTCAAGGTCGCTCGCTGGCGCTGTGGGCTGAGGCTGGAATAATGATGAATGATTCGCTATCTGGCGCTCTGTCAGTCGCTAAGCAGGATCGGCTTGATAAATGTGTGATTGCGGAGGGGAGCCGGCGTTCTCGTGGCGGTGAGCGTCATTACCGTTCGCTCACCATTCGCTACCTGGCGCTATCCCTTGTTAAATAAGTGCCTATGCTATCTGCTGAGCCCTATGGCGTGAAGCTAACATCCAGCACAGACACACACAAGGAACGTGGAGCTGTCTACAGGATTCCATTTGCTGCCATCTGGTGAGTCAATATAATTACTTTTCCTTTATGTTTTCATCATTGTTGAGTTATTTTTAGACATACAAGGTGTGTTACTCTTAATTTTACTTCCTGTTTCGTGTATTACACTGCTTGTCCCATGCATTATTCTTTGACACATTTCACATGTTGTCCACTTGCCAACTCACCTCTTCCCAGTCCTATGGCGCGTGTGCAGCCGCTCGTCCAATCAGCGAGCCGCTGGAATGACATTGTTCTTACATTGTAACATGAACACTTTAATACCAGACATGTCAGGACAATTCTGCATAAAAATATGATTAATCCAAAAAGTTTTCAAAAATTTAATTTTCTTGCCCAGGATACATGTCAGTAAGGTTTGTGTTTTTTTTTTAGGGAAAAAAAAATTGGGATCAGGAAAGGGATTTAAGGATCGTCCATAGAAATGTATAGGAGAGCGTCAGGTAGCGACAGGTAAGATGTGGCGCTCTGCAAGGCTGAACGCCGGCGCTGTACGCTGAGCCTGGGATAATGATGAATCGGACGCTACATGGCGTTGTTCTAGTCGCTCACCAGATTCGGCTTCATAAATATGTAATTGCTGCCGTGTCCGGCGTTCACCTGCCGCTACCTGGAGCTACCTGGCGCTGTACAGGCACTACCTGGCGCTATCCCTTCATGAATAAGACCCTAAACCTCCGTCTAAGGCATTCACAAATGCCTGGTGCGGGCACGTGCCCTACTAAAGGGATAGCAGGGATGCGGCTCGTGCATGCACCGTTGGACCGGAAAACAGGTACGTTTATGGGGCAACCTCAGGGGTTTCACACAGAGGGGACATCCCAATTTTGGATGCTCCGGGGGGAGGGAATCTTATAGATTCCCGGGGTGATCCGTGTGGGTTTTGGTCCACTTTAAAGCGGACCTAAACCTCTCAGGAAAATGTTGGGCCAGGTGTAGTGCTAGCGTGGAGATCTGACCTAGGATGAGATTGGCAGCTGTTTACTAGAACTCTAGGAAAGGGGAGATTGTTTGTTTCGGGATCATTTTGTTCGTCTCATCGTCGCATAACACTTTGGGTGCCCAAAAGATGAAATCCTCAACTCCTACTCTATAAAAAGTCTCACTCACTCATGGCTTTTTCCTTACTTTGTTAAAGGGATATTTTTGCCCTTATTCATCAAGCGATAGCGCCAGGTAGTGTCTGACGAGCGCCAGGTAGCGGCAGCTAACGGCGACTACCGACTCAAGTACGCCCGGCGGCGGTCACAATGACGCATTTATCAAGCAAAATGAGGCTAGCGCCGGCGAGAGCGACGGCTAGCGCGGCATTCATCATGAAGCCGCCTGGACCGAACAGCGCCGCTGCAAATTCCCTCACAGCGCCAGGTATGAGCTGTCACTCCCTGGCGAGGTCCAATGCATTTCAATGGAGCAATCTATAATTAATCATAATTAATTGGTATTATTTTTTTTTTTTTTTTTTTTAATGTCAAAAATTCGGAGAACACTTCTGCAATGTTAGGATTTATTTTTAAGTAAAAAAAAATTAAAAAAAAAATTTGTGCAGAATTGATCTAACAGGTCTGAGATTAATGTATTCATATTACAAAATGAATCTAAAAACATGTATAATGTTACATTCAAAAAATATGGTTGTTTAGGGGTTAAAAACCAGTTAATACCCATCGCCGCCAGCGCTCTGGGGTTTAAACAAGGAATGGACAGCGACAGCACATTCGGAGCGTGATTTGTTAATGAATATGAAGCTAGCCGTTCGCTCTGGCCATTCGTTGTCAGGCGCTCACATACAACGCTGAACCTGTGAAACAGCGACCCCCCAGCCCGTATTCAACATTACCGCACACCGACTGAGTCGCTGTCATCAAGCTAACGCCGGCCAAGCACAGCGAATACTGGCTGGCGCTGAAAAAATCACGCTACAGTCGCTCATCTGGCGCTACCTGGCGCTATTAATGAATCGGCCTCCCCGTGTATCTTATTTAAGTCATTATATATCAGGGCAGAACACATACATTGTGGTCTGTCCTCCTCAAGGAAAGGATATTTAGATATTTTTTAATATCTCTTTAAATGGAGGGGGTTTGGAATTGCAGGTCCTATTGGAAATTACTACTGCAAAATTAATTGCTGGGGTTAGGTCCAGCCCCCAAATTCTATAAGGACCTAGCATCCTTATAGAATTTGGGGGCTGGACCTAACCCCAGCAATTAATTTTGCAGTAGTAATTTGTATCTTATTTACGCAAGGCCCTGAGCTAGGACTTTCCCTGCTTTTCTCCATCTGTAATTTAACTTAAAGGGCGGCCATGATAGAATTACTGCATAATACCGCACCACTGTCTTCTATTGCGATGTATGAGACACAGCACTAACCCTCCCTTCTCCTCTCAATAGAAGGCAATGATGTGCCAGGTGTAGGGCTGGTGTGGAGATCTGACCTAGGAATGGGTTAATGGCAGCTATTTATGGTGTAGAACCGTGAGATTGTTTGTGCGATCATCATTTGGGTTTTGGTCCACTTTAAATCTAGACACTGTACATTTCTGGAGTGACATAGGGCCTTATTCATCAAGGGATAGCGCCAGGTAGTGTCTCACTAGCGCCAGGTAGCGCCAGCTATCGGCGGCTACCGACTCCAGAACGCCAGGCGGCGGTCACAATCACGCATTTATCACGCTAAATGAGGCTAGCGCCGGCGAGAGAGTCACCTAGCGCGGGATTCATCACGCAGCGGACTGCAACGAACAGCGCCGCTGCTAATCCCATCACAGCGCCAGGTATGGCCTCTCGCTACCTGGCGCTCTCCAATGCATTTCAATGGAGCAATCTTTAAATATTCATAATTAATTGCTATTAATGTTTTTTTTTTTTTTTTTAACTGTCAAAAATTCTGTGACCACTTCTGCAATGTTAGATATTTTTTTTAAGGTAAAAACAGAATTGCAGAATTGATATTACAGGTCTGATATTAATGTATTCATATTACAAAATGTTTAGAAAAACTTGTTTAATTTTTTAATCAAAAAATATGGTTGTTTGGGGGTTAAAAAACTACTTTTAACACATCGCCGCCAGCGCTCTGGGGTTTAAACAAGCATTTCACAGCGCGAGAATTTTTTGAGCGTGATTTATTAATGAATATGCTGGGAGCCGGTCGCTCTGGCCATTCGCTGTCATGCGCTCCCATACAGCGCGGAACCTATGAAACAGCGACTCCTAACCCCGTATTCAACATTACCGCACACCGACTGAGTCGCTGTCAACAAGCGAACAACGGCCAAGCACAAGCGAATACTAGCGGGCGCTGTGAAAATCACGCTACTGGCGCTCATCTGTCGCTACCTGGCGCTATTAATGAATCGGCCTCCCCGTCCCTATTGAAGAGGTTTAGGACCTGCAATGCATGTTGGGTCAGACTTTTTTATCTACTGTATGGGATCGGGAGAAATTTTCGTAGGATGATATTTAACTCCATTATTACTTTTCCTGTAAGTTTCCATCATTGCAGTGCCATTCTAGGCACTTAAACGGGTGATTGGTTGTGGAATCATTTAGTTCATCTCATCGTCGCATAACACTTTGGGTGCCCAAAAGATGAAATCCTTGACTCCTACTTTATAAAAAGTCTCACTCACTCATGTTTTTTTCCGTACTTTTTTAAAGGGATATTTAGGCCCTTATTTAACAAGGGATAGCGGCAGGTAGCGAATGGTGAGCGAACGGTAATGACGCTCACCGCCACGAGAACGCCGGCTCCCCACCACAATCACACATTTATCAAGCCGATCCTGCTTAGCGACTGACAGAGCGCCAGATAGCGAATCATTCATCATTATTCCAGCCTCACCCCACAGCACCAGCGAGCGACCTTGAACAGCGACAGGTATGACCTCTCGCTACCTGGCGCTCTCCAATGCATTTCAATGGAACAATCTTTAAATATTCATAATTAATTGCTATTAATGTTTTTTTTTTTTTTTTTTTTAAATGTCAAAAATTCTGTGACCACTTCTGCATTTTTTTAAGGTAAAAAAAAAAAAAAAAAAATTGTGCAGAATTGATATTACAGGTCTGATATTAATGTATTCATATTACTAAATGTTTTGAAAAACATGTTTTTTTTTTTTTCAAAAAATATGGTTGTTTGGGAGTTAAAAAACTACTTTTAACCCATCGCCGCCAGCGCTCTGGGGTTTAAACAAGCATTTCACAGCGCGATTTGTTAATGAATATGGTGGGAGCCGTTCGCTATGGCCCTTCGCTGTCATGCACTCCCATACAGCGCGGAACCTGTCAAACTCCTAACCCCATATTCAACATTACCACACACCGACTGAGTCGCTGTCAACAACCGAACAACGGCCAAGCACAGCGAATACTAGCGGGCGCTGTGAAAATACCGCTACTGGCGCTCATCTGTCGCTACCTGGCGCTATTAATGAATCGGCCTCTTTGTGTATCTTATTTGCACAAGGCCCTGAGCTAGGACCCCTGCTTTTTTATAATTCAACTTAAAGGGCCAGTCCAGTCTAACTAACTCTTATTGTACATGGGAGCGGCCATGATGGAATTACTGCATAATGTCGCACCATTGTCTTCTATTGAGATGTATGAGACAAAGCACTAACCCTCCCTTCTGCTCTCAGTGGACAGAATGGTGCGGCATTATGCAGTAATTCCATCATGGCCGCTCCCATGAACGATAACAGTTAGTTAGGCCGGACAGGCCCTTTAAAGGAAAACAACCTTTTTTCCAGGTTTTTGGTGTTCTGCCTTATTGTTTCCCTCTTTTGGAATGTAAAATAATCCTGTGTGCGAGGGTTTGTGCCCCCAGACCTGTGATTTACTTATCAGCAAGTTTATTATACTCCCGTAGCTCTGTGTTGCTAAAGTGGGAGTGGCTTTCCTGGCCTTGACTATTTGCACAGTACCCAATACAAGGAAAGATAGCATTACCCATCAATCCTTGCAGCAGGCGGAGCTATGCAAATCATCTCTTTATGTCTCTAAGCCATCCAAGGCCCTTAGATGGCAAGTTTATTATACTCCCGTAGCTCTGTGTTGCTAAAGTGGGAGTGGCTTTCCTGGCCTTGACTAAAGCCCTTTATAATGGTTTCTGACCACAAATCCCAGAATTCTTCCGCCGTGACAGGCGAACTCAGGCTAAATCAAGCAGCATTACCTCCCGGGGTAAGAACACTGCCGGTAACCCTGTGGCTGCTAAAACACAAGCTTGTGATTCTCTCATCTGAAGAAGCCTGATTAGAGCAGAAGGGGTTAAACCTGTGAGCTTAAGAGTGTGGAGCATCAGCTCTCCCTCAGCCAATCGGATGATTAGCAAGCCATAAGTCTCTTATATGTACACCAAACACGGCAGTTGGTGTACAGTTGCTAAGGTAACCACATTGTTGCTGGAGAAAACTGTTTTGATTTATAACATAGAGTTGCAAACAAATAAAAAAAGCAAGCTCGACACCTTGAGGACACCATTTTGGCACACAATAATGGAGACTTTCAACAGTGCCATCAAAAGTTGAATTACCTCCCAGGGTAAGAACGTTGCCAGTAACCGTTTAGCTACTGGAACACAAGCTTGTGATCCTCTCATCTGAAGACCCCGAGTAGTTGGTCCTCTTTATCACTTCCAGGTGGCCATAGGTCTATTTCACACCTTCCTGTTTGCATCCCAGATTACTAATTGCATCATGGAGTATTAATTGCTTTGCTGTTACTCACCGCCAGTATTGCCAATACTCACCAACGCCTCCCAGTCCATCACCCCTGGTCCCCCACCACTGTCCTCTGATCTAGCACCTTCTCTGGGTCCTTCCTCCGGGTCCTTGCCGGAGCAGAGGATTAAAGGACCCCAAGAAGTTGGCTATTACAAGGCCAGACCAAAGAAAGTCCTATGGCCTCCTGCTTCTGCATACCTCCTAAGTGTCCCTGATTTGGAGGGACTGTCCCTCTTTTGAGTCCATGTCCCCCTGCCCCCGTTGTTCTCATTTGTCCCTCTTTGAGGTGTAACATGCAGATCTGCAGCAATAAATGATTAATTTGCCTATTCAAAGTTTTTCTATTGTTTTAACTGTTACATCCTATCTCCTATCCATCCGTCAATGAGGGGGTGTGGCTTCATTTACATACTGTCCCTCTTTGAGGTGTAACATGCAGATCTGCAGCAAAGTTTTTCTATTGTTGTAACTGTTACAATCCATACATCCCTCAATGAGGGGGCGTGGCTTCACACATCCCTCAATGAGGGGGCGTGGCTTCATTTAAAAATTGGTCAGATGTAGTATTAGAATTTTGGCACTAGAGGGCAGCAGGGTAAGATCACCTGACATAGGAAACGTTAGGACTTTCATAGACATATAAGGAAAAGAGGAGCTTTCCTAAAACGGAAAGTATTTGCACAGTACCCAATACAAGGACAGATAGCATTACCCATCTATCCTTGCAGCAGGCGGAGCTATGCAAATCATCTCTTTATGTCTCTGTGCCATCCAAGGCCCTTAGAGACGCTAACGGTGCAATGCCAAGGATTAGCTTTAAATTTACACAGCCAACTAGCGGACACGTGTTTCAAGCTTTAGGCTCTCATCAGCACTAGGCCGGATGTTTCTGGCTGTCTGGGGGGGTGAGACTTGGTGAGCACCAAAACGGAGTCGCAAGCCAGTATGTGGAGAGACTTAAAGGCTTAAAGTGGACCAAAGCCCACCATAAGATTCCTGGGCCAATTCTCTCCCCCCATCCAAAATAGGGATGCCCCACTGTGTGAAACCCCCCAGGTTGCCCCATACACCTTGTTTCACCGGTCCAACGGCGCATGCGCGAGGCGCGGCCGCATCCCCGCTATCCCTCTAGCAAGGCGTGTGCACGCGCCAGGCATTTGTGAATGGCCAACGAGGGCATGCTCCCTGTTAGAGGGAAGCGGGGGATGCGGTCGTCAGCGCGCTCGGAGCCACTGACCTTCGACAAAGCTTAGACGACTTGACGTCAGCGCTCCGAACGCGCTGATTGGACGAGTGGTCGCGCATGTGCCGTAGGACCGGGAAGAGGTGAGTTGGCTAAGGCGATCTGGGGGGTTTCAAGCAGCGGGGCATCCTGGGGGAAAGGACCAAAACCCAGGATAGTCAAATACTTGGGTTTTGGTCCACTTTAATATAGGGGGGGGGGGCTACTCTACTCACCACAGACTAATATAGAAAGTGGGGGAAAGTCTCTGTCCTCCATTTCTTAACGTGGCCTAAACCTTATGGTCTGACGGCCCTGGAGTCTATAAGATTCTGGTACTGATCCAGTACAAGAGGCTGATGAGCCGTGAATGAGGTCTACTGCTGGACTTGCTGAGGTGCATGTGGACTTGCTGAGTGCACCGCGGATGGTCAGGCTGAGGAAAGCTCTGAACCAGGCAGCTGCAGTCGTCTACAGTGCGCAGGCGGCACAAGGAGCAAGGCCGGCTAGGTCAGCGGTTCTTAACCTGTGGGTCGGGACCCCGGCGGGGGTCGAACAACCAAAACACAGGAGTCGCCTAAAGCCATCGGAAAATTTTCCGACACATATATTCTTTTTGAGAAGTCGCGCTACCGTCTGCAGCAGCGCTATTCAGCTGGAACACACGCCGTTATGGAGTCGCGTTCCAAAGTGAATGCCTGCACGCATGCGCAGACGTGATTGCATCATCCGTCCAGGGCCTAAGGGGCCGGGGAAGCAGGGGAATCGGGGGGAACGCTCCACAGTCCATAGCAGCGCATTACGCGTGTCCGGCGCTTGCTGACATCATCAGTGGGCGGACGCAGCAAGCACCGGAGGACAGAAGCCAAGAGAGCCTGCGAGACGCCTGCTGGTGTAATAAAGGTTAATAATGTAACAGTACACACACCATACACACAATACTGTGTAAGTGTAAGGTGCTTTGTGTGTAATCATTACACAGTACACACAGCAGCACAAGCACCAAACATTTACACAGTGTCTTATACTATAAGAGACACTATAAGATGTAGCTCACACTGTTCCCCAATGTATAATTATCTCCCATATCTCCCACTATTTTCCCATATTCTGAATGAGGAAACTGCTGAAATCAGTGGTTTCCGGCATTGAATCCGCCTCCTATTGATTTCATTGTGAGTGTGGCGGATTTTGTGGAAGAGAGCTCCCGAGAATCTCCAGGTACCACACAATCCGCCGCAGCCTCCTATTAATTTCAATAAGAGGCGAAGAAATGACAGATTCCGACACATTTCTTCCTCTCCAATTTAAGTCAATGGGAGGCTGTGGCGGATTCCGTTCAAATATAGAGCATGTTGCTTGATTTTCCCACTAGGCTTTTTCCTGGCGCGGATTATTATAATTTTTTTTGGTTTGGGGAGGGGAACATACAATATAGGCTCTTATTCAGGTTGAGGGTCCGGATTAATGTGGGTAATCTGTATGTAGAGGGGAGTGAAACATACAAGATAGGCTCTTATTCAGGGTGAGGGTCCGGATTAATGTGCATAATCTGTATGTAGAGGGGAGGGGAACATACAAGATAGGCTCTTATTCAGGGTGAGGTTCTGGATTAATGTGAGTAATCTGTATGTACAGGGTGTGGGAAACATATAAGATAGCCTCTAATTCACGGTGAAGGTCCGGTTTAAGTTTGACTTTGTGGATGTTTTTAGTTAATGACCCCCTTGTAGGTTTGTGTCTGTGCCCAAGGAGAACCTGCAGTTACTTGAAGGACTATCTACCTTGTCTTCAACATTGTGGCACTTGATCTTTGCTATGGACCTGGTTCGCATGACTACCGACTTTGGCTTCCATTGGCACAAAACCTTTTCCACCGTAAAAGTCACGCCCACACGGCAATTTTGAGATCGCTGATTGGCTGATCTCAAGAATTTCGGCTGACATGTCCAGCAACACTGGCTGCATCCCCAGTTACCTGTGGCACTCCAGCCTCCAGCCTATCTGAGCAGCTGGGCACAGGAGGGCACCAAAGCTACAAAGAAGCCAGAGATGCGGCCACTAGTGAAGACAACGTCGTGGGCGCCACTGTTAAGTTAAGGTGAGTTTACCAGTGGCCCCGGGGGTTTCAAATTGGGGCATTTCATTTTTCGTAGGCCCCGGGGGGGGGAGGTTAGCGGACGTCCTTGAGTCCTATAGATGCATAGATGCCAGGGCTGACCAGCATGGCTTTTGAGCTGCTTCAAACTTTGTGCCACTTGATCTTTACTGTTTGGCTACTGAACTTACTTGGACGACTACCCTGCTTTAGCCTAAACCTTGTGCCACTTGGCCTTTTTAACTTTTTTACTGACCTGGCTTGTACTGTGTAGCCGGAGCAAGTGCTTACTATGGGATACCCCTTCGCGGGATGAAGTTCCATGTAGGAGGGGGTCAGGGCACTGCTGGAGCTAGATTTCAGTTCCATGGGGATATTACTCAGTGGCTCAAGGATGGGGGTGGCATTACTCACTCAGAATCCCTGATGGCCGGCACGGTCCGATGCGGGTTCAATCCTCCGGGGATCCACAGAAGGAAAACACACAGTCCAAAAGATCTTTTAAGGGTAGGCGCTTCTTTTATTTGGTGAAACTCCGGGCCCTGGCGCGACTTCCCCAGGACTGCGCGGGTCCTCACTTGTTCTGCCATCCAGGGGCCTTTCTTCCCCAAGGCTCCAGCACGGGTGCACACCCCATGGATAATTCACACAGCACCCCTCGAGGGACAAGTGTAGTGCCACGTCATTGGCACTGCCTCGATCCTTCATGGGGACCTGACATTCTAGGGACTCTTTGCCGGTCCCCCTCGAAGGCCAAAGCCCGTGACCACCTCTGGACCACAGTCTCTCCTCCATTTTCGCCCGTCCTTCTTCCAACTTCTCCTGTAGAAACTGAACACTGGGTGTGTGCTGGGCCACCCTTTTATAGGCCTAGCAACCCGTCAGTCCTCTGGGGGGTGTGGCCTAACTAAATCTAAAAGCCTTAACACATTGAAAGGCAGAGAGATTGGTGTCTCTACTCCTGAACCCAACTCCAGCCCCTCCCCACCTTTGGGCTGAGAAAATGTCAACCCTTTTAACAGGGTGGTGCTTAATCTGCCACCCTGTAACAACTGCTTTGGCTTGAACTTTCTGCCACTTGATCTTCACTCCTAGGCTACAGACCTAACTTATACGACTATCTGCCTTGGCTTACACTCATTGCATTACACACCTTGTTCCATTACACACCTCACTCCATGAAGAACCCCGTTCCATCAAGCACCTTGTTCCATCCCACACCTTACCCTTTAAAGAATCTCATGCCATGATACCCCTCATTCCATCACCCTCAAGGTTCCATCCAGCACCTCGTTCCATTCAGCTCTTCACTCCATCAAGAACCTCGTTCCATCAAGTACCTTGAGCACCTTACTCCTTTTATGAAGCATCTTGCTCCATGACACAACTCATTCCATCATACAGCTCTCTCCATCACCCTCAGCGTTCCATCCATTACTTGTTTCATCCAGCACCTCACTCCATCAAGAACCTCATTCCATCAAGCACCTTGATCCATCACACACCTTACCCTATAAAGCATCTCACGCCATGATACCCCTCATTCTTTCAAGAACCTCGTTCCATCAAGAACCTTGTTCCATCAAGCACCTTGATCCATCACACACCTTACCCTATAAAGAATCTGTTAGGCACTTACCTCATCGCCGTTCCTGGTCCCGCGGCGCGCTGCCGGGTGGCTCCCACCGGGCTGCGGCCCGACGGTCCCCGGGTCTGCCAGCTCCTCGGCACCGTCGTGGGGATCAGGGGCTGGCGGTGCAGGACGCCGTGGGTGGCCGCGTCGCAGCCCGCTCCGCGCGGCTGCGCGGCCCTGCGGCTCTCCCCTGTGACACGGCGCTTCCTCCTCCTGGCGGGGGCGCGCCCGATCCTCAACGTGCTCGCGCGCGCGCGCGAGCACGTCTGCTTTATGCCTCCCGGCGGCGCTTCCCCCAGCGCGCCCGCCGGGGGCGAGTTTGAAAGGTCCAATCTGTGGCTGGTTCCTGGGATCGGACCCAGGGACTGGTCGGCCTGTCTGGCCTGGGCCGTCCAGCTCCTGGGACCGATCCCATTTCCTTGTATGCACCAATCAGTTTGTTTCCCTCCATTGTCCCCTTTTCCCAATGGCCAGTGTTTCCTATAAAGTTATACTGCTTCAGTATCCCAGTGCCCGTTATAGCTTCTGGGTTCTGGATGTGTGTTGCTGTACTTTAGTGAAGAATTTGGATTTGGATTTGGACCTCGACTATTCTTGCTAGCTGCCTGCCCTGACCTCCTGCTTTGCCTGACCACTCTCTTGCCTGACCCTCCTGTACCTCGCCTGTGACCTCCTGGACTTGACCTCGGCTACCCTCGACCATTCTTTGTCATCTCCCTTGGATACCTCGCCTGTGACCTCCTGGTTTGACCTCGGCCTGATTTACGGACTTTCGCACCCGGCATCCTCATTCGGGATTCCCTGCCAAACACCAAGCTGCACCTTAAGTTACTATCCTTTGCGCCTGTTAAGTCCTGGGGGCAACCGACTGGGAGAGGCATTACCCGTGTCTCCCACAAGCGGGGGCTTGTCTATAGGCGGAAGTGGCGGTGGAGATTGGGGGATACTGACTTAAGACAGACGGGTGTTTGGTACAATCCTGATATTATAACGGGCCGGAAAGAAGAATGGACCAAATTCTGGAGCAGGTGCAGGCCCTGACAGCGGCGGTGGAGCACCTGGCTCATCGAGTTGCGGCCCAGGAGAACCGTCCTACTCCCATTGTCCCCACTTCTCAGGGGACTCCGGCCGCAATGACTGTGGAACCCAAGATCCCGCTCCCTGAAAAGTTTTTTGGCGATAGGGCAAAATTTGCCAATTTCCGGGACTCTTGTAAACTATACTTCCAGCTTCGCCCGGTCTCCTCGGGCTCACAGGAACAAAAGGTGGGCTTGATTATTTCCCTGTTGCATGGAGACCCTCAGTCCTGGGCGTTTAGCTTATCAGCTCAGGACCCCATCCGCCAGTCGGTGGATAGTTTCTTCGCTGCTATGGAGGTCCTTTATGATGATCCTGACAAAGGGGCCTCAGCTGACGCTAAGTTACGTACCCTCCGCCAGGGACGCCGTCCAGCCGAGGACTACTGTTCCGAATTCCGGCGTTGGGCAGTTGACTCACGTTGGAACAATCCTGCCCTCTGCGGCCAATTCCGGTTAGGTCTGGCTGACTCTATCAAGGACACCCTGGTGAACTACCCGGAACCCCAAACTCTGGATGAATTGATGCATTTGGCCATCCGTATTGATCGCCGACTCCGGGAAAGGCGCCTAGAGAAAGGATCACATCCTGAATCCGCTGCAAAATCTGAGGCTCTAGTCGCTCAACCTTCAGAAGAGCCTATGCAGCTAGGTGCCACCAGGCTCACCGAAGGCGAGAGACGACGACGCCTATCCGAGGGGCTCTGTCTTTACTGTGGTGGGACCGGCCACATGGTTAGACTTTGCCCAAAGAAACCGTCGGGAAACTTCAGAGCCTAGGGGGTTTCGAGGGGGCCCTCCTAGGCTGTAAGGTATCTCCTCAAGTATCGTCTCCAGTTTTCATCCCAGTTCAGTTTATGAATGGTGCTAAATATGTTAATCTAAAGGCTCTTCTAGATTCTGGAGCAGCTGGGAATTTCCTAGACTCTGATCTAGCACAGACTCTAGGAATTATGGTACAGACCTTGCCAACTCCTATCCGGGTTTCAGCCATTGATGGCACTCCAGTGGCCGGGGGGTTAGTTCGGTTCCAATCACCTCCTATGCAAATCAAAGTAGGAGCCAGTCATTCTGAGGTTATCAGGTTCCTGATTTTGAGCATGCCTGGTACTCCTTTGATTTTGGGATTGCCATGGCTGCAGGAGCATAATCCTCAAATTGATTGGGTCACGGGGCAAATTACCAAGTGGGGACACCAGTGTTTCCGGAACTGCCTAGAATTTCCCCTCAGGGTCACGCGCCTACTCCCTGTTGGGATTCCAACTCCATATTTGGAGTTTCCTGATGTTTTTTCAGAAAAGGCAGCAGACAAACTTCCTCCCCATAGACCTTGGGACTGCCCAATAGAACTGCTCCCTGGTACGATGCCTCCCAGAGGGAGAATATTTAATTTGACCCGGGCGGAAACCCTTGCCATGCGGGAATATATCGCCGAGAACTTAGAAAAAGGGTTTATTCGGCCTTCATCTTCTCCAGCAGGGGCAGGGTTTTTTTTTGTGGAGAAAAAGGATGGGGGTCTTCGCCCCTGTATCGATTACCGTGGCTTAAATAACATCACGGTAAAAAATAAGTATCCCCTACCGCTTATTGAGGGACTCTTTACGCAGGTGGTCGGGGCGCAGGTTTTCTCTAAACTGGATCTCCGAGGGGCCTATAACCTCATAAGAATTAGGCAGGGGGACGAGTGGAAAACGGCCTTTAATACCCTTGAAGGGCATTATGAATATTTGGTTATGCCTTTCGGCCTGTGTAATGCCCCTGCGGTCTTTCAAAGTTTTGTCAATGAAATTTTCAGGGATTATCTCGGCCGGTTTATGGTTGTCTACCTAGATGACATTTTAATTTTTTCTTCATCCCTTGACGAGCATCGTAAACATGTGTGCCTAGTTTTGCAGAAACTTAGGGAGAATTGTTTATATGCCAAATTAAAGAAATGCCAATTTGAGGTATCTGAGGTTCCGTTCCTCGGTTACATTATCTCCAAATCTGGTCTGTCTATGGACCAATCTAAGGTGAGGGCTGTTTTAGAATGGGAGCAGCCCAGAGATCTGAAGGGCCTGCAGAGGTTTTTGGGTTTTGCCAATTTTTATAGAAGGTTCATTAAGAATTTCTCTGCCCTGGTTACACCACTAACTAACCTAACTAAGAAAAGCGGGTACCCCCCGGTTTGGCCGGCTCAAGCTGTCCAGGCCTTCGGGAATCTTAAGAGGGTATTTAGCGTTGCTCCCGTCCTAGTCCATCCCGATGAACAACGACCTTTCCTTGTGGAGGTGGATGCTTCAGAGATAGCGGTCGGGGCGGTCTTGTCTCAATACAACGGCTCACCTGCACGCCTCCATCCATGTGCCTTCTTTTCCAAGAAATTCTCAGCGGCCGAAAGGAATTATGATATCGGCAACAGAGAATTACTGGCCATCAAGCTTGCCTTCCAGGAATGGAGACACTGGCTGGAGGGGGCTCAGTATCCAGTTACGGTCTTTACGGACCATAAAAATCTAGAATACATCCAGTCCGCCAAGAGGTTAACTCCTAGACAGGCTCGTTGGTCCTTATTCTTTTCTCGGTTTAATTTTTCTATAACGTATAAACCCGGGTCTAAGAATATAAAGGCAGACGCCCTGTCTCGGAGTTTCTCTCCCCCTGACTTACCGGAAAGGGTGGTTTCTCCCATCGTACCTCGCTCCCTAGTGGTGGCCGCCATTCAACCCCAACTTCCTGATCTCACTCAGTTCCAGGCCCAAGCTCCTCCTGGGAAACCCGCGTCAGCCCTGTTTGTGCCCTCTACTTACCGGTCTGAGTTCTTGTCCCATTTTCATGATACCAAAACAACCGGTCATCCAGGGATTAAGAAAACCATAGCTTTATTGTTACGCCAAGTTTGGTGGCCCTCTCTTAGGAAGGACGTTCAAAGGTTTGTCTCCGCTTGCAAAGTCTGTGCCCAAAGTAAGTCCTTGAGGAGCTCACCGGAAGGCCCACTCCTTCCATTATCCATTCCTGCCTCCCCGTGGACACATCTGGCCATGGATTTTGTTACTGACCTTCCTCCGTCTCAGGGACATACGGTTATTTGGGTAATTGTGGACCGCTTTAGCAAGATGGCCCATTTCGTCCCTTTAAAGAAACTCCCCTCAGCTCAAACTCTTGCTCAACTTTTCATTACTCATGTCTTTAGGATTCATGGTATTCCCATGGATGTTGTTTCGGATAGGGGGGTCCAGTTTGTCTCCCGGTTCTGGAGGGCTTTTTGTGCCAAGTTGGGGTTCACCGTCTCCCTTTCCTCGGCCTTTCATCCGCAGTCGAATGGTCAAACCGAGAGAACGAACCAGTCCCTGGAACAATATTTGCGCTGTTTTACGGCGGGTTCTCAGACTGATTGGGCCTCCTTCTTACCTTTTGCGGAATTTGCCTTTAACAACGCCACGCATTCATCCACAGGGGTTTCTCCTTTCCACTGTGTTTATGGCAAGGATCTGAAGTTTTCTGCTCTTTCGGACCAACCCTCTAGAGTTCCCTCTGTGGATGAATGGGTTTCCAAATGGCCAGGGGAGTGGAATAAAATCCAGCAACACCTAACTAGGGCCGCTTGTCAACAGAAAAAATTTTTTGATCGCAAGCGATCGTCTAATTCTAACTTTAAAGTGGGTGACTGGGTTTGGCTTTCAACCAAGAACTTGGCGCTTCGCCAACCCTCCGCTAAGTTAGGACCTAAGTTTATTGGCCCATTCCCCATAACACACAAAGTTAATCAGGTTACATACCGGTTGGCCCTCCCTTCATCCATGAAAATCTGTAATTCCTTTCATGTTTCACTTCTTAAGTCCGCAAGAAACCATGAACCTAATTGTCCTCCTAGTCCTGTGGTAGTTGATGGGCATCAGGAGTTTGAGGTTGCCCGGGTCCTTGATTCTCGTTTCTTTCGGAACTCTCTTCAATATCTTATTGACTGGAAGGGGTACGGTCCGGAAGAAAGATCTTGGGTTCCTGCCAGAGAAGTTCATGCGCAGAATTTGGTAAAGAAGTTTCATAGGGAGAATCCTTTAAAACCCAGCTTGGAGGGTCCAGTGGCCCCTCCTCAGGGGGGGGGTAATGTTAGGCACTTACCTCATCGCCGTTCCTGGTCCCGCGGCGCGCTGCCGGGTGGCTCCCACCGGGCTGCGGCCCGACGGTCCCCGGGTCTGCCAGCTCCTCGGCACCGTCGTGGGGATCAGGGGCTGGCGGTGCAGGACGCCGTGGGTGGCCGCGTCGCAGCCCGCTCCGCGCGGCTGCGCGGCCCTGCGGCTCTCCCCTGTGACACGGCGCTTCCTCCTCCTGGCGGGGGCGCGCCCGATCCTCAACGTGCCCGCGCGCGCGAGCACGTCTGCTTTATGCCTCCCGGCGGCGCTTCCCCCAGCGCGCCCGCCGGGGGCGAGTTTGAAAGGTCCAATCTGTGGCTGGTTCCTGGGATCGGACCCAGGGACTGGTCGGCCTGTCTGGCCTGGGCCGTCCAGCTCCTGGGACCGATCCCATTTCCTTGTATGCACCAATCAGTTTGTTTCCCTCCATTGTCCCCTTTTCCCAATGGCCAGTGTTTCCTATAAAGTTATACTGCTTCAGTATCCCAGTGCCCGTTATAGCTTCTGGGTTCTGGATGTGTGTTGCTGTACTTTAGTGAAGAATTTGGATTTGGATTTGGACCTCGACTATTCTTGCTAGCTGCCTGCCCTGACCTCCTGCTTTGCCTGACCACTCTCTTGCCTGACCCTCCTGTACCTCGCCTGTGACCTCCTGGACTTGACCTCGGCTACCCTCGACCATTCTTTGTCATCTCCCTTGGATACCTCGCCTGTGACCTCCTGGTTTGACCTCGGCCTGATTTACGGACTTTCGCACCCGGCATCCTCATTCGGGATTCCCTGCCAAACACCAAGCTGCACCTTAAGTTACTATCCTTTGCGCCTGTTAAGTCCTGGGGGCAACCGACTGAGAGAGGCATTACCCGTGTCTCCCACAAGCGGGGGCTTGTCTATAGGCGGAAGTGGCGGTGGAGATTGGGGGATACTGACTTAAGACAGACGGGTGTTTGGTACAATCCTGATAGAATCTCAGGCCATGATACCCCTCATTCCATCATATACCTCACTCCATCAAGAACCTCGTTCCATCAAGTACCTTGATTCATCACACACCTTACCCTTTAAAGAATCTCAGGCCATGATACCCCTCATTCCATCATATACCTCATTCCATCACCCTCAAGGTTCCATCAAGTGCCTTGATCCATCACACACCTTGCCGTATAAAGCATCTCACGCCATGATACTCCTCATTCCATTATATACCTCACTCCATCAAGAACCCTGTTCCATCAAGCACCTTGATCCATCACACACCTTACTCCTTTTATCAAGCATCTCGCTCTAAGGTCTTCTCCTCCCGAGGTCGATGCGCCTGTCTTAGTTTTGACCAACTCTTCTGTGCTGAACACCCCAGACGCCACTTCCCTTAAGGATGGCGAGGATAAGCGCCTTGATCAGATGGCGTGCCACGCATTTGCCAACGTGGGCTCGGCCCTGCGGCCTGTTAGTGCATCTGCCCTGGTGTCGCTTGCTACCAGGTCTCTTATCAGGGACTGGCTGTTTGATCAGTTTGATCCAGCTGGCGCTGATTTCGCTACCCTTAAGAAATGCGAATCGTTCATGGATTTTAGCATGGCTGCGATGGAAGACTCTATTGTCGTGTGTAGTAGGACTTCAGCCTTACTGGTGGCTATGCGCAGATTGGTCTGGCTCCGCCAGTGGACAGCGGACGTTGGGGCCAAGAAGTCGCTCACAGCTCTTCCCTTCTTGGGTTCGCGGCTGTTTGGAGATAAATTGGATGCTGTTGCTAAAGAAGGTAAGTTACCTCAGCGGAGGAAACAGCGCCGCCCCTTTCGGGGGGTGGGCTCGTTCACTCCTTCCTTTCGAGGGGCCAGAGCGACTAGGGGTTTGGCCTTCTCAGGTGTCACGGGCTCGTCCTGGAACAGAGGCAGAGGTCGGGCACGTCCCGCGCCTGCCTGGGGTTCCAAGCCCAAGCTGGCCGTTAAACCGGCTCAGCAATGAAGGGGCGCCCTCACCCGCAAGGGTGGGGGGACGGCTGCGGCTCTTCTTCCAGGTCTGGGCCCGGGAGGTCACAGACAGTTGGATCTTGGAAGTGCTCTCCTCCGGGTACAAACTGGAGTTCGAATACTGGCCGCCCCCAAGATTCTTAAGGTCTCGGGTGCCCTCGGACCCTCAGGCTGCACAGGGGCTCCTGTTAGCAGTAAAAAACCTTCTGGACATGGGGGTTATATGCCCGGTGCCTCTGTCGGAGAGAGGCAGGGGTTACTCTACTCCAACTCCAACCTTTTCACGGCTCCCAAAAAGGAGGGTTCGGTGAGACCCATTCTAGATCTCAAGGTTCTCAACAGGGTTATCAGAGCCAAAAAGTTCCTCATGGAGACTCTGCGCTCGGCTATCAATTCCCTTCGCCAAGGGGATTTTATGACATCCATAGACATCAAGGATGCATATCTGCATGTTCCGATTTTTCAGCCACATCAGAGATTCCTCCGGTTTGCGGTGGAGGATCAGCATTATCAGTTTGTAGCTCTTCCCTTCGGTCTGACCTCAGCACCGAGGGTCTTCACCAAGGTTTTGGCGGGCATAATGGCTCTGCTCAGATCTCAGGGCATTCACATTGTGCCTTATCTGGACGATCTGTTGATATCAGCTTCTTCCCTCCATCAGGCGGAGCTGGACACCCACCAGGTGGTGTCGACCCTGGAAAGGTTTGGGTGGGTGATCAACCGCACCAAGTTTTCTCTCTCCCCGTCTCGTGTGATTTCATTTCTGGGCATGAATCTGGATACCATTTGGGCCAGAGTGTTTCTGCCCCAGACCAAGGTGCGGAGGTGGATCTCTTTGCCTCGAGGCACAATCACAAACTTCCGGCCTTTGTGTCTCTGTCTCAGGATCCTCTGTCTCTGGCAGTGGATGCCTTGTCACTGGCTTGGAAGGAGTTGGGGTTTCTGTACCTGTTTCCCCCCGTCTCCATGCTGGGCAAGGTAGTTCGCAAACTGGTTCTAGAAGGGGCACCAGCGATTCTGGTGGCTCCAAGGTGGCCAAGAAGGGTTTGGTACCCAGACGTCGTAAGGATGGCCGTAGACCAGTACCGGCTTCCCTTGTTGCCGGACCTGCTATCTCAGTTTCATCTACTTTACCCCAATTTACAAACGCTGGCTTTGACGGCTTGGCTGCTGAAACCTTCATCTTGAAGGAGGAAGGTTTGTCTGAGGCTGCTGTTCAGACCCTGATTAGGGCTAGGAAGCGGTCCTCTTCTGGCATTTACTATAGGACTTGGAGGTCCTATATTGATTGGTGTGAGGCTAGGGCCTTGCCTTGCAGGGTTTTTTCCATACCCAGGATTTTGGAGTTTCTTCAGCATAATCTGGATCTTGGTTTCCAGCTTAGTACCTTGAAAGGACAGGTTTCTGCTCTGTCGGTTTTCTTCCAGAGGTCTTTTGCTTTACACCCGCTGGTTAAGACCTTTTTCCAAGGGGTGGCGCATGTGCGGCCCCCTCGGAAGGCTGTAGTTCCTGTTTGGGATTTGAATTTGGTTCTTTCGGCTCTGCAGGGTCCTCCTTTGAGCCGCTACAGGATATTGCGCTTTCGGTTCTCACTCAGAAGGTTGCCTTCTTGGTGGCTATTACCTCTGTTCGACGTGTCTCTGAGTTGGCGGCTCTGTCGATTCAGGCCCCTTACTTTGAGAGACACCAGGATAAGGTGGTTTTTCGTTTTAGGCCAGATTTCCTTCCTAAGGTGGTGTCTGCTTTCCACCTCAATCAGGATATTGTTCTCCCTTCCTTGTGCCCTAAACCTAACAATGACAAGGAGAGGGTTCTGCACAATTTGGATGTTGTTCGCTGTGTGAAGTACTATTTGGTGGTTACTTCTTCCTTCTGCAAGACAGATGCCTTTCTCGTGGTGCCCTGCGGGCCCAGGAAAGGTTTGGCACCTGCTAAGTCTACAATTAGCAAATGGATTTGTCAGGCCATTGTTGGGGCCTATTCTGCTAAGGGGAGGACTCCCCCTTTTAAGGTCACTGCGCACTCTACTCGTGCTGTGGGTGCGTCCTGGGCTTTTCAGCACCAGGCTTCTGTTGAACAAGTTTGTAAGGCTGCTACTTGGTCTTCTGTTCATACTTTTTCCAAGTTTTACAAGGTTGATGTGCGGGCTTCAGCAGATGCTGTTTTTGCCCGCAGGGTTCTGCAAGCTGCAGTGGTTTGAGTTGGTACATTCTTTACTGTTTCTGGTTCCCACCCATGACGGGCACTGCTATTGGATGTCCCAGATGTCATGAAGACCGAGGTGGAGTGTATGGCACACTTAGAATAATACCGTTTTGTGAGTACTCACCTTTAAAATGGGTATTATGAGTGTGCCATACACTCCACTTCGCCCCACCCCTTTTTTTCCAGGTATTCTGGGGCTTTTATATGGTGAACCATCGGCTTTGATTGTTAACTTTATATTTGTTTTTTCATGGTCCCTTTACTGCTTTTATACACTGGGGAATTGGTGGGAGGTCCCAGGTATATATGGACCGGGAGGGGCTTTCTTTTTTGCATATTCATCACTGCAGAAGTTCACCCTCTACTGGAGATTACCCACATGTCATGAAGATCGAAGTGGAGTGTATGGCACACTCATAATACCCATTTTAAAGGTTAGTACTCACAAAACGGTATTTTTCTTTTACAGTAAATGCCGGAGGCAGATGAAGTCGAGGGGGCTATTTCGAGCCCTCTCCTGAAGCCGGAGGAGCCCAGGGGGGATCAGGAGGCCCCCCGAGTGAATAGGAGACCTAGCCTGATCAATTAAGGAGTCAGGTGAGTGGTCTGGTTTCATCACCCACACACACTTCTCTCCGTCACGTACCTGCTCCCATCATGCACCTCGCTCCATCAGCCAGGACGCAAATGATAACTTTGCACGGTGACACCGCCGGTGTTGCCTTGTGATTCACAACTGCTCAGAATTAATTTGACAAACACACAAAGCCGGCGCTTGTAATGATATCAGCGCACAACAACCCGCACCTTGCTGCCAGGGTGAATTTAGGAGCACTCATCTGTCATCTTTATTGTTTCCAGGTTTCTCTCGATTGTGTCATCTTTTTAATTTCAATGCAGAAACATGGGAGGTGGGGAGGGGTATTGGGGAGGGGGGTTACGCATAAATAACCGAGATCATGTTAGAATTGGCAATGGCGAATATTGAATTGGAGGAAAACGTTGGCAGATATACCACCAATAAATTTTAGGTATGGGTACCTGCGACCGGCTCTTCTCCAAACAGTTACGACATTATTCCAGCATTATGGCCGCAACCGACTGGGTCAGAATTGAAGACAAAGGCTGGGGAGATTGTATATGCTGTAAAAGTAGTCATCGCTTGTTCAACCTTTGAGGATCCCTTATCATGTACAGACCGCCCAGTGCACCTCAGTAAAAAAAAGACAAAAAGAATATAAGAGATATCTGTAGGAAAGAAAATAAAGAACAGAATGGGTGACAGAAGAAATAGAAGAAACAACAGAAAGTACATCAGAGAGAATCTCCACTGATTGATTGATAGATTGTCGCTTGTTTAGCACTAGAGCACTTTAATACTGGAATTATCACATTGCTGTAATATTTGATATATTATATATACTTGTTAATATTAATCGAAGGTCCTAATCTTTTTTAATATTCCTTGTTTTTAATCGTCTTCTGTTTTTGATGTTGTGATTTGATTGTTAAAATAAAGTCTTGTCATAGATTTTTAATTCTTATTGAGTGCAGCCTCTTTGTAGGGGCATGATTTTGGGACGATAATGGTGGTTTTGGCATTGTACATATTTTTGTGGTAGTCCCCTATCAGCTAGCACCAATATTAGGTAACATTGTAGGTAGGATTAAGTGAGCAGTGCGGGATTTTTTATAATTTTTAGAGCGAAAGAATCAGGAACGTAAATACCAAAGAGGCAGCAAAGGCACGTCATGGCGCAAGCTACCTCCACCGCCACTATAGAAAGTATGCTGCCCAGGGCCAGCGCCAGCAAAGCCTAATACTTACCTGCCCCATGGCACCTCCTTCCTCCAAGACTTCTCCTGTCCAGCCACGTCACACCTCGCAATGCTCCCCCACCTCCGTGCACGCCTCCCCCACCTCCAGGAATACCTCCTTCACTATCGTACACACCTATCCCGCACCTCGTGTGCACTGACCAATTTAGTCTGGGACCTGGCGGTGAGTGTCTGCCCTGGATGGGGGGTGTTGCTGCTGGGGTTCCTGCTACTGGGGCCCTATCAGCAGGGCCAGATTATGAGGGGGCGCAAGGGGCGCCCGCACCGGGGCCTCCACCACTTGCCCTGCAAAGGGGGCCTCCACCAACCTTCGGGTTATGGTCTGGTCCAGGAGGCTTTTCAGTTTTTGTCATGACGGGCCAGCAACAAAGCTATGGGCGGCAGTGGGGGCATACCTGGGCAGCAAAAGCCACCACAGAGCAGGACGGAGAGTCTAGAGCAGCAAAGCCGCCGCCAGCAACGCTACGGTGATGGGTGCAGAGCTGTCACTGCACATAAGCCACCAAGCACAGCCGCTGGCAGCTCAATGCAGGGAACCAGCCGGGCGACTACACTACCCCCCACCCAGAATGGCAAAGCAGGAGTTCCCGAGCAGCACGCACCCGCACAAGGGGGGCACAAGGGACTCCATCTGACGTTCCAGTAAGTGGGCGGGTGCCAGACAACCACCAATCAGTTACTTGGCTGGACTATTATTTTATACTGTATCTGGGGCCTCCACCAGATTTTGTGCCCTGGGGCTTCCACCACACTTAATCCGCCCTGCCCATCAGGGCACCCCTATGTACACAACAAAAATAAATAAAACGAAATACTGAAATAAGGAATGACAAAGGGAATGACAGAAAGGTAGAACGGAAGGAATAAAATAAGCAAAGAACAAAAGAGAGAAATAATAGAGTAAATGAAAGAAAGAATACAAAAAAGAATAGAATAGGATAAATGACTGAAAAAAAGAATTTAAGAAACAACAGATATCGCTAAAATCTACTTCTGTTCACTCCTGGTTCAATCCATAAGATACCCAGGAGGCTGCTAACCTTTCTGATTATTTGCAGTTGCTAACTGGTACTACCTCTTACAAGCCCTATATCAGGACACCATTGGAGGAAACATTTCTGGCAGCGGAGAAGGCATTGGGATCCCGAGAAGGATGGACGTGGCAGAGAAGGCATCGGGACATGGCAGAGGAGAAGAAGCTGGGGCAGGGAAGGTGATGGTGATGGAGAAGGCATCAGAATAGAGAGAAAGAAGGAGGTGGCAGCATCAGGGCCCCTACAGAGGAGAGGGAATTGGCGGCAGGGTAGGTATGAGGAAGCCGAGACAGGAGGAGGAGGCAGCAGCATTGCTATTACAGTGGAGGAGAAAGGGCTGGCGGTAGCGAAGACATTAGGATCTTAATAAAGGAGGAGACAGCGGCAAAGTCAGGCAGTGATGAAGGCAACGGGATCTTGAGAAAAGTGGAGGCGGCGGTGAAGGCATCAGGATTCTGAGTAAGGATAAAGAAACCATAACATCGAGTGAATGGTGGTAGAGAAAGCATCAGGACCCTATGAAATGAGGAGGTGGCGGCGAAGGCATTGGGATTCCAAGAAAGGGGTGGCAAAGGCATGTGGACCCCCTCAAAAGTTAGAGCGGTCGCATCATCGAGTCAACGGTGGAGGCACCGGGTTCCCGAAAAAGAGGAGGAGGTGGTGAAGGCATCAGGATCCCAAGAAAGGAGTAGGTGGCCATGAAGGCATCGGGATCTCAGATGAAGGATGAGGTGGCCTCAAAGGCATCGGGATCCTGAGAAAAGAGGAGGAGGTGGTGAAAGCATCAGGATACAGAGAAAAGGTAGCAGCAAAGGCATCAAGATCCTGAGAAAGTGGGAGGTGGTCGCGAAGGCATGGGGATCCCAAGAAAAGAGGAAGAGATGGTTAAAATATTGGGATCCCAAGAAAGGAGGAGGTGGTCACGAAAGGCATCGAAATACTGAGAAAGGTGGCAGCGAAGGTCCCAGGATCCCGAGAAAAGAGGGAGTGAAGGAGGGATTGGGATCTTGAGAAAGGAGAAGGAGGCGGCAGGAGCATCAGTGGAGGAGAAAGAGCTGGAGGCAGAGAAGGCATAGGGATCCTTATGAAAGAGGAGGAGGAGAGGACATCGGGATGCCTAGAAAAAAGGAGGTAGAGAAGGCATCGGTATCCGAAGAAAAGAGGAGGTGGAGAAGGCATCAGGATCCCTAGAAAAGAGGGGGTGGAGAAGGCATCGGGATGCCTAAAAAAGAGGTGGTGAAGGCATCAGGAATCAGGATGCCTAGAAAAAAGGATGTGGAGAAGGCATCAGTATCCCAAGAGGAGGTGGAGAAGGCATCAGTGGAGGAGATAGAGCTGGAGGCAGAGAAGGTATCGGGATCCCAAGAAAAGAGGAGGTGGAGAAGGCACCAGGATCCCAAGAAAGGAGAAGGAGGCGGGGGGAGCATCAGTGGAGGAGAAAGAGTTGGAGGCAGAGAAGTCATTAGGATCCCTAGAAAAGAGGAGGTGGTGAAGGCACTGGGACAAAGCAGAAAGGAAGATTTTTTTAAAGTCTTGAAATATTTATTTTTCTGTAACAATATAATAGCAAAGTTGTAGCATTATAACAGGTGGAAAGTTTACCGAGGCTAGTGCTACATGTTATTATGATTGTGCAATATGCTAAAGCACTGATGTATGTTACTTGTATTTTGACTGCCATATTGATTGCACTTAGCACTTTATTTGGCATCATATTTGTTTGTTTAAAATAATCTATTAACCAGATAAAAAAAATATATAAGTGCTACTAGAAATATATACTGAAGCCAAAATATTTACCATATAATTAACTTTATATACTGCATCATATGTCTGGCTTTATCCACGTTACTCTAAATCCATTTAGAAACATAGAAACATAGAAGGTTGACGGCAGAAGGAGACCATACGGTCCATCTAGTCTGCCCTTATGTATATACTGTATGTTCTCTGTATCTTATGTATATACTGTATGTTCTCTGTATCTTATGTGTATACTGTATGTTCTCTGTATCTTATGTGTGTATACTGTATGTTCTCTGTATCTTATGTGTATACTGTATGTTCTCTGTATCTTATGTATATACTGTATGTTCTCTGTATCTTATGTGTATACTGTATGTTCTCTGTATCTTATGTGTATACTGTATGTTCTCTGTATCTTATGTGTATACTGTATGTTCTCTGTATTTTATGTGTATACTGTATGTTCTCTGTATTTTATGTGTATACTGTATGTTCTCTGTATCTTATGTATATACTGTATGTTCTCTGTATCTTATGTATATACTGTATGTTCTCTGTATCTTATGTATATACTGTATGTGCTCTTTATCTTAGGATAGATGTGTGCTTATCCCAGGCATGTTTAAATTCAGTGACTGTTGATGTTTCAACTACCTTTGCTGGAAGTTTGTTCCAAGCATCTACTACTCTTTCTGTAAAATAATATTTTCTAACATTGCTCCTGATCTTCCCCCCGACCAGCTTCAGGTTGGGCCCCTTGTTCTATCGTTAAGTTTCTTCTTAAAAACACTTCCCTCCTGAACCTTATTCAATCCTTTCACATATTTAAAGGTCTCCATCATGTCCCCCCTCTCCCTTCTTTCCTCCAGACTGTACAAATTAAGTTCTTTATTGTTTCTATGTGTGGATTTCTTTGTGTATTTTGTGCAATATGTGGAAGAAGTAATACGGGGAGGCCGATTCATTAATAGCGCCAGGTAGCGACAGATGTGCGCCAGTAGCGTGATTTTCACAGCGCCAGCTAGTATTCGCTGTGCTTGGCTGGGGTTTGCTTGTTGACAGCGACTCAGTCGGTGTGCGGTAATGTTGAATACGGGGTTAGGGGTCGATGTTTCACAGGTTCCGCTTGTATGGGTGCGCCTGACAGCGAATGGCCAGAGCGAACGGCTTGCTGCAGATTCATTAAAAAATCAGGCTCAAAAAATTCTCGCGCTGTGAATTCCTTGTTTAAACCCCAGAGCGCTGGCGGCGATGTGTGTAAAGTAGTTTTTAACCCCCAAACAACCTTTTTTTTTATATGTAAAAATTATACAAGTTTTTCTAAACATTTTGTAATATGAATACATGAATATCAGACCTGTAATATCAATTCTGCACATTTTTTTTTTTTTTTTTACTTTAAAAAAAAACCTAACATTGCAGAAGTGGTCACAGAATTTTTGACATTAAAAAAAAAAAGTAATAGCAATTAATTATGATTATTTAAAGATTGCTCCATTGAAATGCATTGGACCACGCCAGGGACCGCCAGGTCATACCTGTCGCTGTGATGGGATTAGCAGCGGCGCTGTTCGTTGCAGTCGGCTACATGATGAATCCCGCGCTAGCTGACGCTGTCGCCGGCGCTAGCCTCATTTAGCGTGATAAATGCGTCATTGTGACCGCCGCCGGGCGTACTTGATTCGGTAGCCGCCGATAGCTGGCGCTACCTGGCGCTAGTGAGACACTACCTTGATAAATAAGGGCCTATGTCTTTTATATCTAGATGTAATTAAAAACTATTTTACTATATTTATTGTGTGAGCATCTTAAAATGTTTTGATAAGGGGGTAGATAGGAACTCCCTTTTTTGAGGATGCAGCACCTGACTTTATTTCGCACTTAGCTATACAGGATTTTTTCTGGTTTATTCTGGAGTGCTGAACTTTTAATAATAATAATTTTCTCATCGGACTAGAGCCTGCATATCCGCCATTGAAGCCTGGACAGGTTAGTTTTTCCTGGCTTTCTGGGCAGTTTTATACAGCTGGGCATCCACCTTCGGGTTGCCCCGGGGGGCATTGAACAAAGCCGGAGAATGTCAAATTTTTAATGTCAAATGTTTTTAATGTAGGATGGAAGGGCAACAATGATGGGGCCCCCTGACCTTTTGGGCCCCTATAGTTACGGCCCTGGCAGCATCACCTCCGATTTGAGAGCACCTTCACCACCTGAATAGAGTGACTATGAATGACCTCCAGGAATTAGCAGCCACCTCGCTCTTGTGCCTTTAGATCATTAGCTAGAGGGAGATGTCTGCTGGCACCAGAAGGCAGAGCCCATTATCTCCAGGTGATTAACCCTCCTCGATGTGCGTGCAGCATTTCCCCATTCAGCCATTTCGGAGGTAACCACATCGGAACCACGGCCCAGTCTGCCCTGCTTTCACAGTCTTACTGACAAAATAAAAAAAGATGTCCGTTATTAACTGAATTAATACAATTAGACTGCTGAATAAAAAACTATTATATATCTGGTAACAGAATAAATATATTAAACCAATCAACAGCTTGGCACAGTTGATAAAAAATACTCCATTGTTCCATTTGCATTCATGATACCGGATTATGAAGGGGGCGGGAGCCCTGGGGCCTCCACCACTTGCCCTGCAAAGGGGGCCCCCACCAACCTTTGGGTTATGGTCTGGTCCAGGAGGCTTTTCAGTCTTTGGTCTGTCGGGCCGCTGGGCCAGCAACAAAGCTATCAGTGGCAGTTTACAAAATTGTAGCCAAAGCCGCCACAGGGCAGGACGGAGAGTCTAGAGCAGCAAAGCCGCCGCCAGCAACGCTACAGTGATGGGTGCAGAGCTGTCACTGCACATAAGCCACCAAGCACAGCCGCTGGCAGCTCAATGCAGGGAACCAGCCGGGCGACTACACTACCCCCCACCCAGAATGGCAAAGCAGGAGTTCCCGAGCAGCACGCACCCGCACAAGGGGGGCACAAGGGACTCCATCTGACCTTCCAGTAAGTAGGCGGGTGCCAGACAACCACCAATCAGTTACTTGGCTGGACTATTATTTTATACTGTATCTGGGGCCTCCACCAGATTTTGTGCCCAGGGGCCCCCACCACACTTAATGCGGCCCTGATGGTACCGAATCAGGGAGGGTCGTGCCAATTATTAGGCAAAGCTTGCAGTGTGAATTGCCTGCATCCTGGAGAGCTTTTTCATTTAAACACACAAAGAAGTGAAAAATATTTGTTCTATATTTCTTTAAAAAAAAATCACTTGCACATGTGATGGGGCATTTTTACAGGTGAAGAGCATCATGTTTTCCAATGATGTAAGAATAATTGTTTAAAAGTTTGCCCACTCAAAGCTGAAACGCCGCCTCGTCGATTTTTCTTCTGGTTGCGGCCATCTAGCGGCCATCAATCTGTATGTACAGGGTGAGGGGAAACATACAAGATAGGCTCTTATTCAGGGTGAGGGTCCGGATTAATGTGGGCAATCTGTATGTACAGGGTGGGGGGAAACATACAAGATAGGCTCGTATTCAGGGTGAAAGTCAGGATTAATGTGGACAGTCTTTATGTACAGGGGGGGACATAAAAAATAGGCTCTTATTCAGGGTGAAGGTCCGGGTTAATGTGGACAATCTGTATGTACAGGGGGGGGAAACATACAAGATAGGCTCTTATTCAGGGTGAGGGTCCGGATTATTGTGGGCAAGCTGTATGTACAGAGGGAAAACATACAAGATAGGCTTTTATTCAGGGTGAAGGCCCTGATTAATGTGGACAATCTGTATGTACAGAGGGAAAACATACATGATAGGCTTTTATTCAGGGTGAAGGCCCGGATTAATGTGGGCAATCTGTATGTACAGGGGGGGGGGAACATACAAGATAGGCTCTTATTCAGGGTGAAGGCCCGGATTAATGTGGGCAATCTGTATGTACAGAGGGAAAACATACATGATAGGCTTTTATTCAGGGTGAAGGCCCGGATTAATGTGGGCAATCTGTATGTACAGGGGGGAACATAGAAGATAGGCTCTTGTTCAGGGTGAAGGCCCGGATTAATGTGGGCAATCTGTATGTACAGGGGGGTAACATACAAGATAGGCTCTTATTCAGGGTAAGGGTCCGGATTAATGTGGGCAATCTGTATGTACAGGGGGGGAACATACAAGATAGGTTCTTATTCAGGGTAAGGGTCCGGATAAATGTGGGCAATCTGTATGTACAGGGGGGGAACATACAAGATAGGTTCTTATTCAGGGTAAGGGTCCGGATAAATGTGGGCAATCTGTATGTACAGGGGGGGAACATACAAGATAGGCTCTTATTCAGGGTAAGGGTCCAGATTAATGTGGGAAATCTGTATGTACGGGGGGGGGGAAACATACAAGATGGGCTCTTATTCAGGGTGAAGTTTGCTGCCTGGCTCAGCGACAAACTTTCCCGGTAACTTTTTCTTTGGGCGAACATTTTGTGTGAGTAAAGTAAAGTTTGTACAGGAAACAGGAGATGACTTTTCCAGCGCTGCCAGGGATTTCTTCCTTTTCCTTTATACGACAAGATCAAATTTAATATATCCGGGGACTTAGACAAATCCCCAAAGCCAACAAAATATTAATTACATTGAGAAATTGAAATATCGCTAACTTTGCCAAGTAATTAAATGACACGGCTAAGTCAAGAAATTCCATATATCGGAGGAGAAAAAAAAAAAAGAAATAGAAATCTCCAATGTGAAAATATTGCGGGATTATGCGCGAGGCCGCCGCCAGCCCTGGATTCTGCTCTCGTTCTTGGCAGAGGTGCGCAGAATGTAAATAGAGCAGAGACAAACTGTTACCCAGAGAAGCGTCCTGGGGATTTGTTATTATTGTATTGCTGGTATTTTTTATTATTATTTTTTATTGTGATTAAAGCAGGACTCCAGTCAAAAACACTTAAAGTGGACCAAAACCCAGCGGGATCATCCCAGGAATCTTTTCGATTCCCTCCCTCCCCCCCCAGGCATCCAGAATCGGGAGGCCCCGCTGTGTGAAACCCCCCAGGTCGCCTTCTACACTTACCTTACTTCCCGGTCCAACGGCACGTGTGCGGGCCACGGCCGCATCCCCCCTATCCCTCTAGCAGGTCGTGTACCCGCGCCAAGCATTTGTGAATGGCTGGCGCGGGCACGCTCTCTGTTAGAGGGAAGCACGAGATGCGGCCGCCAGCGCGCTCGGAGCTGCTCTGCTAAGACGTCACTCAGACGCGCATAGCTCAGCGGCTCCAAGCGCACTGATTGAATGAGCAGCCGTGCATGCGTCGTAGGAGCGGGGTGAGGTGAGTTTCCTCGGGCGATCTGGGGGGGATCACAAGTGGTGGAGGTTGAGTTGAGCTGCATGGGAAGGTGAAGGTTATAGGAGTTGCTTAAGCTTAAGGATGGGGGTGGAGACAAAGGGGCGGGATCACAAGTGGCAGAGCTTGAGTTTGGCTGCATGTGCTATTGGAAGGTTATAGGAGTTGCTTGGGCTTAAGGATGGGGGTGGAGACAAAGGGGCGGGGTCACAATGGTCGAGTTTAAGTTAGGCTGCATGTTCCCGGTGGAGGTTATAGGAGTTGCTTAAGCGGACCTTCACTCTGAATAAGAGTCTATCTTATATGTTTCCCACACCCTGTACATACAGATTGCCCACATTAAAAATCATCCTACCTGCATCTACTGCATGTTATGAGCCTTTAAACATCCAAGATGGCGGCGCCCGTATCCTAAATTCCTGAACAGAGTTGCAGCCCAGTGGGGGAAAGAATAATTAGTTAGTGACTAAAAACGTAAAATATATTAATTTTAGATGCTGGGGAACCGTTTTTTAAGAGTTTGGGCTTTTCATTAAAGTGGACCAACACCGAGAGGTGATCGGCCCGGAAATCTATAAGATTCCCGGGCCGATCACCTCCCACCCCGCGGGACATCCGAGATCGGGATGTCCCGCGGGGTGAAACCCCCCCAAACACCCCAAATCACCTACCTTATCTTCCGCCACCGCCTCCTCCCTCGCCCCCCTCTAGGCGTGCGTGCCCCCGCGCCGGCCGTCTGTGAATGGCCGGCACGGGCGCGCGCGCGCCGAAAGTGACGCGAGGGAGGCGGCGGAAGCCGCTTGGACGTTCCTGTTCCCCGCCTGGACGTTGGCGGGGATTGGACCGGGCAGTCACGTGGGAGCGGGGAGAGGTGAGTTTATTGGGGTTTCTGGGGGGTTTCACACAGCGGGGCACCCCCGATCGGGGTGCCCCGCCGAAGTGGACCAAAACCCAGGATAGTCAAAATCCTGGGTGTTGGTCCACTTTAAATCACGCTGAAGGTCCGGTTTAAGCCAGGTTATACGCTTGTCTGAGGAAGTGAGTTTTGGAGACACTTTTAAAGGCTTGGAGTGATGGAGAGTGGCGGATTGAGCTGAGGAGTGCATATCAGAAAAGTGGGGAGTCACTGGAGAAGTCTTGAAGGCAGGAGTGCGAGGAGGTAACCAAAGATGAAGACAGGACAATCAGAGCAGAGGTTGCGCTTGGGTTGGTAATGCTGGATAAGAGATGAAATGTAGGAGGGGCCTGGCTGGAGAGAGCTACCATGTGCACTATCAAGGGTCGAACCATTAAAATGTTCTTTAAAAAAAGGGCATGCTCCTCCCCTACCCCAACCCTGCGGTTAGGGGAGACCCCATCCCATTTTCTTTTTTAATTTCCACCGATCGATCCGGCTGCTGCTCTCACTCCCGCTGCTGGTAGGGGTCTTTTATACTGAGTGAGTGAGATGACTTCATCACACTCGTGGTATAAAACTGTGGTGGCAAGTGAGCTGTCAGAAGCCGAGAGGAAATAGAAGGGATCGGGAGAAGGGGAGACCCCCCGGCGCTGGATTGCGAATAGAGGTGAGCATTTTTTCTTTGCAGGGAAAATGTCGGCTCCTTAGAATCTACGCCACTGGCACATAACAGCTGGAGAGGCACCGCCATAGAATCTACGGAGCTGGCATTTAAAGGGTTAAAGATGAGCAAACCCTAAAAATTTACACTATCCCAGGTTTTGTTCCTCGTGTTGGAGGCCTCTTTTTGGCACATACACAGAGCAATAGATATTTACAGTTACATAGAAATTGAAACAAGAGATACAAACTACATTGAATACAGCGAATACAAGAGATACAGATGCTCTTACATAGTGCAAGTGATACAGGCTAATACAAACTCCTTTGAGCCTGGCCCTTATTAAGGGTGCGGATGGCCAATGAAAAGAAACCATTCCTAGACCTAGAAGTCCTGCAAGCTGGTACCGCAAGACATCGCCCAGATGTTAGATACTGGAATAGGGCGCGTCCAGGATGGGAGGGGTCCCCAAGAATCTTCTGCGCTCCTGACCTTGTTCTGAGTCTGTGCAATTCCTGCAGGGATGGTAAGGGGGCGCTCCAATTATTTTTTCCGCAATGTAGATTGTTCTTTGGATTCTACACTTGTCTCTTTTAGTTCCTCAAACTAGACACTAAAAGGAAAAGTATAGAACCTATGACTGCATTAAAGAAGAACTCTAACAACCTTTTTGACAGTCCCGTCTTCTTCACGTGCCTTAAGGAAAACAGTCTCTGTTGTGCTTTCCTTAGTACGGCCATGGTGTTCTATTCCCAGGTTGCCAGAGATGATCACGCCAAGAAACGCGTAGGCTGATTTGTTACTAGCGCCAGGTATTGGCAGATGAGCGTCTGTATAGTGACGCTTAGAGCGACCGATAGTAGACGCTGTAAGTCGGGCGCTGTAACCTAGCGCCTCAGTCGCTCTAGTAACCTGGCCGGCATTGATGAATGTGATGTGTGTTGGGCGCTGTAATAACAGTATAACGCTACAGCGAGCGAGAGGTAGCACCAGCTCAGTGCATCCAGCGCTCCACACCAAATTCAAGTAAAAAACTACACACATACAGCGACGGCGCTCTAAATCTGGGCGCTGTAGCATAGAGCGCCAGACGCTGTGTGATCAAAGTCTGTTTTTCAACACTTAACCACCAGTAGCAAAGCGAAAACACATGGAATGACATTGTTATAACACTGTGACATTAATACTTTAGTGCCAGACCTGTAATGACAATTCTGCATAAAAATATAAAAAGTCCCAAAAAAGTCTAAAAGTGTTTGTTTGCAGCCAGGAGACGTCACACAATGAACGGAGCAAAAAAAAATGTATTTGCCAAACACACTATTTATACACAACTAATGAAAGCCATTGAAATGTATGGGAGAGCGCTACAGAGCGACACATACTACATGGCACTCTATACGCTATACGCTGAGCTGCCTGTAATAATACATGTGCCACTACATGGCGCTGTTAGAGTCGCTCACCAGATTTGCTTTCATAAATGTGGTTTTACGTACAGCGCCCGGCGTTCACCAGGCGCTGCCTGCCGCTACGAGGCGCTACCTGGCACTATCCCTTCTTAAATAACCCCCTTTGTCTCTCTCGCTCTTTTGGTTTCTAACCCATTAATGGAAAGGGGTGATATGGGCACAGGGTTCCTCCTAAAGTCCACTACCATCTCTAGAGTTTTTGATGGGTTAATTACCAGATTGAGTCTAGTGCACCAACTGACTCGCTCCTCCGCTGCTTCTCGGTAGATTCCCTTGTAACGGTTCTTGACAAGACCTATAACGGTTGTGTCAGACCAGCACTAGTAGCGATAGGCAAGCATACAGGGCACAAGATTTAGCACACATACAATTTCTCTCCTGGGTTAGCACACAGAAGACCACTTTATAAATCTTTAGGATTTAATTCACCCATAAGGGGCAGTGCATGTAAAAAAAGATGTACAATATAAATAACAGACATACAAAATACGGCAAGATGCTTATAAAATCAAAAGGAGAAATAAACAGAAATCCTTTACTTCTTGGGAAGATAATGTCCTGCTGTGAGGGGTACACGGAAAGTGATGATAACAGCCACTTAATAGAAGCAATCCCCTGGCATGTCATGTTATCTGTGCCATCTCTCTCATTTTTAAACTAGTTATAGGGGCATGCAGCATGCTGGATGTAGCCAATGGGGTCTCAGGGGAGTTCCATTGTTAAAAGTTATGCTTTAATGTATGTTTTCTTTTGAAGAGAAGTGTCGAAAATGTCTCATTCACTGCTTTGTAGTAAGTACATGTCAATTACCACATAGGGAGGTGTCACCTGACTCAGACAGAAGAGGCCTAGTTAGCGCAGTGTTGTAAAATGGCTTGTTCTTCTGTCCTGTCATATGTAAATGGCTACCTGTTGGTAACTCCAGACAATTGTACTAGCATGCCTCTAATTGACAAGGTGTGTTTTGACAACCATAGTTTTGGTCATATTTTTATCTGGCCATATATTTTATATATCCTCACAGTGTGCCTGACACTGGACCGCAATGATCCAAGTCTAACTATTTGGGATCTATCTGTTAAAAAAATCCAGATTTTTTGAGGAATGTTGAGCTTAGACATTTTTTCCACCAGCAGGTTCGGACTTATGGGGTTAAATACTGAACTAAAATCCACAAAAAGAACTCTGATGTAAATGTTGGGGTTATCCAGATGCTCATATATATAGTAAAGGACCATAATCACAGCATCGTCGGATGACCAGTCCACCCCTGGCGAAGAGTAAATCTCCATCTACCAGGTCTACGTATATACCAGTTGAATATAATTTCCCCAGGCACCTCCCGCAGCTCAGCAAGACCCCATAATGTTCTCCGTGCATGTCCCTTGGAGGATGCCGAATGCGATTAGGGACAGCCGCGGCGCCGGTCACTCGACACTGTGCAATGGAAATACCGCCGGTGTTATGGCTGCGATTTTTTGAGTGACATTCGGGGAAAATACCAACGTAACGCGCCCCCATGGAGACTCTGCGCTCTAACAATCGCTTATGCATGCCGTCAATCATCCCGCAGCATTGATATGCGACACCCGCGCGAGAACCGGTCTATTTATCCCCAGTTATAATAAAGAAAACACTTTCTCCAGGTTGGATATTTGAATTGCTAAACTCCGCTCATTGGTTGTAGTGGGGGGGGGGGGGGGTTACTGGCTTCGGTATAGACAGGAAGGAAATGTGATACAAACTAACAAAGAATTTTCTGCATAATGTCGTTTGGATAAATAGCAGGAATAACTTACTGTGGAATGAGGGCGGCTGGGTCGGGTATCGCCCCGCTATCACTATTATACTGCCTCTCCAGGCGCGATGATAACTAATGCATTTTGTATTTTAGGGAACATTTTATACAGTGCGCAAACTGCAGAGTATGGATGCCGATTCAATACAGCTATGGCAATGTGTTATGAAGGTTGGTACCATTAACACCTAACCAAATGAGACCATGACCACTTAACCTGTTGAGACACTACGACCCAATCACCTGGGACCAGGATCATCCAAACAGGGCAGTTTCTAGGCAGAATGGAAAATATTCTGCCCCTATCCTCACCCATCCTATGGTGCTGCTACTGTCCTATACTCGTATGGACCACGTTATGATTCTTGTGTTGTTTGCTATGCCACTGCGTTAGCAATAACCTCCTCCCCATGTCTGAGGACTATATTGTGATGATGAGGGGCCTGTCTTTTAACCAACACCACTAACAGTGACCATGACTCATCTTCAGAGACCTTGGTGCCCAGATAGATTGCCCTGCTCGTCCTCCCCTAGAAAACCACATTTAAACCAGACCAACACCCGTTATTACATTAACGGGTGTTGATCCCTCTCTTTGCTGCTATCAAGAATCTCGGGGGGGCATCCAGAATGCGGGATCCCCCTCGCACCTAACTGCACGGGACTCTTAGAATACTCACCTTCCTTACAAGCCTGCGGCAGGCGGCACAGAGGATGCGACTACAGCCAACATGACCGCCCGGTCACGTTGGCCATTGATTCATCCAGGGCTGGATCAAGTGTGGTAGAGGCCACCCTTAGCCATCAGCCAGGATGCTCGCTGCTTATTGCCATTGGTGTATTAGTGGCTATTGCATCCAGCCTCTCCTTGGCCCAGCCATGCTCAGGATATGTGGCCTGCTAACATATATCCTGGCACAGAGATTGGTGGCAGGCAGGGTATAGATTATGATAAACATGCTTCAGTTGCAATCACATTGAGCGGCTGCCGGCATGGGCTGCAGTAAAATGGGGGCCCCCCTGGGTATGGTTAGCGGTGAAGGCCCCAGGACGTGCCCCCATGTGCCCTCTAATCCAGCCCTGAGTCTATCCATCAGCAGAAGGGCCCAGACAAGCAGTAGTGATTTGGAAATCAGCACAAGCCTGTTAGGAAGTACTGGTGTAAGTGGGTGTTCATTCTGTATATGTGGGGCATACTTAAAGTGGACCTTCAGTAAAAATCCAGCTTAGTAAATTGCTCCCTCTCTGGCAATGTGTGATGTGAGCTATTTGGGAGGGCTCATCCCAATGCAGATATTGTGGAATAGCATTGCAAGTTCTGTGCTCCTGGACTGCATGGGAGCGGACATCTTGGTTTACACCTGAGAGCCCTGCTTCTGAAAATCTCGGCCTGAAATTGTCTCAAATCTCTGTGCAATCACCCCTTATTTGGAGCCAGTAGTAAGCCATCAGATGTAAGGACCCATGATTGCTCTTCTCACAGTAGAGATGCCCTAGGTACATTGTAGATACATTGTTTCCACTGTTTTGCACACGGCTTCCTTCACACAGCAGCTGTTTATTCATTGTGTGTGTGTGTGTGTGTGTGTGTGTGTAGAATGGCAGACATGCTGCCCCTTGTTTCTGAGGCATATATACAGAGGAAACAATCTTCACAATGTTTCCACCATCAAAGCAATGCATTCATCACAGAAAGCAGTGAGCTGTCTGTGAGCTATTTACATTTCAGTAGCAGGCTCATGGTTGCTTTAAAATGTATCACATTGCTGATTGCAACAGAAATAATTATGATAGATTAGCTGCAGCCTAGCCGTAACAATGTGACACTCACCAGGGAGCTGATAGGCTTTTCTGAACGCCTCAACTTGTTTGCTATAGTCACAGCAGGAGGGAGAGATAAAGCATCCCGTTTTTTTAAACTCCCATCCCAACATTTGGCTCTGTGAGATCTGTCATGTATGTACTTACTGCTCCCCCCCTCATACTCATGTGTAAGCAGGACTGTCAGCTGTGTCACAAGATGGCTGCTTCCATGTAGTTCAGTAGCACAACATCTGCATACAGTTCCACAACTGCATGTTGAGATCTGAGAACATCTGAGTTAAGCCATCTGGTCATCAGAGGGGGGGGGTCAGATTGGTTAGGAGAGCAATTTACAAAACTTTATTGTTTTGGGGTGGAGGTTCACTTTAAAGTGGACCAAAACCCACGGAGATCGGCCCAGGAATCCCCGCTATCCCTCTAGCAGGGCACGTACCCATGCCAGGCATTTGTAAATGGGTATGCTCCCTGTTAGAGGCTGCCAGCAGGCTCCGATCCGCTCACCTTAGATGAAGGCTTAGATGAAGGGACGGGAGCAGATCCGAACGTGCTGATTGGACCAGAGGCTGCGCATGCACCATAGAACCAGGAAGAGGTGATTTTGTCCTGGCGACCTGGGGGGTTTCACACAGCAGGGCATCCCCGATCGGGGTGCCCCGGGGGAAAGGAGCAAAACCCAGGATAGTCAAAATCCTGGGTTTTGATCCACTTTAAAGCGACATGAAAGTCCCAATGGTCAGGACTTTAACTTCCACGATTCTGCATCGCAGAACAAGTCCTTTGCAATGGCCAGAAATAAACCAAAATGAGTGTGCACCACCTGAATCTACTCAACCTAGGGTGTGCTTGATAGGTGCTGGTAGTGAAGGAAAAAGACCAAGATATAAACAAATAGGAGGCCCTAGACCCGCCCCCAAAAAAATCCTATGGTGCTACCGCACACTAACACATGTATGAAAATATATCCAGTTGCATATGGTAAAGTTTATGCATGAATTTATTGGGTAAGGTTTAAAATCACATACTGACAATACATAAAAAACTCATTAAAAACACATAAACACACTTAAATCTAGGGGAAGGGACTGCAATGGCCAATCAGCAGCTGCGATCATTTGGGTGACTGCTACTCTCACGCCGCCTCCGAATCGATTCGTGAATGAATTGATGCAGCCAGCGCACAGACACACCCAGGTGCAGCAAGACGGAGGCGTGGAAGCACAATTTTTGGCAGTGGCCGCCCAGGTTAGGTGAGTAGGTCGTTGATAAGTATGCAGCAGTTTGCATGCTTATTAAAGCGGACCAAAAGTAGTTCTGAATTCTATGAGACTACAGGGCCTCCTGATTCCCTCGCACCGGAGCAACTTAACTTGGGGTGCCCCACTGTTTGAAACCCCCTCAGTCGCTCAGGATGCTTAACGCACCTATGAGACCATCCATGGCCAGCAGTGGCATCACTTGCATCCTTTTCTGGCTGCACTGCCGAAGGATGCGAGTGATGCCACGTGCCGATCGTAGCAGCTGGGATTCCATTCAGCTTCTCTTAAAGTGAACCAAAACCTAGAATTGGTCCTTGCCCTCGGGGCACCCCGATCGGGGATACTCCACTGTGTAAAACCCCCCGGATCGCAGATGCTAACTGACCTCTTCCCAGTCCTACGGCCCATGCGCGGCCATTCTTCCAATCAGCATGCACTTAGGCCAGCGGCTCTGAGCGTGCTGGCAGCCGCATAGCTCGCTTCCCTCTAACAGGGAGCGTGGCCGAGCCGGCCATTCACAAATGGATGGCGCAGGCATGTGCCCTGCTAGAGGGATAGTGGGGATGCGGCCGCGGCTCACGCATGCCACGTTGGTCTGGGAAGCAAGGTGAGTGAACAGGGCGACCTGGGGGGTTTTATACAGTGGGGCATCCTGGTTTTGGATGCCCCCGGGGGAGGGAATTGACCTGCATTTGGTCCACTATAAATAATTAATATGCGCAGGCAGAGAAGCTGATTGGAGGAGAGCAACAGTTGCACCGTGGGCTCTTGGAAAGGTAAGAACAGCGGTGGGTAATGGCGGGGTTTCACTGGGGTGCCCCAGGGGCAGGGGCGGACTGGCCATAGGGAGACTGGGGGCTGCTTTTAACACCCACATTCAATCCCTGCCCCCTTAGTCTCCCTCTCAGCCCCCTGTACGCACAAGCCAAGATACCCCAGCCCCTAATTCTAAAGTCCCAGCGTCAGGGTTGGGGGGCCTCAGCAAGGATGTCTCAGGCCGGCCAGGGGCTGGTAAAATCCAGGGTTGATTTTTGCCCCCAGCCCGCCACTGCCCAAGGGGAATAACTAAAACCCAGGATAGTCAAAACCCAAGTTTTGATCCACTTTAATGACCCTTTTTTCTATTTGAGAAAAGTAAAAAAAAAAAACCTGTCTCTCAGTCGGCTTTCGGATGCGGGCTTCAGACTACAAGCTTTGCTGAAGCTTCTTAATGCCGGTGATTCTATTTGCTGAATTTAATTTAAAGGATTATATTCGCCTAAATTAATTCAATATCCCTTAATTATGTTTTGATTACTGTCTTCATTCCTTTATTATCCCTTTACAACTCTCGCTCGGTTAAATCTATTATCCTGATTTTGTGTTTCAATCAATAAAGCCGTTGCCACTGCGCATGCCGGATTCTCGGCTGGTAAACTGGAAAAAAAGGGGCCACGGAGATCGGAGGCGGCACAGCCACCCGGGGGAACCCTTGTGCAGCTAAGGCACCCAACCCTTGGGATTTCTGAATGACAGGGGAAGTTAACCAATCTCTTGTGGGGAAATCAATTCTGAAGATCCTCATTCATGAAAGTCTACTGTAGCTGTAGTGATTAGGGATGAGCGGATGAATGAACCTATGGACAGGAGCATACATAGCATAGGGGCAGTGCAGACATGTGCCCCCGGGCCCACTGCCTCCAGCGCATCCGTGGTACGTACCTGGTAACCTGCACATATTTATCTAGCCATGCCGCCTCTGTGGTATGTAGCTGGTCACCTGCACATATTTATCTAGCCATGCCGCCTCTGTGGTATGTAGCTAGTAACCTGCACATATTTATCTAGCCATGCTGCCTCTGTGGTATGTAGCTAGTAACCTGCACATATTTATCTAGCCATGCCGCCTCCGTGGTATGTAGCTGGTCACCTGCACATATTTATCTAGCCATGCCGCCTCTGTGGTACGTACCTGGTAACCTGCACATATTTATCTAGCCATGCTGCCTCCGTGGTATGTAGCTGGTCACCTGCACATATATATCTAGCCATGCCGCCTCCGTGATATGTAGCTGGTAACCTGCACATATTTATCTAGCCATGCCGCCTCCGTGGTACGTACCTGGTAACCTGCACATATTTATCTAGCCATGCCGCCTCCGTGGTACGTACCTGGTAACCTGCACATATTTATCTAGCCATGTCGGCTCCGTGGTACGTACCTGGTAACCTGCACATATTTATCTAGCCATGCCGCCTCCGTGGTATGTAGCTAGTAACCTGCACATATTTATCTAGCCATGCCGCCTCCGTGGCATGTAGCTTGTAACCTGCACATAATTATCTAGCCATGCCGCCTCCGTGGTATGTAGCTGGTAACCTGCACATAATTATCTAGCCATGCTGCCTCTGTGGTATGTAGCTGGTAACCTGCACATAATTATCTAGCCATGCTGCCTCTGTGGTATGTAGCTGGTCACCTGCACATATTTATCTAGCCATGCTGCCTCTGTGGTATGTAGCTGGTCACCTGCACATATTTATCTAGCCATGCCGCCACCGTGGTATGTAGCTGGTAACCTGCACATATTTATCTAGCCATGCCGCCTCCGTGGTATGTAGCTGGTAACCTGCACATATTTATCTAGCCATGCTGCCTCTGTGGTATGTAGCTGGTAACCTGCACATATTTATCTAGCCATGCCGCCTCCGTGGTATGTAGCTGGTAACCTGCACATATTTATCTAGCCATGCCGCCTCCGTGGTATGTAGCTGGTAACCTGCACATATTTATCTAGCCATGCTGCCTCTGTGGTATGTAGCTGGTAACCTGCACATATTTATCTAGCCATGCCGCCTCCGTGGTATGTAGCTGGTAACCTGCACATATTTATCTAGCCATGCCGCCTCCGTGGTATGTAGCTGGTAACCTGCACATATTTATCTAGCCATGCCGCCTCCGTGGTACGTACCTGGTAACCTGCACATATTTATCTAGCCATGCCGCCTCCGTGGTACGTACCTGGTAACCTGCACATATTTATCTAGCCATGCCGCCTCCGTGGTATGTAGCTAGTAACCTGCACATATTTATCTAGCCATGCCGCCTTCATGGCATGTAGCTTGTAACCTGCACATAATTATCTAGCCATGCTGCCTCTGTGGTATGTAGCTGGTAACCTGCACATATTTATCTAGCCATGCCGCCTCCGTGGTACGTACCTGGTAACCTGCACATATTTATCTAGCCATGCCGCCTCCGTGGTATGTAGCTGGTAACCTGCACATAATTATCTAGCCATGCCGCCTCTGTGGTATGTAGCTGGTAACCTGCACATATTTATCTAGCCATGCTGCCTCTGTGGTATGTAGCTGGTAACCTGCACATATTTATCTAGCCATGCCGCCTCCGTGGTATGTAGCTGGTAACCTGCACATATTTATCTAGCCATGCCGCCTCCGTGGTATGTAGCTGGTAACCTGCACATATTTATCTAGCCATGCCGCCTCCGTGGTACGTACCTGGTAACCTGCACATATTTATCTAGCCATGCCGCCTCCGTGGTACGTACCTGGTAACCTGCACATATTTATCTAGCCATGCCGCCTCCGTGGTATGTAGCTAGTAACCTGCACATATTTATCTAGCCATGCCGCCTCCGTGGCATGTAGCTTGTAACCTGCACATAATTATCTAGCCATGCTGCCTCTGTGGTATGTAGCTGGTAACCTGCACATATTTATCTAGCCATGCCGCCTCCGTGGTACGTACCTGGTAACCTGCACATATTTATCTAGCCATGCCGCCTCCGTGGTATGTAGCTAGTAACCTGCACATATTTATCTAGCCATGCCGCCTCCGTGGCATGTAGCTTGTAACCTGCACATAATTATCTAGCCATGCTGCCTCTGTGGTATGTAGCTGGTAACCTGCACATAATTATCTAGCCATGTTGCCTCTGTTGTATGTAGCTGGTAACCTGCACATATTTATCTAGCAATGCTGCCTCTGTGGTATGTAGCTGGTAACCTGCACATATTTATCTAGCCATGCTGCCTCCGTGGTATGTAGCTGGTCACCTGCACATATTTATCTAGCCATGCTGCCTCTGTGGTATGTAGCTGGTATCCTGCACATATTTATCTAGCCATGCCGCCTCCGTGGTATGTAGCTGGTAACCTGCACATATTTATCTAGCCATGCCGCCTCCGTGGTATGTAGCTGGTAACCTGCACATATTTATCTACCCATGCCGCCTCTGTGGTACGTACCTGGTAACCTGCACATATTTATCTAGCCATGCCGCCTCCGTAGTATGTAGCTAGTAACCTGCACATACTTACCTAGCCATGCCGCCTCCGTGGTATGTAGCTGGTCACCTGCACATATTTATCTAGCCATGCCGCCTCCGTAGTATGTAGCTAGTAACCTGCACATATTTATCTAGCCATGCCGCCTCCGTGGTATGTAGCTGGTCACCTGCACATATTTATCTAGCCATGCCGCCTCCGTGGTATGTAGCTAGTAACCTGCACATATTTATCTAGCCATGCCGCCTCCGTGGCATGTAGCTTGTAACCTGCACATAATTATCTAGCCATGCTGCCTCTGTGGTATGTAGCTGGTATCCTGCACATATTTATCTAGCCATGTCGCCTCCGTGGTACGTACCTGGTAACCTGCACATATTTATCTACCCATGCCGCCTCCGTGGTATGTACCTGGTAACCTGCACATATTTATCTACCCATGCCGCCTCCGTGGTATGTACCTGGTAACCTGCACATATTTATCTAGCCATGCCGCCTCCGTAGTATGTAGCTAGTAACCTGCACATACTTACCTAGCCATGCCACCTCCGTAGTATGTAGCTAGTAACCTGTACATACTTGCCTAGCCGTGCTGCCCCTGTGATGCCTCCTTACTGCAGGCTGCACTGCAGGACACGGGGGTCAGTCTCCTTTGCCACGTGCATGCCTAACGACTCGACTGGCACCACACGCAGCCCACTTCTCTGCTGTCAAGGTGCGATGACTGCCAACCCAACAGCGCATGCGCGGGCTCTCGTCCAATGAGAGCCATCTGCCGTGACTATGTCATTTGGTCATTTGACGGCTCTCATTGTCTGAGGACATTCAGATAGGCTGGGGCTGCTGGGGGTGCGGCAGCGTGTGCTCCTCATTATAAACAATGAGAGTCATCTGCGTAATGACATAGTCACGGCATTGGATGAGAGCCCGCGCATGCTGTTAGGTTGGCAGTCATCGCATGATGACAGCAGAGAAGTGGGCCGTGCGTGGTGCCAGTAGAGTCGTGAGGTGCGCACGCGGCAAAGGGGACCGGTGAACCGGATGAGAGCCTCCTGGTGCATGAGCGGTCTCTCGTCCAATCAGCACGCTTGGATCCGCTCGGATCTGCTCCTTCATCAAAGGCGAGCGGATCTCCCGCTACCCTCTAACAAGGAGCATGCCCGCACCGGCCATTTGCAGGCATACTCCCTGCTAGAGCATACCTACCAACTATTCAGGGTGAGAAAGAGGGACATTTGTTAAATTAGGCCACACCCCTCATTGATTGATGTAACATTGTAACAGTTACAACAATAGAAACACTTTCAACAGGCAAATGAATAATTTATTGATGCAGATCTGCATGTTACACCCCAAAGAGGGACAAAAGGGAACAAGGAGGGACAGGAGGACTCCAAATCAGGGACACTTGGGAGGTATGTGCTAGAGGGATAGCAAGGATGCAGCGTTGCTCGCACATGCGCCACTGGGTGGGGAAAGAAGGTACGTTTTTGGGCTTCCTGGGGGGGGTCACGCAGTGGGGCATCGCGATTTTGGATACCCTGGGGGAGTGAATCAATTGGACCGGGAATCTTATAGATTCTTGGGCCAATTTCCAAGGATTTTGGTCCACTTTAAGTAAAACTACAGTCCAGTCTGTCCCTCCAGCCGGCCCGCTGACGTGCAGCTATGATTGTTCTTCCATATCTACTTCTCTATATTTCACGTTTATTGGTCATTTCATTTAATGATCTCCGACCAACCTCGATTTCCTGTAAGGAAGATCCAAACCGCCGCCGGCCTCTAGGAGCGAATACCAGCGAGCATTATGGGAAATTAAGCAAAGCCGCAAACTCCAGATCACAGCGACAACGTTAGCGAAGGTTTCAGTACGGGAAGAGAATCTGGCAGATGCCTAATTGTTCACCTCGGACCTCCCCGATACCTCCAGCGTCCCGAGAAATCAACGTGAATAATAGATGAATGGTGGACAGGAGAATCCATTACCCGCCGCCATTTACCTGCTGCGTCTGCCCAGAACAAACAAATACTGTAAATGCAGCTTCCAGACAAGTGCCAGACGAGCCGCGAAATTACTCGCTGCGCAAGTCAAAATAGAGAAAGATCTCTGGTCTGTTTACGACGTATGCTCTATTTTATCACCTTTAAAGTGGACCAAAACCCACGACGATCAGACCTGGAAGCCGAACGACTCCCTCACTCTGAGGCATCCAAAATCGAGATGCCCCGCTGTGTGAACCCCCCAGATCGCCCCATACACTTACCTTGTTTCCTGGTCCAATGGCGTATGCGCGAGACACAGCCACATCCCCGCTATCCGCAGGGAGTGTGTCTGCACCAGGCATTTGTGCGCGGGCACGCTCCCTATTAGAGGGAAGCAGGGGATGCGGCCGCCAGCACGCTCGGAGCTGCTGGCAGAGGAAAGCTTAGATGACGTGAGGTCAGTGGCTCCGAGCGCACTGATTGGACGAGCAGACGCGCATGCACCATAGGACTGGAAATAGGTGAGTTGGCTTCGGCAATCTGGGGGGTTTCAAGCGGTGGAGCATCCCCGATCGGGGTGGTCCGGGGAAAGGACCAAAACCCAGAATAGTCAAACTATCCTGGGTTTTGGTCCACTTTAAGAAGGAACTTTGGAGGTCCTGGAGTCATCTAAAAGACTCCAGGGCTATCTGAGTTCCACTACTTGTAAAACCCCCCTGGATGCCATGTTCCTAGGGTTGCCACCTTTGCCTACGAAAAATACCAGTCTTGTGGGGTGGGGTCTTGTGAACGTTAACAAATGGGGTTTACATCTGAGCTTGGGATGGCGGCCTGTCATAGAGCTTGGGATGGCGCCCCGTCATAGAGCTTGGGATGGCGCCCCGTCATAGAGCTTGGGATGGCACCCCGTCATAGAGCTTGGGATGGCGTCCTGTCATAGAGCTTGGGATGGCGCCCCGTCATAGAGCTTGGGATGGCGCCCCGTCATAGAGCTTGGGATGGCGGCCCATGTGACCCCGTCATAGAAATTGGGATGGCGCCCTGTCATACAGCTTGGGATGGCGTCCTGTCATAGAGCTTGGGATGGCGCCCCGTCATAGAGCTTGGGATGGCGCCCCGTTATAGAGCTTAAGATGGCGGCCCATGTGACCCCCGTCATAGAAATTGGTATGGCGCCCTGTCATAGACACAAAGGGTGGGGTGGCAGCCGCTCAGACCATTTTATAACTAACCTGGGAGGTGCACGTTAGCAGGGCAATTAGTACACACAAGTCTTAAAGGAGCCACAGCACTCAACCCTGTCAGCTTGCAGGCCAGCCTATAATCTGTCTCTAAACTTGGTTAAAAACAGAGGACTCGGTCACACACATCTGCAGAAGTATGCTTAAGCTGCACCACTACGTCAAAGTGCCTCTGTGGGGTGCAGTCCTAACTCTAATCTCTGAGAGCCCATCTGGGACATACAATGCAATAGATAATTTGGGAGCAGGCTTACCTGAGGTTGCCCTAAACCTCTCAAGTGCAAGCCATGGGGTGGAAGGGTCAAAGACCTTGCAATACAGCCTAGACCCCACACACCATGTGCTTGCAAGCTCTCAGAGATTAGAGTTAGGACTGCACCCCACAGAGGCACTTTGGCGTAGTGGTGCAGCTTAAGCTACTTCTGCAGATGTGTGTGACCGAGTCCTCTGTTTTTAACCAAGTTTAGAGACAGATTATAGGCTGGCCTGCAAGCTGACAGGGTTGAGTGCTGTGGCTCCTTTAAGCCCTGTCATAGAGCTTGGGATGGAGTCCCGTCATAGAGCTTGGGATGGCGCACTGTGTGACCCCCCGTCATAGAGCTTGGGATGGCGCCCCGCCATAGAACTTGGGATGGCGCCCCGTCATAGAGCTTGGGATGGCGGCCCGTGTAACCCCCGTCATAGAGCTTGGAATGGCGTCCTGTCATAAAGCTTGGGATGGCGGCCGGTCATAGAGCTTGGGATGGCGTCCCGTGTGACCCCCCGTCATAGAGCTTGGAATGGCGCCCTGTCATAATGCTTGGGATGGCGGCCGGTCATAGAGCTTGGGATGGCGCCCCGTGTGACCCCCCGTCATAGAACTTGGGATGGCGCCCCGTCATAGAGCTTGGGATGGCAGCCCGTGTGACCCCCGTCATAGAGCTTGGAATGGCGCCCTGTCATAAAGCTTGGGATGGCGGCCGGTCATAGAGCTTGGGATGGCGGCCGGTCATAGAGCTTGGGATGGCGCCCCGTGTGACCCCCCGTCATAGAGCTTGGGATGGCGCCCCGTCATAGAGCTTGGGATGGCACCCCGTGTGACCCCCCGTCATAGAGCTTGGGATGGCGCCCCGTGTGACCCCCGTCATAGAGCTTGGGATGGCGCCCCGTGTGACCCCCCGTCATAGAGCTTGGGATGGTGCCCCGTCATAGAGCTTGGGATGGCGCCCCTTCATAGAACTTGGGATGGCACCCCGTGTGACCCCCCGTCATAGAGCTTGGGATGGCGCCCCGTGTGACCCCCGTCATAGAGCTTGGGATGGCGCCTCGTCATAGAGCTTGGGATGGCGTCCCGTCATAGAGCTTGGGATGACGCCCCATGTGACCCCGTCATAGAGCTTGGGATGGCGCCCTGTGTGACTCCCCGTCATAGAGCTTGGGATGGCGCCCTGTGTGACCCCCCCACGTCATAGAGCTTGGGATAGCGCCCCATGTGACTGCACAACTTGCACGGCGCAAAGGCTGGCCATGCCCGCATGGCACAAGATCGCCATCAGAGGTGTTCCTCTGATTTGTCCTTGTCCTGAATCCGACCTGAGGCCTCACTGATGACGGGTTACGTTTTCCTCTTACCGTAGCCGTCCTTGGGAGCATCAATCTGGCCTCTAGAAAGTTTTCCGCCATTCTGTCATTCACATAAGCAGCGCGCCGCCGAGCATGACAAATAGGCCTCCTAGCAGCGCTAATCTACTGGCTGCAGCACTAGAAGGCCCCTTAATTCCTGTATGACATACGATGTTTCCTTTAAGTGCCCTCAACCCCAACACTAATGCGGAAAAAAGCAACGAAGCGCATTGTGCGCTGCAGAATTAATTCGCCCATAAGCTCCAGATGATCCTTGACGACCATCCTCTCCGCTATTATTCTAGGTAATGCCAAGTGCGGCGCACGTCACTGTCCCGTTTTTAGCGTCTGAGTTCATTACAAAGGTGACATGAAATATGGGAGCGTGTCAAGTTGGCGGCCATCTCATTTTGCCTGTAATGGCATCGATGAATGTGTTTGTGCCGATGCCTCTTCCATCAGGAGCACTTACGATAAACAACGAGGCGACGTTTATCCCGACCCGGCGCTATGAAAGGGGCGCGTCGCCCAGAAGAATGATCCTTTCCACCAACCGCAGGGCACTGCCGGGATTAATTAATCTGCATTGTATAAGCAGCCATCCATCTTGCCGCATCTTGATGAACCCGAGAGAGGTGAGTAGGGCGTCCATCATTCGGGACCAGACAGGGCAAGGAGCGGCTGGAAGTTTGGGACAGGATGAAGGTTGCGTCCGTGTTTGATGGCGCTGTAGGTGAGGGTTCGGGCACCGCTTTGTTTTCTTTCCTCCTTGATGTGTCATGGCGGGACAGTTGTCAAGGTTGCAAAAGGTGACTGTTAATCACGGTGAGCAAATGCAATATTGAATCCCTAGAGAGGAAGTTGTTTTTTTTTTTCTAACAGGCTGATTCATTACTAATGCCAGGTAGCAACAGATGAGCGTCTGTAGAGCGGATTTCAGAGCGCCCACTAGGAGTCGCTGTGCTCTGCCATGGATCATTGTTTCAGAGCGCCTCAGTCGCTGTCCGGCATTGATGAATATGATATGTAAGTCGCTATACTACGCTGTATGTGAGCGAACCGTAACGCCAGTTCATTGTGACCAACTCACACCACATTCATCAAAATAACAGCCATAAACATCGCCGGCGCTCAAAATCATGTAATTGTAGCCCATAGCGCCAGAGGCTGTGTGATTAAAGGCTGTTTTTGAACATGTATCCACTAGTAACAAAGCGAAAACATATGGAATGACATTGTTATAACATTGTAACATGAACACTTTAATACCAGACCTGTAAGGACAATTCTACATAAAAATATTATTAATACAAAAAGTTTTCAAAAATTTCATTTTCTTGCCCAGAATAAATGTCAGAAGGTTTGTGTTTTTTGGAGGGATAAAAAAAAATTGGGATCAGGAAAGGGATTTAAGGATCGTCCATAGAATATATGGGAGAGCGCCAGGTAGCGAGAGGTAAGACATGGCGCTCTGCAAGGATGAACGCCGGCGCTGTACGCTGAGGCTGGGATAATGATGAATCAAACGCTACATGGCGTTGTTCCAGTTGCTCACCAGAATCGCCTTCATAAATGTGTAACGGCATTCACCTGGCGCTACCTGCCGCTGTACGGGCACTACCTGGCACTAGAGCTTCATGAATAGAGCCCTAAGAGAATTAAAGTGGGCCAATAGCAGTCCTGAAGTCTATAGAACTCCAGGGTCACCTGATTGCCTCCCCACAGGGCATCCAAATTAGGGATGTCCTGCTGTCTGAAGCCCTCCAAATCCCCTGTAAAACCTCTGATCTAATGGCGCATGTGCAAGCCACAGCCGCATGCCTGGCTAAAGGTAAAGCTTATGGCTGCGACTAGAGATGAGCGAACTCTTGAAAAATTCGATTTGACTGATTCGCCGAATTTTCCGACAAAAATCGTTTCGACCCGAATAAATTCGCGACGAATCGCTATTAAAAACGGCTATTTCTGAGCCTCCTAGAGCCTCAATAGGGTTGTAAACCATTCAGCCTTGCTGTAACACGCACAGGATGCGTGCTGGGTTAGTTAAATAATACTTTGAAGAAATATCACATGCAGATCAGAGGCATCGCTAATAGAATCGCAGAGCGGCACAATTGCAGAGAGTTGAAGTGGCAACACTATGAGGGGCAGAAGGAGCCCAAATATACACTGGAGTTGGCCTCAGGAGCCCAAAAATTGGATGAATCACACCCTGGAGTTGGCAGAAGTTGGCAGCAGCAGCAGCAGCAGGAGCCCAAATATACACTGGAGTTGGCCTCAGGAGCCCAAAAATTGGATGAATCACACCCTGGAGTTGGCAGGAGTTGAAAGTAGCAGCAGCAGGAGCCCAAATATACACTGGAGTTGGCTTCAGGAGCCCAAAAATTGGATGAATCACACCCTGGAGTTGGCAGGAGTTGACAGCAGCAGCAGCAGGAGCCCAAATATACACTGGAGTTGGCTTCAGGAGCCCAAAAATTGGATGAATCACACCCTGGAGTTGGCAGGAGTTGACAGTAGCAGCAGCAGGAGCCCAAATATACACTGGAGTTGGCTTCAGGAGCCCAAAAATTGGATGAATCACACCCTGGAGTTGGCAGAAGTTGGCAGCAGCAGCAGGAGCCCAAATATACACTGGAGTTGGCCTCAGGAGCCCAAAAATTGGATGAATCACACCCTGGAGTTGGCAGCAGCAGCAGGAGCCCAAACATTACTTTAAAGAGACCCTGGGGTTGGCTTCAGGAGCCCAAAAATTGGATGAATCACACCCTGGAGTTGGCAGAAGTTGGCAGCAGCAGCAGCAGGAGCCCAAATATACACTGGAGTTGGCTTCAGGAGCCCAAAAATTGGATGAATCACACCCTGGAGTTGGCAGGAGTTGACAGTAGCAGCAGCAGGAGCCCAAATATACACTGGAGTTGGCTTCAGGAGCCCAAAAATTGGATGAATCACACCCTGGAGTTGGCAGGAGTTGACAGTAGCAGCAGCAGGAGCCCAAATATACACTGGAGTTGGCTTCAGGAGCCCAAAAGTTGGATGAATCACACCCTGGAGTTGGCAGGAGTTGACAGTAGCAGCAGCAGGAGCCCAAATATACACTGGAGTTGGCTTCAGGAGCCCAAAAATTGGATGAATCACACCCTGGAGTTGGCAGGAGTTGACAGCAGCAGCAGCAGGAGCCCAAATATACACTGGAGTTGGCCTCAGGAGCCCAAAAATTGGATGAATCACACCCTGGAGTTGGCAGGAGTTGACAGTAGCAGCAGCAGGAGCCCAAATATACACTGGAGTTGGCTTCAGGAGCCCAAAAATTGGATGAATCACACCCTGGAGTTGGCAGAAGTTGGCAGCAGCAGCAGCAGGAGCCCAAATATACACTGGAGTTGGCCTCAGGAGCCCAAAAATTGGATGAATCACACCCTGGAGTTGGCAGAAGTTGGCAGCAGCAGCAGCAGGAGCCCAAATATACACTGGAGTTGGCCTCAGGAGCCCAAAAATTGGATGAATCACACCCTGGAGTTGGCAGAAGTTGGCAGCAGCAGCAGCAGGAGCCCAGATATACACTGGAGTTGGCTTCAGGAGCCCAAAAATTGGATGAATCACACCCTGGAGTTGGCAGGAGTTGACAGTAGCAGCAGCAGGAGCCCAAATATACACTGGAGTTGGCTTCAGGAGCCCAAAAATTGGATGAATCACACCCTGGAGTTGGCAGGAGTTGACAGCAGCAGCAGCAGGAGCCCAAATATACACTGGAGTTGGCTTCAGGAGCCCAAAAATTGGATGAATCACACCCTGGAGTTGGCAGGAGTTGACAGTAGCAGCAGCAGGAGCCCAAATATACACTGGAGTTGGCTTCAGGAGCCCAAAAATTGGATGAATCACACCCTGGAGTTGGCAGGACTTGACAGCAGCAGCAGCAGGAGCCCAAATATACACTGGAGTTGGCTTCAGGAGCCCAAAAATTGGATGAATCACACCCTGGAGTTGGCAGGAGTTGACAGTAGCAGCAGCAGGAGCCCAAATATACACAGGAGTTGGCCTCAGGAGCCCAAAAATTGGATGAATCACACCCTGGAGTTGGCAGGAGTTGACAGCAGCAGCAGCAGGAGCCCAAATATACACTGGAGTTGGCTTCAGGAGCCCAAAAATTGGATGAATCACACCCTGGAGTTGGCAGGAGTTGACAGTAGCAGCAGCAGGAGCCCAAATATACACTGGAGTTGGCTTCAGGAGCCCAAAAATTGGATGAATCACACCCTGGAGTTGGCAGGAGTTGACAGCAGCAGCAGCAGGAGCCCAAATATACACTGGAGTTGGCTTCAGGAGCCCAAAAATTGGATGAATCACACCCTGGAGTTGGCAGGAGTTGACAGTAGCAGCAGCAGGAGCCCAAATATACACTGGAGTTGGCCTCAGGAGCCCAAAAATTGGATGAATCACACCCTGGAGTTGGCAGGAGTTGACAGCAGCAGCAGCAGGAGCCCAAATATACACTGGAGTTGGCCTCAGGAGCCCAAAAATTGGATGAATCACACCCTGGAGTTGGCAGGAGTTGACAGCAGCAGCAGCAGGAGCCCAAATATACACTGGAGTTGGCTTCAGGAGCCCAAAAATTGGATGAATCACACCCTGGAGTTGGCAGAAGTTGGCAGCAGCAGCAGCAGGAGCCCAAATATACACTGGACTTGGCCTCAGGAGCCCAAAAATTGGATGAATCACACCCTGGAGTTGGCAGCAGCAGCAGGAGCCCAAACATTACTTTAAAGAGACCCTGGGGTTGGCTTCAGGAGCCCAAAAATTGGATGAACCACACCCTGGAGTTGGCAGAAGTTGGCAGCAGCAGCAGCAGGAGCCCAAATATACACTGGAGTTGGCTTCAGGAGCCCAAAAATTGGATGAATCACACCCTGGAGTTGGCAGGAGTTGACAGTAGCAGCAGCAGGAGCCCAAATATACACTGGAGTTGGCTTCAGGAGCCCAAAAATTGGATGAATCACACCCTGGAGTTGGCAGGAGTTGACAGCAGCAGCAGCAGGAGCCCAAATATACACTGGAGTTGGCTTCAGGAGCCCAAAAATTGGATGAATCACACCCTGGAGTTGGCAGAAGTTGGCAGCAGCAGCAGCAGGCGCCCAAATATACACTGGAGTTGGCTTCAGGAGCCCAAAAATTGGATGAATCACACCCTGGAGTTGGCAGGAGTTGACAGCAGCAGCAGCAGGAGCCCAAATATACACTGGAGTTGGCTTCAGGAGCCCAAAAATTGGATGAATCACACCCTGGAGTTGGCAGGAGTTGACAGTAGCAGCAGCAGGAGCCCAAATATACACTAGAGTTGGCTTCAGGAGCCCAAAAATTGGATGAATCACACCCTGGAGTTGGCAGAAGTTGGCAGCAGCAGCAGCAGGAGCCCAAATATACACTGGAGTTGGCCTCAGGAGCCCAAAAATTGGATGAATCACACCCTGGAGTTGGCAGGAGTTGACAGCAGCAGCAGCAGGAGCCCAAATATACACTAGAGTTGGCTTCAGGAGCCCAAAAATTGGATGAATCACACCCTGGAGTTGGCAGAAGTTGGCAGCAGCAGCAGCAGGAGCCCAAATATACACTGGAGTTGGCCTCAGGAGCCCAAAAATTGGATGAATCACACCCTGGAGTTGGCAGGAGTTGACAGTAGCAGCAGCAGGAGCCCAAATATACACTGGAGTTGGCTTCAGGAGCCCAAAAATTGGATGAATCACACCCTGGAGTTGGCAGGAGTTGACAGCAGCAGCAGCAGGAGCCCAAATATACACTGGAGTTGGCTTCAGGAGCCAAAATTTGGATGAATCACACCCTGGAGTTGGCAGAAGTTGGCAGCAGCAGCAGCAGGCGCCCAAATATACACTGGAGTTGGCTTCAGGAGCCCAAAAATTGGATGAATCACACCCTGGAGTTGGCAGGAGTTGACAGCAGCAGCAGCAGGAGCCCAAATATACACTGGAGTTGGCTTCAGGAGCCCAAAAATTGGATAAATCACACCCTGGAGTTGGCAGGAGTTGACAGTAGCAGCAGCAGGAGCCCAGATATACACTAGAGTTGGCTTCAGGAGCCCAAAAATTGGATGAATCACACCCTGGAGTTGGCAGAAGTTGGCAGTAGCAGCAGCAGGAGCCCAAATATACACTGGAGTTGGCCTCAGGAGCCCAAAAATTGGATGAATCACACCCTGGAGTTGGCAGGAGTTGACAGCAGCAGCAGCAGGAGCCCAAATATACACTGGAGTTGGCCTCAGGAGCCCAAAAATTGGATGAATCACACCCTGGAGTTGGCAGAAGTTGGCAGCAGCAGCAGCAGGAGCCCAAATATACACTGGAGTTGGCCTCAGGAGCCCAAAAATTGGATGAATCACACCCTGGAGTTGGCAGGAGTTGACAGTAGCAGCAGCAGGAGCCCAAATATACACTGGAGTTGGCTTCAGGAGCCCAAAAATTGGATGAATCACACCCTGGAGTTGGCAGGAGTTGACAGCAGCAGCAGCAGGAGCCCAAATATACACTGGAGTTGGCTTCAGGAGCCCAAAAATTGGATGAATCACACCCTGGAGTTGGCAGAAGTTGGCAGCAGCAGCAGCAGCAGGCGCCCAAATATACACTGGAGTTGGCTTCAGGAGCCCAAAAATTGGATGAATCACACCCTGGAGTTGGCAGGAGTTGACAGCAGCAGCAGCAGGAGCCCAAATATACACTGGAGTTGGCTTCAGGAGCCCAAAAATTGGATGAATCACACCCTGGAGTTGGCAGGAGTTGACAGTAGCAGCAGCAGGAGCCCAAATATACACTAGAGTTGGCTTCAGGAGCCCAAAAATTGGATGAATCACACCCTGGAGTTGGCAGAAGTTGGCAGCAGCAGCAGCAGGAGCCCAAATATACACTGGAGTTGGCCTCAGGAGCCCAAAAATTGGATGAATCACACCCTGGAGTTGGCAGGAGTTGACAGCAGCAGCAGCAGGAGCCCAAATATACACTGGAGTTGGCCTCAGGAGCCCAAAAATTGGATGAATCACACCCTGGAGTTGGCAGAAGTTGGCAGCAGCAGCAGCAGGAGCCCAAATATACACTGGAGTTGGCCTCAGGAGCCCAAAAATTGGATGAATCACACCCTGGAGTTGGCAGGAGTTGACAGCAGCAGCAGCAGGAGCCCAAATATACACTAGAGTTGGCTTCAGGAGCCCAAAAATTGGATGAATCACACCCTGGAGTTGGCAGAAGTTGGCAGCAGCAGCAGCAGGAGCCCAAATATACACTGGAGTTGGCCTCAGGAGCCCAAAAATTGGATGAATCACACCCTGGAGTTGGCAGGAGTTGACAGTAGCAGCAGCAGGAGCCCAAATATACACTGGAGTTGGCTTCAGGAGCCCAAAAATTGGATGAATCACACCCTGGAGTTGGCAGGAGTTGACAGCAGCAGCAGCAGGAGCCCAAATATACACTGGAGTTGGCTTCAGGAGCCCAAAAATTGGATGAATCACACCCTGGAGTTGGCAGAAGTTGGCAGCAGCAGCAGCAGGCGCCCAAATATACACTGGAGTTGGCTTCAGGAGCCCAAAAATTGGATGAATCACACCCTGGAGTTGGCAGGAGTTGACAGCAGCAGCAGCAGGAGCCCAAATATACACTGGAGTTGGCTTCAGGAGCCCAAAAATTGGATGAATCACACCCTGGAGTTGGCAGGAGTTGACAGTAGCAGCAGCAGGAGCCCAAATATACACTAGAGTTGGCTTCAGGAGCCCAAAAATTGGATGAATCACACCCTGGAGTTGGCAGAAGTTGGCAGCAGCAGCAGCAGGAGCCCAAATATACACTGGAGTTGGCCTCAGGAGCCCAAAAATTGGATGAATCACACCCTGGAGTTGGCAGGAGTTGACAGCAGCAGCAGCAGGAGCCCAAATATACACTGGAGTTGGCCTCAGGAGCCCAAAAATTGGATGAATCACACCCTGGAGTTGGCAGAAGTTGGCAGCAGCAGCAGCAGGAGCCCAAATATACACTGGAGTTGGCTTCAGGAGCCCAAAAATTGGATGAATCACACCCTGGAGTTGGCAGGAGTTGACAGTAGCAGCAGCAGGAGCCCAAAAAATGGCCTAAAGACATAAATATGTTTTGCACCATTTGGAAAGTGTAAAACGTGGCACCATGCTGAATCTAGTCGCATGCATCAGGCATTGGTGGGTGGAAATCCTGGCTGATCCATCCCTGATTCATTTTGACAAAGGTGAGTCTCTCCACATTTTTAGTTGACAGACGAGTTCTCCTCGCCGTAACTATGGCCCCCGCCGCACTAAACACCCGCTCAGATGGCACGCTACTTGCCGGGCAGGACAGCTTTTCCAGGGCAAACTCTGCTAGTTGCGGCCACAAATCAAGTTTGGCTGCCCAGAAGTCCAGCGGATCCTCAAGGTGTGTTGGCATGGTCATGTCAAAGTATGACATGACCTGCTGGTTCAGGTCCTGCTCCAGGTCTTCCTGCTGCTCATGAGTAGCCTCACTATGCGGGTGTAGAAAGCTACTCATTAGCGACTGAAGACTGAGGCTGCTGCTGCTGATGGAGCTTCTGCTGCTGCTGCTGCCAACCCCCCCAGCGGCCATGGCAGTGGAAGGTGAGCGCAGAGGTCCCCTCGAGTCAGACCTGCGAGAGTATGGACCATGGCGCAGATAGGCATCGGCCAACTGCCTACGTAGAATGTCTTTGTAGTAGTTGAGTTTGTCCTCCCTCTCGGTGGGTTTAAAAAATGCCCCCATTTTGTGCCGGAAGCGAGGGTCCAATAAGGTGGACAGCCAGAAGTCATCCCGCCGACAGATGGAAACAATTCTGGGGTCACTACGCAAGCATGTGAGCATGCTTCGTGCCATTTGCGCAAGTGACTCGGATGGACTACCTGTCTCCATCTCCACTGCATACTGCCACGGTGTGCCCGGGTCCTCTGTCTCTCCTTCCTCAAAAACCTCTAGCTCCTCTGGCTGCTCCTGCTCCTCCTCTCCTGTCCGCTGACTAGATAAACCAGCCATTTCGCCAAGCCTAAACTGTGTTTCGCTGGGCAACTCCTCCTCCTCCTCTTCCTCCTCCTCCTCCTCCAGTTCAGCTCCAACGGGGTTCATGTGGCCGTAAGATGTAAACGCCATGTCTCCAGTGCCCTGACCAGCCATGGTTTCCAACATGTGCTGTAGTACATGAAGCAGTGGAATCACGTCGTTCATCCCGTAATCCTGCCGACTGACAAATAAAGTGGCTTCCTCAAAGGGCCTGAGCAAACTGCAGGTGTCACGTATGAGCTGCCACTGGTTGACATTGAAGTTACACAGGGGAGTCCCCCTATCTGCTTGGATCATCAGGAAATCCGTGATGGCTTTTCTCTGTTCATATAATCGGTCCAACATGTGAAGGGTGGAATTCCAACGGGTGGAAACATCGCAAATCAGACTATGTTGGGGGATACCATTCTGACGCTGTAGCTCAAGAAGGGTGTGTTTGGTGGTGTAGGAGTGGCTGAAGTGCATGCAAAGTTTCCGTGAAGTTGTTAGGATGTCCTGCAGATGGGGGGAACACTTCAGAAACCGCTTGACAACCAGATTGAAGACGTGAGCCATGCAGGGGGCATGGGTCAGGCTTCCTTGGCGCAGCGCAGACAAAATGTTCTTCCCATTGTCGGTAACCATGATTCCCATTTTAAGTTTTCTCGGAGTAAGCCATGTTTGGATTTCCTGATGAATACATTTAAGCAGTTCCTCCCCTGTGTGACTCAGTTCGCCAAGACAAACCATGTGAAGCACTGCGTGACACCTCCGTGCCCTGCACACATGGTAGACTGGAGGGGCACTGAGACTTGAGCCTACAGTGGAGGGTGAGGAGATGGCGGAGGATGAGGAGGCCGAGTCGCACGGTGTCACAGGCCCAATGGGCAGAGAGCGCGGAGGCCGAAGCGGCGTGACCTGTCCAAGTTGCTGCTGCAAAGGGACCACATTCACCCAGTGGGCCGTAAACGACATGTACTGCCCCTGACCGTAGTTACAGCTCCAGATGTCGGCGCTGCCATGTATTTTGCTACACACCGACAGGCTGAAGGACTGGCCCACCTTCTGTTCAACAAAAGTGTGCAGCGCTGGTACTGCCTTCTTGGCAAAGAAATGACGGCTTGGGACTCTCCACCTCGGCTCGGCACAAGCCATCAGTTCTCTGAAAGGTGCAGATTCCACCACCTGAAAAGGGAGCGACTGCAGCACCAGCAACTTGGACAGGAGCACATTCAGCTTCTGCGCCGTAGGATGAGTGGGCGCATACTGCTGTCTCTTGGACATGGCTTCGCTGATGGATTGCTGGCGGGATGCATGACTTGGAGGAGGAGGAGGAGGAGCAGGAGCGACAGAGGATGGGTATGACGCACAGCTGCCTTCGGCTGAGGTGCTGGAGCCTTGGCTGGCAGAAATTGGGAGCTCACTTGGTGAGGAAGCAGACTGGACCACCCCTTGGGAGCCTCGGTTCTCCCAGGTCGTTTTATGGTGACGCATCATATGTTGACGCAGGGCCGTGGTGCCAACATTTGGACCCTGGCCACGCTTCACCTTTTGCCTACATATCTTGCATGTGGCCATGTTACCCTCCTGCGGATGCCTCAGGAAAAACTGCCACACTGCCGAGTAGCTACTTTTCCCACCCCCTGGCCTCATTGATTCACTGCTGCTGTTGCCAACTCCAGGAACCCCTGCTCCACTACCTCCCGATAAGGTAGACTGCCGCACAGCAGGTGCTCTACCCCGGCCCCGGCCCCGGCCGGCTCCAGCCTTTGGAATTGTGCCCCCATGCTGACTGCTACCACCTTGCTGCCTCAGCTGCTGACTCCGGGGCAACCTGCGCCCCTCTTCTCCTGATGATGACGATGAAGCCCCTTCATCACCCGGCTCCCAAGTGCGATCGGCTTCATCGTCATCATCATCATCACCGAGTTGTGGCTGTACGTCACTGATGTTCGTGGATTCGTCAACAGTGTCTGGCGCAGGAGCTGGAACGCTCGCAGCACCCACGACACTGTCCACATCACTATCTGTCTGCCTAGCTAGAGAAGCCACCTCCATTTCTTGGCTGGGCAGTAGCTGCTGACTGTCCTCTATCTGATGGTCCTCCTCACTAAAGAGTGGAGCTGAACCCAAAGCATAGGATACGTCGCTGGGGGAGGGAACGGCGTAGGACAGAGGCAATGGGAGGACAGGGACTGCTCTCGGGGCATGCCAACTCAGGGTTGTGTCAGAGGAACCTACCGACCCTAGACTGGGGGTCTCAGACGTAAGTTGTGATGATGTTGTTGATGAGCGCGTCAACCAATCTACCACGGCAGATGCGTTACTGGTGGAGACCCGACCGCTAGCAGATACTGCCAGATTAGGTCTCTCAGCGTGACTCCTGCTGCTACTGGCCCCCAGTCTGATGCGAGCTCTGCCTGCGGAATCTTGGCCTCTGCCACTCCTCTTTTCACTTCCAGGCACTTGTCTGCCCGACATAGTCTAACTGGCGTGGGAGTAGGTGATATTTTAAAATCCCCCGGGCAGCGGTGGGTCTATATGAAACAGAATATAATGCACACCAAAAGTGAGCAGTAACACTCAGCCTCCAACAGGCCTGCTTAGTGTAAATAAGAGAGCTGCTTAGTGTAAATAAAGAGGGGTATGCTATGTTACAGAATGGGATGCCTCAACAGAAGTGCACCTGGCTGGCAGCAGTAAGCCTATGCCCAGCAAAAGTGTCTTATAATATAAATATAATAAGAGCAAATGCTTATATGGTCTTAAACAGAGGCTGCTTTAGTCACAGAATGGGATGCCCCCAAAAAAGATCCAGTAGTACTATGCCCAGCAAAAGTGTCTTTATCAGGCTAATTTCAAATATGATAAGAGCAAATGCTTATATGGTCTTAAACAGAGGCTGCTTTAGTCACAGAATGGGATGCCCTGGCAGGGACAAGTAGTGCTATGCCCAGCAAAAGTGTCTTTATCAGGCTAATTTCAAATATGATAAGAGCAAATGCTTATACGGTCTTAAACAGAGGCTGCTGTAGTCACAGAATGGGATGCCCCAACAGAAGTGGACCTGGCAGGGTCCAGTAGTGCTATGCCCAGCAAAAGTGTCTTTATCAGGCCTAATTTCAAATATGATAAGAGCAAATGCTTATATGGTCTTAAACAGAGGCTGCTTTAGTCACAGAATGGGATGCCCCAAAAGGAATGGACCTGGCAGGGTCCAGTAGTTCTTTGCCCAGCAAAAGTGTCTTTATCAGGCCTAATTTCAAATATGATAAGTGAAAATGGTTATACGGTCTTAAACAGAGGCTGCTTTAGTCACAGAATGGGATGCCCCAACAGGAATGGACCTGGCAGGGTCCAGTAGTGCTTTGCCCAGCAAAAGTGTCTTTATCAGGCCTAATTTCAAATATGATAAGTGAAAATGGTTATACGGTCTTAAACAGAGGCTGCTGTAGTCACAGAATGGGATGCCCCAACAGAAGTGGACCTGGCAGGGTCCAGTAGTGCTATGCCCAGCAAAAGTGTCTTTATCAGGCCTAATTTCAAATATGATAAGAGCAAATGGTTATATGGTCTTAAACAGAGGCTGCTTTAGTCACAGAATGGGATGCCCCAACAGGAATGGACCTGGCAGGGTCCAGTAGTGCTTTGCCCAGCAAAAGTGTCTTTATCAGGCCTAATTTCAAATATGATAAGTGAAAATGGTTATACGGTCTTAAACAGAGGCTGCTGTAGTCACAGAATGGGATGCCCCAACAGAAGTGGACCTGGCAGGGTCCAGTAGTGCTATGCCCAGCAAAAGTGTCTTTATCAGGCCTAATTTCAAATATGATAAGAGCAAATGCTTATATGGTCTTAAACAGAGGCTGCTTTAGTCACAGAATGGGATGCCCCCCAAAAAAGATGCAGTAGTACTATGCCCAGCAAAAGTGTCTTTATCAGGCTAATTTCAAATATGATAAGAGCAAATGCTTATATGGTCTTAAACAGAGGCTGCTTTAGTCACAGAATGGGATGCCCCCCAAAAAAGATGCAGTAGTACTATGCCCAGCAAAAGTGTCTTTATCAGGCTAATTTCAAATATGATAAGAGCAAATGCTTATATGGTCTTAAACAGAGGCTGCTTTAGTCACAGAATGGGATGCCCCCCAAAAAAGATGCAGTAGTACTATGCCCAGCAAAAGTGTCTTTATCAGGCTAATTTCAAATATGATAAGAGCAAATGCTTATATGGTCTTAAACAGAGGCTGCTTTAGTCACAGAATGGGATGCCCCCCAAAAAAGATGCAGTAGTACTATGCCCAGCAAAAGTGTCTTTATCAGGCCTAATTTCAAATATGATAAGAGCAAATGCTTATATGGTCTTAAACAGAGGCTGCTTTAGTCACAGAATGGGATGCCCCCCAAAAAAGATGCAGTAGTACTATGCCCAGCAAAAGTGTCTTTATCAGGCTAATTTCAAATATGATAAGAGCAAATGCTTATATGGTCTTAAACAGAGGCAGCTTTAGTCACAGAATGGGATGCCCCCCAAAAAAGATGCAGTAGTACTATGCCCAGCAAAAGTGTCTTTATCAGGCCTAATTTCAAATATGATAAGAGCAAATGCTTATATGGTCTTAAACAGAGGCTGCTTTAGTCACAGAATGGGATGCCCCCCAAAAAAGATGCAGTAGTACTATGCCCAGCAAAAGTGTCTTTATCAGGCCTAATTTCAAATATGATAAGAGCAAATGCTTATATGGTCTTAAACAGAGGCTGCTTTAGTCACAGAATGGGATGCCCCCCAAAAAAGATGCAGTAGTACTATGCCCAGCAAAAGTGTCTTTATCAGGCTAATTTCAAATATGGTAAGAGCAAATGCTTATATGGTCTTAAACAGAGGCTGCTTTAGTCACAGAATGGGATGCCCCCCAAAAAAGATGCAGTAGTACTATGCCCAGCAAAAGTGTCTTTATCAGGCTAATTTCAAATATGATAAGAGCAAATGCTTATATGGTCTTAAACAGAGGCTGCTTTAGTCACAGAATGGGATGCCCCCCAAAAAAGATGCAGTAGTACTATGCCCAGCAAAAGTGTCTTTATCAGGCCTAATTTCAAATATGATAAGAGCAAATGCTTATATGGTCTTAAACAGAGGCTGCTTTAGTCACAGAATGGGATGCCCCCCCAAAAAGATGCAGTAGTACTATGCCCAGCAAAAGTGTCTTTATCAGGCTAATTTCAAATATGATAAGAGCAAATGCTTATATGGTCTTAAACAGAGGCTGCTTTAGTCACAGAATGGGATGCCCCCCAAAAAAGATGCAGTAGTACTATGCCCAGCAAAAGTGTCTTTATCAGGCTAATTTCAAATATGATAAGAGCAAATGCTTATATGGTCTTAAACAGAGGCTGCTTTAGTCACAGAATGGGATGCCCCCCAAAAAAGATGCAGTAGTACTATGCCCAGCAAAAGTGTCTTTATCAGGCCTAATTTCAAATATGATAAGAGCAAATGCTTATATGGTCTTAAACAGAGGCTGCTTTAGTCACAGAATGGGATGCCCCCCAAAAAAGATGCAGTAGTACTATGCCCAGCAAAAGTGTCTTTATCAGGCTAATTTCAAATATGATAAGAGCAAATGCTTATATGGTCTTAAACAGAGGCTGCTTTAGTCACAGAATGGGATGCCCCCCAAAAAAGATGCAGTAGTACTATGCCCAGCAAAAGTGTCTTTATCAGGCCTAATTTCAAATATGATAAGAGCAAATGCTTATATGGTCTTAAACAGAGGCTGCTTTAGTCACAGAATGGGATGCCTCCCAAAAAAGATGCAGTAGTACTATGCCCAGCAAAAGTGTCTTTATCAGGCTAATTTCAAATATGGTAAGAGCAAATGCTTATATGGTCTTAAACAGAGGCTGCTTTAGTCACAGAATGGGATGCCCCCCAAAAAAGATGCAGTAGTACTATGCCCAGCAAAAGTGTCTTTATCAGGCTAATTTCAAATATGATAAGAGCAAATGCTTATATGGTCTTAAACAGAGGCTGCTTTAGTCACAGAATGGGATGCCCCCCAAAAAAGATGCAGTAGTACTATGCCCAGCAAAAGTGTCTTTATCAGGCCTAATTTCAAATATGATAAGAGCAAATGCTTATATGGTCTTAAACAGAGGCTGCTTTAGTCACAGAATGGGATGCCCCCCAAAAAAGATGCAGTAGTACTATGCCCAGCAAAAGTGTCTTTATCAGGCTAATTTCAAATATGATAAGAGCAAATGCTTATATGGTCTTAAACAGAGGCTGCTTTAGTCACAGAATGGGATGCCCCCCAAAAAAGATGCAGTAGTACTATGCCCAGCAAAAGTGTCTTTATCAGGCTAATTTCAAATATGATAAGAGCAAATGCTTATATGGTCTTAAACAGAGGCTGCTTTAGTCACAGAATGGGATGCCCCCCAAAAAAGATGCAGTAGTACTATGCCCAGCAAAAGTGTCTTTATCAGGCTAATTTCAAATATGATAAGAGCAAATGCTTATATGGTCTTAAACAGAGGCTGCTTTAGTCACAGAATGGGATGCCCCCCAAAAAAGATGCAGTAGTACTATGCCCAGCAAAAGTGTCTTTATCAGGCCTAATTTCAAATATGATAAGAGCAAATGCTTATATGGTCTTAAACAGAGGCTGCTTTAGTCACAGAATGGGATGCCCCCCAAAAAAGATGCAGTAGTACTATGCCCAGCAAAAGTGTCTTTATCAGGCTAATTTCAAATATGATAAGAGCAAATGCTTATATGGTCTTAAACAGAGGCTGCTTTAGTCACAGAATGGGATGCCCCCCAAAAAAGATGCAGTAGTACTATGCCCAGCAAAAGTGTCTTTATCAGGCCTAATTTCAAATATGATAAGAGCAAATGCTTATATGGTCTTAAACAGAGGCTGCTTTAGTCACAGAATGGGATGCCCCCCAAAAAAGATGCAGTAGTACTATGCCCAGCAAAAGTGTCTTTATCAGGCTAATTTCAAATATGATAAGAGCAAATGCTTATATGGTCTTAAACAGAGGCTGCTTTAGTCACAGAATGGGATGCCCCCCAAAAAAGATGCAGTAGTACTATGCCCAGCAAAAGTGTCTTTATCAGGCCTAATTTCAAATATGATAAGAGCAAATGCTTATATGGTCTTAAACAGAGGCTGCTTTAGTCACAGAATGGGATGCCCCCCAAAAAAGATGCAGTAGTACTATGCCCAGCAAAAGTGTCTTTATCAGGCTAATTTCAAATATGATAAGAGCAAATGCTTATATGGTCTTAAACAGAGGCTGCTTTAGTCACAGAATGGGATGCCCCCCAAAAAAGATGCAGTAGTACTATGCCCAGCAAAAGTGTCTTTATCAGGCCTAATTTCAAATATGATAAGAGCAAATGCTTATATGGTCTTAAACAGAGGCTGCTTTAGTCACAGAATGGGATGCCCCCCAAAAAAGATGCAGTAGTACTATGCCCAGCAAAAGTGTCTTTATCAGGCTAATTTCAAATATGATAAGAGCAAATGCTTATATGGTCTTAAACAGAGGCTGCTTTAGTCACAGAATGGGATGCCCCCCAAAAAAGATGCAGTAGTACTATGCCCAGCAAAAGTGTCTTTATCAGGCCTAATTTCAAATATGATAAGAGCAAATGCTTATATGGTCTTAAACAGAGGCTGCTTTAGTCACAGAATGGGATGCCCCCCAAAAAAGATGCAGTAGTACTATGCCCAGCAAAAGTGTCTTTATCAGGCTAATTTCAAATATGATAAGAGCAAATGCTTATATGGTCTTAAACAGAGGCTGCTTTAGTCACAGAATGGGATGCCCCCCAAAAAAGATGCAGTAGTACTATGCCCAGCAAAAGTGTCTTTATCAGGCTAATTTCAAATATGATAAGAGCAAATGCTTATATGGTCTTAAACAGAGGCTGCTTTAGTCACAGAATGGGATGCCCCCCAAAAAAGATGCAGTAGTACTATGCCCAGCAAAAGTGTCTTTATCAGGCTAATTTCAAATATGATAAGAGCAAATGCTTATATGGTCTTAAACAGAGGCTGCTTTAGTCACAGAATGGGATGCCCCCCAAAAAAGATGCAGTAGTACTATGCCCAGCAAAAGTGTCTTTATCAGGCCTAATTTCAAATATGATAAGAGCAAATGCTTATATGGTCTTAAACAGAGGCTGCTTTAGTCACAGAATGGGATGCCCCCCAAAAAAGATGCAGTAGTACTATGCCCAGCAAAAGTGTCTTTATCAGGCTAATTTCAAATATGATAAGAGCAAATGCTTATATGGTCTTAAACAGAGGCTGCTTTAGTCACAGAATGGGATGCCCCCCAAAAAAGATGCAGTAGTACTATGCCCAGCAAAAGTGTCTTTATCAGGCTAATTTCAAATATGATAAGAGCAAATGCTTATATGGTCTTAAACAGAGGCTGCTTTAGTCACAGAATGGGATGCCCCCCAAAAAAGATGCAGTAGTACTATGCCCAGCAAAAGTGTCTTTATCAGGCTAATTTCAAATATGATAAGAGCAAATGCTTATATGGTCTTAAACAGAGGCTGCTTTAGTCACAGAATGGGATGCCCCCCAAAAAAGATGCAGTAGTACTATGCCCAGCAAAAGTGTCTTTATCAGGCTAATTTCAAATATGATAAGAGCAAATGCTTATATGGTCTTAAACAGAGGCTGCTTTAGTCACAGAATGGGATGCCCCCCAAAAAAGATGCAGTAGTACTATGCCCAGCAAAAGTGTCTTTATCAGGCTAATTTCAAATATGATAAGAGCAAATGCTTATATGGTCTTAAACAGAGGCTGCTTTAGTCACAGAATGGGATGCCCCCCCAAAAAGATGCAGTAGTACTATGCCCAGCAAAAGTGTCTTTATCAGGCTAATTTCAAATATGATAAGAGCAAATGCTTATATGGTCTTAAACAGAGGCTGCTTTAGTCACAGAATGGGATGCCCCCCAAAAAAGATGCAGTAGTACTATGCCCAGCAAAAGTGTCTTTATCAGGCTAATTTCAAATATGATAAGAGCAAATGCTTATATGGTCTTAAACAGAGGCTGCTTTAGTCACAGAATGGGATGCCCCCCCAAAAAGATGCAGTAGTACTATGCCCAGCAAAAGTGTCTTTATCAGGCTAATTTCAAATATGATAAGAGCAAATGCTTATATGGTCTTAAACAGAGGCTGCTTTAGTCACAGAATGGGATGCCCCCCAAAAAAGATGCAGTAGTACTATGCCCAGCAAAAGTGTCTTTATCAGGCTAATTTAAAATATGATAAGAGCAAATGCTTATATGGTCTTAAACAGAGGCTGCTTTAGTCACAGAATGGGATGCCCCCCAAAAAAGATGCAGTAGTACTATGCCCAGCAAAAGTGTCTTTATCAGGCTAATTTCAAATATGATAAGAGCAAATGCTTATATGGTCTTAAACAGAGGCTGCTTTAGTCACAGAATGGGATGCCCCCCAAAAAAGATGCAGTAGTACTATGCCCAGCAAAAGTGTCTTTATCAGGCTAATTTCAAATATGATAAGAGCAAATGCTTATATGGTCTTAAACAGAGGCTGCTTTAGTCACAGAATGGGATGCCCCCCAAAAAAGATGCAGTAGTACTATGCCCAGCAAAAGTGTCTTTATCAGGCTAATTTCAAATATGATAAGAGCAAATGCTTATATGGTCTTAAACAGAGGCTGCTTTAGTCACAGAATGGGATGCCCCCCAAAAAAGATGCAGTAGTACTATGCCCAGCAAAAGTGTCTTTATCAGGCTAATTTCAAATATGATAAGAGCAAATGCTTATATGGTCTTAAACAGAGGCTGCTTTAGTCACAGAATGGGATGCCCCCCAAAAAAGATGCAGTAGTACTATGCCCAGCAAAAGTGTCTTTATCAGGCTAATTTCAAATATGATAAGAGCAAATGCTTATATGGTCTTAAACAGAGGCTGCTTTAGTCACAGAATGGGATGCCCCCCAAAAAAGATGCAGTAGTACTATGCCCAGCAAAAGTGTCTTTATCAGGCTAATTTCAAATATGATAAGAGCAAATGCTTATATGGTCTTAAACAGAGGCTGCTTTAGTCACAGAATGGGATGCCTCACAGCAGACTTAAGATCAGTTCAGTATATATGCACAGTTAGTTAGTATAAGCAGCCTGAAAACGCTAACAAAGCCTGGCTGTCAGGCTGGATGAAAAAAAAAAAAAAAACTGACAGCCTCCGATTTTCCATTCCTTTCCCTGTTTTCCGCTGACTTTCTGTCTGTCTCCTGTCTGTCTCCTGCCTGTCTCCAGCCTGTCCCTGTCTGTCCCTGCCTGTCTAACTGTCTGTCTCTCCCTCAGCTACACAGCGTTCTGTCTCTCACGAATGCAATAGAGAAATGAGGCTGGAAAGCAAGATGGCCGGCCTTAAATACAGCTGTGACGTCACCGGGCTTGCTGGCTGCTGATAGGCTGCATGTGACTGTCCCAGCATACACTGCCCCAGCTTACATGTCTGGACATGTCCCGTCCGCCATCTTAGAATGCCTGTAATGTAAATGAATGGATGTTAAAGGAAAACTTCGAGCGATCGAATCGCGGGGAAATTCGGATTCGATCCGAATCGAATTTTTCCTGAAATTCGGATCGAATCCGGGTTCGTCCGGATCGATTCGCTCATCCCTAGCTGCGACGGCTCATCATGCATGGCGTTGAATCGGGAAGCAGGCAGGTTTTACAGGTGGGGCATTTGTGAATGGCTGGCGCGGGCACACACCCTGATTGAGGGTAATGGGGATGTGGCCGCCGTCACACTCCAATGCTTTTAGCTGGACTTGGCCCTTAGCCAAAATTGACAAGCGCAGCCGGGCTTACGAATTGTACCAGAGCCTGTGGATGCGTCGTTGGACTTGGGAAAGGTAGGTTTTCCTGGGTGACCTGGGGGGGGTTTCACACAGGGGGGCATCCTAAATCTGGGGATTTTCGGGGCATTTTTGCCATATAAGACGCTCCTATTTTCCCCCAAATGTGAGGGGATTTCACACAGTCGGGCATCCTGACGTGGGGGATTTTCAGGGGATTTTTCGCCCTATAAGACGCTCCTATTTTCCCCTATGTCAGTGTGTCTTTATCAGGCAATTGTAAAAACAAAAGTATACCTACATATATATTGCTCCAGCGCTGCTGGTCGGGCTGCCACAGCGATGGGAGGCTGGAAGATGGAAGAGCGGCAGGCGGCCGGGCAACTGTCATCGCTGCTTGGTGCAGGCCACGCCCACCCGATGTACGGAGCTCGGTGGGTTTGCTCGCTCCGCTGGAGTAGAAGTAGCGGTGGCAGAGGGACAGTGAGTATCGTGGACGGCAGGGACAGCGCCGATGGCAGGGACATTGGGCAAGGATCAGTTACCTGCCCGCCTGCCACTCCTTCATCTTCTGGCCTCCGGTAGCTGTGGTGGACCGGCCAGCAGCAGGGGAGCGATGTATATGTGAGTTTACTTTTTTTTTTCTTTTGCCTATGGAGATTGGGATGCGGGAATGCCACACTGCCTATGGGAAAGGGATGGGGGAATGCCACACTGCCTATGGGAAGGGGATGGGGGAATGCCACACTGCCTATGGGAAGGGGATGGGGGAATGCCACACTGCCTATGGGAAGGGGATGGGGAAATGCCACACTGCCTATAGGAAGGGGATGAGGGAATGCCACACTGCCTATGGGAAGGGGATGGGGGAATGCCACACTGCCTACGGGAAGGGGATGGGGGAATGCCACACTGCCTATAGCAAGGGGATGGGGGAATGCCACACTGCCTATGGGAAGGGGATGGGGGAATGCCACACTGTCTATGGGAAGGGGATAGGGGAATGTCACACTGCCTATGGGAAGGGGATGGGGCAATGCCACACTGCCTATGGAAAGGGGATGGGGGAATGCCACACTGCCTATGGGAAGGGGATGGGGGAATGCCACACTGCCTATGGGAAGGGGATGGGGGAATGCCACACTGCCTATGGGAAGGGGATGGGGAAATACCACACTGCCTATGGGGAATGGGATAAGTGAATGCCACACTGCCTATGGGAAGGGGATGGGGGAATGCCACACTGCCTATGGGAAGGGGATGGGGGAATGCCACACTGCCTATGGGAAGGGGATGGGGAAATACCACACTGCCTATGGGGAATGGGATAAGTGAATGCCACACTGCCTATGGGAAGGGGATGGGGGAATGCCACACTGCCTATGGGAAGGGGATGGGGGAATGCCACACTGCCTATGGGAAGGGGATGGGGGAATGCCACACTGCCTATGGGAAGGGGATGGGGGAATGCCACACTGCCTATGGGAAGGGGATTGGGGAATGCCACACTGCCTATGGGAAGGGGATGGGGAAATACCACACTGCCTATGGGGAATGGGATAAGTGAATGCCACACTGCCTATGGGGAATGGGAGGGAGGAATGACACACTGCCTATGGGAATAGGATGGGGAGAATGCCACACTGCCTATGGGAATGGGAGGGGGAATGCCACACTGCCTATAGGGAATGGGAGGGGGATGCCACACTGCCTATAGGGAAGGGGATGGGGATGCCACACTGCCTATAGGGAATGGGAGGGGGAATGCCACACTGCCTATAGGGAATGGGAGGGGGATGCCACACTGCCTATAGGAATGGGAGGGGGAATGCCACACTGCCTATAGGGAATGGGAGGGGGAATGCCACACTGCCTATGGGAATGGGAGGGAGGAATGACACACTGCCTATAGGGAATGGGAGGGGGAAAGACACACTGCCTATGGGAATGGGAGGGAGGAATGACACAATGCCTATAGGGAATGGGATGGGAGAATGTTACACTGCCTATAGGAATGGAATGGGGGAATGCCACACTGCCTATGGGAATGGGAGGGAGGAATGACACACTGCCTATGGGAATGGGAGGGAGGAATGACACACTGCCTATAGGGAATGGGAGGGGGGAATGTCACACTGCCTATGGGAATGGAATGGGGGAATGTCACACTGCCTATGGGAATGGAATGGGGGAATGTCACACTGCCTATGGGAATGGGAGGGAGGATGCAGGGACATCGGGCAAGGGTCAGTTACCTGCCCGCCTGCCACTCCTTCATCTTCTGGCCTCCGGTAGCTGTGGTGGACCGGCCAGCAGCAGGGGAGCGATGTATATGTGAGTTTACTTTTTTTTTTCTTTTGCCTATGGAGATTGGGATGCGGGAATGCCACACTGCCTATGGGAAAGGGATGGGGGAATGCCACACTGCCTATGGGAAAGGGATGGGGGAATGCCACACTGCCTATGGGAAGGGGATGGGGGAATGCCACACTGCCTATGGGAAGGGGATGGGGGAATGCCACACTGCCTATGGGAAGGGGATGGGGAAATGCCACACTGCCTATAGGAAGGGGATGAGGGAATGCCACACTGCCTATGGGAAGGGGATGGGGGAATGCCACACTGCCTACGGGAAGGGGATGGGGGAATGCCACACTGCCTATAGCAAGGGGATGGGGGAATGCCACACTGCCTATGGGAAGGGGATGGGGGAATGCCACACTGTCTATGGGAAGGGGATAGGGGAATGTCACACTGCCTATGGGAAGGGGATGGGGCAATGCCACACTGCCTATGGAAAGGGGATGGGGGAATGCCACACTGCCTATGGGAAGGGGATGGGGGAATGCCACACTGCCTATGGGAAGGGGATGGGGGAATGCCACACTGCCTATGGGAAGGGGATGGGGAAATACCACACTGCCTATGGGGAATGGGATAAGTGAATGCCACACTGCCTATGGGAAGGGGATGGGGGAATGCCACACTGCCTATGGGAAGGGGATGGGGGAATGCCACACTGCCTATGGGAAGGGGATGGGGAAATACCACACTGCCTATGGGGAATGGGATAAGTGAATGCCACACTGCCTATGGGAAGGGGATGGGGGAATGCCACACTGCCTATGGGAAGGGGATGGGGGAATGCCACACTGCCTATGGGAAGGGGATGGGGGAATGCCACACTGCCTATGGGAAGGGGATGGGGGAATGCCACACTGCCTATGGGAAGGGGATGGGGAAATACCACACTGCCTATGGGGAATGGGATAAGTGAATGCCACACTGCCTATGGGGAATGGGAGGGAGGAATGACACACTGCCTATGGGAATAGGATGGGGAGAATGCCACACTGCCTATGGGAATGGGAGGGGGAATGCCACACTGCCTATAGAGAATGGGAGGGGGATGCCACACTGCCTATAGGGAAGGGGATGGGGATGCCACACTGCCTATAGGGAATGGGAGGGGGAATGCCACACTGCCTATAGGGAATGGGAGGGGGATGCCACACTGCCTATAGGAATGGGAGGGGGAATGCCACACTGCCTATAGGGAATGGGAGGGGGAATGCCACACTGCCTATGGGAATGGGAGGGAGGAATGACACACTGCCTATAGGGAATGGGAGGGGGAAAGACACACTGCCTATGGGAATGGGAGGGAGGAATGACACAATGCCTATAGGGAATGGGATGGGAGAATGTTACACTGCCTATAGGAATGGAATGGGGGAATGCCACACTGCCTATGGGAATGGGAGGGAGGAATGACACACTGCCTATGGGAATGGGAGGGAGGAATGACACACTGCCTATAGGGAATGGGAGGGGGGAATGTCACACTGCCTATGGGAATGGAATGGGGGAATGTCACACTGCCTATGGGAATGGAATGGGGGAATGTCACACTGCCTATGGGAATGGGAGGGAGGATGCCACACTGCCTATGGGAATGGAATGGGGGAATGTCACACTGCCTATGGGAATGGGAGGGGGGATGCCACACTGCCTATGGGAATGCGAGGGGGGGATGCCACACTGCCTATGGGAATGGGAGGGGGAATGTCACACTGCCTATGGAAATGGGAGGGGGGATTCCACACTGCCTATAGGAATGGGCGGAGGATGTCACACTGCCTATGTGAATGCGAGGGGGGGATGTGTTGCTCTTGCTTTGCCATAAACTTCTACTGACCTGCGCTGTTACAACGTTGCAAATGGTGTCTGCAGCATTTTTTTTATGCAACATAGTGCAGATGTGTGAACTATCAAATCTAGAATAGGGAACAGTGTTTCCTCTGCGTTGTAACCTGCATTACAACAGCGCTGGGAAAGTGCAGAGGTGTGCACAAAGCCTAACACAAAGTTGCAAACAAACAAAAAAGATACAACAAAAATCACAGATAAGCTCAGCACTTTGAAGACATCATTTTGGCTCATAATAATGGAAAGGCCATAGAAAGTGGAATTAGCCTTTAACAAAATGAGGCTGCAGAAGAGAAAAAGTTGAAATGCACCAGAAACTAAAAGGTTTCCTCAGGCCGAAGCCGCAGCGGCCTAAAAAGTTTTTTTTTCCGCCTGGACGGCCGTTTACCTTTAACATCCATTAAATAGGTGCTGGAGTCAATTGTAAAAGGCAGCAGCATGTCGGCACTGCGCATAATTAGGGAAAGTATTTTCCCGGATAATTGTAGCGGGGGCCGGGTGCTCAGAATCCGGAGAGAAGGACCCCGTCTCCTTGTGAAGTCGCCTCATTTGAAGTATTTCTCATTAGCGGTAATCATGGCTCTTTTCCTAAATTTCTTGCTCCACGTAGCCCGTCTCCCGCTGCTCTCGTCCCATTATTGTCTCATCATCCCTTTCGCAGGCTCGCTTAAATCATTTGTATTTTCATACTTCAAAGTGTGGATGTGTACACGCTTAGGACGACAGGAAAATATCAAATAATTATCCCGCGTTACGGTTGCCGGTGCCGGTGAGGACTTCTCTGTAGCGCCAGCAATTTCTCGCCGCTGCGCTGCTGCTTTTTCTACCTGTTTTTTTTTTTTTTTTATCTTCCTTATACCACAACTAATTTTGTTGTCAAACTTTCTTTATTGAAAAAGAACATAACAATGTACATACATATTCATACGTCCAAAGTGTCCCTGATTTGCAGGGACTGTTGCTCTTTTGAGTCCATGGCCCCTGTCCCTCGTTGTTCTCATTTGTCCCTCTTTGAGGTGTAACATGCAGCAATAAATAAAAAAGTAAATGAAATAAACAATAAATGATTCATTCACCTATTCAAAGTGTTTCTATTGTTGTAACTGTTATATCCTATCTCCTATCCATCCCTCAATGAGGGGGCGTGTCTTCCTCCATCCCTCAATGAGGGGGCGTGGCTTCCTACGTCCCTCAATGAGGGGGTGTGTCTTCCTCCATCCCTCAATGAGGGGGCGTGTCTTCCTCCATCCCTCAATGAGGGGCGTGTCTTCCTCCATCCCTCAATGAGGGGGCGTGTCTTCCTCCATCCCTCAATGAGGGGGTGTTTCTTCCTACATCCCTCAATGAGGGGGCGTGTCTTCCCCATCCCTCAATGAGGGGGCGTGTCTTCCTCCATCCCTCAATGAGGGGGCGTGTCTTCCCCATCCCTCAATGAGGGGGCGTGTCTTCCTCCATCCCTCAATGAGGGGGCGTGTCTTCCTCCATCCCTCAATGAGGGGGCGTGTCTTCCTCCATCCCTCAATGAGGGGCGTGTCTTCCTCCATCCCTCAATGAGGGGGCGTGTCTTCCTACATCCCTCAATGAGGGGGTGTGTCTTCCTCCATCCCTCAATGAGGGGGCGTGTCTTCCTCCATCCCTCAATGAGGGGGCGTGTCTTCCTCCATCCCTCAATGAGGGGCGTGTCTTCCTCCATCCCTCAATGAGGGGGCGTGTTTTCCTCCATCACTCAATGAGGGGGCGTGTCTTCCTCCATCCCTCAATGAGGGGGCGTGTCTTCCTCCATCCCTCAATGAGGGGGCGTGTCTTCCTCCATCCCTCAATGAGGGGGCGTGTCTTCCTCCATCCCTCAATGAGGGGGCATGGCTTCCCTTACATATTAGGGTTGATTCAGAACCCCTTTCTTGTAATTTTTTTGCGTAAAAATTTCTGTTCTCGTCTATTTTTCCACCTCATCTGCTTCAGCAAAGGCTTTTTTTCTGCAAGAATTTTTATGTGAAATGTTTTCTTTTTTGTGTGATTTTTTTTGTTTGGTAGCAAGACCTCCAAAAAAATGTTGGGAAAGGGGCTCTGAATCAACCCCCATGTCCCTCTTTGAGGTGTAACATGCAGATCTGCAGCAATAAATGATTCATTTGCCTATTCAAAGTGTTTCTATTGTTGTAACTGTTACAATGTATCTCCTAGCCATCCCTCAATGAGGGGGCGTGGCTTCATCCATCCCTCAACAAGGGGGCGTGGCTTCGTCCATCCCTCAATAAGGGGCGTGGGTTCATCCATCCCTCAATGAGGGGTGTGGCCTAATTTAATAAATGTCTCTCTTTCCCACCTTGAAGTTGGTAGATATGCATATTAAAGCGGCACAACAATCATGTAAAGAGCATCATCCCAAGAACTTTTGAGAGGGATATACAATTAGCTTTTCAGAATCCAAGGGTATTCTGGTTATATAAAGGGATTGGCGGCCTGTGGCCACAAATCCGCCCGGGATTTTACCAGCCCCTGACCGGCCTGAGACATCCCTGCTGAGGCCCCCCCAACCATGATACCAGGGCTATAGCATTGGGGGCTGGGGCTCCTTGGCTTGTGGGTACAGTGGGGCTGAGAGGAAGACTAAGGAGGCAGAGATTGAATGTGGATGTTAAAAGCAGCTGAACTGACCCTGGCCCACTAGGCAATGTCCTGTGTCTCCCTATGGCCAGTTTCCCCCTGTATAAAGGTATGATCCACTTCCATATTGGTATATGCTTGTCCTTACTTTAATGATGACAGGGAAGCAGATACGAGGGAGGGGGGTTCATCATGGGGCAGAGGACCTGGATCATAACTCATATCCGCGAGCTTAGATGATAGTTATAGTAAGAGATTAAAATGAAATAATATGAAGAAAGCAAGGTCAGGAAAAGCATGGAAGGGGAGGGAATGGGGGGCGTTGTGGGTCGGGTCACCTATGTGTGTTTTTGAGGCCTGAATAGAACTCTCCTCCTATCGTTTCTTATCAATAGGAATATAGCAAGTAGAGATTTGAAATTAAAGAGAATCTTATGTGGTTTGGACAACTTGTATATAAAGTCATACTTTAGGCAATAGACAAAGCCGAGCATAGAAAACTTACCAATCAATGAAGTCCGCTGGGTTTCGCTTTTCTCTTCTGCTCCAAACGTCCTTTCAGATAGCTTCTTCCCCTGCACTTCCGGTTTCACTTTCTTCTCGTCGTCCCTCAATGCTGGTCCCTCGTCTCAAACGATGTCCCTTCCCTGTGATGCAGGAGGTAAAGTTCTAGTTGATCCCAGGGTTTTCTGACAGTGGTGCTTTCTAAATTGGGATGCCTCTGGGGAGGGCTTTCACTTGGCCCTGAAGTCTTTTCACATCTAGGCCCCATGGGGGAAGGGGGGTGGTTTAAGCCATTTTTGAGGGGGGCCACTATAACGTTTGCTTATGGGGCCCTGTGAAACCACCCCTGGTACTTGTGAGGGAAGGGCTCTATCTTGCCTCCTTTTTTGTTCAAGTTGTGTTGCATACACTTATATTATTTAGACTAAAATCTCATGCAATCATTTCACACCATGTGCTGCTTTGCTACCAAATCTGCTACCAGATAGTAACACTCTATCTATCTGCTATAAGATACTAACACTCTATTAAAAATCTTTTTCTAAACTTTTTGTTGCAAGCCTAAGGACATCTGGCGCAATGCCCGGACTCAGATTCAGTTGGTTGTTACGAGAAGCTGTCCTGGTGTTACATAAACTTACTGCACAGATGATGCATTAATATACTACACTGCGAGAAATATACCGTGCTTCCTTTTTCTGTTTAGCCAATAGAAAGTCATTTAGATAAATCTGCCAATGTATAATCCTGCCTCTATTATTGCTATTGCAACCAATCAAGTGTCTTAAAGCTTATGACTCATAAGTACTATATACAGTATTAAGTGTGGTGGAGGCCCCTGGACGCAAAATCTGGTGGAGGCCCCAAATACAGTATTTTTTTTTTCCTTTAAAATAATAGTCCAGCCAAGTAACTGATTGGTGGTTGTCTGGCCCCGCCCACTTACTGTAACGTCAGATCGAGTCCCTTGTGCCCCCCTTGTGCGGGTGCGTGCTGCTCGGGAACTCCTGCTTTGCTATTCTGGGTGGGGGGTGGTGTAGTCGCCCCGCTGGTTCCCTGCATTGAGCTGCCAGCGCCATGTAGCGTCACATGTATTATTACAGGCGGCTCAGTGTATAGCACCTCTAACAGCACCATGTAGCGTCACATGTATTATTACAGGCAGGTCAGTGTATAGCGCCTCTAACAGCGTCATGTAGCGTCACATGTATTATTACAGGCGGCTCAGTGTATAGCGCCTCTAACAGCGTCGTGTAGCGTCACATGTATTATTACAGACAGGTCAGTGTATAGCACCTCTAACAGCGCCATGTAGCGTCACATGTATTATTACAGGCAGGTCAGTGTATAGCGCCTCTAACAGAGTCATGTAGTGTCACATGTATTATTACAGGCAGGTCAGTGTATAGCACCTCTAACAGCGCCATGTAGCGTCACATGTATTATTACAGGCGGCTCAGTGTATAGCGCCTCTAACAGCGTCATGTAGCGTCACATGTATTATTACATCCACAAATAGTGAGGGGAGCCTGGGTAACTCCTCTCAAATGACCACCATATAACAGGCCGCACTCAAAGTGATAAAAATAAATCCATATTTTATTGCTAAATTACAACCATGATAATTAAATATTTAAATCAACACATGACAACACTATTGACATAATTAAAAAACATATAAACAAACACACGGGGGGGACCTATCTACAAATGGAGACTATATAAATAGAAATAATAATATTAGGTGGCGTGTTGCAAATACCTCTAATGGATGAATGATTATAATAATTCTGCTTATATGCGCCGATAGATAAAAAACCATGAGCTATATCACATGGTAAAGTGCATGGTGCATAATGTGCAAAAAAATGTGCAATTATATGTGTATAAAAAGATGATGAAAAAAATATATATGAGAAATATGAACAATGTGACAAAATATACCCTATAAAGATATACAAAACGATCATAAGCCAAAAACAAACACCAAAATGCAAAAAGTGCTAAAATAACAACAACTATAACCATTGAATTGAAGTGCTGTAGTGAAAAACAATACAGCGCACACGAGATGGCAAGATTAGTAAGAACAATAATAAGATTCAAAAGTAACACGCCCAGAAGCCAAAAGATACAATAAAGTAACAAAGTTTACATCACCAGTCTCCAGGGGTCCCCCGCAGCAGCCGCCACCGACGCGTTGCGTGTCCTATAGACACTTCGCCAGGGTGAGGTGGCTGCTGGGGGCCCCACTCCCTAAATACTCAAGATAACAACAACGTGATCCAATGGTGACGGACGGCCGCCGCAGCCCACACGTGCGCCCCGCCCAGCCATCGCATCAGGCCGTAAGGGCAGCACGTCAGACGGCGCGTAACCGCATCACCACCGGCCGTCAAATAAGTGTGCGGCCGCGCGAGACCCACCGCCGGGCGCGCGGCAGGCGGGACACGCTCCCCTGCAGTAGGAGGCGCCCGCCAGCCACCCGCCCGGCCGCGCGCACAACGCGCAGCCGCACACCGCCCACCCAGCAGCTGTTAGAATGTCAAGTGCAGGAACGTGGGAGGTGAGTATTCAGGGAGAGGGGGAAACAAGAGAAAACCAGATACATATTGGATGACAAAAACATCAACATAAAAAACGATGACAATATGGGCTGCAGTTCTATGTAAATAAATGTATCTTAGGCAGCAACCATAAGTCAATACAAACATATAATATAGTGTTGAAAGATAAATTACAATTTATTAATAAGATGGTCTAGATAAATGGGTATACACAAATCGTGTAAACCACCGTTTGAATGAAAAAGAAATTCGACTTATACTACTATCAAAAAACAGACCGCAAGTGGGACAACCGCTCATGTGAATTTGTTGGACACGACAGTACATATATTGGATTGTGGCTAATTGTGTGTTTCATGCTGAATACATAATATCTGATTTAAAATTACCCAAATTGGAACATACATTCTTTTATATCATGCAAATGATACTTCAGTACTAACCATCGGTGTAATGTTCCCATCCCGCCCACTCTTAATTCTTAATGATTCTAATGCTGTGGGTGGCTAATATATAGTGACTCTGTATAATATTGGTGGGTCTACCCCCCTTTTTGGGTATTGGGATTCTCATATATACCCCGTGTCCATGTTCAGTTTATAGGGCTGATCCCACAGGGGTGGCGGTATATGTCTATAGCATATGGACATGTAGACATGTTCCCTCCCAAAGGGTTAGGGGTGGGCCCACACGGTGTATATATCTATTCCTTTATGGTGCTATATCTTATATGGACCTCTTTTATTTAATTAATCATTCTATTAACATATGTGACTAAATGGAGCGATTTGTGTATACCCATTTATCTAGACCATCTTATTAATAAATTGTAATTTATCTTTCAACACTATATTATATGTTTGTATTGACTTATGGTTGCTGCCTAAGATACATTTATTTACATAGAACTGCAGCCCATATTGTCATCGTTTTTTATGTTGATGTTTTTGTCATCCAATATGTATCTGGTTTTCTCTTGTTTCCCCCTCTCCCTGAATACTCACCTCCCACGTTCCTGCACTTGACATTCTAACAGCTGCTGGGTGGGCGGTGTGCGGCTGCGCGTTGTGCGCGCGGCCGGGCGGGTGGCTGGCGGGCGCCTCCTACTGCAGGGGAGCGTGTCCCGCCTGCCGCGCGCCCGGCGGTGGGTCTCGCGTGGCCGCACACTGATCTGACGGCCGGTGGTGATGCGGTTACGCGCCGTCTGACGTGCTGCCCTTACGGCCTGATGCGATGGCTGGGCGGGGCGCACGTGTGGGCTGCGGCGGCCGTCCGTCACCATTGGATCACGTTGTTGTTATCTTGAGTATTTAGGGAGTGGGGCCCCCAGCAGCCACCTCACCCTGGCGAAGTGTCTATAGGACACGCAACGCGTCGGTGGCGGCTGCTGCGGGGGACCCCTGGAGACTGGTGATGTAAACTTTGTTACTTTATTGTATCTTTTGGCTTCTGGGCGTGTTACTTTTGAATCTTATTATTGTTCTTACTAATCTTGCCATCTCGTGTGCGCTGTATTGTTTTTCACTACAGCACTTCAATTCAATGGTTATAGTTGTTGTTATTTTAGCACTTTTTGCATTTTGGTGTTTGTTTTTGGCTTATGATCGTTTTGTATATCTTTATAGGGTATATTTTGTCACATTGTTCATATTTCTCATATATATTTTTTTCATCATCTTTTTATACACATATAATTGCACATTTTTTTGCACATTATGCACCATGCACTTTACCATGTGATATAGCTCATGGTTTTTTATCTATCGGCGCATATAAGCAGAATTATTATAATCATTCATCCATTAGAGGTATTTGCAACACGCCACCTAATATTATTATTTCTATTTATATAGTCTCCATTTGTAGATAGGTCCCCCCCGTGTGTTTGTTTATATGTTTTTTAATTATGTCAATAGTGTTGTCATGTGTTGATTTAAATATTTAATTATCATGGTTGTAATTTAGCAATAAAATATGGATTTATTTTTATCACTTTGAGTGCGGCCTGTTATATGGTGGTCATTTGAGAGGAGTTACCCAGGCTCCCCTCACTATTTGTGGATATTATATTGGTCTGACCATACGGGCTTTCTAGCACCTCTGCATGATATTTTTTATAGTGAGTCGGTGCATACCCATAGCTCTTTAGTACCCACATGTATTATTACAGACAGGTCAGTGTATAGCACCTCTAACAGCGTCATGTAGCGTCACATGTATTATTACAGACAGGTCAGTGTATAGCACCTCTAACAGCGCCATGTAGCGTCACATGTATTATTACAGGCGGCTCAGTGTATAGCGCCTCTAACAGCGTCATGTAGTGTCACATGTATTATTACAGACAGGTCAGTGTATAGCACCTCTAACAGCGCCATGTAGCGTCACATGTATTATTACAGACAGGTCAGTGTATAGCACCTCTAACAGCGTCATGTAGCGTCACATGTATTATTACAGGCAGGTCAGTGTATAGCACCTCTAACAGCGTCATGTAGCGTCACATGTATTATTACAGGCAGGTCAGTGTATAGCGCCTCTAACAGCGTCATGTAGCGTCACATGTATTATTACAGACAGGTCAGTGTATAGCACCTCTAACAGCGCCATGTAGCGTCACATGTATTATTACAGACAGGTCAGTGTATAGCACCTCTAACAGCGCCATGTAGCGTCACATGTATTATTACAGACAGGTCAGTGTATAGCACCTCTAACAGCGCCATGTAGCGTCACATGTATTATTACAGGCAGGTCAGTGTATAGCACCTCTAACAGCGCCATGTAGCGTCACATGTATTATTACAGACAGGTCAGTGTATAGCACCTCTAACAGCGCCATGTAGCGTCACATGTATTATTACAGGCAGGTCAGTGTATAGCACCTCTAACAGCGCCATGTAGCGTCACATGTATTATTACAGGCAGGTCAGTGGGAAGCGCCTCTAACAGCGCCATGTAGCGTCACATGTATTATTACAGGCGGCTCAGTGTATAGCACCTCTAACAGCGCCATGTAGCGTCACATGTATTATTACAGGCAGGTCAGTGTATAGCGCCTCTAACAGCGCCATGTAGTGTCACATGTATTATTACAGGCAGCTCAGTGTATAGCGCCTCTAACAGCGCCATGTAGCGTCACATGTATTATTACAGGCAGGTCAGTGTATAGCTCCTCTAACAGCGCCATGTAGCGTCACATGTATTATTACAGGCAGGTCAGTGTATAGCACCTCTAACAGCGCCGTGTAGCGTCACATGTATTATTACAGGCAGGTCAGTGTTTAGCTCCTCTAACAGCGCCATGTAGCGTCACATGTATTATTACAGGCAGGTCAGTGTATAGCGCCTCTAACAGCGCCATGTAGCGTCACATGTATTATTACAGGCAGGTCAGTGTATAGCGCCTCTAACAGCGCCATGTAGCGTCACATGTATTATTACAGACAGGTCAGTGTATAGCACCTCTAACAGCGCCATGTAGCGTCACATGTATTATTACAGACAGGTCAGTGTATAGCACCTCTAACAGCGTCATGTAGCGTCACATGTATTATTACAGGCAGGTCAGTGTATAGCACCTCTAACAGCGTCATGTAGCGTCACATGTATTATTACAGGCAGGTCAGTGTATAGCGCCTCTAACAGCGTCATGTAGCGTCACATGTATTATTACAGACAGGTCAGTGTATAGCACCTCTAACAGCGCCATGTAGCGTCACATGTATTATTACAGACAGGTCAGTGTATAGCACCTCTAACAGCGCCATGTAGCGTCACATGTATTATTACAGACAGGTCAGTGTATAGCACCTCTAACAGCGCCATGTAGCGTCACATGTATTATTACAGGCAGGTCAGTGTATAGCACCTCTAACAGCGCCATGTAGCGTCACATGTATTATTACAGGCAGGTCAGTGGGAAGCGCCTCTAACAGCGCCATGTAGCGTCACATGTATTATTACAGGCGGCTCAGTGTATAGCACCTCTAACAGCGCCATGTAGCGTCACATGTATTATTACAGGCAGGTCAGTGTATAGCGCCTCTAACAGCGCCATGTAGTGTCACATGTATTATTACAGGCAGCTCAGTGTATAGCGCCTCTAACAGCGCCATGTAGCGTCACATGTATTATTACAGGCAGGTCAGTGTATAGCTCCTCTAACAGCGCCATGTAGCGTCACATGTATTATTACAGGCAGGTCAGTGTATAGCACCTCTAACAGCGCCGTGTAGCGTCACATGTATTATTACAGGCAGGTCAGTGTTTAGCTCCTCTAACAGCGCCATGTAGCGTCACATGTATTATTACAGGCAGGTCAGTGTATAGCGCCTCTAACAGCGCCATGTAGCGTCACATGTATTATTACAGGCAGGTCAGTGTATAGCGCCTCTAACAGCGCCATGTAGCGTCACATGTATTAATACAGGCAGGTCAGTGTATAGCACCTCTAACAGCGCCATGTAGCGTCACATGTATTATTACAGGCAGCTCAGTGTATAGCACCTCTAACAGCGCCATGTAGCGTCACATGTATTATTACAGGCGGCTCAGTGTATAGCGCCGGCGCTCTCCCATACATTTCAATGGATGTTCATTAGTTGTGTTTAAACAGCGTTGTTTTTTTTTTTTTTTTTGCTCCAATCATGCGGGCACTCAGCCACCACAGACTGCTAAGCAGCTGAGCGGTGCCGCCAACCACATTCCCCGCCCACCTTGCAGCCGTGGCTGCCCATTCAGAAAGGGTACCCTGACGAAGTGGTAGGACAACCACGCAACGCGCCGGTGAGGTAAGTGGGGAGGACAGCAGGCTCTGGTGACAAACTGCTACGACTGCTTTTTATTGTTGCTGACTGTATATGGGCACACGCTTCTTGGACTCTGTATATGGAAGCACGGTATAGGTCTTGTTTCATTGCACTTAATGCACACGTCCCTTTGCACTATAATTATTGCACATTACTATTTGCACACTCTGCTGTTATATTAGATTTGTTTCCTTGGTTATGACACAATCTTTGTGTCCATTTCCATTAACTTTGTAGCTGCACTAGCACTTTAATCCTGAAGCGTCTGCCCATACACATAGGAGTTTGGAATCATGATTCATAGTGTAAATATATTTAATGAGATTAAATTTGGTTAGCCCTGGAGCTCCTCCCCACTCAGATTTTATGCTTTTTAACATGTCTTTGTAGGCATACTTTGTTGTATAGATGTTGAGGTGTATTATATGTATGTTTTCTCAATAAATTAAATTGATTCCATTTAATGTTGTGCGGCCACGTGTGTGGATAGTGCAGTGGGTTAGCATTGGAATCCTGCTGAGAATAGGTTGGTATTAATGGTATTTCAGGTCCCCAAGGCCAGCACCGTTATAATATTTAATATTTAGGCTGTGCATAATCATTTTTAGGTCATTCAGAAAGGCCGGACACAGACGCGCATGGCAAGGCGTAAGCGAGGATGCGGCCAGGGTATAGAGACGGCGAGTGCTCTAGGAAAAGGTGAGTGAAACTGGTGATCTGGGGGGGTTTCACACAGCGGGACATCCCAGTTCGAGGTCTTTTAGACTCCAGGGCCTCCAATGTTCCTCGGCTTCCGCTATTGTGCTTTGTACACCTCTGTGACCAGCGCGGCGGCGGCAGCCGCAGAGGTGGAGCAGTCGGCTGTGATCTATGGGGAGCTGCTGAATCCACTATTGATTTGTGGATGTAATTGTCTTAAAATCTAAATGTTGGGGATTAATTAGCAGCAGCGGGAGATGGATAACTGCCCGGCGCAGGAAGAGAAGCTCTTATAATTGCCTCTAAAATAAAAGCCGGGGAGTGAGAAGAGTTTAATCATATTACGCTTCGGTGCTTTTAGGTAGAGAGCGAATATAAATCCTCGGGCAGCCATTGTTTGCCGCGTCTTAATGGCCGTTACCCTGACCGTAATCTGTTATCTGATCCCCTCGCCATCCAGCCGGTAGCTCGGTCAGGTCGCAGACAGATGTATCACCGGGCCTGGGTTTTAATTAGGCGCGCTCCTGCGACACGTTAAAGAGAACCCGTCCTGAGAAATGGAAAGGCCGCAATGTCTGGCAACCGGCCGGTGGAGTCGTCATTTCTGCTCCTGAAGACCACATTAAACTTATGATGGGTCAGACTAAGATCTCTGGGACCAAGGGTGGACTGTCCATAGGGAGACCCAAGCAAATGCCTGGTCATGGGAGCCAAGCAACCCCAAGCCCATGTCCTTCCCCTAATGATATAGCCTCAGTCTTGGAGCCAAGCAACCCCCAGCCCATGTCCTCCCCTAATGATATAGCCTCAGCCTTGGAGCCAAGCAACCCCCAGCCCATGTCCTCCCTCTAATGATATAGCCTCAGCCTTGGAGCCAAGCAACCCTCAGCCCATGTCCTCCCCCCTAATGATATAGCCTCAGTCTTGGAGCCAAGCAATCCTCAGCCCATGTCCTCACCCTAATGATATAGCCTCAGCCTTGGAGCCAAGCAACCCCAGCCCATGTCCTTCCCCTAATGATATAGCCTCAGCCTTGGAGCCAAGCAACCCCCAGCCCATGACCTCTCCCTAATGATATAGCCTCAGGCTTGGAGCCAAGCAACCCCCAGCCCATGTCCTCCCCTAATGATATAGCCTCAGCCTTGGAGCCAAGCAACCCCCAGCCCATGTCCTCACCCTAATAATATAGCCTCAGGCTTGGAGCCAAGCAACCCCCAGCCCATGTCCTCCCCTAATGATATAGCCTCAGCCTTGGAGCCAAGCAACCCCCAGCCCATGTCCTCACCCTAATGATATAGCCTCAGCCTTGGAGCCAAGCAACCCCAGCCCATGTCCTCCACCTAATGATATAGCCTCAGCCTTAGAGCCAAGCAACCCCGAGCCCATGTCCTCACCCTAATGATATAGCCCCAGTCTTGGAGCCAAGCAACCCCCAGCCCATGTCCTCCCCCTAATGATATAGCCTCAGTCTTGGAGCCAAGCAACCTCCAGCCCATGTCCTCACCCTAATAATATAGCCTCAGGCTTGGAGCCAAGCAACCCCCAGCCCATGTCCTCACCTAATGATATAGCCTCAGCCTTGGAGCCAAGTAACCCCAGCCCATGTCCTCACCCTAATGATATAGCCTCAGCCTTGGAGCCAAGCAACCCCCAGCCCATGTCCTCCCCTAATGATATGGCCTCAGCTTTGGAGCCAAGCAACCCCCAGCCCATGTCCTCACCCTAATGATATAGCCTCAGCCTTGGAGCCAAGTAACCCCAGCCCATGTCCTCACCCTAATGATATAGCCTCAGCCTTGGAGCCAAGCAACCCCCAGCCCATGTCCTCACCCTAATGATATAGCCTCAGCCTTGGAGCCAAGCAACCCCAGCCCATGTCCACCCCCTAATGATATAGCCTCAGCCTTGGAGCCAAGCAACCCCCAGCCCATGTCCTCACCCTAATGATATAGCCTCAGTCTTGGAGCCAAGCAACCCCCAGCCCATGTCCTCACCCTAATGATATAGCCTCAGCCTTGGAGCCAAGCAACCCCAGCCCATGTCCTCCCCCTAATGATATAGCCTCAGCCTTAGAGCCAAGCAACCCCCAGCCCATGTCCTCCCCTAATGATATGGCCTCAGCTTTGGAGCCAAGCAACCCCCAGCCCATGTCCTCACCCTAATGATATAGCCTCAGCCTTGGAGCCAAGTAACCCCAGCCCATGTCCTCACCCTAATGATATAGCCTCAGCCTTAGAGCCAAGCAACCCCAGCCCATGTCCACCCCCTAATGATATAGCCTCAGCCTTGGAGCCAAGCAACCCCCAGCCCATGTCCTCACCCTAATGATATAGCCTCAGCCTTGGAGCCAAGCAACCCCCAGCCCATGTCCTCCCCTAATGATATGGCCTCAGCTTTGGAGCCAAGCAACCCCCAGCCCATGTCCTCACCCTAATGATATAGCCTCAGCCTTGGAGCCAAGCAACCCCCAGCCCATGTCCTCACCCTAATGATATAGCCTCAGCCTTGGAGCCAAGCAACCCCAGCCCATGTCCACCCCCTAATGATATAGCCTCAGCCTTGGAGCCAAGCAACCCCCAGCCCATGCCCTCACCCTAATGATATAGCCTCAGTCTTGGAGCCAAGCAACCCCCAGCCCATGTCCTCACCCTAATGATATAGCCTCAGCCTTGGAGCCAAGCAACCCCAGCCCATGTCCTCCCCCTAATGATATAGCCTCAGCCTTAGAGCCAAGCAACCCCCAGCCCATGTCCTCACCCTAATGATATAGCCTCAGCCTTGGAGCCAAGCAACCCCCAGCCCATGTCCACCCCCTAATGATATAGCCTCAGTCTTGGAGCCAAGCAACCCTCAGCCCATGTCCTCCCCCTAATGATATAGCCTCAGCCTTGGAGCCAAGTAACCCCCAGCCCATGTCCTCCCCTAATGATATAGCCTCAGCCTTAGAGCCAAGCAACCCCCAGCCCATGTCCTCACCCTAATGATATAGCCTCAGCCTTGGAGCCAAGCAACCCCCAGCCCATGTCCACCCCCTAATGATATAGCCTCAGTCTTGGAGCCAAGCAACCCTCAGCCCATGTCCTCCCCCTAATGATATAGCCTCAGTCTTGGAGCCAAGCAACCTCCAGCCCATGTCTTCCCCCTAATGATATAGCCTCAGTCTTGGAGCCAAGCAACCCCAGCCCATGTCCTCCCCCTAATGATTTAGCCTCAGCCTTAGAGCCAAGCAACTCCCAGCCCATGTCCTCCCCCTAATGATATAGCCTCAGTCTTGGAGCCAAGCAACCCCCAGCCCATGTCCTCCCCCTAATGATATAGCCTCAGTCTTAGAGCCAAGCAACCCCCAGCCCATGTCCTCCCCTAATGATATAGCCTCAGCCTTAGAGCCAAGCAACCCCCAGCCCATGTCCTCACCCTAATGATATAGCCTCAGCCTTGGAGCCAAGCAACCCCCAGCCCATGTCCACCCCCTAATGATATAGCCTCAGTCTTGGAGCCAAGCAACCCTCAGCCCATGTCCTCCCCCTAATGATATAGCCTCAGCCTTGGAGCCAAGTAACCCTCAGCCCATGTCCTCTCCTAATGATATAGCCTCAGTCTTGGAGCCAAGCAACCTCCAGCCCATGTCCTCCCCCTAATGATATAGCCTCAGTCTTGGAGCCAAGCAACCCCAGCCCATGTCCTCCCCCTAATGATTTAGCCTCAGCCTTGGAGCCAAGCAACCCCCAGCCCATGTCCTTCCCCTAATGATATAACCTCAGCCTTGGAGCCAAGCAACCCCAGCCCATGTCCTCCCCCTAATAATATAGCCTCAGTCTTGGAGCCAAGCAACCCTCAGCCCATGTCCTCACCCTAATGATATAGCCTCAGTCTTGGAGCCAAGCAACCTGCAGCCCATGTCCTCACCCTAATGATATAGCCTCAGTCTTGGAGCCAAGCAACCCCCAGCCCATGTCCTCACCCTAATGATACAGCCTCAGTCTTGGAGCCAAGCAACCCCCAGCCCATGTCCTCACCCTAATGATACAGCCTCAGTCTTGGAGCCAAGCAACCCCCAGCCCATGTCCTCCCCCTAATGATATAGCCTCAGTCTTGGAGCCAAGCAACCCCCAACCCATGTCCTCCCCCTAATGATATAGCCTCAGTCTTGGAGCCAAGCAACCCGCAGCCCATGTCCTCCCCCTAATGATATAGCCTCAGCCTTGGAGCACACTGGGTGACTGGCCATGAAGCAGCAGAGATGCCACTGGCAGGTCATGTGCTGGTAAAATCCTGGGACGATTCTTGGCCCCAGTCCACCACTGCCTGGGACCCAGCAGTAGAACTGACTTTGGGGGCCCACCCAGTGGAGTAGCTAGGCTTTCTGGCACCGCGGGCAAAGATACTATATGGCGCCCACCTTTGGAGCCCCCTGACCTGCTGCACCCGGGGCAAGTGCCCACCCTACACTTAGTTGGAAATATCACTTGGTTATATTCAGGGCCCATGCACAGAAACATAATGCAAAACTGTATTGACTCTAGAGTGTAATAAATAAGTTATACATAGGGGGTCAATTAGAGCCTCTTTTAGAGCCTTTTTTAGGAGAGAAAACTGCCATCCACTTTGATTGTCTGCCGGGTGTAAACCCGAGTGCGCTGATTGGATGAGCGGCGCATACAACAGGGAAAAGGTGAGTTTGTTCGGGTGACCTGAGGGGGTTCACACAGTGTGGCATCCCCGATCGCGGTGCCCCAGGGGCAAAGACCAAAACCCAGGAGAGTAAAAATCCTGGGTTTTGGTCCACTTTAAGGAACATATATAGAAAAGCAATGCAACAATAATGAACAGCAACCGGAACTGGATTCTTTATTCAGCCTTACATACTATGGGGGTTATGTAAGAAGGGATAGCGGCAGGTAGCGCCTCGTAGCGGCAGGCAGCGTCTGGTGAACGCCGGGCGCTGTACGCAAAACCACATTTATGAAAGAGAATCTGGTGAGCGCCTCTAACAGCACCATGTAGTGTCACATGTATTATTACAGGCAGGTCAGTGTATAGCGCCTCTAACAGCGTCATGTAGTGTCACATGTATTATTACAGGCAGGTCAGTGTATAGCGCCTCTAACAGCGTCATGTAGCGTCACATGTATTATTACAGGCAGGTCAGTGTATAGCGCCTCTAACAGCGCCATGTAGTGTCACATGTATTATTACAGGCAGGTCAGTTTGTAGCACCTCTAACAGCGCCATGTAGCGTCACATGTATTATTACAGGCAGGTCAGTGTATAACGCCTCTAACAGCGCCATGTAGTGTCACATGTATTATTACAGGCAGGTCAGTGTATAACGCCTCTAACAGCGCCATGTAGCGTCACATGTATTATTACAGGCAGGTCAGTGTATAACGCCTCTAACAGCGCCATGTAGCGTCACATGTATTATTACAGGCAGGTCAGTGTATAGCGCCTCTAACAGCGTCATGTAGCGTCACATGTATTATTACAGGCAGGTCAGTGTATAGCGCCTCTAACAGCGCCATGTAGCGTCACATGTATTATTACAGGCAGGTCAGTGTATAGCGCCTCTAACAGCGCCATGTAGTGTCACATGTATTATTACAGGCAGGTTAGTTTATAGCACCTCTAACAGCGCCATGTAGCGTCACATGTATTATTACAGGCAGGTCAGTGTATAGCGCCTCTAACAGCGTCATGTAGCGTCACATGTATTATTACAGGCAGGTCAGTGTATAGCGCCTCTAACAGCGCCATGTAGTGTCACATGTATTATTACAGGCAGGTCAGTGTATAGCACCTCTAACAGCGCCATGTAGCGTCACATGTATTATTACAGGCAGGTCAGTGTATAGCACCTCTAACAGCGCCATGTAGCATCACATGTATTATTACAGGCAGATCAGTGTATAGCGCCTCTAACAGCGCCATGTAGCATCACATGTATTATTACAGGCAGATCAGTGTATAGCGCCTCTAACAGCGCCATGTAGTGTCACATGTATTATTACAGGCAGGTCAGTGTATAGCACCTCTAACAGCGCCATGTAGCATCACATGTATTATTACAGGCAGGTCAGTGTATAGCGCCTCTAACAGCGCCATGTAGCATCACATGTATTATTACAGGCAGGTCAGTGTATAGCGCCTCTAACAGCGTCATGTAGCGTCACATGTATTATTACAGGCAGGTCAGTGTATAGCTCCTCTAACAGCGCCATGTAACGTCACATGTATTATTACAGGCAGGTCAGTGTATAGCGCCTCTAACAGCGCCATGTAGCGTCACATGTATTATTACAGGCAGCTCAGTGTATAGCACCTCTAACAGCGCCATGTAGTGTCACATGTATTATTACAGGCAGGTCAGTGTATAGCACCTCTAACAGCGCCATGTAGCGTCACATGTATTATTACAGGCAGGTCAGTGTATAGCGCCGGCGCTCCAGCTTCCAGACGTATTACCTTTCACTCAGTGTCGCTCTCCCATACATTTCAATGGACGTTCATTTGCTTGTGTATAAACAGCGTGTTTGACCATTTCTTCCCCCAAATCATTGTGTGACGTCTCCTGGCTGCAAACAAACACTTTTTGAAACTTTTTTGACATTTTATATCTTTATGCAAAATTGTCATTACAGGTCTGGCATTAAAGTATTAATGCCCAGTGTTATAACAATGTCATTCTATGTGTTTTCGCTTTGTTACTGGTGGATATGTATTAAAAAACAGACTTTAATCACACAGCGTCTGGCGCTCTATGCTACAGCGCCCAGATCCAGAGCGCCGACGCTGTGTGTGTGTCCTTTTTTGATAAGTATGGTGTGGAGCGCTGAGTGCTGGACGCACTGAGCTGGTGCTACCTTTTGCTTCCGGCAGCGCTGTACTGGTGTTAGAGCGCCCAACACACATCACATTCATCAATGCCGGCCAGGTTACTACAGCGACTGAGGCGCTCGGTTACAGCGCCCGATACCCGCTTACAGCCAGGGGCGGACTGGGGCACACCGGCCCTGCTGCACTGTTCTTAATGTCACTATATACACACCTTATTTTTGTTCCATAAGATGCACCCAGGGTTTAAAGGACTAAAATAAGAAAGAAAATATTCTGAACCAAATGGTGTGCTTAAATTCCCCCATTCAGTGCACAGAATCACCCCATTACAATAGGCAGTGGGGGCATCCCTCGGTACAGCCAATGGGGGCATCCCTCGGTACAGCCAGTGGGGGCATCCCTCAGTACAGCCAGTGGGGGCATCCCTCGGTACAGCCAGTAGGGGCATCCCTCGGTACAGCCAGTGGGGGCATCCCTCAGTACAGCCAGTGGGGGCATCCCTCGGTACAGCCAATGGGGGCATCCCTCGGTACAGCCAGTGGGGGCATCCCTCAGTACAGCCAGTGGGGGCATCCCTCAGTACAGCCAGTGGGGGCATCCCTCAGTACAGCCAGTGGGGCATCCCTCAGTACAGCCAGTAGGGGCATCTCTCAGTACAGCCGGTGGGGCATCCCTCATTACAGCCAGTGGAGCATCCCTCGGTACAGCCAGTGGGGGCATCCCTCATTACAGCCAGTGGAGCATCCCTCGGTACAGCCAGTAGGGGCATCTCTCAGTACAGCCAGTGGGGCATCTCTCATTACAGCCAGTGGAGCATCCCTCGGTACAGCCAGTAGGGGCATCTCTCAGTACAGCCAGTGGAGCATCCCTCAGTACAGCCAGTGGGGCATCCCTCAGTACAGCCAGTAGGGGCATCTCTCAGTACAGCCAGTGGGGGCATCTCTCAGTATAGCCAGTGGGGGCATCCCTCAGTACAGCCAGTAGGGGCATCTCTCAGTACAGCCAGTAGGGGCATCCCTCGGTACAGCCAGTGGGGCATCCCTCGGTACAGCCAGTGGGGGCATGCCTCGGTACAGCCAGTGGGGGCATGCCTCGGTACAGCCAGTGGGGGCATCTCTCAGTACAGCCAGTAGGGGCATCTCTCAGTACAGCCAGTAGGGGCATCCCTCGGTACAGCCAGTGGGGCATCTCTCAGTACAGCCAGTGTGGCATCCCTCAGTACAGCCAGTGGAGCATCCCTCAGTACAGCCAGTAGGGGCATCTCTCAGTACAGCCAGTGGGGCATCCCTCATTACAGCCAGTGGAGCATCCCTCAGTACAGCCAATGAGCGGCATCCTTGGGCGATCGTGATCATCCTGCAATAGCGCTAGTATAGCGCTAGTGTGAAACCAGCCTCACCCTCCATTTTACTGTGACTTGTGATTTGATGCGGTGCATTTCCTGTCCCTCAGCGGTGTGGTCACCTGGAGTGGAAGGATGGCAGCAGGACTGGCAGAGGATGAGGCAGCAGCAGCGAACCGGCAAAGCCGCCGCTGCTCACACACACACACACACACACACAATAACGCACATACATGGTTACCGGCACTTCCCGGCTGTTGCGCGCCGGTCGGTGGGCGTGCCCCATATGGCCGGCGTCCATGGTTTTCATTGGACGCTGGCCATATGGGGCACGCCTACCGACCAGCGCGCAACAGCCGGGAAGTGCCGGTAAGCATGTATGTGTGTTATTGTGTGTTATTGTGTGTGTGTGTCTATGAGAGCGGCGGCGCCGGCAGGAACCGCAGGGCTGGGCAGGCCAGCCGGGCGGCCGGCTGCTCCCCCAGCCTCCAGCATCTTTTCCATGGGGTCGCAGCCCTCCCTGGCACCGGCCTACCGGGATTTTGCCCGGTATGCCCTATGGCCAGCCCGCCCCTGCTTACAGCGTATACTAGTGGTCGCTCTAAACGCCGCTATACAGTCGCTCATCTGCCGATACCTGGCACTAGTAATGAATCAGCCTCTCCGTAAACTACAGGCAGTTTGAATGATACACTCTCCATTGTGTTCTATGGGAGTGAGTGTCACTGTACCAGCAAGGCAAGCCCTTCTTTTGCTCCTACAGCGTGAGCATTCCGAGGCTAAATAAACACCACTGTGTCTGCTGTCGGCTATGTGTGAGGAGATGTCCCTCTTAGTAATTCAGGGCCTAAATGTCAAAATGGTCCAGTATTTTGTGCACCTCTCATGCGACAAGTAAAATCTTCTCCTGGTGCAATCATGGCTCATCCGGCTTCAGAACGATGACGCCGAAGCCTGTCCTTGAGTTGCTTAATGGAATATGAAGAATGCTCGAGAGGTCTCCGAAGCCGAAGACTTGAAGCCATTCTTAAGATCCTGGAACTGGAAAAATACAATTCTGTGAAATACTCACCTGTAGAATTGATATTATTTGTATACAGTACGTCCTGCTCCAGATATAATACTTACACTTGGGTTATCCTCCGCCAGATGGCGCTGCACTGCAGAGACATGCAAAACAGGCTCCTCCCGGCCCTCAAATACCCGGGGACCTCCCAGAAATCCCCAGCATTGAAAAGCAGTGAATAAGAAGCCGGGAGAATTAACCACCAAAAAAACTGGTAACTATAACAATGGTAACAATAACCATACAGGGGATCCAGAATAATGCAAAAAAAACGGGCGGGGTGGAGCAGGACGTACTGTATACAAATAATATCAATTCTACAGGTGAGTATTTCACAGAATTGTATTATTCTTAGTATACAGTATGTCTTGTTCCAGATATAGTACTTACACTTGGGACATCCAATAGCAGTGTCCATAAAGTAGGGTGGGATCCCCAACAAAAAACGACAACAGCCGACAGTTTAAAACCGATGGCACCTGCATAACCATACGGCCAAGACAGCATGAGCTGAGGCCCTAACATCAACCTTGTAAAAACTTTGCAAAGGTATGAGCAGAAGACCAAGGTAGTGGCCAAGCCAACCAATTCAACAGAAGCCCGGTGCTGAAAAGCCCAAGAGGCGTCAAGCACGAGTAGAAAAAGAATCAAGGCGACAAGGAAGATTCTTCCCCTTGCTGGAATAGGCCTGAGTAACAGCCTGACGAATCCAATCGCTACAGTAGACTTGGCAGAAGCCAAAAAACCCTACCAAGTACCAGAAGGAACATCCATTAAGGTAATAACCAGGGCCAAAGTCGCCCAACTCCCCGAGAGCAGACGAGATCGGGCACAATCAGGATGTAATGACCATAGGCCCCCAGGAACATCAGTGACTACCACGGAAAAAAAAAAAAACTTCCAACACCTGTTTAAGGAATGCAGAACCATTTCCTCTGTGTTGCTAGGAAAAGGCACAGCCGTGGATAACAATATCTCGAATCAATGAACATAAGACACCTCCTGATGCAGAGAGTTCGGCTTCAGACGGAACACCACCTTATCCTGGTGTATCTCAAGGAATGGGGGCTAGGTAGACAGAGCCGCCCGCTAACACACACCTGACCAAGGCAACAGTCACCAGAAGGACAACCTTGAGGGTAAGAACAGCCAGACAGCATCCTGAATAGGACCAAGGGACAAAATCCTGCAGGCAGACAGAATGAAGTTCAATTTCAAATCCCAACAGGGACCATAGGATTACATGGGGGACGCACATGAGTACCCCCTGAAAGAAGTCTTAACCAAGGAAGACTGAACCGGAGACTACTAAGGCAAGGTGGACAGGGCAGAACCTGACCCATCAGAGTACTGAGTTGGAGAACCAACTCCAAATCATGCTGAAACAACACTAGAACCCTGGGAACCGAGAACGCCCAACAGGTAAGAGAGCTAGACTCACCCCAATCAATATGGGTATGTCATACCCTATAACAGATAGAAGAAGATGAGGAAGAAGCTCGCTCCTAACCTCCCATAGTCTCAAACACCGAGACAGATAAGCCTGTCTCCATCAAGATGGATGATTCAGCAGTCAGGCCAACTAGGCCAGGGACTGTAGATTGGAGTGACGTAAAGGGCCCCTGAGTGATCAGAGCTGGCACTCCTGGCAAAGGTACAGAACTACTGTCCTCGGTACCATGTCTGAAAACCACACTCTACTAGGGTACCTGGGGGGGCCACCAGAATCACTGGTCCCCTTACCAGAGCAATCTTGCGCAGACCCCTGCCTAGCAGGGGGAATGGAGAAAGGACATACAGAACCGAACGTCCTGTCATGACGTTACTAAGGCATCCGGACCACTGCCAGAGGATCCTGAGACAGGGAAACAAAGGCCGAGAGCCTGTGAAGGTGACGGAACACAACAGATCCACGACTGGTTGGACTCCATAGTGACACGGGGATTAGCACATCCTGTCGCAGAGGGGCTCCACCGGAGCTAATCTCACTGATATGCAGGGAACATTGTCTCCACCCAGAAAAGGAACATAGACACTTCCTGGAGGGTCCGCCAGCTCCAGGCCCCTTCCAATGATTAATGTGGGACATTTGTCGTCAGACAAGCCGAGCGCCCCCAAACTGGCAAGCCCAGAAGGGAAGTGGGCAAGCGAGATAGAACCAACTGAAACGCTCACAGTTTAGAACATCAATAGGCGTAAGGACCTTCTAAGGGCCCCACCACCCCCAGAATCGCAGGGAGTTTCAGAAGAAAACCTTCCCCCTTCAACCTGATAGGTTGGCATCCATGGTGACCATTTCCAGGAAGGGGCAAGAAGGAACTGCCCCCGGACAGGTCCCTTGAGATCATCCACTTCCAAGAGAAAAACTTTCTACCAGGTGGGAAGGCCCACAGACCCTGCTCCAGGGATGCTAGATCCCTGTCCTGTATTAACAATAGAAGTCGCAGAAGGGCCCAAGGGGAACTGAGCATAAGGGACCTCTTCCGAACAAGTCACCAACGGCCCCACCAGCTGCATCCCTGCCTGGTGAAGGGACCGGGACAGCAATGAGGGACTGAGCCCATGTGACGAGATTGCCCACTGTATCGCTGAGAAGGGGAGGTTCTGGTTTGAACCTAATCCAGAATCATTCCTAGTAATGCAGTTACCATTTAAGGGTACCAAGAGGACTTGGGGTGATTGATCACCCATCCAAATGGCTCCCAATGGACACCACCAGCCGGGTATCCAACTTAGTCTGACGTAGAGACGGGGAAGTGAGAAAGGACGCCCAGGTAGGTCATCGCGCGGACGCCCCTTGGTCTCATCAGAGACATCACCATCGTCAGCAACCGAGTGAGCACTCTGGGAGTTAAAGAGAGGCCAGATAACCAGGCCACAATTAGCAGTGTTGGACTACCAACACGAACCCGAAGAGCCTCAGAGACCTGAAGGCACATCGATGTAAGCATAAGCATTTTAGAGTTCCCCAGACGGCAAGAAGCCCACTGGGCGCAAGGTGCTGATGGCCCAACTCAGAGTTTCCATGCAGAAACTGCCTGTAATTAGAGAATTGCTGTGAATCCAGAATGGGCCAGCCCGACCCATCCTGTTGGGGGACTGTGGAAGGGTTGGTATAGCGGCCCCTGCCTCTGCCTGTTACGGGCAATCTGCAAGAGACCCTCAGACCTTGCAGGCCTAGCATGGCCTGTGCCAGCAACTGAACAGCGGCAGGGACCAGGAGTACCTGGGACCTGATAAAACTGGGGAAGGCCGCGCAGCAAACTCTATCTTGTATCTGGAGGACACAACCTCCTGAATCCACCAGAATGAGGCGAGATGCCTCCTGATAAGAGCAAGGTGCTGCAGCCATCCCCTCACCCAGACGGGCGAGGGCGCCCCATCATGCTTGAGGGGGTTTGGTGGAAGATTTGGGCTCAGCCCCGCCGGAGGGGCAGGGCGTTGTCTGCTGCTCATGGGGCAGGAGTCTGCATGAAAAATCCGGAAGGACACCCCTGGTTCCTGTTTAACACTAAGGTAGGGGGGAGGAGCTGTGCCCCTGCCCCGAGGGGGGCGAGACGGCCGTCTGTGTAGGGGTGATTTGCCCTTTTTACCGAACAGGTCCAGGCGGGCCCCAAATAGGCATTGCCCTCTAAAGGGAAGCCCAGTAAGAGTCTTTTTAGTAGCATCGTCAGCACCCCACTGTCGCAGCCAGAGCAAGCGACGTATGGCCACAACAAGGGCAGAAGTTCTTGCACACATTTTAATAGCGTCATCCAGTGCTAATAGGATAAATTTAACAAACACATCACAACTGGAGAGTGCATTAAACACCTCCCAGGGGAGATCCTCAGGGTGATGATCAAGCAACTTTCTGATGAGGGTTCTAGCGGCCACTGCAGTAATGGCTGCGGCACAGACCGGGCGCAGCGCCGTTCCTGCACAAGAAAAGGCGTGGGAGGCCACAGATCAATTCGCCGGTCCCCAGCATCCCGAAGGGTACTATAAGCAGGGGTTGTAATAAAGGGGGGATTAGGGACCCCTATGATCGGCGCATCCACCACAGGGGGTGATGACCAACAATTAACCACCTCAGGGGGAAAAGGGTATTTCCTATCCCAGTCCCCCGGAACCCCTGGAAGTTTACTGGGGCATTCCCATTCCTTGAGCACAAGAGTGTGGAAATGAGCCTGCTCTAGAAATTCCAAACGTGCAGTATGGAAACACTCCCCTCTAGGCTCTAGGGACCTCACCGGGGGGAGAGATAGACAGTGCCTTAAAGACTTTAATCAACAAGTCGTCAGTGTCACACTGGCCCCAGTATTCAGGGCCAGAATTGTCATGACTCCTCGGCCTCTCATCAGATGAGCCTGAGTCAGAGAACAACTCCCCTTCATCAGAAGGGGTATAGTCACACGGAGTAGTAAACTCCTCGGTTCTCATAGAAAATACAGAAACATGAGGCGACAGGTGCCGCTTCTTACCAGGGCCCATGCGCTCTGACAACCTAGCAATAATCTGTTCAGCTGTAGGCAGTCTGGAAGTCCCAGCAGGCTGCAATTCCCCACTTGTAGGCGACTCAGCAGGAGAGAGATTTAAGCCTGGGGAGATAGGTGAATTGAAGCTAGGTGTAGCCACTGGCCGACCAGATTGCAGTGCCAATGCTTGCTCAGCACAGGGTCCGCAGACCCGCGCCCTGTCAGCATCAGCATGGGGTCGTCCACACGCTATACACCGCCGGTCTTGTCCCAGAGGGACCCGGTCACATAATTCTGAGATGCCTCCATATGGTGAATATTCAAGGCACAATATGCCAGTAGGGATTTACACTATAAGTAACCCTGGATGCCCCAAAGACCCACTAGGGAAGTGGGAGAATATTGCAAGACCCGCTATAATTTAACACCAGGCCGGGAGAAGCCAATGGTGTTCACCAGTCTGAAAGACATAATGGGAATAAAGGGTGTCAGAACCATGCGCAGTAATCAAGGATCATGAAAATCGCCCGCGAGGGCACTTACAGACCAAGGGAGGAGGAGGACCGCTACCACGCGTGCGTGCGACCAGCATCAAAATGGCCCCAAGCGAACCTCGAAGGGCGGGCCAGAGCGGGCTGTGACGCGGAGCGCGCCAAACCAGGTCTCCGCCCCCCCGAAGAGCGCGAAGCTCTGAGATAGTTACGACGACGTCATGAGGAGCGAAGTGTATGGCACACTTAGAAAAATGATTTGCCAATGAAGACGCCGCAGCGTCTGAGGCGACGCCGCCGCCCGGCGCAGCACATCCAGTAAAGGAAAGAGGAGCACGCGGCGGCGACAGATACACAATAAAAATGCAAACAGCGCAGCTCTTAACCCATGCTTATCCTATACCTACCAACTTTTCAGGGCGGGAAAGAGGGACATAAATTAGGTCACGCCCCCTCATTGAAGGGTAGAGGAAGTCACGCCCCCTCATTGAGGAATGGATAGTAGATAGGATGTAACAGTTACAACAATAGAAACACTTTGAATAGGCAAATGAATCATTTATTGCTGCAGATCTGCATGTTACACCTTGAAGAGGGACAAATGAGAATGAGGGACAGGGGGACATGGACTCAAAAGAGGGACAGTCCCTCCAAATCAGGGACAATTGGGAGGTAAGCTTAACCTGATCCAGCGAGCAAATTAGTTTTGTGCTGATTTGTCCGTGAGATTCATATTTGGATCCACATAGATTCAGCATCTTAGCAATGAATAAAGCCTAACTCCCTATCAGTTAGAAAGCATAGCTCCCAAGTGTCCCTGAGTTGAAGGGACTGTGTCCCCCCCTGACCCTTATTGTTCCCCCGTCCCTCTTTGAGGTTTAAAGTGGACCAAAACCCAGCATTTTGACTATCCTAGGCTTTGGTTCTGGCCCCTGGGCACCCCGATCTGGGATACCCCCAGGTCGCCAGGAGAAACTCACCTCTTCCTGGTCCTACGGCACATGCGTGGCTGCTCATCCAATCAGCCTGCTCAGATCCACTCCTGCCCCTTCATCCCAAACTAAGATGCCCCACTGTGTGAAACCCCATTAAAGAGGACCAAAACCCACCCTGGAGTCCATGAGACTCCTGGGCAGGCATACTCGCTCCCCCCGGGGCAACTAGATTCCGGATTCCCGCTGTGTCAGACGTCCCAGGTCGCCCGAAGACTTTTTTCCCCAGACATTTGTAAATGGCCGGGTACGCTCCTTGTTAGAGGATAACGGAGGATGCGGCCGCCAGTGCGCTGATCGGTGGAGAGGGTTGCGCATGCGCTGCAGGGCTGGGGAAGGGTGATTAGGTCGGGCGACCTGGGAGGTTTCAAAACATTGCAAAACATTCCAAAACATTGGATAATCAGTGGTCCACTTTAAATCACCGCCTAAATTCCAAACCTTTTTAAAGAGGAGCTAGATGACTCCAGGTCCAACATATTCCCTGTCCCCAGGGCATCCCGCCAGCAAACGCAATGCGCACTTATGGGCCAGCTGATGCGCGCACCTTTCTGAATGGCTGGAACAAGGCTGAAGGGGGAGTGGCCAGCGGTGAGACCCTAGATGTGCATATGAATGAGCGCCTAATAAAAGCTGATTTGCTGGCACTTTGCACATGTGCCACGGGGTTGCTGGCAGGGAGATTTCATACGGCGGGGCATTAAAAATCGTGACACCCACATGAGGAGGAACGCCAGGTTTTGTTCTTCTTTAACATCATGAGCAGCAGGGCAGGCGTCAGCACTGGGCATACCTGGGCAGGGCCCTTGTACCTTGGGAGGGCCCACCTCATTCCCTACAGGACGCAGGGCCATGCAGTAACCAGGACTAAGGACTGTCAGCCAGTGAGCAGTGAGCCTTTCTTTCCTTCTGCCCCTCTATTTTTTTCTTCCTGTTTTTTTATTTCATTCTTTCTATCTTGTATCTGTTCTTGCTGCCATTCCTTTCTTCTTTCCTTCTATTATTTCTGTCAGTCCTTCTATTCTTTGTGTCTTTCCTTCTATTCTCCCTCCTACCTTCTTTCCATCTTTTCTTTGTTTCTTTTTCTTTCATCTGTTTGTTCTGCCATTTTTTAATCTTTCATTCCTTCTCTTTTTTTTTTTGCCCTTCCATCTCAAATTCCTGCTTTCTTTTTTCCGTCATTCCCTTTATTCTTTCCTTGTTACTGGCATTCATTTTCTCTCTGACATTCATTCCAAGTTTTTATTCTGTTTTTTTTTTTTAATGTCTTTTTTATTTCCAACTATTCTTTGTTTCTTTAATCTATTTTTAGTCAGTTTATTTCCGTCTATCTATGTCTTTCCTTATATTGTCTTTTTTGGGTCATTCCTTTTTTCTGCTACTTTTTCTATCCATCCTTTCTCTTTCTGTCATTCCTTCTGTTGTTTATCTTTTTATTCTTTTTATCCAATATTCACCATACATCCAACATTACGTCTATAGAGTGTAGAGTGTCACACCACAATGCAAGGGGCCCACAGAGATGCTATCGCTTAGGGGCCCGCATATACGTGGAGCCGGCCCTGATGAGCAGCATTAAAGTGGACTAACACCCAGGATTTTGACTATCCTGGGTTTGGTCCACTTCGGTGGGGCACCCCAATCGGGGGGTGCCTCGCTGTGTGAAACCCCCCAGAAAGCCCCGAAAACTCACCTCTCCCCGCTCCCACGTGACCGCTGCAGCCAATACCCGCCGCCGGACAAGCGAGAGGCAGCGCCGGACAAGCAGAGCGCGTCCGCCGCCGCCTCCCGCACGTCCCTCTTACAGGGAGCGCACCCGCGCCGGCCATTCACAAACGGGCGGCGCGGGAGCGCGCCCTGCTAGAGGGGCGCGGGGGAGGCGGCAGCGGCGGACACGCATGCACCGCTGGAACGTGGAAAAGGTAGGATTGTGGGCTTCCTGGGGGGTTTCCCGATTTCGGATGCCCCGCGGGGAGGGATCTGATAGGCCCGGGAATCTTATAGATCCCCCCTGGGTGTTGGTCCGCTTTAATAAAATGGGAACTTCATCAGGGAGCTCCACTCTCCTGCAGGACATCCTGACTTGGGATGCCCAGTTGTGTGTATCCCCAAAGATGGCCTGGCTATTCCATGGCGCATGCGCGGCTCGTCAACCAATCAGCAATATTCATACTTTCCATAGCCGGCTTGAGCGACCGTTCTGATTTCTGAATAGAGTGCGCGCATAGGTGTTCACGCCCCGTGTACCTGAGGCAGCCATTCAGAAATGCCTGGCGTAGATACGTGCCTCAGAGCTATAGCAGGAATACGAGTGCACATGTGCCATGGGATTGCCAGCAAATATACCGAGTGATCTCTGGGGTTTACAGAGCAAGGCATTGCAAATTGGGATGCCCCAGGGATGAGGATATTGCCTATTCCTCTTTAACAGCCAGATTGTATTGTGGGAGGGGTGCAAAGCTCTAAAATTTACGACCAGAATGTCAGGTGAATGAGTCTATTGATGATAGCGCCCACTTACCTTACAACGAGATTGTAAAATACAATGCCCCGCCTCCAATCTGAGTGTAACGTCTGATCTGACGTAGCAGTAAGTGGGCGGGTGCCAGACAACCACCAATCAGTTACTTGGCTGGACTATTATTTTAAAGTGGACCAACACCCTCCCCTGATTGGCCCGGGAATCTATAAGATTCCCGGACTGATCAGCCCCCTGACTGCGTGTGTGTGAAACCCCCAGGAACCCCTAAATCGCTACCTGCTCCTCGATCCAGCGGCGCCCGCCGCCGCCTCCCGCACATCCCTCTAGCAGGACGCGCACCCGCGCCAGCCGTTTGTGAATGCCCCGCGCAGGCGCACTCCCTGTGAGAGTGACGCGCGGGAGGCGGCGGCGGGCGCGCTCTCTGTTTCGTCGCTGCCTCACGCTTGTCCGACGGCGGGGATTGGCTGCAGCGGTCACGTGGGAGCGGGGAGAGGTGAGTTTTTGGGGCTTTCTGGGGGGTTTCACACAGAAGTGGACCAAAACCCAGGATAGTCAAAATCCTGGGTGTTGGTCCACTTTAAAGGGGAGAAAATAATGTATCTGGGGTCTCTACCAGATTTTGTGCCCAGGGGCCTCCACCAAAATTAGAGGCTGATTCACTACTAGCTCCAGTTATTACCAGATGAACGTTTGTATAGCGGCGCATAGAGCAACCGTTAGTAGATGCTGTAAGCAGGTATCAGGCGCTATAACAGAGTAACCTGGCCAGCATTGATGAATGTGATGTGTGTTGGCCGCTGTAACAACAGGACAGCGCTGCAGGAAGCGAGAGGTAGCGCCAGCTCAGTGCGTCCGGCACTCGGCGCTCCACACCATATTTAACAAAACACTACACACACACAGCGTGGGCGCTCTAAAGCTGGGCGCTGTAGCATAGAGCACCAGACGCTGTGTGGATAAAATCTGGTTTTGAACGCATATCCACCAGTAACAAAGCGAAAACAAATGGAATGGTATTGTTATAACACTGGGACAATAACACTTTAGTGCCAGACCTGTAATGACAATTCTGCATAAAAATATAAATATAAAGTAAAAAAAGTTTCTAAAAGTGTTTGTTTGCAGCCAGGAGACGTCACACAATGATTGGAGCAAAAAAAAGAAAAATGAATGAAGCCCCATTGAAATGTATAGGAGAGTGACACTGAGCGACAGGTAATACCTTGCGCTCCTGAGCCTAGAGCGCCGGCGCTATACACTGAGCTGCCTGTAATAATACATGTGACGCTACATGGCGCTGTTAGAGGCGCTATACACTGACCTGCCTGTAATAATACATGTGACGCTACATGGCGCTGTTAGAGGCGCTATACACTGAGCTGCCTGTAATAATACATGTGACACTACATGGCGCTGTTAGAGGCGCTATACACTGAGCTGCCTGTAATAATACATGTGACGCTACATGACGCTGTTAGAGGCGCTATACACTGAGCTGCCTGTAATAATACATGTGACACTACATGGCGCTGTTAGAGGTGCTATACACTGACCTGCCTGTAATAATACATGTGACACTACATGGCGCTGTTAGAGGCGCTATACACTGACCTGCCTGTAATAATACATGTGACACTACATGGCGCTGTTAGAGGCGCTATACACTGACCTGCCTGTAATAATACATGTGACACTACATAACGCTGTTAGAGGCGCTATACACTGACCTGCCTGTAATATTACATGTGACACTACATGGCGCTGTTAGAGGCGCTATACACTGAGCTGCCTGTAATAATACATGTGACACTACATGGCGCTGTTAGAGGTGCTATACACTGACCTGCCTGTAATAATACATGTGACACTACATGGCGCTGTTAGAGGCGCTATACACTGACCTGCCTGTAATAATACATGTGACACTACATGGCGCTGTTAGAGGCGCTATACACTGACCTGCCTGTAATAATACATGTGACACTACATAACGCTGTTAGAGGCGCTATACACTGAGCTGCCTGTAATAATACATGTGACGCTACATGACGCTGTTAGAGGTGCTATACACTGACCTGCCTGTAATAATACATGTGGCGCTACATGGCGCTGTTAGAGGTGCTATACACTGACCTGCCTGTAATATTACATGTGACACTACATGGCGCTGTTAGAGGCGCTATACACTGAGCTGCCTGTAATAATACATGTGACACTACATGGCGCTGTTAGAGGTGCTATACACTGACCTGCCTGTAATAATACATGTGACACTACATAACGCTGTTAGAGGCGCTATACACTGAGCTGCCTGTAATAATACATGTGACGCTACATGACGCTGTTAGAGGTGCTATACACTGACCTGCCTGTAATAATACATGTGGCGCTACATGGCGCTGTTAGAGGTGCTATACACTGACCTGCCTGTAATAATACATGTGACACTACATGACGCTGTTAGAGGCGCTATACACTGAGCTGCCTGTAATAATACATGTGACGCTACATGACGCTGTTAGAGGCGCTATACACTGACCTGCCTGTAATAATACATGTGACGCTACATGACGCTGTTAGAGGCGCTATACACTGACCTGCCTGTAATAATACATGTGACGCTACATGACGCTGTTAGAGGCGCTATACACTGACCTGCCTGTAATAATACATGTGACACTACATGGCGCTGTTAGAGGCGCTATACACTGACCTGCCTGTAATAATACATGTGACACTACATGGCGCTGTTAGAGGCGCTATACACTGACCTGCCTGTAATAATACATGTGACACTACATGGCGCTGTTAGAGGCGCTATACACTGACCTGCCTGTAATAATACATGTGACACTACATAACGCTGTTAGAGGGGCTATACACTGACCTGCCTGTAATAATACATGTGACGCTACATGACGCTGCTAGAGGCGCTATACACGGACCTGCCTGTAATAATACATGTGACGCTACATGGCGCTGTTAGAGGCGCTATACACTGACCTGCCTGTAATAATACATGTGACGCTACATGACGCTGCTAGAGGCGCTATACACGGACCTGCCTGTAATAATACATGTGACGCTACATGACGCTGTTAGAGGCGCTATACACTGAGCTGCCTGTAATAATACATGTGACGCTACATGACGCTGCTAGAGGCGCTATACACTGACCTGCCTGTAATAATACATGTGACGCTACATGACGCTGTTAGAGGCGCTATACACTGACCTGCCTGTAATAATACATGTGACGCTACATGGCGCTGTTAGAGGCGCTATACACTGACCTGCCTGTAATAATACATGTGACGCTACATGGCGCTGTTAGAGGCGCTATACACTGACCTGCCTGTAATAATACATGTGACACTACATGGCGCTGTTAGAGGCGCTATACACTGACCTGCCTGTAATAATACATGTGACGCTACATGGCGCTGTTAGGGGCGCTCACCAGATTTGCTTTCTTAAATATTGTATTGCATACAGCGCCCGGTGTTCACCAGACGCTGCCTGCCGCTATGAGGCGCTATCTGGCGCTAGACCTTCTTAAAGAGGACCAACACCCAGGATTTTGACTATCCTGGATATTGGTCCACTTCCCCGGTGCATCCCGATCGGGGGTGCTCCGCTATGTGAAACCCCTCAGATTTCCGTATAAAACTCCCCTCACCACGCTCCTACGGCACATGCGCGTCAGTGAGACATCTTTCCGCAGCGGCTCCGAGCACGCTGGCGGCCACATCTCGCGATTCCCTCTAATAGGGTGCACGCCCAGCTAGAGAGAAGCGCGAGATGCGCGCATGCCCAGTTGGACCGGGAGTAAGGTAAGGTTAGCGGGCATCCTGGGGGGTTTCACACAGCGGGGCATCCCAATTTTGGATGCCCCGCGGGGAGGGATCGATTATAGATTCCCGTGCCGATCCAGCAGGTTGCTGGTCCACTTTAAATAACCTACTTAAAGTGGACCAACACCCAGGATTTTCACTATCCTGGGTTTTGGTCTACTTCCGCGGGGCACCCCAGATCGCCCTAAAAAAACTCATCTCACCCCCCTCCTACGCGAGCGCTCGTCCAATCAGAGCGCTCAGAGCCGCTGTGGTATGCACGGACAAGCGACGGAACCACAGCGGCTCTAAGCGCGCTGGAGGCCGCATCTCGCGCTTCCCTCTAACAGGGATATGAGAGAGAAGCGCGAGATGCGCCCGCGGCTCAACAGAACAGGGGATAAGGGAAGGTTTCTGGGCGTCCTACGGGGTTTCACACAGCGGGGGATCCCGATTTCGGATGCCCCGCGGGGAGGGATCTGATCGGCCCGGGAATCTTATAGCTCACCCCTGGGTTTTGGTCCACTTTAATTTGGCCCTGGATGTGGGTAAAATCATCGTTACAGACCCTGGCACACGGCCCCCGGCGCTGGCTACGTTAATCTCTATAACAGCTCTCCGAGTGTAACAATTTCTTAGTTACATTGTATGAGGTTATTAGGTTATGACTCCAAATGTTACATGTGATAGAGAGGAGAAGCCAGCTGTGCTTAGAAACATTCAGAAGTTGATACATGTCAGGAGTAGACTTGGCTTCAGATTGTGTGTTAGAGCATGAAGATCGGCCCTGGAGTTTATAAGATTCCCGGTCCGCTTGATTCCCCCCCCCCAGGCATCCAAAATCGGGATGCTCGCTGTGTGAAATCCCCCAGGTTGCCCAGAAGCTTACCTTCTTTCCAGGGCACATTCGCGAGCCGTGGTTGCATCCCCACTATCCCTTTAGCAGGGTGCGTACCTGCGCCAGGCATTTGTGAAAGGCCAGGATAGACACGCTCCCTGTTAGAGGGAAGCGGGGGATGCTAGGATCCGCTCACCTTAGACCAAGGCTTAGATGAAGGGGCGGGAGCGTATCCGAGTGCATGCGCCATAGGACCGGGGAGAGGTAAGTTGGTTTCGGCGACCTGGGGGATTTCACACAGTGGTGCCCCGGGGGAAAGAACCAAAACCCAGGATAGTCAAAATCCACTTTAAAGCGAAACAAAACCCACATGATCTGTCCGGCTGCTGGGGCCTGCCACTGGGGTATCCCGAATTAGGATACCATGCTATGTGAAACCACCCCCACCCCAGGACGCTGGTAATCATTCACTTTTCACTGGTCTAAAAGCACCTGCGTAGACTCCTGTCCAATCAGAGCGTCCCGCTGAGGTGACACAATTGGGCAAGGCTCTGATCGTTGTGAGTGGGGAGCTCTGTAAACCCCACAGATCACCCGGTATACTCGCTGGCAATCCCATGGCACATGTGCACTCATATCCCTGCTATACCTCTGAGGCATGTATCTACACCGGGCACTTCTGAATGGCTGGCTCAGGTACACGGGGCCCCCCTGCCCCCACTCGGGCTGTGTGCGCGCTGCCACCCCAGCCAATCAGATAGGCCGGGGCTCGAGTGCAGGGCAGCAGGGGATGCGGCCGCTCTCGCTCCATTCACACCAATTAGAGCTGCTGGCCAAATTACATCACTTCAGCAGGCAGCTCTGATTGGACGAGAGCCTGTGCAGGTGCCTTTGGACCGGGAGGAAGTGAATCTGCACACGCCGATCTGGAGGGTTTCACACAGCGGGGTATCCCAAATGGGGATGGCCTGGGGGTGCGGAACAAGACCTGGCAAAGTGAAAATCCTGGGTTTTGTTCCAGTCTTAGCATACATTGTGAATAAATATGGGTTAAAGCGGACCAAAGCCCACTGAACTTGTGAAATACATTCAGGGGGTTATTTAAGAAAGGATAGCGTCTCGTAGCGGCAGGCGAATGCCGGGCGCTGTACGCAAAACCACATTTAAGAAAGCGAATCTGGTGAGCAACTCTAACAGCGCCATGTAGCGCCACATGTATTATTACAGGCAGGTCAGTGTATAGCGCCTCTAACAGCGCCATGTAGCGTCACATGTATTATTACAGGCAGGTCAGTGTATAGCACCTCTAACAGCGCCATGTAGCGCCACATGTATTATTACAGGCAGGTCAGTGTATAGCACCTCTAACAGCGTCATGTAGCGTCACATGTATTATTACAGGCAGGTCATGTATAGCGCCTCTAACAGCGCCATGTAGTGTCACATGTATTATTACAGGCAGGTCAGTGTATAGCGCCTCTAACAGCGTCATGTAGCGTCACATGTATTATTACAGGCAGGTCAGTGTATAGCGCCTCTAACAGCGTCATGTAGCGTCACATGTATTATTACAGGCAGGTCAGTGTATAGCGCCTCTAACAGCGCCATGTAGCGTCACATGTATTACAGGCGGCTCAGTGTATAGCACCTCTAACAGCGTCATGTAGTGTCACATGTATTATTACATCCAGGTCAGTGTATAGCGCCTCTAACAGCGCCATGTAGCGTCACATATATTATTACAGGCAGGTCAGTGTATAGCGCCTCTAACAGCGTCATGTAGTGTCACATGTATTATTACAGGCAGGTCAGTGTATAGCGCCTCTAACAGCGTCATGTAGCGTCACATGTATTATTACAGGCAGGTCAGTGTATAGCGCCTCTAACAGCGTCATGTAGCGTCACATGTATTATTACAGGCAGGTCAGTGTATAGCGCCTCTAACAGCGTCATGTAGCGTCACATGTATTATTACAGGCAGGTCAGTGTATAGCTCCTCTAACAGCGCCATGTAGCGTCACATGTATAATTACAGGCAGGTCAGTGTATAGCGCCGGGGCTCTAGGCTCAGCAGCGCCATGTAGTACCTGTCGCTCAGTGTCGCTCTCCCATACATTTCAATGGCCGTTCATTTGCTTGTGTATAAACAGAATGTTTGACATTTTTTTTGCTCCAATCATTGTGTGACGCCTCCCGGCTGCAAACAAACACTTTTATACATTTTTTTGGATTTTTTATATTTTTATGCAGAGTTGTCATTACAGGTCTGGCACTAAAGTATTAATGTCACAGTGTTATAACAATGTCATTCCATGTGTTTTCGCTTTGTTACAGGTGGATGTGTGTTCAAACACCGACTTTAATCACACAGCATCTGGCGCTCTATGCTACAGCGGCCAGATCCAGAGCGCCGACACTGTGTGCGTGTGTAGTTTTTTGGTAAGTATGGTGTGGCGCGCCCAGTCGCACTGAGCTGGTGTTACCTCTTGCTCACTGCAGCACTGTACTGGTGTTACAGCGCCCAACGCACATCACATTCACCAATGCCGGCCAGGTTACTACAGGTGCTCTGTTACTGCGCCTGATAACCGCTTACAGCGTCTACTAGTGGTCGTTCTAAGCGTAAATTCATTCACACACGACCATGAATCGACCGTAATGTGTCACAGAATGGGGCAGTGGTGTAACTACATGTAACGGGGCCCTGGTGGGAACATTAAATGGGGCACTTTCACGGCTCATACAGTAAACTGTTTTCTGTCTTTAACTCAGTTGGATGTAGCTATAGGCTGAAACAGCAGAGACGTATGCTGCTTTATTTCTGTAACTGATGCCAAGTCAGCACAGATATGATAAATAAGGGGGAGCAACAATGATGGGGGCCCCCCAACCTCCTGGGCCCCGGTGCAGTCACTGTAAAGTTACGCCCCCCGCCGCGGGATAACGCTTGCTCTGCCTCGGTGCATGTGTAAGGGAATGTCAGCCATGGGGCCAGGCCAGAGGAGCTCCAGGGCCGGCCGCCCGGCCGCCTATCGGACTAGTCAGAGGCTGCGGGGGAACAATGGCTCTTTTTCTCCTGTTCGGGACAATTAAGGCGACAGGAAGCAGAATTATGGGCCATTTTTATAACCACAGTTCTCGCTCAGTATTCCGCTCACCTCCTCTGTTGGAGAATCTGCCCAGCGCCCGCTCCGCCGGTGGAACAACACTGCCACCTACAGGCGGATGCCTGGCATCACCACTCAGATATTCTTTATCAATCTTTTTATTGTGTATATTGGGAGCTTTATGCTATTAGCATAATAATGTTCATAGACAGAATTTAAAGATTACAGACAACTTAAGTCACAATCAGAAGCTTATTCACTTCATACAAGAAAATCGAATACGATTCAAGAGTTACTAAAGAATAAATGAAAGAAAAATAACCCCTATGAGAGGGGAAAGGAGGTAAGTGGAAGGAAGGGGTCGAGGAAGGATCAGATGCTCATTAGGTTTACATCAAAATCTGTAGCCAGAAAATTCCGAACCCAAGGATTCCACACCTCCCTGAACAGCTCCAAAGTCCCATTGTGGATGGCGGACATTTTTTCCATGGCCATAATGCAGTTAACCTTGTTTTTAAAGGCATTGAAGCTCAAGGTGGGGGACCTACAAGCCCCAGCTATCACCAGCTTTGCCCCTGATAGGATATAATACAAGGTGGGGGACCTCCAAGCCCCAGCTATCACCAGCTTTGCCCCTGATAGGATATAATACAAGGTGGGAGACCTCCACTCAGATTTGATTTCAGTATTTCAGTTGTTTGCAGGGTTTACTCAATTATCTCCGAGCTCCAGAGGAGTAGGAGTAGTTAGGCCTCTCTCCTCTTCCCACCATACCTGTGCTCACCTCACCTCTGCCTAATTACATCCACCTTTGGCCATGTCACCTCTCTCTGCCTTACTCCCACCCACTTCTCCCCACCTTAGCTTTCTTCACCCCACCTCTGCTAACCTTTGCATGTTGGGGTGAGTGACGCCCTGTGCCAGATTTCCAGATGCCCCCCAACACACACACACAAAGGGATGGCTGTGATATAAAGTAAAATAGAGGACGCTCCCGCTACACAGCAGATATAAAAAATCGGCGCGCCCCCCCCGTTACAGAGCCAGTTTTGTGTCGTTAAATAATCCAATCCAAAAGAACCATTTCAGAACTTTTGCCATCTTTAAAGTGGACCAAAACCCACTGTGATCCGCCCAGGAATTTATAAGATTCCCAGGCCACGTGAAGGGTCCCCCCCCCCCCCCCCAGGTCGCCCCATACACTTACCTTCTTTTCCGGTCCAACTGCGCATACGGGAGCCGCGACAGTCACAGTGCACTCGGAGCTTCTCGCCTTAGAGGAAGAGATGTCAGCAGATCCAATCACGTTGATCGGACGAATGGGAAGAGGTGCGTTTGTTTCGGCGACCTGGGCAGTTTCACACAGTGGGGCAAGGACCAAAACCTCAAATAGTCAAAATCCTGGCTTTTGATCTACTTTAACAAACCTCCCAAGTGTCCCAAGCCCCCCCCTGTCCCTCTTTAGAGTCCAAGCCCCCCGTCCCTTGTTGTTCCCATTTCTCCCTCTTTGAGGTGTAACATGCAGATCTGCAGCAATAAATAATTCATTTTCCTATTAAAAGTGTTTCTATTGTAACTGTTACAATGTATCTCCTATCCATCCCTTAATGAGGGGGCGTGGCTTCATCAATCCCTTAATGCGGGGGCGTGGCTTTATACAATCCTCAATGAGGGGCGTGGCTTCATCTATCAATCAATAAGGGGGCGTGGCTTCACACATCCCTCGATGAGGGGGCATGGCTTCATCCATCCCTCAATGAGGGGGCGTGGCTTCATCCATCCCTTGGTGATGGGGCGTGGCTTCATTTACATAATGTCCCTCTTTTAGGTGTAACATGCAGATCTGCAGCAATAAATGATTCATTCGCCTATTAAAAGTGTTTCTATTGTAACTGTTACAATGTATCTCCTATCCATCCCTTAATGAGGGGGCGTGGCTCCACCCATCCCTCAATGAGGGGGCGTGGCTTCATCCATCCCTCAATGAGGGGCGTGGCTTCACCCATCCCTTGATGATGGGGCGTGGCTTCATTTACATAATGTCCCTCTTTTAGGTGTAACATGCAGATCTGCAGCAATAAATGATTCATTCGCCTATTAAAAGTGTTTCTATTGTAACTGTTACAATGTATCTCCTATCCATCCCTTAATGAGGGGGCGTGGCTTCACCCATCCCTCAATGAGGGGGCGTGGCTTCACCCATCTCTCAATGAGGGGGCGTGGCTTCACCCATCTCTCAATGAGGGGCTGTGGCTTCATTTACATATTGTCCCTCTTTGAGGTGTAACATGCAGATCTGCAGCAATAAATGATAATAGGAGATATAAAGTTCGCTTTCCTATTGTATCTTGTACTCAGAATATCCATTGTCAACTCTGTAAAACTGCATATGAAATAGTCTATGTACTGTATGTTTCTACCCTGTCTGTAACTACCACTTTGTAAAGCGCTACAGAAGATGATGGCGCTATATAAATAAACAATAATAATAATAAAGTAAAAAAGAGGAGATTGTAGAAACGTGACAAGAGAAAGATAGGAGAGAATGTGCAAGTGAGAGCAGGACGGGGGGAATGTGGGAAAACAGAGAGTAGAGGAGAAAGAGAGAGATGAAGAGGACTAGAAAAAGGAAAGTGAAAAAATAGTAATGCAGAGAAAAAAAATCGGGGGGTCCCCAGCTGGTTTGTCCTTTTTATGTTTCTTTACACATGATTTATTATCATACATGTATTCAACCTACCCCGGCTTGTCCCTAAAATTGTTAGCACTTGTGTATTGTTAGGCACTAGCACTTTATTAGAGATTGGAGATATTGCACAAAGGTAGTTGTTAGTATTTATTGTTATCTCTATTATATTATAATTTATTAATTATTAGCACCACAGTGATACCTGGGTAAGATTTCGTTTTGATGACATGATGCTGACGCCCCCCTTTGTGTCTTTTGTGTACATGTTTTTAAATTGGTCTTTATGTTTGGCTTGGTTTTGAAATAAATATTTGGCTATTTTTTATATCATAGTGGTGCCACTTTTACGTTATTGTTGGGGATGTGTAGAAACCCGTTTGGCTTCTGAGAAAAAAAAATAGGGCAAGAACGTTCATGCGTCCGGTGATTGTTGCTTCTGCTGGGAGGGGTAACGGGTGTTCTTTGGGAACGCGGAGCAGCGGCGTGCCCGGCTGGAGGCGGAGCTGCACCTATAACATGCACGCCGGGAGTTATCATCAAATCAGACTCGGGCCTAGGCAGGGGTGAACCTGGCCTCTATAGAGAATGGCGCCCCCCCCAGGACATGCCACAAGGCCACAAATGATTGACTGTAAAAATACTACAGCACACAGCGCTGCCCCACAACCTCTGCTGCGGCAAATCCAGATCAAAAACGGATACACCGTGAGGCACTATATAGCAAAAATTCATCTCATAAAATACACACTTAGGGGTTTATTCATCAAGCCATAGCGACTGGCAGTGACAGGCAGCGTCAGGTGAACGCCAGGCGCTGTACGCAATACCACATTTATCAAAAAGATTCGGGTGAGCGCCTCTAACAGCGTCATGTAGCGTCACATGTATTATTACAGGCAGGTCAGTGTATAGCGCCTCTAACAGCGTCATGTAGCGTCACATGTATTATTACAGGCAGGTCAGTGTATAGCGCCTCTAACAGCGCCATGTAGTGTCACATGTATTATTACAGGCAGGTCAGTGTATAGCGCCTCTAACAGCGCCATGTAGTGTCACATGTATTATTACAGGCAGGTCAGTGTATAGCGCCTCTAACAGCGCCATGTAGTGTCACATGTATTATTACAGGCAGGTCAGTGTATAGCGCCTCTAACAGCGCCATGTAGTGTCACATGTATTATTACAGGCAGGTCAGTGTATAGCGCCTCTAACAGCGCCATGTAGTGTCACATGTATTATTACAGGCAGGTCCGTGTATAGCACCTCTAACAGCGCCATGTAGTGTCACATGTATTATTACAGGCAGCTCAGTGTATAGCACCTCTAACAGCGCCATGTAGTGTCACATGTATTATTACAGGCAGCTCAGTGTATAGCGCCTCTAATAGCGCCATGTAGCGTCACATGTATTATCACAGGCAGCTCAGTGTATAGCATCGGCGCTCTAGCTTCCAGAGCACCAGGTATTACCTGTTGCTACCTGTCGCTCTCCCATACATTTCAGTGGACAATACTTTCCTTCACTTTAAACAGGGTTTTTTTTAATTTTTTTTAATTAAAGCATTGTGTGGCCTCTCCTGGCCTAGAAAGACTCATTTTTGAAAACTTTTTTTATTTTTTATATTTTTATGCATTTATTACAGGTCTGGCACTAAAGTGTTAATGTCACAGTGTTATAACAATGTCATTCCATGTGTTTTCGCTTTGTTACTGGTGGATATGTGATCAAAAACAGACTTTAATCACACAGCGTCTGGCGCTCTGGGCTACAGCGACCAGATCCAGAGCGCCCACGCTGTGTGTGTGTCTGTTTTTTTGATGATTATGATTTGAGTTGCTCACACTGACCAGTCGCTAGCGTTCGCTCCCATATAGCTCTGTATTGGTGTTATAGCGACTCACACATCAAATTCATCAATGCCGGGCAGGTTACTACAGCGTATGAGGCGCTCTGTTACAGTGACCGATAGCCGATCACAGCGTATACTAGCGGTCGCTCTAAGCGCTGCTATACAGACGCTCATCTGCCGATACCTGGCGCTAGTAGTGCATCAGCCTCAAAGACAAAACCCTAAACATCAAACACAGGTAGAGATGGGGGGGGGGGGCAAGATATACAAATCTATTGGTTGCTCAAATAATAAAAACTGTTAAAGTCACCAGACTTGTGAAATGCATTTGGCCACAGCCCCTGCCTGTATTCTCTTATTTGCCTATAGACCTAGAAATGGAGATTTTCACTTTTCGAATTGTCCTGAATCACTGATCTTTTTGCTGTCTCTCGGTGTGTGATGGCAAGTGATCAGTCAATGACTCCAGGGCCGGCTCCGGGTCTTTGTGGGCCCTTGGGCGGCATGGTCTCAGTTGGGCCCCTTTGTGGTGAAGAGTCGCGTCACATCACGTCCCAAATCTGGATGCCCCCTAAGGATGATGCTATTTGGACCCAAACTCTAGTTTTGATCTACTTTGAAGCGCACCAAACCCCTTTAAACCTGACCTCGGGGGCTAAACGAATCTAGATCCTCCTGATTGTGGATGCCCCTGTGTGTGACCCCCCCTTTGTTCATTACCTTCCTGGAACTGGTGAATGCAGTGTGGGGTCGCCAGTTTGAGTTAACGGCCAAACCAGGGGGATTCTTTAGCAAACAGGGGCATCCCAAACTAAGATGCCCCTGTAAAGAGGACCAAAAGCCGGGGGTGGAATTGCTTGCATAGTGGGTATGCCAGAGATCCCAGGGGGTATCACACAGGAGGGTATCACAGATTGGGATGCTCCAGGGATAGGATATCAGCTGGGATGGGCAACTTAAAAGCAGAACAAAACCCAGAACTTCCTCCCCCGGATTCTAAATCGAGATGCCCCGTTGTGCGGAACCCCCGACATTCGAGGAGATGTGAGCACCAGCTGTGGCGGTGTCCTCCCAGTCCGCCGCCGGTCAAGCACCGTCGCACACTCCCAAAGGTCGGCCCTGTCAGTGGCCCCCAGGAGGGTGGGGGCCCCGGCAGCTGCTCTGCCTTGCCGGGTGCTGACGCCGGTCCCTGAATGTCATCATTGCCACACACTACAGTGTCAATAAATGCAGGAGGCGGAGCTTTACTCATTTACTTTTTATTCTTTCCGTCACTGGCCTGCAACTCTGTTCAGGACTCTAGGATACGGGGGCCGCTATCTTTGCTCAGTAGTATCACTACTGAGGAGAGAAGAGGGGTCAAACAGGCGCCATTATCTGGGATTAGAGTGAAACAGGAGCTCTGAAAATTCAGGCGATTCTAGTTATAAATGTGGGTTTAGGTCCGCTTTAACTCTCCTTCCTACTTGTGAAAGTAATGCCCCTAATCATACAATGTCAATAAAAATTCAAAGTTCACACAATTAAACAAAAAAACCCAAAACCCCAAAGTTAGTGCTCACAAATAATATATTGTAATCATAAAAAAGACCATTGGCAATCATGTGCAAATTAAATCCAGAAACAGAAGGAAGGAGAGTGAATGAATGAAAGAATAAACCACAGTATCAAAACAACCATCACTTGTCACCCCCCCCCCCATCTCTCCAACCAGCCACGCGTTCCGTGGGTCAGATCGCCCACTTCATCAGTTTCTGCTGAACCACTAATGAGATAATAAATAAGCAGAACAACAAAAACAAGTCCAGCCTCTCTTATCGATGATCCCTGGGTCGGTGTCGGTGAGCAGGAAGGGGTTGTTGAGGCACTTGCTTACGGCGGCCAGATCGGTGATCCCCAGGCACTGGCGTACCAGTGTTGCCCCTTCCCTGCTGGAATGGTACGGGGAGGTGGAGAACATCAAGAGGATGGAGGAGCTGCCTCTGGAAAGGATTGAGGAGGGTACTCAGGGGTTCCTTAGGACATCTGGGAAGTTTCTCGGGTCTCACCTGACTTTCAGGTGCTCTTGGTACGTGTGTAGTGCTGGGGGAGGGGGGGGGGTCTGACTCTTGATCGATGTGGTGTGGTCCGGTGGCATCGGGGGGGGGGGGCGGGCCTTGGGGTTCTTTTTCTCTCTCTCTTTTTCCCCACTTGTTTTTCCTGTTCCTTTCTCTTACCTCTATTTCTTCGGATTGCTGGGGAGATTGGACACAGCTGTTACAGATGGGATAAGGCCGATTGGGGTCGGGCCCATGGGGACAGGGAGGGTCACACCTCAGGGCGATGATCCAAGGTGAAGCGGAAGGTTGGTGTTGGGTACCGATTACACATCTTCTATGACCGAACCTAGTTTGTACCCCGAGTAGGGGAAAGTGGTACGATCTGAACCACTCGGGCCGAATAAGCTTGTAACGCTTTGTATTTGGTTGCTCTGCGATCCTCTATGCTCTTGTCTCTGTCTATTGCTCTGTACAACTTGTTAAAATCCAATAAAAATATATTGAAGTAAAAACAAGTCCAGCAATGGCTGCCCAACCCCCTACAGTGCTGCCCCACATGGCCTCATTAAAGGTGCAACCCCCGGGTCTAGGTTACCTTCCTGCAGGAGAGGTGACAGAGTGTCAGTGGTGGGAGTAATAAATGACGCAGCGCCTCGAGCTATGAAGGATGAGCGCCGGGCACTTGAGCATTCAACGCCTTTTCATGACTTGATATCGGCTGCTTTTGGAGCGAGAGACGCGGACGAATTTAAACCGGACCTTCAGCATCATTTAATGAAAAGCCCAAACCCTTAAAAAAACTATTCCCAGCATCTAAAATTAATATATTTAACGTTTTTCTCATTTACTTTTTATTTTTTCCGTCACTGGCCTGCAACTCTATTCAGGACTCTAGGATACAGGGGCCGCTATCTTGGCTCAGTAGTATCACTAGTGAGGAGAGAGGAGGTGTCAAAAGTGCAGGGGGCGGGTTATAGCTGTGCTTTGCACAGACAGAGCAGAGCCAGGGTCAGGGAAAGGTCAGCAATCCCAGAATGCAGAGCGGCACAGTCAGAAGGCACTTCCTGTGTGCAGGCAGCCATCTTGGATGTTTAAAGTCTCAGAAAATGCAGTAGATGCAGGTAGGATGATTTTTAATGTGAGCAATCTGTATGTACAGGGTGTGGGAAACATATAAGACAGGCTCTTATTCAGGGTGAAGGTCCGGATTAATGTGAGCAATCTGTATGTACAGGGTGTGGGAAACATATAAGACAGGCTCTTATTCAGGGTGAAGGTCCGGATTAATGTGAGCAATCTGTATGTACAGGGTGTGGGAAACATATAAGACAGGCTCTTATTCAGGGTGAAGGTCCGGATTAATGTGAGCAATCTGTATGTACAGGGTGTGGGAAACATATAAGATAGACTGTTATTCAGAGTGAAGGTCCGCTTTAAAGTGGACCAACACCCAGGATTTTGACTATCCTGGGTCTTGGTCCACTTCGGCGGGGCACCCCCGATCGGGGTGCCCCGCTGTGTGAAACCCCCCCGAACCCCCCGAACTCACCTCTGTCAGCGGCGACGGACAAGCCGCGGACAAGCGGCTCCTCCGGCGCCGCCTCCCGCGCGTCCCTGTTGACGCGCGCGTGCCCGCGCCGGCCATTCACAGACGGCCGGCGTGGGCGCGCGCACGACTAGAGCGCCGAAGCTAAGGTAAGGAGTTTGGAGGGTTTGGGGGGGTTTCACCCCGCGGGACATCCCGATCTCGGATGTCCCGCGGGGAGGGAGGTGATCGGTCCGGGAATCTTATAGATTCCCGGGCCGATCACCCCTGGGTGTTGGTCCACTTTAAACAGTTGACTTCGGCCTCATTCCGGATCACGCCGCTATTTCCCAACTCATCGGATTGTAAAGGTAGATTGGCGAGCGGCGGAGCGGAAGGAGCTGTATGGTTACATTGTGATGGAGGGATTGGCGGCTGTTTTTTAACTAATGGCCGAACAAATTTCCTCTATCTTTTCATTTCCTCTATACCAAAAAGGATTCTATGTTCTAATACATTTGGATTATTTTCTACATAAGCGGCTCGGCCACGCCCATTCCGCTTCCTACCTTGGGAGGGGAAGCCCCTCAGGTAGGGTATTTAAAGTGGACCAACACCCAGGATTTTGACTATCCTGGGTTTTGGTCCACTTCGGTGGGGCACCCCGATCGGGGGGGGGGGGGGGGGGCCCGCTGAGTGAAACCCCCCAGAAAGCCCCAAAAACTCACCTCTCCCCGCTCCCACGTGACCGCTGCTGCCAATCCCTTCCGACGGACAAGAGAGAGGCAGCGACAGACCCCCCAGAAACCCCTAAATCCCTACCTGCTCCTCGATCCAGCGGCGCCCGCCACCGCCTCCCGCGCGTCACTCTTACAGGGCGCGCGCCTGCGCCGGCCATTCACAAACGGGGGTGCCCCGCAGTCAGGGGACTGATCGGTCCGGGAATCTTATAGATTCCCGGGCCGATCAGTGGAGGGTGTTGGTCCACTTTAAGACGTCTCTTTCCCCGTGTCCCCAGCTTTTGATAAAGTTGGTTATACCGACGAAACGCGTTAGGCAGCTGGTAAGGGGGACTTTATCACTACAATGATTGCAGTGGAGATACCTGAGGACACAGCACTAGCGGCACCACATTCTTTTAAAAGCTGTCATTTTAAGTAAGTGCATTACTTGGACATAAAAGTTTTATCTTTGGAGACATATGGACTTGCACTAGATGTTTATTATGCTTTCTTTTTACATTTGATGCACCTTTGTGGCACTGAACTCATTATGTTAGCTTGCTGACCAACCTACAATCTGTCTCTAAACTTAGTTAGAAACAGAGGCTCGGTCACACACATCTGCAGAAGTATGCTAAGCTGCACCACCAGCGCCAAGGTGCCTCTGTGGGGTGCAGTCCTAACTCTAATCTCTGAGAGCCCCATTTGGGACATACAATGCAATAGATAAATTGGGAGCAGGCTTACCTGAGGTTGCCCTAAACCTCAAGTGCAAGCCATGGGGTGGAAGGGACTTAGTAGCACAAAGGATGTGAGCTTACAGGGGGTGAAGGCGGGTGAACCAAAGGCCACACTGGGCAATGTAGAGAAGCTGGGGTCATACACGAGAAGTCCATCCTTAAATATTGCGGCACCAAGGGAGAGACAATAGAAGAGTCGAGGTCAAGCCTAGGGTCAATCCCGGAGGTCACGGGTTCGCAGTACAAGGGGTAAGACAGAAGCGTGGTCGGGGTACAAGCAAGGGTCTTAAAGGAGCCACAGCACTCAACCCTGTTAGCTTGCAGACCAGCCTACAATCTGTCTCTAAACTTGGTTAGAAACAGAGGACTCGGTCACACACATCTGCAGAAGTAGCTGAAGCTGCACCACTACGCCAAAGTGCCTCTGTGGGGTGCAGTCCTAACTCTAATCTCTGAGAGCCCATCTGGGACATACAATGCAAGAGATAAATTGGGAGCAGGCTTACCTGAGGTTGCCCTAAACCTCAAGTGCAAGCCATGGGGTGGAAGGGTCAAAGACCTTGCAGTACAGCCTAGACCCCACACCCCATGTGCTTGCACAAATTCAAAAGAAACAAAGGAGGGGTGGCAGCCGCTCAGACCATTTTATAACTAACCTGGGAGGAGCACGTTAGCAGGGCAATTAGGATACAATAGTCTTAAAGGAGCCACAGCACTCAACCCTGTTAGCTTGCAGACAAACCTATAAACTGTCTCTAAACTTGGTTAAAAACAGAGGACTTGGTCACACACATCTGCAGAAGTAGCTTAAACTGCACCACCAAGCGCCAAGGTGCAGGGCAATTAGGTTTAGGGCAACCTCAGGTAAGCCTGCTCCCAATTTATCTATTGCATTGTATGTCCCAAATGGGGCTCTCAGTGATTAGAGTTAGGACTGCACCCCACAGAGGCACCTTGGCGCTGGTGGTGCAGCTTCAGCTACTTCTGCAGATGTGTGTGACCGAGCCTCTGTTTTTAACCAAGTTTAGAGACAGATTGTAGGCCGGTCTGCAAGCTAACAGGGTTGAGTGCTGTGGCTCCTTTAAGACTTTTGTATCCTAAATACCCTGCTAACGTGCTCCTCCCAGGTTAGTTATAAAATGGTCTGAGAAGCTGCCGCCCCTCCTTTGTTCCCTTTGATTTTGTGCAGCACATGGGGTGTGGGGTCTGAAGCTGTACTGCGAGGCTTTCGACCCTTTCCCCCATGTGCTGCACTCGAGGTTATAGGGAAACCTCAGGTAAGCCTGCTCCCATTGTATGTCCCAAAGGGGGCGCCCAGAGATTAGAGTCAGGACTGCACCTCACAGAGGCACCTTGGCGCTGGGTGGTGCAGCTTCAACTTACCTCTGCAGATGTGTGTAGACCAAGACCTCTGTTTTAACCAGATTTAGGGACAGGTTATAGGTTTGGCTGCAAGCTATTGCAATTGCCCAGCTGCACCTCCCAGGTTAGTTATAAATTGGTCTGAGCGGCTGCCACCCCTCCTATGTTCCCTTTGATTTTGTGCAAGCACATGGGGTGTGGGGTCTGAAGCTGTACTGCAAGGCTTTCGACCCTTCCACCACATGGGAAACTTCAGGTAAGCCTGCTCCCAATTTATCTATTGCATTGTGTGTCCCAAAAGGGGGCTCTCAGAGATTAGAGTTAGGATGCACCTCACAGAGGCACCTTGGTGTTTGGTGGTGCAGCTTCAACTTACCTCTGCAGATGTGTGCGGACCAAGACCTCAGATTTAGGGACAGGTTATAGGTTTGGCTGTAAGCTAACAAGGGTCAAGTGCTATGGCCCCTTGTGTGTACTAATTGCCCTGCTAACGTGCACCTCCCAGGTTAGTTATAAAATGGTCTGAGCGGCTGCCGCCCCTCCTTTGTTTCTACTGAACTCATTATGCTGGAATTGAAAGCTATATTTCTTAAGTGAAACGGCGCTGCATCTGCATTGCTCCGGTAAGAGGCGATTGGTGTGGTGGTGGTGTCACATCACATGAAATCTGTATTGTGCATACACCGTGGGATTTTCGTGTGAATTTGATTTATACATGGGCACACCAGCAGGAGTCATAAAAGTAGAAAAATATATTACTTTACTGATTGCAACAAGGGTTTTAAAAACACAAATATACACAAGACATATTAAAAACGAACCATCACTTGTTATTAGTATATGTGTGCTGTTTGCACCTTTTGTATATACAGATTTGTAGTCACATTAAGCTATTTATATGCTAATAGTATATTTTGAGGTTAGGTTTTGCATAGTGCATTCTTATGTATATCTCCACTCTTGCTTGATACCTCTGAATATTGGTCTTAACATAGATTTACCGTATATACTCGAGTATAAGCCGAGTTTTTCAGCCCACTTTTTGGGCTGAAAAAAGCCGCCTCGGCTTATACTCGAGTCAGTGCCGAAATGGAGGAGAAAAAGGGGCCAGGTGACATGCCCATTCATTTCCCACCCCCGTGCCGGCTCCCGCACTCACCTTCTCACTTGCAGCTGTTCCTCCGCTGCCGCCCGCACCTCATGTGCCGTCGACGGGATGCCGCTCAGCGTCTCCGGGGGGGCCTCCCTCGGGCCGGCCTGGACGGTGGCAGGAAAGGGTAAACGGGTCCAGCTTGGTTTTGGTCGCGCAGCGACGGAGGGCAGGGCACGCCGGCCGGGGGCGGTGACGCGCACGTTCTGGGCCGGCTTCCGCACTCACCCTCTCAATTGCAGCTGTTCCTCCGCTGACGCCACGCCGGCCGGGGGCGGTGACGCGCACGTTCTGGGCCGGCTCCCGCACTCACCCTCTCACTTGCAGCTGTTCCTCCGCTGCCATCGACGGGATGCCGCTCAGCGTCTCCGGGGGGCCCTCCCTCGGGCCGGCTTCTACGGACGAGAGGTAAGTGTGTATACTGTATATACTCGAGTATAAGCTGAAAAAAGCCGCCTAGGCTTATACTCGAGTCAATAACTTGTTCCATTTTTTTATGGTAAAATTAGGTGCCTCGGCTTATATTCGGGTCGGCCTATACTCGAGTATATACGGTAACTATCTTAGAGGCATAATTGCCCCACTCAGCAGGAGACTGGATTCATTGTTTTCACTGAGGTGATTGTTTATATTCTTTTGTTATCATTTTGCAGTTTTTGCACATCACATACTTACATTTTTTGTATTGCACAGGAGCACTTTAGATCATATGGATGGATTTAGTGTTTTTTTATCAAGAATTGATCACATAGAGGTTTTTATAGGGTTATTTGGGTCTCTGCTGCTGGGTTGGGCTGTGTAATGTATTGTCCTTATTTTAGATGTTTGTAATGTTGTATTGTGTATTTTTAATGTAGGATCTTTAATGAATTAAACTATGAATATCAATTAGCAATTGGTTTGGCTTATTAATTAAACAGGAGTGGTGCCACTTTGTCTGGTACCTGTTCTTGTGGTTTACTGGGCCACAAGGTAAAGTTTTTTTTTGTTTTTTTTTGTAGGATTTACAGTCGGGACATACAATTTTGGCACACTACCTGTTGTATATTTTATTTTGGTGGTGCTGAACTAAGGCACAATTTTGTGCAGGTTGTATACGTATCTTAGAGGCATAACATTTATTCAGTTCAGCATCTACGTACAGTAGTGCTGTATAACATGATTATAATCTTTATTATACACACTGGAGATCGAGTGATGGTTCATTTTTAATATGTCTTGTGTATATTTGTGTTGCAATCAATAAAGTAATATATTTTTCTACTTTTATGACTCCTGCTGGTGTGCCCATGTGTAATACAGGAATTTCACAGGTTTTTTGGTTTTGTGGTCTTTAACAATTGATAGTGTGGAATTCTGGGAAGCACCCATGCAGGGTACATTATTCTAAGTAGTGCCCCCTATTGGCATATGTTCCTGAATTTGATTTATGTTCTGATCTACATCAAGCATTGCACAGTGCGCATTGCGCCGTGGGATCTCGGACATTTTCATCTTTTGTAATATTAAGAACTATATCGAACAAAGTGCTCTGTGCCTTATTATATAGATATTGGCTTTGGTGGAATAAAGGGGTCGGGCGCGTCGAGCAATATTATATAGCATCTTCTAAACACATTCGCAGCGTGTTTCTCTTTCTTATCATGACTTCACAGGCTGCTGCCGATTGTCTGATCAAGCTTTGTTAAAGGAACACACGCTCCGTGTCATGCACCCATCTCATCTGGCTCCCCTCCTTACTTCTTACCCAGGATCCGAGCTGGCAGGGTCAAGGGTGGTAATTACTATTTAAAGAGGAGCATTGGATGTCCTGCACTTTAAAAGGCTCCAGAGCCTTCTAAGTGCAATCCCACATTGGGGGATCACCAATTTCACTCACCTTCTCCCAGAGCCCTTTCTGCGGCCACACCTCCGCTTCCAAATTGAGATGCCCCGCTTTGTGAACCTCCCCCCCCCCCCAATCACCTTCTCCCGGAGCCCTTGCTGCAGGCACATCCGCACTCACCTCTAGCCATTCCGGCCTGAGGAAGCAGCCACCGTTGGTTGCGAAACGCGTGGCCCTGTAAGTAGAGCTCTTCAGCACCTGGCATCCCCTTACTGGTTACTTAAAGTGGACCAAAACCAACGGCGATCTATAAGATTGCCGGGACGATCAATTCCCTCTCACCGGGGGAATCCAAAATCAGGATGCCCCGCTGTGTGAAACCCCCAGGTCACCCCATACACTTACCTTCTTTCCCGGTCCAATGTGCTAGCCGCATCCCTGCTATCCCTCTAGCAGGGCGCGTACCCGCACCAGGCATTCGTGAATGGGCGGCGTGGGCACACTCCCTGTTAGCCAGGGATGCGGCCTTCAGCGTGCTCAGGGACGTTTGCCTTAGATGACGTGACGTCAGCGGATCTGAGCGCGCTGATTGGACGAGCGGCCGTGCATGCGCCACAGGAACCGGGAAGAGGGGAGTTGGTTTCGCCGACCTGGGGGACTTCACACAGGCAAGGACCGAAACCCAAGATAGTCAAAATCCTGGGTTTTGGTCCACTTTAACAGGTTTTCTTGTCACGTTTCCTGTGGATATTTTGGCCGTTTCCCCTCCTTTGGATCATATATATTTCTAATATTGGTTTTTGCATTTTTTTACAATCTATTTTGCCAGTTGCTCACTTGTATATTGCGTCTGTGGTGCACTGGGGGGGGGAGGGGGGGTCTCCCATTTTTTTCCCCCGGTGCACCCCAGGCTCCCCACACTTATTATGTCCCTTATATTACTGGTTCCAATCACATAAGTTATAGTTATTGTAGTTTCATTATATGGGCACTTGGCAATAGGATTAGCACGTCTGCACTTTAGAATGGTTTAGATCCACTTTGGGGTGTTTCTTATTTGCACAATTTGCATATTGAAATAACTTTTTCAATGAAGATCTGGATCTGGGCAAATAAATATCAGACAGGGGATTAAATACTAAGGGAGTTATTCATGAAGGGATAGCGCCTCATAGCGACAGGCAGCATCTGGTTAACGCCAGGCGCTGTACGCAAAACCACATTTATGAAAGTGAATCTGGTGAGCGACTAACAGCGCCATGTAGCGTCACGTATTATTACAGGCAGGTCAGTGTATAGCGCCTCTAACAGCGTCATGTAGCGTCACGTATTATTACAGGCAGGTCAGTGTATAGCGCCTCTAACAGCGCCATGTAGCGCCACATGTATTATTACAGGCAGGTCAGTGTATAGTGCCTCTAACAGCGTCATGTAGCGTCACGTATTATTACAGGCAGGTCAGTGTATAGCGCCTCTAACAGCGCCATGTAGCGCCACATGTATTATTACAGGCAGGTCAGTGTATAGCGCCTCTAACAGCGCCATGTAGCGTCACATGTATTATTACAGGCAGGTCAGTGTATAGCACCTCTAACAGCGCCATGTAGCGTCACATGTATTATTACAGGCAGGTCAGTGTATAGTGCCTCTAACAGCGCCATGTAGCGTCACGTATTATTACAGGCAGGTCAGTGTATAGCTCCTCTAACAGCGCCATGTAGCGTCACGTATTATTACAGGCAGGTCAGTGTATAGCGCCTCTAACAGCGTCATGTAGCGTCACGTATTATTACAGGCAGGTCAGTGTATAGCGCCTCTAACAGCGCCATGTAGCGCCACATGTATTATTACAGGCAGGTCAGTGTATAGCGCCTCTAACAGCACCATGTAGTGTCACATGTATTATTACAGGCAGGTCAGTGTATAGTGCCTCTAACAGCGCCATGTAGCGTCACATGTATTATTACAGGCAGGTCAGTGTATAGCGCCTCTAACAGCGTCATGTAGTGTCACATGTATTATTACAGGCAGGTCAGTGTATAGTGCCTCTAACAGCGCCATGTAGCGTCACGTATTATTACAGGCAGGTCAGTGTATAGCGCCTCTAACAGCGTCATGTAGCGTCACATGTATTATTACAGGCAGCTCAGTGTATAGCGCCTCTAACAGCGCCATGTAGCGTCACATGTATTATTACAGGCAGGTCAGTGTATAGCACCTCTAACAGCGCCATGTAGCGTCACATGTATTATTACAGGCAGGTCAGTGTATAGCACCTCTAACAGCGCCATGTAGCGTCACATGTATTATTACAGGCAGGTCAGTGTATAGCGCCTCTAACAGCGCCATGTAGCGTCACATGTATTATTACAGGCAGGTCAGTGTATAGCGCCTCTAACAGCGTCATGTAGCGTCACATGTATTATTACAGGCAGGTCAGTGTATAGCGCCTCTAACAGCGCCATGTAGTGTCACATGTATTATTACAGGCAGGTCAGTGTATAGCGCCTCTAACAGCGCCATGTAGTGTCACATGTATTATTACAGGCAGGTCAGTGTATAGCGCCGGCGCTCTAGGCTCAGGAGCACCATGTAGTACCTGTTGCTCAGTGTCGCTCTCCCATACATTTCAATGGGGTTTCATTCGTTGTGTATAAACAGTGTGTTTGCATATTTTTTTTTTTTTTGCTGCAATCATTGTGTGACGTCTTCTGGCTGCAAACAAACTTTTTTAGAATTTTTTTTAGACTATATTTTTATGCCGAATTGTCATTACAGGTCTGGCGCTAAAGTATTATTGTTACAATGTTATAACAATGTCATTCCATGTGTTTTCGCCTTGTTACTGGTGGATATGTGTTCAGAAACAGACTTTAATCACACAGCGTCTGGCGCTCTATGCTACAGCGCCCGGATCCAGAGCGCCGAAAATACCATTTTGTGAAATACTCACCTGTAAAATGGGTATTATAAGTATGTCACACACCCCGCTTCAAGATATCCATAACATGTGGGTAATACCGACCTGAAGAGGGCGATCTGCAGAGATGATAGTAAAAAGAAAGCCCCTCCCTGATCCATAAATACCTGGGACCTCCCACTCATTATCCAGTATAAAGAAAGCAGTAAGGTAAGGGACCAGGAAGAGGCAAATATAAGTCATAACAACGCAAAGTTCACAAAATAAAGGATCCAGAATACAAGAAGGGCGGGTGAAGCGGGGTGTGTGACATACTTATAATACCCATTTTACAGGTGAGTATTTCACAAAATGGTATTATTCTAAGTATGTCACACACCCCGCTTCAAGATATCCATAACATGTGGGACATCCAATAGCAGTGTCCATAAAAGGGCGGGGATCCAAAATAAGGCAACAAGGTACAACTTAAATCACAACAGCTTGCAGAACTTTGCGGCCAAAAACAGCATCCGCTGAGGCCCGAACATCAACCTTGTAAAACTTGGAAAAAGTGTGAACAGAAGACCAGGTAGCGGCCTTACAAACTTGCTCAACAGAGGCCTGGTGCTGAAAAGCCCAGGACGCACCAACCGTAGAAGTAGAATGAGCAGTAACACGAAAAGGGGGACTCCTCCCCTTAGCAGAATAGGCCCCAATGATGGCCTGACGAATCCATTTACTAATGGAAGATTTGGCAGGAGCCAAACCTTTCCTAGGCCCAAAGGGCACCACAAAAAAAGCATCAGTCTTACGAAAGGAAGACGTAACCACCAGATAATATTTCACAACACGAACTACATCCAAGGAATGCAAAGCATAATAAAATGAATAAAACTAAAATGATTAACTACTAGCCCTAGGAAAGGGACCCCCAACCCCCACTGTGACCAAAAGAAGGACTGTAAAAGGGGCCCCCCAGGGGCAAATACCAAGGGACGGGGCATCCCAAACCGGGATCACCAACCCGGTGTGACCGCCTACCCTCTTATGTAGGGTCTCACGGTGGAGCTCTGCTCCTAAGCACCAGAGGTGCCAGTATACCCTCGCTCGGGCCAGCAGCCAAGACTGTGGAGGCATGTATCTTAAGGACTATTCAGGGAAAAGGGGGTTCGAGCGGAAATAATAAAAAAAACAGGCCGGGAGTTACCCCGGCTACCTGAAATCCCCCTGTGCAAGGAGGAGCCATCATCTTCTGACTTGCTCGCTGTCTGCAGAGATGGAAAACTGGATAATGAGTGGGAGGTCCCAGGTATTTATGGATCAGGGAGGCTTTCTTTTTACTGTCATCTCTGCAGGAACGCCCTCTTCAGGTCGGTATTACCCACATGTTATGGATATCTTGAAGCGGGGTGTGTGACATACTTAGAATACTGTGTGTCTAGTGATTTGTTAAGTAAGGTGTGGAGTGCCGAGCGCCGGACGCACTGAGCTGGCGCTACCTCTCGCTCCATGCAGCGCTGTACTGGTGTTATAGAGCACCCAACATACATCACATTCATCAATGCCGGCCAGGTTACTACAGTGACTGAGGCGCTCTGTTACAGCGCCGTTACCCGCTTACAGCTAGTGGTCGCTCTAAGCACCGCTATACAGATGCTCAATTGCTGATACCTGACGTTAGTAGTGAATCGGCCTTCTCGTATTCTTTGTTGTAATACTTTATTATACTATTTATTAGCTCAGGTGGCTGGAGAGCCCCAGTTTGTGTAGTGTTTGTATTTTTTAAATTAAATATCTTTTAATGAGTCTTTTGTCTGTAATGTGTGTATGGAATAAAGTTTACATGTATTGAATATTTTTTGAGCTGGGCTGCTATTGGCTGTGTTTGGCTCCATAGAGGGCTTTATATTGTGGTTACACATAGCGCACAGCACCCTGGATGGTGCACACAGGTGAGTTGTTACCTCTGCGTGTGTCGGCCTTTCTGATTGGACGGGAGAAGCCGGAGGCACATTAGACTCCCTTTGGCAACACTCAGCCGTTTAGCGGTTCAGGTGGCTTAACCGTCAGCGGAGCCAAGTGAAAGCAAGCGCGCCGATTGGCTGCCTCTCACTGCAGGTACGAAACCCTGCCCTTCCCCCTCCCTTCTCTATGTGCTGGCAGGCTGGAGACACTCTTAGCCTTCAGCATCTCTCACCCCCTTTTCTGGTCACACTATGTGCTGGCAGGCTGGAGATGCTCGTAGCCTGCAGCATCTCTCACCCCCTTTTTCTGGTCACACTATGTGCTGGCAGGCTGGAGTCACTCGTAGCCTGCAGCATCTCTCACCCCCTTTTTCTGGTCACACTATGTGCTGGCAGGCTGGAGTCACTCGTAGCCTGCAGCATCTCTTGCCTCCTTTTCTAGTCACACTATGTGCTGGCATGCTGGAGACACTCTTAGCCTGCAGCATCTCTCACTCCCTTTTTCTGGTCACACTATGTGCTGGCAGGCTGGAGACACTCTTAGCCTGCAGCATCTCTCACTCCCTTTTTCTGGTCACCCTCTGTGCTGGCAGGCTGGAGACACTCTTAGCCTTCAGTATCTCTCGCCCCCTTTTTCTAGTCACACTATGTGCTGGCAGGCTGGAGACACTCTTAGCCTGTAGCATCTCTCGCCCCCTTTTTCTGGTCACGCTATGTGCTGGCAGGCTGGAGACACTCTTAGCCTGCAGTATCTCTCACTCCCTTTTTCTGGTCACGCTCTGTGCTGGCAGGCTGGAGACACTCTTAGCATGCAGCATCTCTCGCCCCCTTTTTCTGGTCACGCTCTGTGCTGGCAGGCTGGAGACAGTCTTAGGATGGATAGATAGATAGGCAGAGAGATTGGCGGAGGGATGGATGGAAAGAGGGAGATAGGCGGAGGGATGGATAGATAGGTGGAGGGAGGAATGGATGGAGAGAGACAGACAGAGGGATAGATAGCTGCCCCCATCCCTCAGCAGCCTGCACATATTGGGGGGGGGACAGCACAGCCGCCCCGTCCCTGAGTAACTAGGGCTTATTTTCAGGGTAACACAGTAGTACATGTCCTATTCTGAATCTGTAGCGAAGGGTTATCCAGTTCATGTTGTACTGTAAGCAGACAGAAGGTCACGAGCCGCAGGCCTCGACCACAACCCATATCCACCAGGACATGAGGCTTTCTTACGAAAAAAAAAATATTTAATTGTTCCCAGAGTCCCCCGGCCGCACCCCCGCATGACTCCGCCCTCAGAGCTTCCTCTTGCCCGCCTTGGGGCGCGTCGGTCCTCTCCTCCCGCTCGGCCTCGCTTGGGGCTTTTTTGCGTTGGCGCGCTCCTGGAAGTGGTCCATGGTGATTGGCTGGATGATGTGGCCCTGCTTGGTGATCACCTTGGGGGCGGCGAGCTTCTGCGCGGCGCTCTCCGTGTTCCAAGTGTTGCCCACCGGGGCGCGGATGCTGCTCTCGAATTGCTTGCGGTTATTGAAGGGGAAGGGGAGCTCGTTCACCTGGGGTAGAAACAAAAGCGCTTGTTAGACCGCCGCGCCGGGCTAAGTTTGGCAAAGTTATCGCCTGTATCGAACTACTAATACAGAACAAGAACGCGCCAGCTTGTAAATAAGGTGTGCTCCCCTGGTTTGTATATACAAAAGACAACCAAATAGGGGACCCCACAATCCCCCGCCAAACACCAGGACATTAACAGCACCACCAAATAGAATTAAAGGATAATATCACTACAGTTTATTGTTCCAAAATGTCACATAGTACAAACATTTAAAACACAATTAAAATTACTTATAATGACTGTCAGGGAACTGCGGGTCACGTGATCCAACTATAAACCAGGGACCTCCTGACACACTCACCGCGTTCCCCAAATCCCTTGTCCGAGTCCCTCCTATCAGGAATACCAGGCCCAAAGCCTGCGGACACACAGATTCTTGGTTTAAGGCAAACAGATCGCTCAAGTTAAAATTTAAGTTTTAATGCAATGAGCGCACACTAGGCAGTGATAACAAACATTTGGCTGTGATGGAATATGAAATGATACAGGTGATACAAATGCTGTTCTGAGAAGGTTACGGGATAGAGTGAGTTACACAGAGAAACAATAGTCAGTTACCTTAATATGCAGAGTAGTGGTGATGAGAGCTTCCACAAGAGGTAAGTGGCAAGCTGGGTGGGTGGACACCTCAGGCACACAGGAATCGTGACCTCTCCAGATAAGTGACAATCTTCTAATCCTCTTGGCCTACTTTTAAAGTGGACCAACACCCAGGATTTTGACTATCCTGGGTTTTGGTCCACTTCGGTGGGGCACCCCGATCGGCTGTGTGAAACCCCCCAGAAAGCCCCAAAAACTCATGTCTCCCCACTCCCACGTGACCGCTGCAGCCAATCCCCACCGACGGACAAGCGGGAGGCAGCGACGGACAAGAGAGCGCTTTCGCCACCGCCTCCCGCACGTCACTCTTACAGGGAGCGCGCCCTGCTAGAGGGACGCGCGGGAGGCGGGCGCCACTGGATCGAGGAGCAGGTAGGGATTTAGGGGTTTCTGGGGGGTTTCACACAGCCGATTGGGGTGCCCCGCAGTCAGGGAGCTGATCGGTCCGGGCCGATTAGGGGAGGGTCCACTTTAAGCACGGTCTCTGCCCCTCCACCCCCTCCTCTCAGACACAGAACCTGAATCATTCCTTTGAAGCACCAGGCTATCACACCTTTCCAGCAAAGAAGCAGACAGGCTCCTCTGTGTCTCAGTAAGGTGTTGGGAAAGCAGCAGGGGGTCTTTGAAGCTCAAACTGCCAGTTGTGAGTGTTACAACCTCCTGCCCATATATGGACTTCCTTTTCCTGCTGGCCTTGTAATGGCAGACATTTGCTAAGAAGAGAGAACCTTAAAGTGGACCAACACCCGGGATTTTCACTATTCTGGGTTTTGGTCCACTTTCGCGGGGCACCCCGATCGGGTAAAAACCCCCGAGAATGACCTAAAAAAAAACTCACCTCACCCCGCTCCTACGGCGCTCGTCCAATCAGAGCGCTCAGAGCTGCTGTGGTATGCACGGACAAGGGACGGACAACCACAGCGGCTCTGAGCACGCTGGAGGCCGCATCTCGCGCTTCCCTCTAACGGGGAGCGCGCCCGCCATTCACGAATGGCCAGCGCGGGTGCGCGCCCCTGCTAGAGAGAAGCACGAGATGCGGCCGCGGCCCGCACATGTGCTGTTGGGTTTCACCCCGCGGAACATCCCGAATTCGAATGCCCCGCGGGGAGGGATCTGATCGGACCGGGAATCATAGATTCCCGGCCGATCAGCCTGGGTGTTGGTCCACTTTAAAGGGGGATGCCCTATTCCTCACAATGACCACCGGGGGACACTGTGGGCCGGCTGAACCTGCTATCAAAAATCCATTCCATACAAAGTATAATCTCAATATCTCATAGTATCAAAACATGATTAAGTGCTATATTACACGTGCAAAAACAACAATAAGGACCTTATTGTGCCCAGAGGAAGTAACGTGATTGGTCATTACGAAACGCGTCGGCCTGGGACGGATTTGTCACGTGGGTTGCTGACTGTCTGCGGGCAATTGTTTATATTCATTGGTATTGTGGCCATGTTTTTGATTATTTCTTGTTCTCACACCCGGCTGTCCTAGTAGATATCCTTAGGATAATAATAATGTTTGGCACTTTGATGCATTTTTTGCACAGATATATGTTGTTTTTGCACGTGTAATATAGCACTTAATCATGTTTTGATACTATGAGATATTGAGATTATACTTTGTATGGAATGGATTTTTGATAGCAGGTTCAGCCGGCCCCCAGTGCCCCCCGGTGGTCATTATAAGTAATTTTAAATGTGTTTTAAATGTTTGTACTATGTGACATTTTGGAACAATAAATTGTAGTGATATTATCCTTTAATTCTATTTGGTGGTGCTATTATTGTCCTGGTGTTTGGCAGGGGATTGTGGGGTCCCCTATTTGGTTGTCTTTTGTATATACAAACCAGGGGAGCACACCTTATTTACAAGCTGGTGCGGATCTTTTATTACCTGTATCCCCCGCCGTGCGCGCGCTGCTGCCCCAGCCTCTCTCTATGGATTGGGCGGCAGCACACATTCCCCATTGTATACAATGAAAGCCGCCTGCCGAATGACCTAGTCATAGCGGGCTTCTCTCATTGGACGAGAGCCTGCGCATGTGCCACTGGCCCGGGTAGAGTAGAGGTGTGTACGGGCACCCCTGAAAGGTTTTCACACAATCTTCTAGATTCCAGGCTGGCCGCTGCTGGGTTTTGTTTCGCTTTAACCTGGACCAAAACCTATGGCCCTGGAATCACGGCCACTTATTCCCCCCCCCCCTTATCCAAAATCTGGATGCCCCGCTGGGTGAAACCCGTCCTCAGGTCGTCCAGTAAAGTCAATTTCTCCCCCCCACTCCAACACAAGCAGATATCCCTTTAGCAGGACGCGCACCCGCATCAGGCATTTGTGAATGGCCAGCATGGGCACGCTTCCTGTTAGAGGGGAACGGAGGATGAACTCAGTTCCGATCGCTTAGACGATGCCTTAGATAAAGGGACAAGAGCAGATCCAAGCGCGCTCATTGGACGAGAAGCCGCGGAATAATACCAGGCGTGCCCGGGGCCCTGGGCCACCGCCCTGCAGGACATCAGGATGTCCCACTGTCTCCCCCCCCCCCTTAGGTGCGGTAATTACTCACCTTGAGAGCGCATGTGCGGACTCTCGTCCAATCAGAGCCTTTTGCCTTGTTTACCTGCTTTCGGCAAATGGTTGTTTTCAATGGGTTGGTTGACGGAGGCTCGCATGCCGCTGGGGGATGTGGCCACTCTCTCTCCCCATTGAAAACAATCGGAGCCATTTGCCGACAGGATGTAAACAAGGATCCGATAGGCCGCACATGCACCGCTGTACCGAGGAGAGGCAACTTTTACTGGGCATTACATGGCTGGGCGTCCCGATTCGGGTTTCATTCCACTATAAAGATGCGTCGTAGGAGCTGGGAAAGCTATGATTTTATGGGTTTCACGCAGCGGGGCTGTGACAGACTCTATGCCTTTTGGATTTTAAAGGCCCTGTTTCTGCCCTTGGACTTTTGCATAGACTCATTACTTTCATTTTCTTGAGCATGTTACAGACTGCCATTGTGTTGTTGATTGTGTTACAGACTGTCATTGTTCTACTGATTGTGTTACCGGCAGAGTTGAGGGATTGTGTGTCCTGCTCCCATTGGTCTGTATGTTTGTCATGCAGTCCTCCATCAGGTCCACGGGGGAGGTCCCCTTGCATGGAGACTTGCATATAAGGCCCAGGGTGGCACTAATAAAAGAAGTTCATCTTCACCCTCAATACTGAGTTCCGTCTCTTATTGGGGGGGGGGGGGGAACGCTATATCGCAGACTTTTTATCTCCACTGTGCTGTGCCGCCAGTCTTCAGCAGAGGGGGCGTGGCCGAGCCATGTAGGGCGTGATCCTCACCAGAGAGGATGCTGGGAGGGAATATCGGTCCAGAGGGGTTCAGTTAGAGCAGGAGCGGACCATCTGGCCTCGGAACATGTTACAGACACAACCTAGCTTTACGCCTCATTGGTGTGACATCACCAGCGTCATGTGATCCTGTCTCCGCCCACCTGGAGGGAATGTTGGTCCAGAGGGGTTTGGTTAGAGCAGGAGCGGACCATCTGGGCTCAGAACATGTTATAGACACAACCTAGCTTTACGCCTCATCGATGTGACATCACCAGCGTCATGTGATCCTGTCTCCACCCACCTGATGCGCTGCCGCCTGAATGTTCCTCTTCTCGTTGATGATGACGTTGGGGAGGCGCTGGTCCCTTCTGGGCGGAGCCGGAGCTGCTTTAATAGTGAACCTGCCAAAGGGTGACAAAAAAAAAAGGTTAGTTTACTCACCGAAAAAACTTGTCTCGATATTCACTTAAAGTGGACCAAAACACAGGATTTTGACTATCCTGGGTTTTGGACCACGATCGAGGGATGCCCCGCTGTGTGACACCCCCCAGATCGCCCGAACTCACCTCTTCTCCGCCCTTCGGCGCATGCGTGGCCTCACATCTAGTCAGATCGATCGGAATCGCTCCCACCCCTTGGTCTATGGCGAGCGGGCCTGAGCGTGCTGGCGACCACATCCCCGCTACCCACTAACAGGGAGCACGCCTGCACTGGCCATTCACAAACGCCTGGTGCGGGGATGCAGGCGCTGCTCGCGCATGCGCAGTTGGACCTGGAGCATAGGTGAAGTTTTCGGGCGACCTGGGGAGTTTGATACAGTGGGGCGTCCGGAAGATGGATGTCCTGGGGGGGAGCGAGTATGCCTGACTCCCCCAGACTCCAGAGAGGGTTTTGGTCCACTTTAAAGGTTTGTTTCCCTGGAGCATCACAAGACATGATCCACTGTGTGAGCCCCGTCCAGCGGTGCATGTGTGGTCTCCCATCCAATCAGAGTCCCTTGCTTTGAAGATGTAATTCGGCAAACTGCTCTGATTGGGATGAATGGGGAGCGCGTACTCCCGCATTGCCTGTGCGTTCCTGTCCCAGCCTATCTGAATGGCTGCCAGGGATGCAGGGACGCGTGCTCCCCATTGTCAACAATCAGAGCCGTTTGCCAAAGTCACCACTGGACCAGGGGTGGAGCTATGCAGATCGGGCTTAAGGGGGGTTTCACACAGCGGGACATACAGTCTTGGGATGCCCCAGGGAAGAGGAACAAAACCTTTTCCTTTGGACCAGGGAAAGGTGGGTGTTCCACACAGCAGGGCATCCCGACTCAGGATGCCCCCATGGAAAATACCATTTTGTGATTACTCACCTGTAAAATGGGTATTATAAGTATGTCACACACCCCGCTTCAGGTTACTAAATCATTAGACATGGGTTATACTCACCACTAGGTGGCACTGTTTGCAGAGAAGTCCAGAAAACAACAAGCCCCTCCCGGTCTATACATACCTGGTACCTCCTAACAATTCCCCAGTAATTCAAACAGCAATAAAGACAAGGTACCAGGAAAACAACAATGGTAACCCTCAACTGTAACTAAAAAACTTCACCATATAAAGAACCAGGATACCAAAAAGGGCGGGTGAAGCGGGGTGTGTGACATACTTATAATACCCATTTTACAGGTGAGTAATCACAAAATGGTATTATTCTAAGTATGTCACACACCCCGCTTCAAGTTACTAAATCATTAGACATGGGACATCCAACAGCAGTGTCCACAAAGAGCGGGTATCCAACCAGGCAATAATGCAGAAACTCAAACCACTGCAGCCTGCAGAACCTTGCGGCCAAAAACAGCATCCGCTGAAGCCCGCACATCAACCTTATAAAACTTAGAAAAAGTGTGAACCGAAGACCAAGTAGCAGCCTTACAAACTTGTTCAACAGAAGCCTGGTGCTGAAAAGCCCAGGACGCTCCAACCGCACGAGTCGAATGAGCAGTAACACGAAAAGGGGGATCCTTCCCCTTGGCAGAGTAGGCCCCAACAATCGCCTGACGAATCCATTTGCTAATGGAAGACTTAGCCGGAGCCAAGCCCTTCCTAGACCCACAGGGCACCACGAAAAAGGCATCAGTCTTACGAAAAGAAGACGTAATACGCAAATAGTACTTGACACAACGTACCACATCCAAACAATGCAACGCCTTCTCCTTGTCATTCCCAGGCCTAGGACACAAGGAGGGAAGAACAATGTCCTGATTAAGATGAAAAGCAGAGACCACTTTAGGGAGAAAGTCTGGCTTGAAACGAAAAACCACTTTGTCCTGATGTTTCTCAAAATAAGGAGCCTGAATAGACAAGGCAGCCAACTCCGAAACACGCTGAACCGAAGCGATGGCCACCAAAAAGACAACCTTCTGAGTCAACATAGAGAGAGCAATATCCTGCAAAGGCTCAAAAGGAGGAGCCTGAAGAGCAGAAAGGACCAAATTCAAATCCCAAACAGGGAGCAAAGGCTTCCTAGGAGGCCGCAGATGCGAAACCCCCTGGAAAAAAGTCTTGACCAAAGAATGGAGATCAAAAGACCTCTGAAAAAAGATAGACAAGGCAGAAACCTGCCCCTTCAAGGTACTAAGCTGCAGACCAGAGTCCAGCCCAGATTGAAGAAATTCCAAAATCCTAGAGATAGAAAAGACCCGGCAGGGCAAAGATCTAGCCTCACACCAATCAATATAAGATCTCCAAGCCCTATAATAGATGGAAGAAGAGGATCTCTTCCTGGCACTGATAAGAGTCCGAATGACCGAATCCGAAAGACCCTCCTCCTTTAAGATGGAGGTTTCAGCAGCCAAGCCGTCAAAGCCAGCGTTGGTAAACTGGGGTAACACAGTTGACCCTGAGTGAGAAGATCCGGCCGAAGAGGCAGATCGAACTGATCCACCGCCAGACGAACGATGTCTGCGAACCACACCCGCCTTGGAGCCACGAAAATGGCGGGAACTCCTTCCAGAACCAACTTTCGCAGCACCCTGCCTAGCATGGAAATCGGAGGAAACAGATAAAGAAACCCCAGGTCCCTCCAGCTCAGGGCCATGGCATCCGCCGCCAGAGCCAGAGGATCCTGAGATAGCGACACAAATGTCGGAAGCTTGTGATTGTGACGAGAGGCAAACAGATCCACCTCCGGTGTCCCCCACCGGAGACAAAGCGACCTGGGGATGGAGAGACCACTCCCCCCGGCGGGACGAACACCGGCTCAGAAAGTCTGCCTCCGTGTTTTCCACTCCTGGAATGTACACTGCCGAGATGCAAGGAACATGAGTCTCTGCCCAAACAAGGATCAGAGACACCTCTCTGTGGGCACCCAGACTGCGAGTCCCTCCTTGGTGATTGATGTAAGCAACCGCCGTCCGATTGTCCGATCGAACCTGAACCGGCAGACCCTGTAAATGCTGCGTCAAGTGAGACAGAACCAACCTGATGGCTCTCAGCTCCAGAACATTGATGGGTAAGTGAGCCTCCTGAGGACCCCACCGGCCCCGGAACCGAAGATCCTTCCAAAAACCCCCCCATCCTGACAAACTGGCGTCCGTGGTGACAGTTTCCCAAAGCGGGGTCAGAAATGACCTGCCCTTCGAGAGATTGTCCGAGACCATCCACCACCGTAGAGACTGCCGAACCCGGGGGGACATCCGGAAGGACCGATCCAACGATCCCGGTCGCCGGTCCCAAGAAGCCAACAGATGAAGCTGAAGCGTCCGCGTGTGAAATTGCGCGAAGGGAACTGCCTCGAACGAAGCTACCATCAGCGCCACCAGTCTCATCCCTAGACGGATGGATGGGCGATGATTGGAAAGAAGAAGCTGAGCCAATTCCTGAATCAAAAGAACCTTGGCCTGAGGGAGAAAAACTCTGTGCTGGTAAGAGTCCAAGGACATCCCCAGAAAGGTCACCACCCTGGCCGGAACCAGAGAGGACTTGGAGTAGATCACCCAGCCGAACCTCTCCAGCATAGACACCACCGTGTTGGTGTCCCTTTCCGCTTGACTGAAGGAAGGCGCCATGAAGAGAAGATCGTCCAGGTAGGGCACAATCCGAATCCCCTGAACTCTGAGCAGGGCCATAATTCCCGCCAACACCTTGGTGAACACTCTCTGAGCCAAGGTGAGGCCAAACGGGAGAGCTACAAACTGGAAATGCCGGTCCTCCACCACAAAGCGAAGGAACCTCTGATGAGCCGGAAAAATCGGAATGTGAAGATATGCATCCTTGATGTCTATGGACGTCATAAAGTCCCCCTGCCGAAGCGATCGCAGACCACAGGGTTTCCATGCGAAACTTCCGAAGACGAATAAACCGGTTGAGAAACTTCAAGTCCAGGATGGGACGGAGCAACCCATCCTTTTTGGGAACAATGAAGAGATTGGAATAATACCCGCGCCCCACCTCCGAAGGCGGGACCGGACAGATGACTGCCAACTCCAGAAGATTCCTTACCGCCGCCAGGAGCCCCTGTGCGGCCAAGGGATCTGGAGGGACACGAGACCTGAGGGCGGGACTCGAACTCCAGCTTGTAGCCGGCCGACACCACCTCCCAGATCCACCTGTCCGAGACCTCCTGGTCCCATACCCGGGAGAAGAGTCGCAACCGTCCCCCCACCTGTAAGGGTGAGGGCGCCCCCTCATTGCTGAGCGGGCTTGGCAGCTGGCTTGGGTTTGGCGCCCCAGACGTGAACGGGACGGCCATGGCCTCTTCCCCTGTTCCAGCTAGCACCCCTGGAAGCCGAGAAGCCCGCACCCCTGCCAGCTCTGGCTCCCCGAAAGGAAGGATTGAAGGGGGCCGCCCCCCGAAAGGAACGACGAAAATTCTTGCGCTGAGGTAACTTACCTCCCTTGGCAACAGAATCCATCTTTTCGCCGAAAAGCCTCAGACCCAGAAAGGGAAGAGCCGTGAGCGATCTCTTGGAATTAAAATCAGCCGTCCACTGCCACAACCACACTGAACGGCGAATGGCAACCAACAGAGCAGTACCCCTGCCCGACATCAACATGGCATCATCCTGGGCGGCGAGAATGAAAGACAAAAAGGAATCACAACGCTTAAGAGCAAGAAACTCAGCACAAGTAGGATCAAGATCCACACATAAATCCCTGACGATAGACCTAACCGCCAGCAGCAAAAGTGCCGAAGCACAAACGGGCCTCAGAACTGAACCCGCGCAGACAAAACCATGACGGGCCAGCTGATCAATCCGGCGATCCTCGCCGTCCTTGAGAGAAGTCGTGTCAGGAGAATGAACAACCGCCGTGTTAGATAGTCCCAGGACCGGAGCATCAACCTCGGGAGGGACAGACCAACGCTTCACCAAGTCCGCCGGAAAGGGATACTTCCTATCCCAGCTAGGCGGCACCCCAACAAGACGCGTAGGTTGCTCCCATTGCTTAAGGACAACGTCCTCAAAATGCTGTTGACTGGGAAACTCCAAGCGCGGCTTGGACACCCCAAAAAGCTAACCCTTAGGCCGAGGAGCAGCTTCAGGCGGATCCAAATCCAAAACCTCAAACATTTGGGCCAGAATGGAAGGCGTATCCGGGACGGGCCCATCAGTCTGGTCACCCTCAGCACCCAGCAACTGCTGGCCCTCGGGATCCTCTAATCCCTCAACAAGCTCGCCCTCTTCAAGGGGCCGATCCGGCCAATCCAGGTCCTCAATAACCTCCTCATCTGAGTCCGGCGGAGGCGGAGACAGGTGCTTCCGCTTAGCCGGAGCCTTCTGAGCGACCACAGCGGAAAACATCTTCTCGAGGCTGGCCAGCCGGGCGCAAACCTCAGACTGCGAATAACCCCCAACGACAACGTCACACGGGGTCCGGAACAGGCGAGGAGGGGAGGGAAATGGTGCGGCCGAGGATGTACCGGACACCGGGGTGCCGGACTGGCGCTCAATGTTCTGCCGTGCACATGGAATACATATAATGACATCATCCCCTGGGAGCGGAGTCCCACACCCCCCGCAGAGCCTGGACTGCCCCGAAGAGCCATTTCCGGTATCTTTGGTAGCCTCCATATGGTGAAATTATGATATATGCAGTAACCAGGGATTTACGCCTAAAGCGACCTGGGATGCCCCTTCAGTACTTATGTGACTAAATAGATAAGCTCAAAAAAATGGGAATTTAGACACAAAAAACCCCAATTAAAAACAATGGCCCCCCCAACTAGCCAGGTATCTAAGACCGGGAGAGCCCTGCAGCGTGGGATCCCGGGATCTGAAAAACAAAAGACAACCGTCAACCAAGTACACCATAAACACCTGGATAACTATAACAATGAAGAGACATAAGAATCTGCCTAGAACATATATATATATATATATATCTATACATCTATATATATCTCTATATCTCTATATCTCTATATCTATCTATCTATCTATCTATCTATCTATATATATATATATTGTATAAAGGAGTACCGCCGGCCTGGAGATCAGACCGCGAGGCAGGCGCCAGAGAATGGCGCCTGACCTCCGGAGAAGAGCGGCGGGCCGGTGGCACTGCGCCGCCCGACCCGCCCCCCCAAACCCCGAAAGCAGCAGTCCCGGGGGCTAGGAAGCCCCCCCAACCAGCAAGCCGACGGGCCGGCCTCCAGCCACCCGTACAGTACTGTGCACAAACACTCACACACACAAAAATAAATAAAAACCACATGGAGAAGGCCAAAAGGGGGACCTGACCTACCTAAACACTGGGACATCCCACATCCGGATCACCACGGCCGGAATACCGCTATGCCCCATAATATGGGGACGAGCGGAGGAGCTAATCTCCTAGGCACTTTAAGTGCCATCTACCTTTGCCCGGCCGCCAGCCTAAGCTGGGAGGCTACCAATTAATCAGGACTAAAACGAAAGAAACCGGGCAGAAATAGACCATGGGGGGGTGCCGGGTGTTACCTGCAAGCAGGAGGCTTCTTTCTTCTGTCTTGTCGCCACCTTGCAGAGAAGAAACACTGGGGAATTGTTAGGAGGTACCAGGTATGTATGGACCGGGAGGGGCTTGTTGTTTTCTGGACTTCTCTGCAAACAGTGCCACCTAGCGGTGAGTATAACCCATGCTTAATGATTTAGTAACCTGAAGCGGGGTGTGTGACATACTTAGAATAGCCAGCCGCTGGCCCTGGAATCTTTTAGATTCCAGGCCTACCGCTGCTGCATTGGCAAGGGAATCTAAAAGAGACCAGGGTATTCTGAATCGGGATTCCCCTGCTGTGTGAACCCCCCGGGCACCCGTAAACACTCACCTTTCCCCGCTCCAATGGGGCATGTGCGGACTATTGTCTACTGAGAGCCGTCTGCCGCGACTACGTCATTCTCTCATTGTTTTCAATGGGGAGCGAGAGTGGCGCATCCCTGGGTCGTGCGCACGCTCCCGCCTCGGCCATGCAGATAGGCGCGCTGCTGGGGGGGGGGGGGGGGGGATAGCGGGGAGGAGGCCTCTGTTTGCACATACGCAGTTGGACCGAGAAGCAAGGTAAGTGTATGGGGCAACCTGGGGGGGGTGTTACACAGTGGGGTATCCCAAATCTGGATGCCCTTGGAGGGAGCGAGTATGCCTGCCCTGGAGTATCAGACTCTAGGGTGGGTTTTGGTCCACCTTACGTCCTTGCTGGACATGGACATGTGCAGGTTCATCCCTGGGGGGAGTGAGTATGCCTGTCCTGGAGTATCAGACTCCAGGGTGGGTTTTGGTCCACTTTAAGTCCTTGCTGGACATGCACGGTTCATATCATAAAGCCCCCCCCCCCCGGGGGTAAGTGGGCGGGTACTTACTTTTTGCGCTTCTTCTTGCTGACCTTGAGGTTGGTCCCGCCCCACTCGCCCCAGCCGGGCAGCACCAGGCTGATGTCCTTGGGTTTGGCGTCGTTCTCCGCTTTCCTCTTCTCATTTAAGAAGTCGGCGATGACATCATCACCCGCAAACGCCTCCTGAATGATGAGCTTCTGGGCGACGTCATAGTCGGCGTCCACCTGCCGGCCCCCAAAAAAATGGTGGTCAGACCCTTGGCCCTATTCACCTGTACCACAACCCGACCTGTGAGGGCGCTGCATATTACCTCCTCCTCCTCCTCCTCCACCATGGTCGGCACCATGGGCGTCCGGACCTTCTGAGCTTTGGCCGGCAGCACGTCCTCGCGGTTGATCAGTTTGGACTTCTCGCCCCGCATGCGATTGGCCGGTTTCTTCTTGGGAGGCGGGGCCTCCTTTCCCACGGTCAACTCCTCCTCCCCCTCCTGCACCAGACCTTCCACGTCCTCCAGCGTCCGCTTCCTGTCCAGGCTTTCCGTCAGCAGAGGACCTTCCTCTCCAGGCCGGAGCTCCTCCCCCTCGTCGTCTTTAGGCTCCGCCTCCTCGGGGTCGGCGATCTGAGCCCGTTCTCCTTCTTTGCGGTTCTGCTCTGCCAGCTTCTGGAAGAGGAGGTTGAACTGCGACGCCTGGCGGTCCTCAGGGTCAGCGGGTGCGAGGGCCTTTATTTTGCTGCCTGCGGGGGCGGGACCAGAGAGAGACATCTTAAAGGGACAGTCCAGGCAAAGACCAATGAAATACAAGTGTACTCAAGCCCATATAGGGGAACCTGTTAAAAGGACAGTCCAAAATCATTATTCTAATGAAACGGAGCACCCTCCCTTCTCCTCTCAAAAGAAGTCAATGGGGCGGCATGCCCCAAGGGAGCAGGGGAGCGCTCCGATACCCAATGGTTAACCCTAGAGTCTATTAGAGGCTATGGGCCACTGGCCTAGAGTCTATTAGAAACTACGTGCCAATGGCCTAGAGTCTATTAGAGGCTATGGGCAATGGCTCAGAGTCTATTAGAGGCTATGGGCAATGGCCTAGAGTCTATTAGAGGCTATGGGCAATGGCCTAGAGTCTATTAGAGGCTATGGGCTAGTGGCCTAGAGTCTATTAGAGGCTATGGGCAATGGCCTACAGTCTATTAGAGGCTATGGGCCAATGGCCTACAGTCTATTAGAGGCTATGGGCCAATGGCCTACAGTCTATTAGAGGCTATGGGCAATGGCCTACAGTCTATTAGAGGCTATGGGCCAATGGCCTACAGTCTATTAGAGGCTATGGGCCAATGGCCTACAGTCTATTAGAGGCTATGGGCCAATGGCCTACAGTCTATTAGAGGCTATGGGCCAATGGCCTACAGTCTATTAGAGGCTATGGGCCACTGGCCTACAGTCTATTAGAGGCTATGGGCTAGTGGCCTAGAGTCTATTAGAGGCTACGGGCCACTGGCCTAGAGTCTATTAGAGGCTATGGGCCAATGGCCTAGAGTCTATTAGAGGCTGTGGGCCAATGGCCTAGAGTCTATTAGAGGCTATGGGCAATGGCTCAGAGTCTATTAGAGGCTATGGGCAATGGCCTAGAGTCTATTAGAGGCTATGGGCAATGGCCTAGAGTCTATTAGAGGCTATGGGCTAGTGGCCTAGAGTCTATTAGAGGCTATGGGCCAATGGCCTAGAGTCTATTAGAGGCTATGGGCCAATGGCCTACAGTCTATTAGAGGCTATGGGCCAATGGCCTACAGTCTATTAGAGGCTATGGGCCAATGGCCTAGAGTCTATTAGAGGCTATGGGCCACTGGCCTACAATCTATTAGAGGCTACGGGCCACTGGCCTAGAGTCTATTAGAGGCTATGGGCCAATGGCCTAGAGTCTATTAGAGGCTATGGGCAATGGCCTAGAGTCTATTAGAGGCTATGGGCCAATGGCCTACAGTCTATTAGAGGCTATGGGCCACTGGCCTACAGTCTATTAGAGGCTATGGGCTAGTGGCCTAGAGTCTATTAGAGGCTACGGGCCACTGGCCTACAGTCTATTAGAGGCTACGGGCCACTGGCCTAGAGTCTATTAGAGGCTATGGGCCAATGGCCTACAGTCTATTAGAGGCTATGGGCCAATGGCCTACAGTCTATTAGAGGCTATGGACCAATGGCCTAGAGTCTATTAGAGGCTACGGGCCAATGGCCTAGAGTCTATTAGAGGCTACGGGCCAATGGCCTAGAGTCTATTAGAGGCTACGGGCCAATGGCCTAGAGTCTATTAGAGGCTATGGGCCAATGGCCTAGAGTCTATTAGAGGCTACGGGCCAATGGCCTAGAGTCTATGGGCCAATGGCCTAGAGTCTATTAGAGGCTACGGGCCAATGGCCTAGAGTCTATGGGTCAATGGCCTAGAGTCTATTAGAGGCTACGGGCCAATGGCCTAGAGTCTATGGGTCAATGGCCTAGAGTCTATTAGAGGCTACGGGCCAATGGTCTCCCACTTGATGAGGGATCCCCAAATTTGGGATGCCCCCATATGTAAATTCCTCCCTTCTAAACTCTCAACAGGTGATCCAACGGCACATGGACACATTTCCTACATAGGTCAACGTCTGGTGGCCAACTGCGTTGAGCGGACGCAAATGCGTTGATTAAGGCTTTAGGTCTACTTTGACATCGGGCCTAATGAGTAAATCATCTAAAGATTTCAACTAATTGGCCCATTTAAAGAGGAAGTCCGATCAAAAATGGACTTCCTGCTAATTATCAGGGACGGGGCAACACAAACCATGTCCGACCGGTGGCTACCAATTGGGAAGCAATGCATTGTGGGTACTCACCAGTTCCACCGGCAACCGTCTCCTGCTCTCCTTGCTCTTTCCTCCAACGTCTCTTCTCCTCGAATTCTTGAAGCAGAGTCTCCTCCTCGGATTGCTCCTCTTCCTCTACCTCTTCCTCCTCGGGTTTGCCGGCCAATCCCTCTTCTATCTTCAGCTCCTCCTCCTCTTCCTCCTGGCCCCCAGAATCCTTTGCTTCTGTGCTTAGTTTTCCGGTCATCCAGGGGTTGGGGCCCTCGGAAATCACCTGAGCGTCATTGACAAATTCGGGGATGGTTTCCTCCTGCTGCTCCTCCTCATCCTCGCTCTCCGATAAAGGTTTCACCTTCCGGGTCAGCTCCTTGTTCCTCTGGAGCTGCTCCTGCATCGCCTTCCGGGCCTACAGAGAAACGGATGGGTGATAGGATATATAGCACGTGATGCCAGAGATCTATAATAGCACATGTTGCGAGAGATATATATAATAGCACATGTTGCTATAATATATATTAGCACGTGATGTAAGATTATATAATAATAGCACGTGAGGCGAGAGATATATAATAGCATATGTTGCAAGAGATATATAATAATAGCACGTGATGTAAGAGATATATATAATAGCAGCACGTGATGTAAGATTATATAACAATAGCATGTGATGTAATATTATATAATAATAGCACGTGATGTAAGATTATATAATAATAGCACGTGATGTAATATTATATAATAATAGCACGTGATGTAAGATTATATAATAATAGCATGTGATGCAAGAGATATATAATAGTAGCACGTGATGCGAGAAAAATATAATAGCATATGTTGCAAGAGATATAGAATAGCATGTGATGCAAGAGATATATATAATAGCACGTCATGCAAGATTATATATAATAATAGCATGTCATGCAAGATTATATATAATAATAGCATGTCATGCAAGATTATATATAATAATAGGTCATGCAGGATTATATATAATAGCACGTCATGCAAGATCATATCTAATAATAGCACGTAATGCAAGATTATATATAATAGCAGCACGTGATGCGAAAGATATAAAATAATAATACATGTTGCGAAAGCTATATAATAATAGCACGTGTTGCAAGAGATGTATAATAATAGCACGATGTGAGAGAGATTTAATAGCATTTGATGCGAGAGAGATTTAATAGCACGTGATGCAAGATTATATAATAACAGCATGTGATGCGAGATTATATGAGAGAGAGAGAGAGAGAAAACGTGAGGATATATATATATATATATATATATATATATATATATATATATATATTTATTACCATTTTGTGAATACTCACCTGTAAAATGGGTATTATAAGTATGTCACACACCCCACTTCAATTATTAATTATTACACTTGGGTTATACTCACCGCTAGGTGGCAGTGTTACAGAGAATCTCCAAAAAAGCAACAGGCCCCTCCCGGTCTATACATACCTGGTACCTCCCAACAATTCCCCAGTATTCAAACAGCAGTAAGACAAGGTACCAGGAACAAACAACGGTAACCCTCAACTGTAAATAAAAAACTTCACCATATAAAGAACCAGGATACCAAAAAGGGCGGGTGAAGTGGGGTGTGTGACATTCTTATAATACCCATTTTACAGGTGAGTATTCACAAAATGGTATTATTCTAAGTATGTCACACACCCCACTTCAATCATTAATTATTACAATAGGGACATCCAACAGCAGTGTCCAGAAAAGGGCGGGTATCCAACCAGGCAATAATGCAGAAAAACTCAAACCACTGCAGCCTGCAGAAATTTCCGGCCAAAAACAGCGTCCGCTGAGGCCCGCACATCAACCTTATAAAACTTAGAAAAAAAGTGTGAACCGAAGACCAGGTAGCAGCCTTACAAACTCGTTCAACAGAAGCCTGGTGCTGAAAAGCCCAGGACGCACCAACCGCACGAGTAGAATGAGCAGTAACACGAAAAGGGGGATCCTTCCCCTTGGCAGAATAGGCTCCAACAATCGCCTGACGAATCCATTTACTAATGGAAGACTTAGCCGGAGCCAAGCCCTTTCTAGGCCCACAGGGCACCACGAAAAAGGCATCAGTCTTACGAAAGGAAGACGTGGTACGCAAATAGTACCTGACACAACGTACAACATCCAAGCAGTGCAACACACTCTCCTTGTCATTCCTAGGCTTAGGACACAAAGAAGGAAAAACAATGTCCTGATTAAGATGAAAAGCAGAGACCACTTTAGGGAGAAAGTCTGGTTTGAAACGAAAAACCACCTTGTCCTGATGCTTCTCAAAATAAGGAGCCTGAATCGACAAAGCTGCCAACTCTGAAACACGCCGAACCGAAGTGATGGCCACCAGAAAGGCAACCTTCTGAGTCAGAGTGGACAGAGCAATATCCTGCAAAGGCTCAAAGGGAGGAGCCTGTAGCGCAGAGAGCACCAAATTCAAATCCCAAACTGGGAGCAAAGGCTTCCTAGGAGGCCGCAGATGCGAAACCCCCTGGAAAAAAAGTCTTGACCAAAGAATGACTTGCAAAAGACCTCTGAAAAAATAGACAAGGCAGAAACGTGCCCCTTCAAGGTACTCAGCTGAAGACCAGAATCCAGCCCCGATTGAAGGAATTCCAAAATCCGAGAAATAGAAAAGACCCGGCAGGGCAAAGATCTAGCCTCACACCAATCAATATAAGATCTCCAGACCCTATAATAGATGGAAGAGGAAGACCTCTTCCTAGCACTAACAAGAGTCCGAATGACCGAATCCGAAAGACCCTCCTCCCTCAAGATGGAGGTTTCAGCAGCCAAGCCGTCAAAGCCAGCGTTGGTAAACTGGGGTAACACAGTTGACCCTGAGTGAGAAGATCTGGCCGAAGAGGCAGATCGAACTGATCCACTGCCAGACGAACGATGTCTGCGAACCACACCCGCCTTGGCCACCTTGGAGCCACGAGAATGGCGGGAACTCCTTCCTGAACCAGCTTTCGCAGCACCCTGCCTAGCATGGGAATCGGAGGAAACAGATAAAGAAACCCCAGGTCCCTCCAGCTCAGGGCCATGGCATCCGCCGCCAGAGCCAGAGGATCCCGAGACAGTGACACGAATGTCGGAAGCTTGTGATTGTGACGAGAGGCAAACAGATCCACCTCCGGCGTCCCCCACCGAAGACACATTGACCGAAAAACCTGAGGATGGAGAGACCATTCCCCCCGGCGGGACGAACACCGGCTCAGAAAGTCCGCCTCCGTGTTCTCCACTCCTGGAATGTAAACTGCCGAGATGCAAGGGACATGAGTCTCTGCCCAAACTAGAATCAGAGAAACCTCTCTGTGGGCACCCAGACTGCGAGTCCCTCCTTGGTGATTGATGTAAGCAACCGCCGTCTGATTGTCCGATCGAACCTGAACCGGCAGGCCCTGTAAATGATGCGTCAAGTGAGACAGAACCAACCTGATGGCTCGCAACTCCAGAACATTGATGGGCAAGTGGGCTTCCTGAGGGTCCCACTGCCCCTGAAACTGAAGATCCTTCCAGAAACCTCCCCATCCTGACAAACTGGCATCCGTGGTGACAGTTTCCCAAAGCGGGGTCAGAAACGACCTGCCCTTCAGAAGATTGTCCGAGACCATCCACCACAGAAGAGACTGCCGAACCCGAGGGGACATCCGGAAGGACCGATCCAACGACCGCGGTCGCCGGTCCCAAGACGCCAAAAGATGAAGCTGAAGCGTCCTGGTGTGAAACTGCGCGAAGGGAACTGCCTCGAACAAGGCCACCATCAACCCCACCAGCCTTATCCCTAACCGAATGGACGGGCGAGGATTGGAAAGAAGAAACTGAGCCAATTCCTGAATCAAAAGAACCTTGGCCTGAGGGAGAAAAACTCTGTGCTGGCAAGAGTCCAAGGACATCCCCAGAAAGGTCACCACCCTGGCCGGAACCAGAGAGGACTTGGGGTAATTGATCACCCAGCCGAACCTCTCCAGCATGGACACCACCATGCTGGTGTCCCCTTCCGCTTGACTGAAGGAAGGCGCCATGATGAGAAGATCGTCCAGGTAAGGCACAATGCGAATCCCCTGAGCTCTGAGCAGGGCCATCACTGCCGCCAACACCTTGGTGAACACTCTCGGAGCAGAGGTGAGGCCGAATGGAAGAGCTACAAACTGAAAATGCCGATCCTCCACCACAAAGCAAAGGAACCTCTGATGAGCTGGAAAGATCGGAATGTGAAGGTAAGCATCCTTGATGTCTATGGACGTCATAAAGTCCCCCTGCCGAAGCGAACCGATCGCAGACCGCAGGGTTTCCATGCGGAACTTCCGGGGACGAATAAACCGGTTGAGAAACTTCAAATCCAGAATGGGACGGAACGACCCGTCCTTTTTGGGAACAGTGAAGAGATTGGAATAATACCCGCATCCCACCTCCGAATGAGGGACCGGGCAGATGACCGCCAATTCCAGAAGATTCCTTACCGCCGCCAGGAGCCCCTGCGCGGCCAACGGATCTGAAGGTACCCGAGACCTGAAAAACCTTGAAGGAGGGCGGGACTCGAACTCCAGCTTGTAACCGGCCGACACCACCTCCCGGATCCACCTGTCCGAGACCTCCTGGTCCCAAACACGGGAGAAGAGTCGCAACCGTCCCCCCACCCCTGCGGGTGAGGGCGCCCCCTCATTGCTGAGCAGGCTTGGCAGCTGACTTGGGCTTGGCGCCCCAGGCGTGAACGGGACGGCCACGGCCTCTACCCCTACTCCAACCTGTGCCCCTGGAGGCCGAGAAGCCCGCACCCCTGCCGGCTCTGGCTCCCCGAAAGGACGGATTGAAGGGGGCCGCCCCCCGAAAGGAACGGCGAAATTTCTTGCGCTGAGGTAACTTCCCTCCCTTGGCAACAGAATCCAGCTTTTCACCGAAAAGCCTCAAACCCAAAAAGGGAAGAGCCGTGAGCGATCTTTTAGAATTAAAGTCAGCCGTCCACTGTCTCAACCACACAGAGCGGCGAATAGCCACCAACAGAGCAGAAGCCCTGCCACACATCAACATGGCATCATCCTGAGCGGCCAGAATAAACGACAAAAAAGAGTCACAACGCTTAAGCGCAAGAAACTCATCACCAGAGGGATCAAGATCCACACATAAATCCCTGACAATAGACCTAACCGCCAAAGTCAAAAGAGCCGAAGCACAAACCGGCCTCAAAACCGAACCCGCACAGACAAAACCATGGCGGGCCAGCTGATCAATCCGGCGATCCTTGCCGTCCTTGAGAGAAGTAGTGTCAGGAGAATGAACAACCGCCGTATTAGACAGTCCCAAGACCGGAGCATCCACCTCGGGAGGGACAGACCAACGCTTCATCAAGTCCGCCGGAAAAGGATATTTTTTTATCCCAGCTAAGCGGTACCCCAACGAGCCGTGTAGGTTGCTCCCATTGCTTAAGGACAACGTCCTCGAAATGCTGATGACTGGGAAACTCCAAGCGCTGCTTGGATCCCCCAAACAGCTGGCCCTTAGGCCGAGGAGCAGCCTCGGGAGGGTCCAAATCCAAAACCTCAAACATTTGGGCCAAAATGGAAGACGTATCAGGAGCGGGACCTTCAACCTGGTCCCCTTCAGCGCCCAGCACCTGCTGACCAATCCAGATCCTCAACAACCTCCTCATCAGAGTCCGGCGGAGGCGGAGATAGGTGTTTACGCTTAGGCGAAGCCTTCTGAGCGGACATAGCGGAAAACATTTTCTCGAGGTTGGCCAAGCGGGCGCACACCTCAGATTGCGAATCCCCACCCATGACAACGTCACACGGGGTCCGGAACAGGCGAGGAGGAGAGGGAGATGGCGCGGCCGATGAAGTACCAGGCACCGGGGTGCCGGACTGGCGCTCAATGTTCCGCTGCGCACATGGAATACATATAATGACATCATCCCCCGGGAGCGGAGTCCCACAACCCCCACACAGCCTGGATTGTCCCGAAGGACCGTTTCCGGTATCTTTGGCAGCCTCCATATGGTGAAATTTATGGTATTCGCAGAACCCAGGGATTTACGCAGTAAGCGACCCGGGATGCCCTTTTATCTACTATATATATATATATATATATATATATATATGTGTGTATTTATTTATCCCTGACCCTGGGAAATTTAGCCGGAAGATATCCTAATAAAGAATGAAATGCCACCAGCCCCCAGCTAGCCAGGTATATAAGACCGGGAGAGCCCTGTGGGATAGGGTCCCAGGACCTGAAAAAGACACAAAAAACAAAATCAATACAGGCACACACACACAAAAAAAAACACACAGCGCTTATAACAGTGCCGTCCCCCCTTTTAACCCCATGCCCAGAGAACTAGTAATAGCTCTGCTAACATCCCCCAACAAACGGGGGCGAACGGGCCAGGATGGGGGGGGGTGGGTGGGAGAGGGAGGCTCAAACAGTGACCACGGAACTAGCAATAGGCCCCGACATAAACAATCCGCGGAGCCTACCTTTATGACTTGCGCAACGAGAAAAAAAAAAATGTCGGCCCCTGCCAGCAACGCAGGCAACTGCACCGCCAAGGAGAGGGAAGAACGAGGGGCGTGCCCACAGAAACGTGGGAGCCACAGTAGCCCCGCCCCCTCCAACCGGCCAACCACGACGCGGGCTGCGCAGGACGCGCCCCCGCCCTACTCCTACGCCGCCGAGCAGCGGGCGCCAGCGATGATGGCGCCCGCATACCCCACCGCTCGGCCATCCTGAAAACGGTCACACACACACAAGACGGCAAGGCCCCCTAGTAAAACACACACCGCGAGCACCGGGAAGGACCTCTGCGCTCCCCAGCCAGGCGGGCCAGCGGCGCAGCGCGCCGCCCGGCCCACCGCAATGCCTCACAGGGACCCCAGCGAGGACGGGCGCCAAAAACAGGGCGCCCACTGAGTTAGCCCCAAAACATTCCCAGGCAAAACCTAAAGCGGCGGGCCGGCGAACACGCCCGACCCGCCATAAGTGACCTAAGGCCGAGCCACACCGCACAGCAAGCATCAGCCAGACAAAACGGGCAGGCCAGCGCGGACCAGCCCCCCCGTCCTAGCACACCCTCACACACACACACAAGCATAAGAAAAGCCATACTGAATTGGGAGGGAATAAAGCCTCTGTGCCTGATGTGCCAGTTACCTAGAGTAAGTGTAAGGGCATCCCACGTCCGGATCACCACTCCGGGAATCCCGCTATGCCCCACAATATGGGGTCGAGCGGAGGAGCTAATCTCCTAGGCACCTAAGGTGCCAGCTACCTTTGCCCGACCTACAGCCTAAGCTGGGAGGCTGCCAGTTAACAGGGAGGATAACAAAACAGAGCCGGGCAGAAATGGACCTCTTGTCGCCACCTTGCAGAGAATAACACTGGGGAATTGTTGGGAGGTACCAGGTATGTATAGACCGGGAGAGGCCTGTTGCTTTTTTGGAGATTCTCTGCAACACTGCCACCTAGCAGTGAGTATAACCCAAGTGTAATAATTAATAATTGAAGTGGGGTGTGTGACATACTTAGAAAATATGTATATATATGTATATATATATATATATATATATATATATATATATATATATATATATATATACACACATACACAGCATGTGATGTGAGATATATATAGCACATAATGCGAGATATATGCAGGGGATATATATTTAGTAAGAATGATGCATGATCTATATAGAGCTCGTACTGCGCGCCACAGAGCTGCAGAGACACTTACCTCATCGTCATATTTCGCCATGATGGCTTTAGATTTCGCCCACTTTCCACTGTTCTGATGCTTCAGCGACATTCGCTCCTGAGGAAGAAATAAAAAAAAAAACGAGTTATACGTGAAAAAGAAATAAATGAAACGCGCACCACTCTCTTCCATTGCATTTCCATTGAGAGGCCTCATCACCAGCTGTAATTTGCAAAAGCATTGAATATATATATATATATATATATATATATATATATATATATATATATATATATATCTCGAGTCAGATTGCAGGGGCGGGCAAGTATGCCCAGGCAGGAAACACATAGCTAAGTGCACCCAGTGTTGTCATGCTTGGGTGTGCACCCTAAGGGTCCGAGGCTGGATGTCTCCAGCTTTGTAAACCCCCCCCACCCTCACTGGACATACGGGCCATCCAATAGCACATGCGCACCGGCTTGCCCCCAAGGCATTTATGATTGCCTCCGCTGGATTGCCTCCTTTACTTCAGTATAAAGTGCCGGGTGATGCAATCTATTCTGATTGGAAGTGGTGTCGTGTGCCAGCCTGCACCCAGGAGACTGGACACAAAAGTGTAGTGTATATAAAAATGCTTGCAGAGCCTCTAACTCTGCACAGAGCCTTTCAGTTCTATGTGAGAAAAAGACTCTGCTAGTTACTTCAGGACAAAGCAGAGACAGTGTTTCTGCGGCACAGGCCATTTAACCCTTTCCTGTCCTGACTGAAATATTAAATTGCTTGTGCGTTGTAAGCCGCCTTCCCCGAACGTGTCTGACTGCTTAGCCAGGCAAGCAAAGAAGCAGCCAGTGATTGGCTGACCAGACTCCTGGCTGCAGCTGCCGAACGTGGGGCAGCGTTTTTTTATTCCTATCTGGCAAATCGTGGCTCAGCACCGGGCGCGGGGCCGTGGGCAAGCCTGCGCCCAGGCGACCGGACACAAAAGTGTATAAAAAAAAAAAAAAAGCTTGCAGAGCCTCTAACTCTGCACGGATCTTTTCAGTTCAATGTAAGAGAAAGTCTCTGCTAGTTACTTCAGGACACAGCAGAGACAGCGTTTCTGCTGCACCGGCCAATTTAACCCCTTGCTTCTGCAGCGTTTCTGCATTGTAAGTCACCTTCACCGAATGTGTCTGACTGCTTAGACAGGCAATCAGGGCAGCAGTCAGTAATTGGCTGACCAAGCAGTCTCCTAGCAACAGCTGTCGAATGTGGGGTAACCTTTTTTTTATTTCTATCTGCCAAATCAGGGCTTAGCATCGGGCATGGGCAAACCTGCGTCCAGGAGGCCAGACACAAAAACACAATTCTGTTAGACTCGCCTGTAGAATTGGTTGTGCTTCCGATCCATTCCAGGCCGTCCTTTATTCTTTACATCTGGGACTTCTCCGCCCGGAGGGGCATGGACTACAAGATCAAAGGTGTGGCTCCTCCCGGCCCCCTATAAATACCAGCTGCCTCTTAACCAGCCCAGTAATTAAAAAGCAGTAACTCAAATAGCAAGAGGCAAGGCCGGGAGGCCCCGAACATAGGAGACCATGTTACTTCACATAGTCTCCGCTTGTATTCTCTCGAAAAAACCTAAAATTTTAAATGTTTATAACAAGAGTCCTATGAACAAGCAATGGTTCAGGCATCCAGGACAATAATGAACCTCAAAGAGGGCAGGTTGGACGGCCTGGAATGGATCGGAAGAAAAACCAATTCTACAGGCGAGTCTCACAGAATTGTGTTTTTTCTTCCAATCCATTCCAGGCCGTCCTTTCTTTACATCTGGGACATTCAAAAGCAGTGTCCATATGGGCGGGATCCCCAATGCGAACAGCATGTAGTTCATTTCACTACCGCCTGAAGCACCTTTCGGCCAAAAACAGAGTCAGCTGAGGCCCTCACATCCACCTTGTAAAACTTGGTAAATGTATGAACTGAAGACCAAGTGGCAGCTTTACAAACCTGTTCCACCGAGGCCTGATGCTGAAAGGAAGCACCAATGGCTCTAGTAGAATGAGCTGTGATCCGAAAAGGGGGTTCTTTCCCCTTGGCAGAATAGGCTCTTATCACCGCCTGTCTAAGCCACTTACTGAGTGTGGACTTGGCTGGTGGCAATCCCTGTCTAGAGCCTTCCGCTAAGACAAAAAGCAAATCCGATATCCGGAAAGATTCAGTAGCAGCCAGGTAATATCTTATGGCTCTAACCACATCCAAAGCATGGAGAGTCCTTTCTTTAGGATTAGCTGGTGCTGGACACAAGGAAAGTGAGATAACTTCCTCATTAAGGTGAAAAGGAGAAAAGACCTTAGGCAAAAAATCAGGCTTAAAACGAAAACCACCTTGTCTCAGTGCAATTCAAAATAAGGTGGTTTCATACATAACGCTGCCAATTCCGATACTCGACGCACAGAGGTGATTGCTACCAAAAAAAATCACCTTGAGCGTCAACACAGTCAATGTAGCGTCATACAAAGGCTCGAAGGGGGCACCCTGGAGAGCAGATAACACCAGATTTAGGTCCCACACCGGTAAAACTGGTTTTCGCGGTGGTCGGACATGAGTGACCCCCTGAAAAAAAGGTTCTGATCAATCTATGATTGGCAATAGACTTCTGGAAAAAAATGGATAAGGCCGAGACCTGACCCTTGAGGGTGCTCAACTGGAGGCCCAATTCTAGACCATGCTGCAGAAACTCTAGAATTCTAGAAACAGAATATCTCTGGCAAGGAAAATTCCTGGGCTCACACCAAACAATACAGGCCCCGCCAAACTCTGTAGTATATCATGGAAGAAGTCATCTTCCGTGCCTGAATCATGGTACGAATAACCGTGGCCGATAAACCCCTCTCCGTCAGAATGGAGGTTACAACCTCCGTGAAAGCCAGCCTCTAAAATTCGGATGCAGTAGCGACCCCTGTGTGAGAAGCTCTGGATCGTCGGACATGAGGCAGTGATCTGTTGACAGCCTTACTATGTCCGCAAACCAACTCCTCCTTGGCCAACGAGGAGCCACCAGGATGGTTGGTACCCCCTCCTGGACTATCTTGCGTAGAACTCGGTCCAGGAGCGGAAACGGAGGAAAAGCATACAGAAGATAGAACCCTGTCCAGGGAATTGCCAGGTTGTCTGTTGCCACGGCCAGAGGGTCTCTTGAAAGAGATACAAACCTTGGAAGTTTGTGATTGTGTCTGGACGCAAAAAGATCCACGTCCGGTTGACCCCAGTGGAGACACAGAGCTTGAAAGGCCTTCCGGCTGAGAGGCCATTCCCCCCAGACGCAAGGACATCATGCTCAGGGTGTCTGCCTCCTGGTTCTTTACCCCCGGGATGTAAACCGCCGAGATGCAGGGAACTTTCTCCTCTGCCCAACTCAGAATCCGGCTTACTTCCTTGAGGGATCTCTTGCTCAGAGTACCCCCCTGGTGGTTGATGTAGGCTACCGCCGTCTGATTGTTCGAGCAGACCTGAACCGCATGGCCCCTTAAATTGGGGGTCAGATGTAGGAGAACAAGCCAAATTGCCCTCAGATTGATGTATATAAAAAGGCTTGCAGAGCCTCTAACTCTGGACGGATCCTTTCAGTCCTTTGTAAGAGAAAGTCTCTGCTAGTTACTTCAGGACACAGCAGAGACAGCGTTTCTGCTGCACTGGCCATTTAACCCGTTCCTGCCCCAATCTAAATATTACAGAGCTTCTGCATTGTAAGCCACCTTCCCTGAACTTGCCCGACTGCTTAGCCAGGCAATCAGGGCAGCAGCCAGTGATTGGCTGACAAGACAGTCTCCTGGCGGCAGCTGCTGAATGTGGGACGTCACTTTTTCATTCCTATCTGCCAAATCTGGGCTGAGCACCAGAAGTGGGTCCGAGGGCAAACATGTGCCCAGGAGGCAAACACAAAAAGTGCATCAGAGCCCCTCTGCACAGATCCTTTCAGTCCTTTGTGAGAGAAAGTCTCCCCTAGTGACTTCAGGACACAGCATAAACAGTCTTTCTGCTGTACTGGTCATTTACCCCTTTCCTGCCACGAAATACACAAAAGGCAGTTTTTCACTTTACTCCATTATTATTATTATTAATGTTTATTTATATAGCGCCATCAACTTCCGTAGCGCTTTACAAGTTAAGAATACAGACAAGGTAAAACATATAGCACAGAGAACAATACAAAATTAGATGCCACAGGTTAAAACCAAGTGTTGTGAGCACAGGAGACAATAGGGAGGAGTTCTCCATCTTAATTTATACTGAAACATTTGAAACTGCAAATCGGGCCGGGGCAACATGGTTGTTTCTGATGTCTAGGCCCTGTCCACCATCTGCTCTGGCAGCACAGTGTCTGGCAAGGTAGTGGTTAAACTGAAGGCCCCTCTGGGGCAGTGCGGCCTGCAGGGGGCTTACCTGCATCCTGGCCCTGTCCAGCTTCTCCAGCTCCTCCAGAGCAGCCTCGGGGTTGGCCCTGCGCAGCTCCTCGAACTCTTTGACAGCCTCCTTCTTCTTGCCTTTCTTCAGCTGCTTGTGGTACTTCTTGCTTTTGATTTTCTTGGCTCTCCTGGCTTTGGCCTCGTAGTAGGACTGCAGGGCCCGGGCCTTCTGGAGCTCGGCTCGTCTAAGCCTGGCCTAAAAGAAAAAAAAAAAAAGAAAAGCAGGAAACGAAATTAAAAATAATTGTACAAATTAAAGAGGACCAAAATACAACCTGGAGTCTATGAGACTCCAGGGCAGGCATGCTCGTTCCCCCCAGGGCACCCGGATCATCCAACGATCGTCTCAGTCCAACGGCGCATGCGTGAACAGTGGCCGCATCCCCGCTATCCCTCTAGCAGGGCGCTTCTGTGAATGGGCGGCACAGGCACACTCCCTGCTGAAGGGATGGCGGGGATGTGGCTGCTGCTCACTCGGATCCACTCACAGAGGAGCTCCTGCAGATCCGAGTGCGCTGATTGGACGAGAGGGCTGCGCATGCACCGTAGGACTGGGGAAGGGTGTGATTGGGTGACCTGGAGCAGGGGGGGGGGGGGAAAGACCAAAACCCAGAATCGTTAAACCGGACCTTCACCATGATTTAATGAAAAGCACAACCCTTAAAAAACGATTCCCCAGCATCTAAAGTTAATATATTTTAAGTTTTTAGTCACTTACTTATTATTCTTTCCCCCACTGGGCCGCAACTCTGTTCAGGACTTTAGGATACGGGCGCCGCCATCTTGACTCAGAAGCATCACACTTACTGAGGAGAGGAGAGTGGGATAAAGTACTGGGGGCGGGGTTATAGCTGTGCTTTGCTCAGACAGAGCAGAGATGGGGGTCAGGTAAAGGTCAGCAATCCCAGAATGCAGAGCAGCACAGTCAGAAGGCACTTCCTGTTTGCAGGCTGTCTGATGTTACATGAGCCGCCATCTTGGATGTTTAAAGTGGACCAACACCCAGGATTTTCACTATCCTGGGTTTTGGTCCACTTCCACGTGAAACCTCCCCGATCGCCCTAAAAAACTCACCTCACCCGGCTCCTATGCAAGCGCTCGTCCAATCAGAGCGCTCAGAGCCGCTGTGGTATGTACGGACAAGCGACGGACAACCACAGCGGCTGTGAGCGCGCTGGAGGCCGCATCTCGCGCTTCCCTCTAACAGGGAGCGTGCCCGCGCCGGCCATTCACGAACGGCCGCCCTGCTAGAGGGAAGCGCTAGATGCGGCCGCGGCTCGCGCATGCGCCGTTGGAACGGGGAGAAGGTAAGGTTTGTGGGCGTCCTGCGAGGTTTCACACAGCGGGGCATCCCGATTTCGGATGCCCTGCGGGGAGGGATTGGATCGGCCCGGGAATCTTATAGATCCCCCCTGGGTGTTGGTCCACTTTAAAGGCTCATAACATGCAGTAGATGCAGGTAGGATGATTTTTAATGTGAGCAATCTGTATGTACAGGGTGTGGGAAACATATAAGATAGGCTCTTATTCAGGGTGAAGGTCCGGATTAATGTGAGCAATCTGTATGTACAGGGTGTGGGAAACATATAAGATAGGCTCTTATTCAGAGTGAAGGTCCGGATTAATGTGAGCAATCTGTATGTACAGGGTGTGGGAAACATATAAGATAGGCTCTTATTCAGAGTGAAGGTCCGCTTTAAAGTGGTCGTTCTACTTTACCTGGCTCCCAATGAAACAGATGCCAGCTCATTGGATGAGCGCCAGATGAAGACGAGTATTGGCCAGCAGCAGGTGGCATAAACTGGTCCGGCCCTGGGGTTTAGGCGAGTATAGGTTTTCTGCAACGCTTTTCGGCAACGCTCCCGGCTCTGCTTTCAATAGAAAACTTGTTTTTCTGCCACAGAGGCCACGCCCACATGGCAATTTAGACATTGCTGATTGGCTAGTTTCAAGATTGCCGGTTTCCCTGTGGAGTGCACAGCTGCAGGGAAGCCAGGGATGCAGCCGCCGGCCAACGCATTGTTGGGGGAGCTGCCGATAAAGGTGAGCTTGCTGGCGAAACAGGGGGGGGGGGGGGGGGGGTCGCCACATGCAACGGTGAACATGTTATAGGATGCCCCAGGGGCAGGTTAGTGGACGGCCCTGGAGTCTTTTAGATACCAGAGCGGGGCCCATTTGGGTTCTGAGCAGCTTTAAAGTCGACCAAAACCTGGGATTTTCACTATCCTGGCTTTTGTTTCTTGCCCCCCACAGGGCACCCCCATCCGGGATGTGTGTCGAACCCCCCCAGGTTGCCCCGCTCCCGCCCACCCGGCGAAGAGAGCACGCACGGACCCCAGGGATGAGGCTTTGTGCGTTCTCCACAGCGGGAGTGGCGCTGGCCTGAGGAGAAGGGAAGGGGGCTTTTTCTTTCTAAAGCCTCCGTCCTGCCTCAGCACCAGGGTGGTGGCGGGGGGGCGGGGCACTTTTTGACTAAACTTCTGCTTTAAAGTGGCTCAAAACGCAGCTTGATCAGCCCGGGAATCTATAAGATGATCGGACCGATTGATTCCCTCCCCCCCAGGGCATCCAAAATCGGGATGCCCCGCTGTGTGAAATCCCCCAGGTCACCCCGTTCACTTACCTTGCTTCTTGGTCCAACGGTGCACGTGCGAGCAGCATCCCCGCTATTCCTCTAGCAGGGTCAGGCATTTGTGAATGGCCGGCGCGGGCACGCTCCCCGTTAGAGGGAAGTGCCCGCCAGCGCGCTCTGAGCCGCTGCTCTTAGATGAAGCCTTAGACATTGTGACGTCAGCGGCTCCGGGCACGCTGATTGGACGAGCGGCTGCGCATGCCCCATAGGACCGGGAAGAAGTCACCTTAGGTGATCTGCGGGGTTTCACGCAACGGGGAGAAAGGACCGAAACCCCGGACAGTTAAAATCCTGGGTTTTGGTCCACTTTAAAGTGGACCAACACCCAGGGGTGATCGGCCCGTAAATCTATAAGATTCCCGGGCCGATCACCTCCCTCACCACGGGACATCCGAGATCGGGATGTCCCGCGGGGTGAAACCCCCCAGAAACCCCAAAAAGATCTTACCTGATCCGCCGCCACCGCCGCCTCCCGCGCGCACGTCTGTGAATGGCCGGCAGGGGCGCGCGCATGCCGAGAGTGACGCGCGGGAGGCAGCGGCGGCGGAAGCGGCTTGGACGTTCCTGATCCCCGCCTGGACGTTGGCGGGGATTGGCTGCGGCGTTCACGTGGGAGCGGGGAGAGGTGAGTTTTTGGGGTTTCTGGGGGGTTTCACACAGCGAAGTGGACCAAAACCCAGGACAGTCAAAATCCTGGGTGTTGGTCCACTTTAAAGGACATGCCTGCGGGCGATCACTGCGGCACCGCCGACTTCACCGCTGGATTTGGGGTGAAGGAGAGTGTCTTTTTTTTTTTTTTTTTTTATTTAAAGCGGACCTTCAGCATGGTTTAATGAAAAGCCCAAACCCTTAAAGTGGACCAACACCCGATGCTGATCGGCCCGGGAATCTATAAGATCGGGGGTGCCCCGCTGTGTGAAACCCCCCAGAAAGCCCCAAAATCCCTACCTGCTCCTCGATCCAGCGGCGCATGTGCGAGCCGCCGCCGCCGCTCGCGCATCCCTCTAGCAGGACCGGCGGCGGCTTGTCCGGCGGCGGGGATTGGCTGCAGCGGTCACGTGGGAGCGGGGACAGGTGAGTTTTTGGGGCTTTCTGGGGGGTTTCACACAGCGGGGCACCCCCGATTGGGGTGCTCCACTCCCCCCACCGGAGTGGACCAAAACCCGGGATAGTCAAAATCCTGGGTGTTGGTCCACTTTAAATAACTATTACCCCGCATCTAAAATTAATATATTATACGTTTTTAGTCGCTTACTTATTATTCTTTCACCCACTGGGCTGCAACTCTGGTCATGACTCTAGAATATGGGGCGCCGCCATCTTGACTCCGAAGCATCACATACCGAGGAGAGGAGAGCAGGATAAAGTGCAGGGGGTGGGGTTATAGCTGTGCTTTGCCCAGACAGAGCAGAGCTGGGGTCAGGAAAAGGTCAGCAAACCCAGAATGCAGAGCGACACAGTCAGAAGACACTTCCTGTCTGCAGGCAGCCTGACACTCCATGGGTCGCCATCTTGGATGTATAAAGGCTCAGATTAGGGGCAGGTGGGATGAATTTTAATGTGGGCAATCTGTAAGTACATAGGATCTTATTCAGGGTGAAGGTCCGGTTTAAGCTATTACATGTGGTTTAGTGTTAACAGGAGCAGGGGGGGGGTATCTTAATATTCTATCCATGGGCTGGAGTTGCCCTTTAAAAAAGGCTCCGCCCCCCCCTCCCACACTCACCTCTTCCAGACTCATTGCCTTCAATGATGCCTCCTCCACCGGCGTCAGCAGGGGGTCCGTGATTGGCTGATTGTTCTTATGGAGGATGTTAAATATCTCCATCTCCAGCGGCGTGCGAGCCTGACAACAAGAGGAGCGACCACAGGTTAGATGTGCAAAATAAAACAATGGCCATTATTATTCCCTCTATAGACCATGTGACCTTCACTATCCTCATCCAATATGGCCACTCAGTACCGGTGTGCTACTCAGGACCGGATTAAAGTGTGGTGGGGGCCCCTTGGCACACAATCTGCTGGAGGCCCCAGATACAGTATAAAATAATAGTCCAGCAAAGTAACTGATTGGTGGTTGTCTGACACCCGCCTACTTACTGAAACGTCAGATCCAGTCCCTTGTGCGGGTGGCCAACACATATTACAATGAATTCAGAAGCCTGCTAAAATCCATCTCACCACTAGGTGTCACTGTATACACATCAACATTTCATTTATAGAAGACAAGATAAATATAGATCTGGAGCTATATATAGTTATAATGATTCGAAGCTAAAGTGCAATGTAAATATGGCAGATGTATAAATGATATTAGTCCTCCCATATACACAAAAACTGCAACCATTTATACTTTATGTATTCTACAGTGAATGCTGCCATAATAAATAAAAACCAAGTTCACAATTAACCAACCGGGAGTGCAAAAATACCATTTTGTGAAATACTCACCTGTAAAATGGGTATTATAAGTATGTCACACACCCCGCTTCAGAATAGCCATAACATGTGGGTAATACCGACCTGAAGGGGCGTTCCTGCAGAGATGATAGCAAAAAGAAAGCCCCTCCCTGATCCATAAATACCTGGGACCTCCCACTCATTACCCAGTATATAGAAGCAGTAAGGTAAGGGACCAGGAAGAGGCAAATATAAACCAAAAACAACGCAAAGTTCACAATATAGAGGATCCAGAATACAAAAAGGGCGGGTGAAGCGGGGTGTGTGACATACTTATAATACCCATTTTACAGGTGAGTATTTCACAAAATGGTATTATTCTAAGTATGTCACACACCCCGCTTCAAGATATCCATAACATGTGGGACATCCAATAGCAGTGTCCATAACAAGGGCGGGGATCCAAAACAAGGCAACAATGCACAACTTAAACCACAACAGCTTGCAGAACTTTGCGGCCAAAAACAGCATCCGCTGAGGCCCGAACATCAACCTTGTAAAACTTGGAAAAGGTGTGAACAGAAGACCAGGTAGCGGCCTTACAAACTTGCTCAACAGAGGCCTGGTGCTGAAAAGCCCAGGACGCTTCAACAGCACGAGTAGAATGAGCAGTAACACGAAAAGGGGGACTCCTCCCTTTGGCAGAATAGGCCCCAATAATGGCCTGACGAATCCATTTACTAATGGAAGATTTGGCAGGAGCCAAACCTTTCCTAGGCCCAAAGGGCACCACAAAAAAGGCATCAGTCTTACGAAAGGAAGACGTAACCACCAGATAATATTTCACAACATGAACTACATCCAAGGAATGCAACGCCCTTTCCTTGTCGTTGCTAGGATTAGGACATAGAGAGGGCAGAACAATGTCCTGATTCAGATGAAAGGCCGAGACCACCTTAGGAAGAAAATCCGGCTTAAAACGAAAGACAACCTTGTCCTGATGACTTTCGAAGTATGGAGCTTTAATGGATAAAGCTGCCAACTCAGAAACACGCCTAACCGAAGTGATAGCCACCAAAAAGGCCACCTTTTGAGTAAGAGAAGCCAAAGCAACCTCATTCAAGGGCTCAAACAGGGGACCCTGAAGAGCAGAAAGAACCAGATTCAAATCCCAAACTGGAACAAAGGGCTTCCTAGGAGGGCGTACATGCGTAACTCCTTGGAAAAAGGTCTTGACTAAGGGATGAAGTGCAAAAGACCTTTGAAAGAACACCGCCAGGGCAGAAACCCCTTCAAGGTACTAAGTTGGAGCCCCAGATCCAGACCATGTTGAAGAAACTCCAGAATTCTAGGAATGGAGAACTCCCGACAAGAGAAAGACCTACTTTCACACCAATCAATATAGGACCTCCAGGTCCTGTAGTAGATAGTAGAGGAAGACCGCTTCCTGGCACTGATAAGAGTCTGAATCACCGCGTCAGAAAGACCTTCTTCCTTCAAGATGGCGGTTTCAGCAGCCACGGCGTCAAAGCCAGCGATGATAAATTGGGATAGCGTAGCCAACCCTGAGTGAGCAGGTCCGGCAGTAGAGGCAGAATGAACTGATCCTCTGCCAGCCTTACGAGGTCTGCGAACCAAACCCGCCTTGGCCACCTTGGTGCCACCAGAATCACCGACGCGCCTTCCAGGGCCAGTTTGCGCACCACTCTGGCTACCATTGGGAACGGAGGGAACAGGTAAAGAAACCCCAGATCTCTCCAGTTCAGAGACATGGCATCCACTGCCAGAGCCAGAGGATCCTGCGAGAGAGACACAAAGGCTGGAAGCTTGTGATTGTGCCGAGAGGCAAAGAGGTCCACCGCTGGGAACCCCCACCTGAGACAGATCGAGCGAAACACCTTTGGACTGAGAGACCACTCCCCCTGACGGGAGGAGGCCCTGCTCAGCGAGTCCGCCTCCGTGTTCTCCACTCCCGGAATGTAGACTGCTGAGATACACGGGACGTGGCTCTCCGCCCAGTCCAGAATCAAAGACACTTCCCTGAGGGCACTCCTGCTGCGAGTCCCCCCCTGGTGATTGATGTAAGCAACCGCCGTCCGGTTGTCCGACCTGACCTGAACAGGCAGGCCCCGCAACTGATGAGTCAAGCGAAACAGAACCAACCTGATGGCTCTCAACTCCAGAACATTGATGGGCTTGTGAGCCTCCTGCGGGCCCCACAGACCCTGAAACTGGAGGTCTTTCCAAACACCCCCCCAACCTGACAGACTGGCATCCGTGGTGACAGTTTCCCAACACAGTGCCAGAAAAGACCTGCCCTTCAACAGATTGACAGACCCCAGCCACCATTGCAGGGATCGACAAACTCGGGGAGTCATCAGGAAGGACTGATCCAACGATAGTGGTGACTTGTCCCAAACCTTCAACAGATGAAGCTGAAGCGTCCTCGTATGAAACTGCGCAAAGGGAACTGCCTCGAATGAGGCCACCATTAGCCCCACCAGCCTCATCCCTAACCGGATGGTCTGACGAGGGGCCGACAAGAGAAGCCGAACTAACTCCTGAATCAAAAGAATCTTGGCCTGGGGCAGAAACACCCTGGCCTGCGAAGTGTCCAGAGACATTCCCAGAAAGGTCACCACTCTGGACGGAGAAAGAGAAGACTTGGGGTGGTTGATCACCCAACCGAACCTCTCCAGCGTGGACACCACCGCTCTGGTGTCCAACTCCGCTTGGTTGAAGGAAGAAGCCATGATCAGTAGATCGTCCAAATAGGGCACAATGCGGATACCCTGAACCCTGAGCAGAGCCATCACCCCCGCTAGCACCTTGGTGAACACCCGAGGAGCCGAGGTGAGACCGAAAGGAAGAGCCACAAACTGAAAGTGCCGATCCTCCACCACGAACCTGAGGAACCTCTGGTGCGCTGGAAAAACCGGAACGTGTAGATAAGCGTCCTTGATGTCTATGGACGTCAGAAAATCTCCCTGGCGGAGAGAGTGAATAGCCGAGCGCAGCGTTTCCATTCGGAATTTCCGCGGCCGGATGAACCTGTTGAGGAATTTCAGATCCAAGATGGGTCGGACCGACCCGTCCTTCTTGGGTACCGTGAACAGATTGGAATAAAAACCCCTGCCCCGATCTGAGGGGGGCACTGGGCAAATGACAGCCATGTCCAGAAGATTCTCTACTGCCATCAGGAGCCCCTGCGCCGCCAGAGGCTCCGAAGGCATCCGAGACCTGAAAAATCTGGAGGGAGGGCGGAGCTCGAACTCTAACTTGTAACCGGAAGACACCACTTCCCGGATCTATCTGTCCGAAACTTCTTGATCCCAGATTTGGGAGAAGTGTCGCAGCCGTCCCCCCACCCGAATGGGTGAGTGCGCCCCCTCATTGCTGAGCTGGCTTAGTAGCCGGTTTGGGCTTAGAGCCCCAGCTGTATCCAGAACGTGCACGTCCTCTGCCCCTGTTTCCAGAGTCTCCTCTGGAAGAGGGGAATGCAACACCCCTGGCAGATCTGGCTCCACGAAAGGAGGGAGTAAAAACAGTCGCCCCTCGAAAAGGACGGCGTTGTTTCCTGCGTTGAGGTAATTTACCACCCTTGGTGACAGAATCCAAAGTCTCTCCAAAAAGCCGAAGTCCGACAAAAGGTAGAGCCGTCAGTGACTTTTTGGACATAAAATCGGCCGCCCACTGGCGCAACCACACCGACCACCTAATAGTCACCAGCAGAGCCGACGTCCTTGCACACATCATCAAGGTGTCATCCAAGGCTGTTAACACAAAGGATAAAAACAACTCACACCGTTTAAGGCTAAGAAACTCGCTACTACCAGGACGAAGCCCGGAAGAAGTCAACAGGTCCCTGACCACAGACCTGGCAGCCAACACCATTAGTTCTGAAGCGCACACGGGCCGTATGGCTGACCCAACGCTAGTAAAACCATGACAAGCCATCTGGTCAATGCGTTTATCCTCTCCATCCTTGAGGGTGGAACAATCAGGTCTATTTAAGACCGAGGAGTTGGACAACCCCAGAACCGGCGCATCCACCTCGGGGGGAGAAACCCAGCGCTTAACCGCCTCCGAAGGGAAAGGATATTTCTTATCCCACCCCTGAGGGATGCCAGGAAGCCGAGCCGGCCTGTCCCATTCCTTATCAATGATCTTGTCAAAATGTCGTTGTGTAGGGAACTCCAAGCGCGGCCTGGATTCCTCAAATAATTCACCCTTTTGCTGTGAAGCCTCCTCAGGAGGAGAAATATTCAGAACCTCCAACATGAGAGCCAGAGCGTGAGGAGTATCCAAGGATCTCCCCAGGTCACCAAGCTCGGCATCAGCGCCAAAAGACTGCTCATCGTCCGAAGCATCTGACGCCTCATAAACCTCCCCTTCCTCTAGCGGGGAATAATCAGACCAATCCAGATTATCAACGTCATCATGGTCATCCACCGGCAGAGCCGGTGACAAATGCTTTCTCTTAGTCGGGGCCTTACGGGCGACCGAGCTGGAAACCATTTTCTCAAGGTTGGCCAATCTGGCGCAAATCTCAGATTGCAGATCCCTGCCCATGACTACGTCACACGGGGCGCGTTTCAAGGCGGGAGGGGGAGATGAGGCGACCGGCTGTGCAGACCCCGAAGCCTGGGGTTCGGACTGCCGCGTAATAGTTTGCTGTGCACAAGGTATACACAGAAGTACATCGTCCCCAGAAATGGATACCCCACACAACATACACTTTTTGGGATGCCCCGAAGGGGTCCCAATCCCAGTATCCGGGGATGCCTCCATAAGGTGAACTTTTAGTGGTCGCTATGACCCAGGGAATTACGCCAGTAAGCAACCCGGGATGCCCCTTTAATGTCCCGAGTGGGAGGATTTTAGAACAATAAATGGAACCCAGGGATTAGGACCGGGAGAGGTTTCTAATGCTACTGGAGATCTTCCTGATAACTTCCTCCTGAAAGACACAGAAGGAACTAATGAGGAGATAAGATTCAAAAAACATGCACACAAGCAGACAAATACAGTAAAATGAGGAGGGGACCACAGGCCACTCACAGTACCGCAGGACTCGCAATGGCGTTGAGACCGTGAAGAGAAGCTTTTCAGACTGAGAAGAGGAGAAAGGGGCGTGGTCAGCGTGGGGCGCGCGAGACGCCGAACCACGCCCCCCCCCTTCCTAAGAACAGTATCAGCTCCTCAGCGGCGCCTAGAGATAGATGGGGGCGGGCCGCGTGACGCTGCAAGACCGGCCCCGCCCCCAAGAGCATAGTCGTGAGGGAAGATTCCCTCAGGGAAAAAAGAGCGCCAACACCGTCCCGCGCCGCAGTAAATATGCGGCCGCGGCGCTTGGTACCCCCACCAAAAGACAGTGAAGTAAAAACACACACGCACAAACCTATCACCCATTCAAAACGGAGAGCTCTGTCACACACAAGGAGGGACGGACCCCGGCCCGCGCCGAAGGTCCGGCCCCGCCCCCCCCCACTACATTCTATACATTGCGTGAGGTAATTACCTCCGCCATCATGAGGGAGAAGGAAAAGCCCAAAACCACACAGAGGTCTCCAAGCGCGACCGCAGCGCTGAAAATGACAGTTAAAGACACACACACACACAAAACTGTGATAAAAGACAGCCTCCTGACTGAAAGAATAATAAGGAGGGGACCCAAAAACCACCCATCCCCACTGTGGAAAGGGATCCTGGGAGGGCCAATGCAATCATTAACTAAGGGACAGGGCATCCCAAGCCGGGGTCACCAACCCGGAGCAACCGCCTACCCTCTTGTATAGGGTCTCACGGTGGAGCGTTGCTCCTGAGCACCAGAGGTGCTAAAAAACCCTCGCCTGGACCCGCAGCCACGGCTGGGAGGCATATATACTCTAGGGATAAATTGGTCCAAACGGAAATAATTAAGTAGCGGGCCGGGAATCATCCCGGCTACCTTAAATCCCCCTGTGCAAGGAGGAGACATCATCTTCTGACTTGCTCGCCGTCTGCAGAGATGGAAAACTGGGTAATGAGTGGGAGGTCCCAGGTATTTATGGATCAGGGAGGGGCTTTCTTTTTGCTATCATCTCTGCAGGAACGCCCCTTCAGGTCGGTATTACCCACATGTTATGGCTATTCTGAAGCGGGGTGTGTGACATACTTAGAATAGATCAAAACATATCAGCACTGTTCATCAGTTGGGAGGTATGGAGATACACTGTAACAGTTACAACAACAGAAACACTTTAAATTAATCATTTATTGCTGCACGTTCCACCTCAAAGAGGGACAAATGAGAACAACGAGGGACAGGGGGACATGGACTCAAAAGAGGGACTGCTTAACCAATTAGTACGTTCGCTTTGACTCGACTCCCTCACTCACCTCCTAGCTGTCGAGTGCCCACGCCGTCCATGCAGAAACGCCGGGCACGGCCAGAGGTTAGTGTGGGATGCAGCCGCGAGGACAAGGTGAGCGGAACGGGGCTTCTGGGGGGTTTTACACAGCGGGGCATCCTGAATTGGGAAGCAGTGGAGCTTGGATGGCCCTGGAGTCTTTTAGACTCCAGGGTTTCCCAATTTCCACTTTAAAGACGATATGGCCCGGGACCAAAAAAAGGTTGTGCACCCCCCTGGCTTAATGTAAAGGCTGCTCATTCTTCCCGACCTATGTTCAACTTTCAGCACTGTTCCCCGATTCTCAATATACTCTCTTCTCTTGGAATTTTGACCAATCATTTAGTGCCTCCTACCGGGTTCTACTCCAAGTAATGGTAGCTCTCGCGCAGAGGGTCGGGGGACACTGCTCCAACCAATAATTTTACGTATCCTACTCAGAGTTTCCTCTCCTCATCCTCGGTCTGATGATGTACCACAAGGCTCAGTCCTAGGGCTCCTATTTTTTCCAATCTGTGCTTATTGTCCGGGCCAACGGGCAACCGCACCGGGGTTCCAGTATTACTTTTATTCAGAGGATATTCCAACCATATGCTGAGCACCTACCAGACATGTCTCCCCAGACGATGGGACGCAAGTGGGGGGAGCAAACCAGGCAGCGAGACATGAGCCACAAGGGCTACTCCATCTTTCTACCGCAGCCTCTACCACTCACCTCCCACTGAGCCCCTGCCACTCACCCCCCGCCGAGCCCCTGCCACTCGCCTCCCGCCGAGCCCCTGCCACTCACCTCCCACCGAGCCCCTGCCACTCACCCCCCACCGAGCCCCTGCCACTCACCCCCCACTGAGCCCCTGCCACTCACCTCCCACCGAGCCCCTGCCACTCACCTCCCACCGAGCCCCTGCCACTCACCTCCCACCGAGCCCCTGCCACTCACCTCCCACCGAGCCCCTGCCACTCACCTCCCACCGAGCCCCTGCCACTCACCTCCCACCGAGCCCCTGCCACTCACCTCCCACCGAGCCCCTGCCACTCACCTCCCACCGAGCCCCTGCCACTCACCTCCCACTGTGCCACTGCCACTCACCTCCCACCGAGCCCCTGTCACTCACCTCCCACCGTGCCCCTGCCACTCACCTCCCACTGTGCCCCTGCCACTCACCTCCCACTGAGCCCCTGCCACTCACCTCCCACTGAGCCCCTGTCACTCACCTCCCACTGAGCCCCTGTCACTCACCTCCCACTGAGCCCCTGCCACTCACCTCCCACTGTGCCCCTGCCACTCACCTCCCACTGTGCCCCTGCCACTCACCTCCCACTGTGCCCCTGTCACTCACCTCCCACTGTGCCCCTGCCACTCACCTCCCACTGTGCCCCTGCCACTCACCTCCCACTGAGCCCCTGTCACTCACCTCCCACTGAGCCCCTGTCACTCACCTCCCACTGAGCCCCTGCCACTCACCTCCCACTGTGCCCCTGCCACTCACCTCCCACTGTGCCCCTGCCACTCACCTCCCACTGTGCCCCTGCCACTCACCTCCCACCGAGCCCCTGCCACTCACCTCCCACCGAGCCCCTGCCACTCACCTCCCACCGAGCCCCTGCCACTCACCTCCCACTGAGCCCCTGCCACTCACCTCCCACTGAGCCCCTGCCACTCACCTCCCACCGAGCCCCTGCCACTCACCTCCCACCGCCCGCTAAGCCCGCACCTGTCAGTCATTTCAATCAAGCTCTACAAAGCCTGGAAGGGATGTGCAGACTGTATGTAGTCGTACACGCCAGGGGCGCGGCAGGTTTCAGTGCGGGCTAGGAGGTGTTTACATGTACAGTTATAGGTTTCAAAGTTTCCCCGGGTTCTCCTTTAGAAATAGACATTACGAGGTACCCACCTTCCAGCCAGTCACCACTTCCTCTATGCGGGCGGGCTTTACCGCCTCGTCGTTCAGCGGGAAGACCAGCTTGTCGGCTTTCCTGATCTCCGCCACCACCGGCTGCCATTTGTTTATCTCCTCTGATGCCGCCTGATACGCAACAACTCTCTGGATCTGTCAAGAGAAATATATATACTATATTATATATATATATATATATATATATATATATACATACACACATATATTAGATTAAAGGAGAACTTCAGCTGTCAAGGGCAAGTAAGCTTATCACAAATATTCTCAGACTAGATTGCTTTGGGTCTGGCACCCATGGCTAAGTGCACCGATTCCTTAAGAGGACCACAACCCAGCTTGATCGGCCAAGGATTCCCGGGGAGATCGATTCCCTCCCCCTGGGGCATCCAAAGTCAAACCTTCTGTGTCTCCTCCTTGCTCAGGGGCAGCGCCACGCTCTTCTTCTCTTTCAGTTTGTTCAGCTGCTTCTTCACTGTGGACAGGGAGGTGCTTTTTTTGATGGGTTCAATGAGATCAGACAGGCTGATCTTGTCACCGGTTCCTACAAGACAATCGGGGTTAAAGAGATGAGACTTATGACCTGCTAGAAATCTATATCTAGCTTTAAAGTAGATCAAAACTCAGGATTTAGACTATCCTGAGTTTTGGTTCTTGCACCCCGATCGGGGATGCCCCACTGTGTGAAACCCCGCAGGTAGCCCGATCCTTTCCCGGCCTATGCACAGCCTCTCGTCCAATCAAGAAAGAAACCCTTCTTGTTGTCGACTCGGGGGTTTTACACAGCGGGGCATTCCGAATCGGGATGCCTCCGGGGGAGAGAGTATCCCTGCCTTGGAGTCTCAGACTTCAGGGTGGGTTTTAAAGTGGGCCAAAACCCAGGATTTTGACTATGGTCCTTTCCCCGGGACACCCTGATTGGGCATGCCCTGCATTGTGAAATCCCCCAGGTCGCCCGATCTCACTCACCCTTCCCCGGTCCTATGGCGCATGCACGGCCTCTCGTCCAATCAGCACGCTCTAATCCACTCCCACCCCTTCATCCAAGAGCTCGTCTAAGGCAAGCGGATCCGAGTGTGCTGGCGGCTGCATTCTCTGCTACCCTTTAATAGAGAGTGTGCCTGCGCCGACCATTCACAAATGCCTGGCGCAGGCAGGTGCCCTGCTAAAGGGATAGCGGGTATGCAGCCGCTGTTCGTGCTTGAGCCATCGGACCGGGAAAAAAAGACGAGTTTCCGGGCGACCTTAGGGGTTTTACACAGCAGGGCATCCCGAATCTGGATGCCTGGGGGGGCAGGATCCACAAAGAGGGAGCCAAAGCGATTCTGACACAAGTAAATCATCGGAGAGCAGCAGCCTTTTTTAGAGCAGGCCCAGGCTTCTCAAGGTTCACACATAAGAAGACGAGACGTAGATTTAAGCAAATGCCGTGCACCTAGTAAGTTGCTACCTCCAACGATGTCACAATGTGGAAACTTTCATTAAAATGGTGCAAAGGGACGTATCCAAACTGAAATGGCAACCCCAAGGTCTCCGCTACCATAACAAATTTCTCAAATAAGAAAGAATTGCCTTGAAAAGCCTTACAGATGATAACACTATAGTAATTAAAGCGGCAGACAATGGGGGGCGCCACTGTCATTTTGGATGCTGTCTATTATAATGAAACGGTACTTGAACAACTTGCAAACAGCCAGGTGTATGAACCCCTCCCCAGAGACCCATTACCAGATATACAACAAGAGATCAATGTAATTATTGAGAGAGCTTTCTTACAGTCACTGATCGATCGTGAACTACGAAACTTTCTACAACCAACCCACCTTATGACCCCCCTTTTTTCTACATCCTACCCAAAATCCACAAAAATGCAACTAGACCACCAGGCCGGCCGATAGTGGCAGGAACTAACTCGGTATTCCAGCCACTAGCCATATTCTCGGACAAAATTCTTCAAACCAATGTCATAAAAATTCCATCTTATCTTCTGCATACAAGACATTTCCTGTCCAAATTAACATCATTGGGTTCCATTCCTTCAGAAACTGTCCTATGTAGTATGGACGTGAATAGTTTGTATACATCAATACCACATCACGAGGGGATAGAAATCATTGGGAAAAACCTAGAATCAATGCCACTATCAACAGCATATAAATCACTGTGTATGGAATTGCTAACGATAATCCTCACTAGTAATTATTTTAGTTACAATGACACCTTCTATTTACAAAAACAAGGGACGGCAATGGGGTCAAATGTTGCTCCTGCTTACGCCAATCTCTTCATGGCGGAATTTGAAAACACAGTTGTTTATCAACATCCTCTATATCTCAAACATGCTCTTATGTGGTTTAGATATATTGACGACATTTTCTTCCTCTGGACAGGCAACCTAGACAGCCTGAGAATGTTCAAAGATGACCTTGATCACGCATGGCCAGCTATTTCCTTTACATTGGAAGCTGACATTACACAGGTACATTTCCTAGATGTCTGGGTTAGCCTGTCCGATGGTACTTTACACACAGATCTTTATACTAAGCCAACAGACCGTAATACCTATTTGCATGCGACCAGTTTCCACCCTAAAAAACCTAAAGGTGGCCTCCCGTACAGCCAGTTTGTCCGCCTTCGAAGAATTGTGGACAATGACATTAGCTTTCAGACCAGAGGCAATAAAATGGCCCATGACTGGGGGGAACGAGGGTACCCATCAGCTACTATAAACACTGCCCTTCAAAAAGCAGCCAAACTACCAAGAGCCTCCCTCCTGAAATATAAACCTAAACAATCATCTAAACCAATTCCCTGTATATTAACATACAACATAGCAACTTAGTCTGCTCTATTATCAGTAAACATTGTCATGTGCTGTCTTGTGATGAGAAACTACGGGAAGTATTCTCCCAACCTCCCATGTTTACATATAAGCGTTCTAAGAACATTAAAGACATCCTTATTCAAGTCGATATATCATATCAATTTTCCTCTACTACCGATAGAGACTGGCTCAGCACACTGCCCAAACCTCTCGGGATGTTCCCTTGTGGGAGTTGTGCCCAATGCATTTCAGTTATCAGATGTAATTCGTTCAACCACCTATCTACAGGCAAAGCCTACCCATTACGGGGCTTCTACAATTGCAATACAGATAATGTGATCCATTTACTGAAGTGCCCATGAGGCAAAGCATAAGTAAATACAAAGGGCAATTAAACTCTGCATTAGCGAACATCATAGCACAATCTGCAGATTCGATTTCAACTCCCCGGTAGCCAAACATTTTGCAGAGATCATCAGGTATCCCAATTGGGATTTTTAGTAATTGAAAAAGTGCTCCCACATAAACGAGGAGGTGATCTGGCAAATAGATTGTCTAGACTTGAATTGTACTGGATTTATGAACTGAACACTAAAATCCCTATGGGCATGAATGAGGATTGGGATTTATCTCAGTTTATGTAACAACCATGGCCATATACTGATAGTGTATGGTTAACGGTACCACCTAATACAAAGGACCAACTCTGCAGGTATAAGAATATTTCCTTATAATTTCCCACTTTCAGTTCAGGTCAAGGTATAAACTGTGTGATCATTTATCCACAAGGGCTTCATATACCACTAATCCAATTGAAATCCTAACCCACTTACTGTCTTAACATCATCTTCAGGTCCACCTTAAGGTCTGTACATGACCATGTAATTTTTTTCAACTTATATCACTGACCTCATGGTATATATTCCATGTTTAATTCCACCTTAGAGGCTGGACATGACTTTTTAATCCTGCTCTATCAGCTCTATCATGACTAACATTAGCTTTGTATGTAGCCCTAGACATATATGTCAGGCAACTTTTAGTTTTCCATTTAAAACAATTTTCCTTATTCGGGACAAAATGGAGCATCTTTCTGTACTCATGTATCTACTGTATACCTGCGCTGACCATCCTTTATTATCTAGATCCGCTTTAAGGATATAAGTAATGAGGAATACACAATGTTAGCTGAGCCGTCTTTTGCTGTTCATTGTTCAATATGATTGCATTGCCTATGAACATACTGTATTACTAAAAACTTGTTAATTTTATTTTTCAGCTGGATCCCCTGCTCTCTCCTTCATCCCCTGATTAGCATACTTACCCACCTACGCTCCGCTAATCACTGTTGTGACGGACGCTCCGCGCACCGCCATCTTGAGGCTGGCCGAAAGATGGTTGGCGAGAGGCCGGGACGTTAGTCACTGGAAGAGAAGCGCGATGAAGCGAACTACGTTCGCATCACCGGGCCGGCCTGGGGGGATTCGCGCACTTCCCAGCACCATTTAAACAGCGATTTGGCCAGAAGTAGGCAGGCACCACTCTCCTCCGCACCTTTGGATCCCAAAACAAGGCTCTGATGAAGGTTTCCCTGTGAACCGAAACATGTGTCAGCATTACGAAGCTCCATCACAGCGCCCAGCCGGATTGAACGGACATTCCTTACTGCAGAATCCAGCACACTTTTTGTGCCTCCTTATATCTACAAGGTATTGCCACAACCTTTGAATCTTTGCATGTGAACTTCTGTATTTTTAGTTACTCACAATAGCAAGTGGCAGAACTATGTCAGTTTTTGCAATCCATCAACCCTTATGCTGCTTAAACCGGACCTTCACCCTGAATAATAGGCTATCTTGTATGTTTCCCCCACCCTGTATATACAGATTGCCCACATTAATCCGGACCTTCAACCTGAATAAGAGCTTATCTTGAATGTTTCCCCCCCCTGTACATACAGATTGCCCACATTAATCCGGACCTTCACCCTGAATAAGAGCCTATCATATAATGTTACCCCCATCCTGTACATACAGATTGCTCACATTAAAAATCATCCCACCTGCATCTATTGCATTTTCTGAGACTTTAAACATCCAATATGGCAGCCCATGGAGGTGCAGGCAGCCTGCAAACAGAAGTATCTTCTGACTGTGCCGCTCTGCATTCTGGGACTGCTGACCTTTTCCTGACCCCAGCTCTGCTCTGTCTGTGCAAAGCACAGCTATAACCCCACCCCCCTGCACTTATGACTCCTCTCCTCTCCTCAGTATGTGATGCTACGGAGCCAAGACGGTGGCGCCTGTATCCTAGAGTGCTAAACAGAGTTGCAGGCCAGTGAAGGAAAGAATAAAAAATAAGTGATTAACAACTTTAAATATATGAATTTTAGATGCTGGGGAATAGGTTTATTCTAAGTATGTCACACACCCCGCTTCAAGAATCCATAACATGTGGGTAGTATCGACCTGAAGAGGGCGTTCCTGCAGAGATGATAGCAAAAAAGAAAGCCCCTCCCTGATCCATAAATACCTGGGACCTCCCACTCATCACCCAGTTTTCCATCTCTGCAGACGGCGAGCAAGTCAGAAGATGATGGCTCCTCCTTGCACAGGGGGATGTCAGGTAGCCGGGGTAACTCCCGGCCTGTTATTGGATTATTTCCGCTCGGACCCCATTTTTTTCCCCGGATTGACCTTTACATGCCTCCACAGTCTCGGCTGCTGGCCCGAGCGAGGGTATATCGGCACCTCTGGTGCTTAGGAGCAGAGCTCCACCGTGAGACCCTAAATAAGAGGGTAGGCGGTCACACCGGGTAGGTGATCCCGGTTTGGGATGCCCCGTCCCTGGATACTGCCCCTGGGGGGTCCTTCCACATTTTCCCTTGTACAATGGGGTTGGGGGGGGGGTCTCCCTCTTAGGGTTAGTCCTTATTTTCTGTTTTGTGTGGTGTTTCCTCACTTTATTCTGTGTCTGTGTGTATTTTATTTTTTGTGTGTTTTACTTTTTGTGCGGCGCCGCGGCCGCCATTACAGCCGGGCGCCGGTATGTTCGTTTTTTGTGAGGGGATTTGTTTCCCCTCACGTTCTTCAGGGGGGCGGGGTTGGCACTCGGCGCACTGCCGCGGCCAGCCCCCGTTCTCTGTGCCTCCCGCAGCGAGCGGGGCGGGCGCCCCGCAGGTCTGCGCGGATGCACCCGTTGCTGTATCTTAGTCCGGCGCCGCGGGTTCTTGGCGGCGCCGGTTTCTGAAAGGGCAGTGTGTGAGGGAGCTTCTCCCTCCCTTCTGCTTCAGGGGGGGGGGGGGGGCGGTCGTTCGGCGCGTCGCCGCGGCTCCGCCCCCTCTGTTCAGGCGCCGATGCGGAGCTGGCTGCTCCTTGATGGTGGAGGACAGGGGCTGAGCTGGATATTAGCGCGGGCTGCGCTGACCACGCCCCTATTTCGGCCTGCTTCTCCCCTCACGAAAGCTGCACGGTCGCCATTATCCTGATTCCTATGGATCGGTGAGTGGCCCTGTGGGCCCTATCTATTTATTTGTCTCTGTAGCATTTATTGTCATTTATGGGGTTTTCTCTGTCTTTTAAGGGATACGGATGTTACTCAGAGGATCATCATTAGTATTTAGAGGGTCTCTCCTGGTCCTGGGTCCCTGGGTTCATTTTTATCTTAAATCCTCCCACTCGGGACATTAAAGGGGCATCCCGGGTTGCTTACTGGCGTAATTCCCTGGGTCTTAGCGACCACTAAAATTTCACCTTATGGAGGCATCCCCGGATACTGGGCTAGGGACCCCTTCGGGGCATCCCCGCAAGTGTATGTTGTGTGGAGTATCCATTACTGGGGACGACGTACTTCTGTGTATTCCTTGTGCACAGCAGACTATTGCGCGGCAGTCCGAACCCCAGGCGTCTGGGTCAGCGCCGCCGGCCGATTCATCTCCCCCTCCCGCCTTGACGCGTGCTCCGTGTGACGTCGTCATGGGCAGGGACCTGCAATCTGAGATGTGCGCCAGATTGGCCAACCTTGAGAAAATTGTTTCCAGCTCGGTCGCCCGTAAGGCTCCGGCTAAAAGAAAGCATTTGTCGCCGGCTCCGCCGGTGGACGACTTTGATGACGTTAATAATCTGGATTGGTCTGATTATTCCCCGCTAGAGGAAGGGGAGGTTTATGAGGGTTCAGATGTTTCGGAAGATGAGTTGTCTGCTGGCGCTGATGCCGAGCCTGGTGACTTAGGGAGATCTTTGGATTCTTCTCACGCTCTGGCTCTGATGTTGGAGGTTCTGAATATTTCCCCTCCCGAGGAGGCGTCACAGCAGAAGGGCGAATTGTTTGAGGAATCCAGGCCGCGCTTGGAGTTTCCTACGCAACGACATTTTGACAAAATTATTGATAAGGAATGGGATAGGCCGGCTCGGCTCCCTGGCATCCCTCAGGGGTGGGATAAGAAATATCCTTTCCCTTCGGAGGCGGTTAAGCGCTGGGCATCTCCCCCCGAAGTAGATGCACCGGTTTTGGGGTTGTCTAACTCCTCGGTTTTAAATAGACCTGATTGTTCCACCCTCAAGGATGGAGAGGATAAACGTATTGACCAGATGGCTTGTCATGGCTTTACTAGCATTGGGTCGGCCATTCGGCCTGTGTGCGCTTCGGAACTTATGGTGTTGGCTGCCAGGTCCGTGGTCAGGGACCTGTTGACTTCTTCCGGGCTTCGTCCTGGTAGTACCGAGTTCCATAGTCTTAAACGGTGTGAGCTGTTTTTATCCTTTGTGTTAACAGCCTTGGATGACACTTTGATGATGTGTGGTAGAACGTCGGCTTTGCTGGTGACTATTCGGCGTTCAGTGTGGCTGCGCCAGTGGGCGGCTGATTTTATGTCCAAAAAGTCACTAACGGCTCTACCTTTTGTTGGATTACGGCTTTTTGGAGAAACATTGGACTCTGTTACCAAGGGTGGTAGGTTACCTCAACGCAAGAAACAGCGCCGTCCCTTTCGGGGGGCGCCTTCCTTTACCCCCTCCTTTCGTGGGGCCAGATCTGGCAGGGGTTTTGCATTCCCCTCGTCCAGAGGAGATTCTGGGAGCAGGGGCAGAGGACGTGCCCGTCCAGGATACAGTTGGGGCTCTAAGCCCAAGCCGGCTCCTAAGCCGGCTCAGCAATGAGGGGGCGCCCTCACCCATGAGGGTGGGGGGACGGCTGCGACACTTCTCCCAGATCTGGGATCAAGAAGTCTCGGACAGATGGATCCGGGAAGTGGTGTCTTCCGGTTACAAGCTAGAGTTCGAGCTCCGCCCCCCCTCCAGATTTTTCAGGTCTCGGATGCCTTTGGAGCCTCTGGCGGCGCAGGGGCTCCTGGTGGCAGTGGAGAATCTTCTGGATATGGCTGTCATTTGCCCAGTGCCTCCTTCAGATCGGGGCAGGGGTTTTTATTCCAATCTGTTCACTGTGCCCAAGAAGGACGGATCGGTCCGACCCATATTGGATCTGAAGGTTCTCAACAGGTTCATCCGGCCGCGGAAATTCCGCATGGAAACGCTGCGCTCGGCTATTCACTCCCTTCGTCAGGGAGACTTTCTGACGTCCATAGACATCAAGGATGCTTATCTACACGTTCCGGTTTTTCCAGCACACCAGAGGTTTCTCAGGTTCGTGGTGGAGGATCGGCACTTTCAGTTTGTGGCACTTCCTTTCGGTCTCACCTCGGCCCCTCGGGTGTTCACCAAGGTGCTAGCGGGGGTGATGGCTCTGCTCAGAGTTCAGGGTATCCGCATTGTGCCCTATTTGGATGATCTACTGATCATGGCCTCTTCCTTCAACCAAGCGGAGTTGGACACCAGTGTGGTGGTGTCCACTCTGGAGAGTTTCGGTTGGGTGATCAACCACCCCAAGTCTTCTCTTTCTCCGTCCAGAGTTGTAACCTTTCTGGGAATGTCTCTGGACACATCGCAGGCCAGGGTGTTTCTGCCCCAGGCCAAGATTCTTTTGATTCAGGAGTTAGTTCGGCTTCTTTTGTTGGCCCCTCATCCGACCATTCGGCTTGGGATGAGGCTGGTGGGGCTAATGGTGGCCTCATTCGAGGCAGTTCCCTTTGCGCAGTTTCATACGAGGACGCTTCAGCTTCATCTGTTGAAGGTTTGGGACAAGTCTCCTCTATCGTTGGATCAGTCCTTCCGGATGTCTCCCCGTGTTCGTCGATCCCTGCAATGGTGGCTGGGGTCTGTCAATCTGTTGAAGGGCAGATCCTTTCTGGCGCCGTGTTGGGAAATGGTCACCACGGATGCCAGTCTGTCAGGTTGGGGGGTTGTTTGGAAGGACCTCCAGTTTCAGGGTCTGTGGAGTCCGCAGGAGGCTCACGAGCCCATCAATATTCTGGAGTTGAGAGCCATCAGGTTGGTTCTGTTTCGCTTGACTCATCAGTTGAGAGGCCTGCCAGTTCAGGTCCGGTCGGACAACAGGACGGCGGTTGCTTACATCAATCACCAAGGAGGGACTCGCAGCAGGAGTGCCCTCAGGGAAGTGTCTTTGATTCTGGACTGGGCGGAGACCCACGTCCCGTGTATCTCAGCAGTCTACATTCCGGGGGTGGAGAACACGGAGGCGGACTTGCTGAGCAGGGCCTCCTCTCGTCAGGGGGAGTGGTCTCTCAGTCCCAAGGTGTTTCGTTCGATATGTCTCAGGTGGGGGGTCCCAGCGGTGGACCTCTTTGCCTCTCGTCACAATCACAAGCTTCCAGTCTTTGTGTCTCTCTCGCAGGATCCTCTGGCTCTGGCAGTGGATGCCATGTCTCTGAACTGGAGGGATCTGGGGTTCCTTTACCTGTTCCCTCCGTTCCCAATGCTAGCCAGAGTGGTGCGCAAACTGGCCTTGGAAGGCGTGTCGGCGATTCTGGTGGCCCCAAGGTGGCCAAGGCGCGTTTGGTTCGCAGATCTTGTAAGGCTGGCAGAAGATCAGTTCGCCCTGCCTCTGCTGCCGGACCTGCTCACCCAGGGTCGGCTACGCTATCCCAATTTACCATCGCTGGCTTTGGCGGCGTGGCTGCTGAAACCGCCATCTTGAGGGAAGAAGGTCTTTCTGACGCGGTGATTCAGACTCTTATCAGCGCCAGGAAGCGGTCTTCCTCTTCTGTTTACTACAGGACCTGGAGGTCCTATATTGATTGGTGTGAAGGTAGGTCCTTCTCTTGTCGAGAGTTCTCCATTCCTAGAATTCTGGAGTTTCTTCAACATGGTTTAGATCTGGGGCTCCAAATTAGTACCTTGAAGGGGCAGGTCTCTGCCCTGGCGGTGTTCTTCCAAAGGTCCTTTGCTCTTCATCCTTTAGTCAGGACCTTTTTCCAAGGAGTTACGCATGTACGTCCGCCTAGGAAGCCCTTTGTTCCAGTTTGGGATTTGAACCTGGTTCTTTCTGCTCTTCAGGGTCCTCCGTTTGAGCCCTTGAATGAGGTTACCTTGTCTTCGCTTACTCATAAGGTGGCCTTTTTGGTGGCTATCACTTCGGTTAGGCGTGTTTCTGAGTTGGCAGCTTTATCCATTAAAGCTCCATACTTTGAGAGGCATCAGGACAAGGTTGTCTTTCGTTTCAAGCCGGATTTTCTTCCTAAGGTGGTCTCGGCTTTTCATCTGAATCAGGACATTGTTCTGCCTTCTCTATGTCCTAATCCCAGCAACGACAAGGAAAGGGCGTTGCATTCCTTGGATGTAGTTCGTGTTGTGGAATATTATCTGGAGGTTACGTCTTCCTTTCGCAAGACGGACGCCTTTTTTGTGGTGCCCTCCGGGCCTAGGAAAGGTTTGGCTCCTGCCAAATCTTCCATTAGTAAATGGATTCGTCAGGCCATCATTGGGGCCTATTCTGCCAAGGGGAGGAGTCCCCCTTTTCGTGTTACTGCTCATTCTACTCGTGCAGTTGGTGCGTCCTGGGCTTTTCAGCACCAGGCTTCTGTTGAGCAAGTTTGTAAAGCCGCTACTTGGTCTTCTGTTCACACTTTTTCCAAGTTTTACAAGGTTGATGTTTGGGCGTCAGCGGATGCTGTTTTTGGCCGCAAAGTTTTGCAAGCTGTAGTGGTTTGAAGTTGTGCATTGTTGCCTAGTTTTGGATCCCCGCCCTTGTTATGGACACTGCTATTGGATGTCCCACATGTTATGGATTCTTGAAGCGGGGTGTGTGACATACTTAGAATAATACCATTTTGTGAATACTCACCTTGTAAAATGGGTATTATAAGTATGTCACACACCCCGCTTCACCCGCCCTTTTGTATTCAGGATCCTCTATTTTGTGAACTTTGCGTGGTTGTGTTGTATATTTGCCTCTTCCTGGTCCCTTACCTTACTGCTTCTGTATACTGGGTGATGAGTGGGAGGTCCCAGGTATTTATGGATCAGGGAGGGGCTTTCTTTTGCTATCATCTCTGCAGGAACGCCCTCTTCAGGTCGATACTACCCACATGTTATGGATTCTTGAAGCGGGGTGTGTGACATACTCATAATACCCATTTTACAAGGTGAGTATTCACAAAATGGTATTTTTAAGGGTTTGGGCTTTTCATTAAATGATGCTGAACGTCCGCTTTAAGATCCCCGATACTGCGAGCATCCCATCTGTGAAGAAGCCACATTTCACATGCAGTACTCAGGCTCTCTTCCAGCATTGTTGTGTATATATTGTATATAATAATTGTAAATATGGTGTTAACCCCTGCTAAATGAATTTTGTACCCTCAAGCATACCCACAATCATTTTTGAATTGATCATATTGTATGTAAATAAACACTTTTCCTATTCTTGCATACAAATTAGAGTATTGGGTGTGCATTTATATCTAGTTATTTATGGGAGAGAGTATGCCCGCCTTGGAGCCTCAGACTTCAGGGTGGGTTTTGGTCCTTTCCTCCGGGGCACCCGGATCGGGGGTGTCCCGCTGTGTGAAACCCCCCAGATTCCCTGAAGAAACTCACCTCTTCCCGGTCCTACGGCGCATGCGCGTCCGCTCGTCCAATCAGCACGCTCGGAGCCGCTGACGCCACGGCACCTAAGAGGGCGTCTAAGGCCAGCGGCTCTGAGCGCACTGACGGCTGCATCCCCCGCTTCCCTCTAACAGGGAGCGTGCAGTGCCGGCTATTCACGATTGGCTGGCGTGGGCATGCGCTCTGCTAGAGGGACAGCAGGGATGTGGCCGCGGCCCACGCATACACCATTGGACCAGGAAGTAAAGTAAGTGAACGGGCCGACCTGGGGGGTTTCAGACAGCGGGGCAGCACGATTTTGGGATCTCTGTGGGTCTTGGGAGGCAGGGATGTATGTGGATGGATACGAGGGTGCTAAGGGGGGTAAAAGCAAGAGAAGAGCAGAACCTTCGGAGCTGATGGCGAATTCGGACACTTGCAGGCCGGCCTCAGTGCGCTCCGCCACCTTCCGCCTATAGAGAGAGAAAAACAGGAGACAGGGAATGTTAAAGTAAAACTCTAGCTTCATCCAAAAAGCACGAACCAAACTGCTGTATTGTTCACACACTATGGGTTTGGCTTTAAGGTGGAACTGGGTGGATAGAAAGGAGGGGCAGAAGATGGTGACGTTGGATATTGTGGGGGCAAAGAAGATTCAAAGTGGAACCACATGGATAGAGAGAAGATGCACGCACCCGGATCCGTACAGCGGGTGGGTGTGGTTGACGCTCGAGCATCGGTCACGCCCACCCACTGTACAGATGAATAGGATTGGGGGGATGCTGCACAGGCAGTGCGGCATCCCCCCCATCCCATAGGCAGTGTGGCATCCCCCCTATCCCATTCCCATAGGCAGTGTGGCATCCCCCCCCATCCCATTCCCATAGGCAGTATGGCATCCCCCCCATCCCATTCCCACAGCCAATGGGAAAGGGATGGGGGGGGGACGACGCCACGCCGCCCATGGGAAAGGGATGGGGGGGACGCCACGCCGCCCATGGCAAAGGGATGGGGGGGACGCCACGCCGTCCATGGCAAAGGGATGGGGGGGGACGCCACGCCGCCCATGGCAAAGGGATGGGGGGGGACGCCACGCCGCCCATGGCAAAGGGATGGGGGGGGACGCCACGCCGCCCATGGCAAAGGGATGGGGGGGGACGCCACGCCGCCCATGGCAAAGGGATGGGGGGGGACGCCACGCCGCCCATGGCAAAGGGATGGGGGGGACGCCACGCCGCCCATGGCAAAGGGGTGGGGGGACGCCACGCCGCCCATGGCAAAGGGGTGGGGGGACGCCACACTGTACACTAAAAAATACTGGTTAAGGGTTCTGACCGTTTTTTCCCGTCCAGGGAGGAGATGGCCTCCAGCAGCTTCTGGTGTTTGTGTTGCGAGTCGCCATCTTCCTGCTGGATTAAAGGAGAAGTGTTATCAGAGCCTCTGGAGCATTGGCAGGCCGCTTCATTACTAGCGCCAGGTATTGCCAGATAAGCGTCTGTATAGCGGCTCTTAGAGCGACCGCTAGTAGACGCTGTAAGCTGGTATCGGGCGCTGTAACAGAGCACTTCAGCCGTTGTTGGGCGCTCTAACACCAGTACAGCGCAGCAGGGAGCGAGAGGTCGCTCACCAGATTCGGCTTCTTAAATGTGTAATTGCTTCCGTCTCCGGCGTTCACCTGCCGCTACCTGGCGCTGTACAGGCTCTACCTGGCGCTATCCCTTCATGAATAAGTGTTCCAACAGTGCAACTAAACATGTGCAAATCCTGCCTATGATTTATTAATATTCCCAACCATAACAACTCAAACATATAAACATATCAATCTACTCTATTCACCAATTAAAGAATAATATGAAGATATAGTCACCTGTATATATTATTAGGCATCCCAAAGGGGAACCACTGATATATATCACAATACCAATCAAGAAATTAAATCACAAATCTATCACAAAAAAATCGCCAGAAATAAAGCCAAGGTATCATGAAAATAACATGTGTGAAGTCTCCCCACCGCCTACCGCACCAGGAGCCCCACGTTCCGTGGGCGCATCACCCACTTCATCAGGCTGATGCGCAAGCTCATTGGATCAGCAGTGCACAGCATACAGCTCCACCCATAGTGAGCGAAGATATGGACGTTCTCCTTTGTCGCTGTGGCGCGTTCCCATCCCTAGACTGCCAGGAACGCGCCTCAGCTGCCAGAGAGGGCCGCGTGCACTGTGGAACCGCTGGAAAGGTGAGTTTTGTGGGAGCGATCGGCGGGCTTTCACACAGCAGTGCATACAAAATCGTAATGCCCCAGGGGGTAAATCACTGGGCGACCATGGAGTCTTTTAGAGGGTTTTGAGCCTCTTTAAAGTGGAACAAAACCCAGGGCAGCCAGACCTGGAATCTAAAGAATCTGAAAGCAGGCCAATGGCTTCCCTTCCCTGTGAATCCCAAACTGGGATGCCCCAATGTGTGTAAACCCCCCCCCCAAATTGCCAGTAAATGCTTACCTTTGCCCGGTCCAGCGGTGCATACACAGGGCTCTGGTCCAATCAGAGCTATTTGCAGGGCCTGTGTAATTTGGCAAATGGCTCTGATTGTTTACAAGGCGGCTGCATCCCCCACATCCTCGGGCTGTGCATGCGCTTCCCCGCCCTGGCTATTCAGATCTAATAGATTCTCAGGCCGATTGTGGTGGGTTTCAGTCCACTTTAAGGGAGTTGACCCGAGTGCGCCCAAGGGGTGCATCCCCCGCTACCAGGGATCGTGCCTGCACCAGCCATTCACAAATGCTTGGCGTGGGCATGTGCCCTGTTAAAAAGATAGTGGGGAGGGGCCTCTGCTCACCCATGCACCCCTGAACCAGGGGAGAAGGTAAGTAAACCAGGCATCCCAATTCTAGATGCCCAGGGGGATAAAATCAAGCGGGCTGTTGCACCATAGGTTTTGGTCCACTTTAAAGCTGCCAAGCAAGGGTCGCCCCCGGTCTGCCGGCCATTCTCTGGATGGTCCCCACCTCAGGTCACCGGAGATGGCTGAACAAGGATAAGCTTTGGATAGGGCAGCGCCCTCTGCTGGGCACAGGCTGAGCAGACACACACACATTGGTCCGGACAGGGACAGGCAGCGCAGGCGCTGTGCTCACCTCGTCCTCGCTGGCACTCAGGGGATAATCTGCAACAAACAGGTCCTCTTCATCCTCCATGGTGCTCGGGGCCGGAAGATGGACGCTGTAATGACATCATAGAGATTAGCCTCAGTTCTATCCATCACATGTAATATTCACTCAGGAGGACAGCGGGAGATTCCCCGCTTACTGGTAAACAGGGGCCAGGGATGGCGCGGGGGGAGAGCAGAGGACGGACGGACATTGCGGGTGGAGAGCAGAGGACGGACAGACATTGCGGGTGGAGAGCAGAGGACGGACGGACATTGCGGGTGGAGAGCAGAGGACGGACGGACATTGCGGGTGGAGAGCAGAGGAAGGACGGACGGACATTGCGGGTGGAGAGCAGAGGAAGGACGGACGGACATTGCGGGTGGAGAGCAGAGGAAGGACGGACGGACATTGCGGGTGGAGAGCAGAGGACGGACGGACATTGCGGGTGGAGAGCAGAGGACGGACGGACATTGCGGGTGGAGAGCAGAGGACGGACGGACATTGCGGGTGGAGAGCAGAGGAAGGACGGACGGACATTGCGGGTGGAGAGCAGAGGAAGGACGGACGGACATTGCGGGTGGAGAGCAGAGGAAGGACGGATGGACATTGCGGGTGGAGAGCAGAGGACGGATGGACATTGCGGGTGGAGAGCAGAGGACGGACGGATGGACATTGCGGGTGGAGAGCAGAGGACGGACGGACATTGTGGGTGGAGAGCAGAGGACGGACGGACATTGCGGGTGGACAGCAGAGGACGGACGGACATTGTGGGTGGAGAGCAGAGGACGGACGGACATTGCGGGGGAGAGGTAGGTGAGTGTGGCACTTTTTCCCAGAATTCAGCAGGTAAGGGACGGGTCAGTAGGGGCGGCTCCTTTTTTTCAGGTCTCCAGGTGAGACATCCCTGTACCTGCACACAGAATTGACGTCACAGCAACATCTCTTTCTAGGTCTGCACCTGACACATCTGTGACGTCACAGCAGCTCCTCTTTCTAGGTCTGCAGCTGACACATCTGTGACGTCACAGCAACATCTCTTTCTAGGTCTGCAGCTGACACATCTGTGACCTCACAGCAGCTCCTCTTTCTAGGTCTGCAGCTGACACATCTGTGACGTCACAGCAACATCTCTTTCTAGGTCTGTAGCTGACATCTGTGACCTCACAGCAGCTCCTCTTTCTAGGTCTGCAGCTGACACATCTGTGACGTCACAGCAGCTCCTCTTTCTAGGTCTGCAGCTGACACATCTGTGACGTCACAGCAACATCTCTTTCTAGGTCTGCAGCTGACACATCTGTGACCTCACAGCAGCTCCTCTTTCTAGGTCTGCAGCTGACACATCTGTGACGTCACAGCAACATCTCTTTCTAGGTCTGTAGCTGACATCTGTGACCTCACAGCAGCTCCTCTTTCTAGGTCTGCAGCTGACACATCTGTGACGTCACAGCAGCTCCTCTTTCTAGGTCTGCAGCTGACACATCTGTGACGTCACAGCAACATCTCTTTCTAGGTCTGCAGCTGACACATCTGTGACCTCACAGCAGCTCCTCTTTCTAGGTCTGCAGCTGACATCTGTGACGTCACAGCAGCTCCTCTTTCTAGGTCTGCAGCTGACACATCTGTGACGTCACAGCAGCTTCTCTTTCTATGTCTGCAGCTGACACATCTGTGACCTCACAGCAGCTCCTCTTTCTAGGTCTGCAGCTGACACATCTGTGACCTCACAGCAGCTCCTCTTTCTAGGTCTGCAGCTGACACATCTGTGACGTCACAGCAGCTCCTCTTTCTAGGTCTGCAGCTGACACATCTGTGACGTCACAGCAGCTCCTCTTTCTAGGTCTGTAGCTGACACATCCGTGACCTCACAGCAGCATCTCTTTCTATGTCTGCAGCTGACACATCTGTGACCTCACAGCAGCTCCTCTTTCTAGGTCTGCAGCTGACACATCTGTGACCTCACAGCAGCTCCTCTTTCTAGGTCTGCAGCTGACACATCTGTGACGTCACAGCAACATCTCTTTCTAGGTCTGCAGCTGACATCTGTGACGTCACAGCAGCTCCTCTTTCTAGGTCTGCAGCTGACACATCTGTGACGTCACAGCAGCTTCTCTTTCTATGTCTGCAGCTGACACATCTGTGACCTCACAGCAGCTCCTCTTTCTAGGTCTGCAGCTGACACATCTGTGACCTCACAGCAGCTCCTCTTTCTAGGTCTGCAGCTGACACATCTGTGACGTCACAGCAGCTCCTCTTTCTAGGTCTGTAGCTGACACATCCGTGACCTCACAGCAGCTCCTCTTTCTATGTCTGCAGCTGACACATCTGTGACGTCACAGCAACATCTCTTTCTAGGTCTGCAGCTGACATCTGTGACGTCACAGCAGCTCCTCTTTCTAGGTCTGCAGCTGACACATCTGTGACGTCACAGCAGCTTCTCTTTCTATGTCTGCAGCTGACACATCTGTGACGTCACAGCAGCTCCTCTTTCTAGGTCTGCAGCTGACACATCTGTGACGTCACAGCAGCTTCTCTTTCTATGTCTGCAGCTGACACATCTGTGACGTCACAGCAGCTCCTCTTTCTAGGTCTGCAGCTGACACATCTGTGACGTCACAGCAGCTTCTCTTTCTATGTCTGCAGCTGACACATCTGTGACGTCACAGCAGCTCCTCTTTCTAGGTCTGCAGCTGACACATCTGTGACGTCACAGCAGCTCCTCTTTCTAGGTCTGCAGCTGACACATCTGTGACGTCACAGCAGCTCCTCTTTCTAGGTCTGCAGCTGACATCTGTGACGTCACAGCAGCTCCTCTTTCTAGGTCTGCAGCTGACATCTGTGACGTCACAGCAGCATCTCTTTCTATGTCTGCAGCTGACACATCTGTGACGTCACAGCAGCTCCTCTTTCTAGGTCTGCAGCTGACACATCTGTGACCTCACAGCAGCTCCTCTTTCTAGGTCTGCAGCTGACACATCTGTGACATCACAGCAGCTCCTCTTTCTAGGTCTGCAGCTGACACATCTGTGACGTCACAGCAGCTCCTCTTTCTAGGTCTGCAGCTGACACATCTGTGACGTCACAGCAGCTCCTCTTTCTAGGTCTGCAGCTGACACATCTGTGACGTCACAGCAGCTCCTCTTTCTAGGTCTGCAGCTGACACATCTGTGACGTCACAGCAGCTCCTCTTTCTAGGTCTGCAGCTGACACATCTGTGACGTCACAGCAGCTCCTCTTTCTAGGTCTGCAGCTGACACATCTGTGACGTCACAGCAGCTCCTCTTTCTAGGTCTGTAGCTGACACATCTGTGACGTCACAGCAGCTTCTCTTTCTAGGTCTGCAGCTGACATATCACATCTGTGACGTCACAGCAGCTCCTCTATGTCTGCAGCTGACACATCTGTGATGTCACAGCAGCTCCTCTTTCTAGGTCTGCAGGTGAGACATGTGACGTCACAGGGGCTCAGGTGAGCTCTCCCCCCTTCCAATGAGATCACAGCTTCAGTCAGCGCTGGGTGCTGAGGCGCGTCACACGAGGAGAACTACAAGTATCAGCAAGCTGCCCGGCAAGCCATGCTGGGCCTTGTAGTGCTCCCTCGTCACACTCACCCTACTCCTCTCTTGGCCGGGCTCATCTCTCTTCCCTTTCCCCGCACGTGGACGCACCAGCAGCCGTACAGCGCGCCGCTTCCGCAAACAATTGCCGTACAGCGCGCCCGTCTGTTTACCAGGACTGTCGCGATGACGACCGGGAGCGAATCAGCCGTTCTCTCTTCTCTCACCGCTAGAGGGCGCGCATGCGCTACAGAATTCAGGACAGTGTGAGGGCGTACTCTCCGCTAACCACGAGAGGGCGCGCATGCGCTGCAGAATTCGGGACAGTGTGAGGCGTACTCTCCGCTCACCACTAGAGGGCGCGCATGCGCTGCAGAATTCGGGACAGTGTGACGCGTACTCTCCGCTCACCACTAGAGGGCGCGCATGCGCTGCAGAATTCGGGACAGTGTGACGCGTACTCTCCGCTCACCACTAGAGGGCGCGCATGCGCTGCAGAATTCGGGACAGTGTGACGCGTACTCTCCGCTAACCACGAGAGGGCGCGCATGCGCTGTAGAATTCGGGACAGTGTGAGGGCGTACTCTCCGCTAACCACCAGAGGGCGCGCATGCGCTACAGATGTCGAGACAGTGGGAGGACGTACTTTCCGCTCACCACTAGAGGGCGCGCTAAGTGCGAGACGACATCAGACAGTGTGAGACGCGCTTTTCTTTCACCGCCGGAGGGCGCGCATGCGCTACAGAATATTTGGCAGTAAGAGCAGTACTCCGCTTTCACCACTAGAGGGCGGGGCAACACCAGACAGTGACACGAACGAAGTGGCATTTTTTATTCGCATCGGCACATTCGTGATTCATTGTTAACCGTAAATGACAATAAAGGTAAAATGTCCCCTTGTGCAGGAGCTCAGGGCCTTTTATGCAGAATTGTCATTACAGGTCTGGCACTATAGTATTAATGTCACAGTGTTATAACAATGTCATTCCATGTGTTTTCGCTTTGTTACTGGTGGATATGTGTTCAAAAACAGACTTTAATCACACAGCGTCCGGCACTCTATGCTATAGCGCCCAGATCCAGAGCGCCGGCGCTGTGTGTTTTTGTTGAATATGGTGTGAGTCGCTGAGAGTCGCTCGCACTGAGCTGGCGCTACCACTCGCTCCCTGCAGCGCTGTACTGGTGTTAGAGCGCCCAACATACATCTCATTCATCAATGCCGGCCAGGTTACTACAGCGACTGAGGCGCTCTGTTACAGTGCCCGATAGCTGATCACAGCGTATACTAGTGGTCGCTCTTAGCTCCTCTGTACAGACGCTCATCTGCCGATACCTGGCGCTAGTAATGAATCAGCCTGTTAGTGTTGCGGTTGCTGCAGTAACCTGGCCGGCACACACTTTAGTGCCAGACCTGTAATGACAATTCTGCATAAAAATATAAAAAGTTTAAAAATATTAAAAGTGCAGCCAGGAGACGTCACACAATGATTGGAGCAAAAAAAAAAAAATGGCGAATACGCTGTTAATACACAACTAATGAAAGCCCATTGAAATGTATGGGAGAGCGACAGGTAATACCTGACTCTGGAAGCTATATCGCCGGCGCTATACACTGAGCCGCCTGTAATAATACATGTGACACTACATGGCGCTGTTAGAGGCGCTATACACTGAGCCGCCTGTAATAATACATGTGACACTACATGGCGCTGTTAGAGGCGCTATACACTGACCTGCCTGTAATGATACATGTGACACTACATGACGCTGTTAGAGGCGCTATACACTGAGCCGCCTGTAATAATACATGTGACACTACATGGCGCTGTTAGAGGCGCTATACACTGACCTGCATGTAATAATACATGTGACGCTACATGGCGCTGTTAGAGGCGCTATACACTGACCTGCCTGTAATAATACATGTGACACTACATGGCGCTGTTAGAGGTGCTATACACTGACCTGCCTGTAATAATACATGTGACGCTACATGGCGCTGTTAGAGGCGCTATACACTGACCTGCCTGTAATAATACATGTGACGCTACATGGCGCTGTTAGAGGCGCTATACACTGACCTGCCTGTAATAATACATGTGACACTACATGGCGCTGTTAGAGGCGCTATACACTGAGCTGCCTGTAATAATACATGTGACGCTACATGGCGCTGTTAGAGGCGCTATACACTGAGCCGCCTGTAATAATACATGTGACGCTACATGGCGCTGTTAGAGGTGCTATACACTGACCTGCCTGTAATAATACATGTGACGCTACATGGCGCTGTTAGAGGCGCTATACACTGAGCCGCCTGTAATAATACATGTGACGCTACATGGCGCTGTTAGAGGTGCTATACACTGACCTGCCTGTAATAATACATGTGACACTACATGACGCTGTTAGAGGTGCTATACACTGACCTGCCTGTAATAATACATGTGACGCTACATGGCGCTGTTAGAGGCGCTATACACTGAGCCGCCTGTAATAATACATGTGACGCTACATGGCGCTGTTAGAGGTGCTATACACTGACCTGCCTGTAATAATACATGTGACACTACATGACGCTGTTAGAGGTGCTATACACTGACCTGCCTGTAATAATACATGTGACGCTACATGACGCTGTTAGAGGTGCTATACACTGACCTGCCTGTAATAATACATGTGACGCTACATGACGCTGTTAGAGGCGCTATACACTGAGCTGCCTGTAATAATACATGTGACGCTACATGGCGCTGTTAGAGGTGCTATACACTGAGCTGCCTGTAATAATACATGTGACACTACATGGCGCTGTTAGAGGTGCTATACACTGAGCTGCCTGTAATAATACATGTGACGCTACATGGCGCTGTTAGAGGCGCTATACACTGACCTGCCTGTAATAATACATGTGACGCTACATGGCGCTGTTAGAGGTGCTATACACTGACCTGCCTGTAATAATACATGTGACGCTACATGGCGCTGTTAGAGGCGCTATACACTGACCTGCCTGTAATAATACATGTGACGCTACATGGCGCTGTTAGAGGTGCTATACACTGACCTGCCTGTAATAATACATGTGACGCTACATGACGCTGTTAGAGGTGCTATACACTGACCTGCCTGTAATAATACATGTGACGCTACATGACGCTGTTAGAGGCGCTATACACTGAGCTGCCTGTAATAATACATGTGACGCTACATGGCGCTGTTAGAGGCGCTATACACTGAGCTGCCTGTAATAATACATGTGACACTACATGGCGCTGTTAGAGGTGCTATACACTGACCTGCCTGTAATAATACATGTGACGCTACATGGCGCTGTTAGAGGCGCTATACACTGACCTGCCTGTAATAATACATGTGACACTACATGGCGCTGTTAGAGGTGCTATACACTGACCTGCCTGTAATAATACATGTGACACTACATGGCGCTGTTAGAGGCGCTATACACTGAGCTGCCTGTAATAATACATGTGACACTACATGGCGCTGTTAGAGGCGCTATACACTGACCTGCCTGTAATAATACATGTGACGCTACATGGTGCTGTTAGAGGCGCTATACACTGACCTGCCTGTAATAATACATGTGACACTACATGGCGCTGTTAGAGGCGCTATACACTGACCTGCCTGTAATAATACATGTGACGCTACATGGCGCTGTTAGAGGCGCTATACACTGAGCTGCCTGTAATAATACATGTGACGCTACATGGCGCTGTTAGAGGCGCTCACCAGATTCGCTTTCATAAATGTTCTTTTGCCTACAGTGCCCGGCGTTCACCAGGCGCTGCCTGCCGCTATGAGGCGCTACCTGGCGCTGTGCTTTCTTACATAACCCTTAAATAAACATTATTACTATTAATATTAATAATATACAACTCAGTAACAATACTAATCATAATACTATAGTGTAATAATAATGACATAAAAAGCAAAAAAAAAAACAAAAACCCCCAAATAAATTCATAATCAAAAATAAATAAAAATAAAAGTATAATTGTAATTATAATATTTATATATTTTTATATATAAATATATTTTATATTTTAGTTTCATTCATTAATTTAAATTAACCATTCAATGTATTAAAAAATAATAATACAATAACTTAAAATGGGTGTACCGCAAATATAATAACATAATAAAATGCATAACAATTAATGTATAATAATATTACATTTTAACTAGTAATAATTTAAAACTAAATAAAAATAATATAATAATAATGACAACAATATACTGTAATAACAATGGCATAAAAAAGAAAACAAAACAAAAAAAGCAATGAAAAACACAAAATAACCCCCAAACAAAATAAAAGTATAACAGTAGTATTTTTTTTCTATTCATTAATTAATTTAATCAATAAATTAATTATTAAATAATAATAATACAAAAACAAAAAAATGGGTCTGCTGCAAAATTACAAAATAAAAATACATAACAATGAATGTATTATAATAATAAAAATAAGGGTAAATTTTTACTAGTAATAATATGCAACCAAGTAATAATATAATCATAATAGTAATATACTGTAATAATAATGGCATAAAAAACACACAAAAAAAATAAATCTAAATTCAGAAATACATAACAATAAAAGTATAATAGTAATTATACTATTTTTTTTTTTTATTAATGAACTTTTAATTTAAATCAATAAATGAAAAAATAATAATACTGCAAAAAATACATAATAAAAATACACAACAGTGAATGTTTGATAATAAACTGTTTTTATCATAGTAGGAGTAATAATAATATTACGGGCAGGCTGATTCATTACTAGCGGCAGGTAGCGACAGATGAGCGTCTGTAGCAGGCATTTCAGAACGCCCCTTAGTAGTCGCTGTGCTCGGCCGTGGCTCGCTAGTTCACAGCGCCTCAGTCGCTGTGCAGCATTGATGAATACATTGTGGGGAGTCGCTATATGACCAGTACAGAGCTGTATGGGAGCGAATGGTAGCGACTGGTTAATGCAACCGACTCACACAATATTCATCAAAAAAACAGCCTCACACACCTCCGCCGCTCACAAATGCTTCGCTGTAGCCCAGAGCGCCGGAGGCTGTGTGATTAAAGGCTGTTTTTGAACATGTATCCACCAGTAACAAAGCGAAAACATATGGAATTACATCGTAATAACATTGTGACTTTAACACATTAATGCCAGACCTGTAATGTCAATTCTGCATAAATATATAAAAAATGAAAAATATTTGAAAAAAATGATTTTTCAAGCCCAGGACAGATCCCAACATTATTTGAGAAAAAAAAAATTAATAATAAAAACATCATGTTTAAAGAAAAGTAAAAGAACGTCCATAGAAATGTATGGGAGAGCGACAGGTAGCGACAGGTAAGATGTGGCGCTGAACGCCGGCGCTGTACACTGAGCCTGGGATAGTGATGAATCGGACGCTAGATGGCGCTATCCCAGTCGCTCACCAGATTCGGCTTCATAAATGTGTAATTGCTGCCGTGCCCGGCGTCCACCTGTGGCTACCTGCCGCTTACAAGGCGCTACCTGGCGCTAGAGCTTTATGAATAAGACCCATAATTAACATACATAGCAATGAATTAATTATAATAAGAGTAAATGTTACTAGTAATAATATACAAATAAATAATATAATAATAATAATAATATTATACTGTAATAACTATGGCATAAAAAAAAAACAAACACAAAAAAGCACAAAACACCCCAAAAATAAATCCAAATTCAGAAATACAGAAACATAAAAGTATAATTGTAATGATATTTTTTTTATTAATTACCTTATTTAAATCAATAAATTAATTATTAAATTGACTTTTTTAAATCAATAAATTAATTATTAAAAAATAATACCGCAAAAAATATATTTTAAGAATACACAACAGTGAATGTTGAATAATAAACTGTTTTTATTATAGTAGGAGAAAGAATCATTTTATCATAGTAATAATAATAATAATACATAGTTAAAGCAGACCTTCAGCATCATTTAATGAAAAGTCCAAACCCTTAAAAAACTATTCCCCAACATCTAATTAATAACTAATTAATAAATGTAACATTTTTAGTCGCTTACATTTTATTCTTTCCCTCACTGGCCTGCAACTCTGTTCAGCACTCTAGGATACGGGCGCCGCCATCTTGGTTCAGTAGCATCACATACTTATATTATATAGCTGTGCTTTGCACAAACAGAGCTGGGGTCAGGAAAAGGTCAGCAATCCCAGAATGCAGAGCAGCACAGTCAGAAGACACTTCCTGTTTGCAGACAGCCTGCACCTCCATGTGCCGCCAACTTGGATGTTTAAAGTCTCAGAAAATGCAGTAGATGCAGGTAGGTTAATTTTTAACATGAGCAATCTGTATGTACAGGGTGTGGGAAACATATAAGATAGGCTCTTATTCAGGGTGAAGGTCCGGATTAATGTGGGCAATCTGTATGTACAGGGTGTGGGAAACATATAAGATAGGCTCTTATTCAGGGTGAAGGTCCGGATTAATGTGGGCAATCTGTATGTACAGGGTGTGGGAAACATATAAAATAGACTCTTATTCAGGGTGAAGGTCCGGATTAATGTGGGCAATCTGTATGTACAGGGTGTGGGAAACATATAAGATAGGTTCTTATTAAGGGTGAAGGTCCACTTTAAATAATAATAATAATACAATAATAAGAAAAATGGGTCTGCTGCAAAATTACAAAATAAAAATACATAACAATGAATGTATTATAATATTAAAAATAACAGTACATTTTTACTAGTAATAATATACAACTAAATGATAATATAATCATAATAGCAATATACTGTAATAATAATGGCATAAAAAACACACAAAAAACACAAAACACCCCTAAAATAACCCATCTAAATTCAGAAATACATAAACATAAAAATATAATAGTAATTATTCTATTTTTTTTTATTATTTTTATCATAGTAGTAGTAGTAATAATAATATTATTAATAATAATAATAACAACAACAACAAAACATTGTTAAGATACTATATTTATAACTGCAGAAAATATAGCAAAAAAAAAACCATAAAAAAATAAAAATCAAACAAAAATAAATCCAAATTCAGAAATAGATAAAAATAAAAGTATATTAGTAAGTATTCTATTTTATTTTATTATTGTTTTTATCATAGTAGTAGTAATAATAATAATAATAACAAAACATAGTTAAGATACTATAATAATAACAGCAGAAAATATAGCAAAAAAATACATAAAAAAATAAAAATCAAACAAAAATAAATCCAAATTCAGAAATATATGAAAATAAAAGTATAATAGTAATTATTCTATTTTATTGTATTATTGTTTTTATCATAGTAGTAGTAATATTAATAATATTAACAAAACATAGGCCCTTATTTAAGAAGGGATAGCGCCATGTAGCGTCTGATTCATCATTTTCACAGCCTCAGCGAACAGCGCCGGCGTTCAGCCTTGCACAGCGCCAGGTATGACCTCTCGCTACCTGTCGCTCTCCCATACATTTCAATGGACGATCCTTTTCTTCTCTTTAAACAGGGTTTTTTTTTTCAAAAAAATCACAAATAATTCTGTGACCTCTCCTGACATTGAATAAGCAGTTTTTTCATATTTTTTTCATTTTTTATATATTTCCTCAGAAATGACATCACAGCTCTGCCATTAAAGTGTCATGTTACAATGTTGTTACAATGTAATTCCATATGTTTTCGCTTTGTTACTAGTGGATAGATGCTGAAAAACAGACTTTAATCACACCGCCTCCTGCGCTCTGGGATTCAGAGAAACATTTATCAGTGCCGGAGTTTTGTGAGGCTGTTTTTTTTAATGAATATGTTGTGAGTCGGTCGCACTGACCAGTCGCTAACATGTGCTCCCATACAGCGCTGTACTGGTCAAATAGCGACACAATGTATTCATCATTGCTGCACAGCGACTGAGTCGCTAAGAACTAGCGACCCACGGCCGAGCACAGCGACTACTAGCGGGCGCTCTGCAAATGCCTGCTACAGACGCTCATCTGTCGCTACCTGGCGTTAGTGATGAATCAGCCTGCCCCATAACAATGAATTCATAATAATAATAATAGTAAATGTTACTATTAATAATATACAAAGAAATAATATAATAATAATAATATACTGTAATAATAATGGCATAAAAAACACAAAAAAAAGTACAAACACCCCAAAAATACATCTAAATTCAGAAATAAACAAAAATAAAAGTAATTAAACTATTTTTTATTAATTTATTATTTACATTAATCAATACATGAATTATTAAAAAAAAATAATACCACAAAAAAAATACATGATAAAAACACACAACAGTGAATGTTTGATAATAAACAGTTTTTATTATAGTAGGAGTAAGAATAATTTTATCATAGTAGTAGTAATAATAATAATAATAAAAAAACATATATACTACATGTAATAATAATTGCAAAAAAATATAGCAAAGAAATTACATAAAAAAACAATAATAATCACTGAAGAAATAGTAATACACAAATGAAAACAACAATTAAAGTAATATTAAGAAATACAATAATGACACAATGGATTGTAAGCTCTTGTGTCGCCCCCCCCCCCCTCCCTTTCTATGACCGGTGTCGGCAGCAGCGCCTTCCCCCTTTAGGACCCAGTATAGGAAGGCAGACGTCCGACTGCCACAAACCTCGACCAATCAGAAGGCGGTGGGCGGGACCGCTGGCCCAATCGATGGGACGCCGCTGTCTAGGTGGTGACGTCAGGAGGACTGGAATTAAAGCAGCCGAGGTTCCCGGGAGCGGGGCGCAGGATGTGGCGGCCCCGGTGATGTGACAGCGGCCCCGGCAGGTGAGGATGGGGGAGACCGGGGCGGGAGGGAAGGAAGGCCACGTTACCGGGGGTGTTGGCGGCGCGCTCCCCGCTGGTGTCAGGGTGCGCGCGCGGCCAGGGCTGGGTGATCGGGAGCGCGCGGCGGGAGCGCGCGGGGGACAGATTGCTACAATGTAACGCGGAGCGGATCCGGAGGACAATAGAGAGACGGTGCGCGAGACAGGTCAGAGGCCGGGGACCAGGGGAGCCCACCACCCGATACATCTGCCCCCCCCCCCCCTCCGGGTGCGGCCTTTATACACCCACACCATGCGGCCTGCAGCTGTTTCCTGACCCCCACCCATCACATGCTGGTCATTGTCATATGCAGGGCCCCCTTCTCTCCTTTAGTCTCACTCCCATCGTATCATCCCTTTATTCTTCTCCTTCCACTTTCTCTCCTTTATTCTCACTCCTCCATCGCATCGTCCCTTTATTCTTCTCCTTCCACCTTCTCTCCTTTATTCTCACTCCCCCATCGCATCATCCCTTTATTCTTCTCTTCCACCTTCTCTCCTTTATTCTCACTCCCCCATCGCATCATCCCTTTATTCTTCTCTTCCACCTTCTCTCCTTTATTCTCACTCCCCCATCACATCATCCCTTTATTCTTCTCTTCCACCTTCTCTCCTTTATTCTCACTCCCCCATCGCATCATCCCTTTATTCTTCTCTTCCACCTTCTCTCCTTTATTCTCACTCCCATCGTATCATCCCTTTATTCTTCTCTTCCACCTTCTCTCCTTTATTCTCACTCCCATCGTATCATCCCTTTATTCTTCTCTTCCACCTTCTCTCCTTTATTCTCACTCCCATCGTATCATCCCTTTATTCTTCTCTTCCACCTTCTCTCCTTTATTCTCACTCCTCCATCGCATCATCCCTTTATTCTTCTCTTCCACCTTCTCTCCTTTATTCTCACTCCCACCATCGTATCATCCCTTTATTCTTCTCTTCCACCTTCTCTCCTTTATTCTCACTCCCACCATCGCATCATCCCTTTATTCTTCTCTTCCACCTTCTCTCCTTTATTCTCACTCCCCCATCACATCATCCCTTTATTCTTCTCTTCCACCTTCTCTCCTTTATTCTCACTCCCCCATCGCATCATCCCTTTATTCTTCTCTTCCACCTTCTCTCCTTTATTCTCACTCCCATCGTATCATCCCTTTATTCTTCTCTTCCACCTTCTCTCCTTTATTCTCACTCCCATCGTATCATCCCTTTATTCTTCTCTTCCACCTTCTCTCCTTTATTCTCACTCCCATCGTATCATCCCTTTATTCTTCTCTTCCACCTTCTCTCCTTTATTCTCACTCCTCCATCGCATCATCCCTTTATTCTTCTCTTCCACCTTCTCTCCTTTATTCTCACTCCCACCATCGTATCATCCCTTTATTCTTCTCTTCCACCTTCTCTCCTTTATTCTCACTCCCCCATCGCATCATCCCTTTATTCTTCTCTTCCACCTTCTCTCCTTTATTCTCACTCCCCCATCGCATCATCCCTTTATTCTTCTCTTCCACATTCTCTCCTTTTATTCTCACTCCCACCATCGCATCATCCCTTTATTCTTCTCTTCCACCTTCTCTCCTTTATTCTCACTCCCCCATCGCATCATCCCTTTATTCTTCTCTTCCACCTTCTCTCCTTTATTCTCACTCCCACCATCGCATCATCCCTTTATTCTTCTCCTTCCACCTTCTCTCCTTTATTCTCACTCCCCCATCGTATCATCCCTTTATTCTTCTCTTCCACCTTCTCTCCTTTATTCTCACTCCTCCATCGCATCATCCCTTTATTCTTCTCTTCCACCTTCTCTCCTTTATTCTCACTCCCCCATCGCATCATCCCTTTATTCTTCTCTTCCACCTTCTCTCCTTTATTCTCACTCCCACCATCGTATCATCCCTTTATTCTTCTCTTCCACCTTCTCTCCTTTATTCTCACTCCCCCATCGCATCATCCCTTTATTCTTCTCTTCCACCTTCTCTCCTTTATTCTCACTCCCCCATCGTATCATCCCTTTATTCTTCTCTTCCACATTCTCTCCTTTTATTCTCACTCCCACCATCGCATCATCCCTTTATTCTTCTCTTCCACCTTCTCTCCTTTATTCTCACTCCCCCATCGCATCATCCCTTTATTCTTCTCTTCCACCTTCTCTCCTTTATTCTCACTCCCACCATCGCATCATCCCTTTATTCTTCTCTTCCACCTTCTCTCCTTTATTCTCACTCCCCCATCGCATCATCCCTTTATTCTTCTCTTCCACCTTCTCTCCTTTATTCTCACTCCCCCATCGCATCATCCCTTTATTCTTCTCTTCCACCTTCTCTCCTTTATTCTCACTCCCCCATCGCATCATCCCTTTATTCTTCTCCTTCCACCTTCTCTCCTTTATTCTCACTCCCCCATCGCATCATCCCTTTATTCTTCTCCTTCCACCTTCTCTCCTTTATTCTCACTCCTCCATCGCATCATCCCTTTATTCTTCTCCTTCCACCTTCTCTCCTTTATTCTCACTCCCCCATCGCATCATCCCTTTATTCTTCTCCTTCCACCTTCTCTCCTTTATTCTCACTCCCCCATCGTATCATCCCTTTATTCTTCTCTTCCACCTTCTCTCCTTTATTCTCACCCCATCGTATCATCCCTTTATTCTTCTCTTCCACCTTCTCTCCTTTATTCTCACTCCCTCCATCGTATCATCCCTTTATTCTTCTCTTCCACCTTCTCTCCTTTATTCTCACTCCCCCATCGCATCATCCCTTTATTCTTCTCCTTCCACCTTCTCTCCTTTATTATCACTTCCCCATCGCATCATCCCTTTATTCTTCTCCTCCACCTTCTCTCCTTTATTCTCACTCCCCCATCGCATCATCCCTTTATTCTTCTCTTCCACCTTCTCTCCTTTATTATCACTTCCCCATCGCATCATCCCTTTATTCTTCTCCTCCACCTTCTCTCCTTTATTATCACTTCCCCATCGCATCATCCCTTTATTCTTCTCTTCCACCTTCTCTCCTTTATTCTCACTCCCCCATCGCATCATCCCTTTATTCTTCTCCTTCCACCTTCTCTCCTTTATTTTCACTCCTCCATCGCATCACCCCTTTATTCTTCTCCTTCCACCTTCTCTCTTTTATTCTCACTCCCACCATCGCATCATCCCTTTATTCTACTCCTTCCACCTTCTCTCCTTTATTCTCACTCCCCCATCATATCATCCCTTTATTCTTCTCCTTCCACCTTCTCTCCTTTATTCTCACTCCTCCATCGTATCATTCCTTTATTCTTCTCCTTCCACCTTCTCTCCTTTATTCTCACTCCTCCATCGCATCATCCCTTTATTCTTCTCTTCCACTTTCTCTCCTTTATTCTCACTCCCCCATCGCATCATCCCTTTATTCTTCTCTTCCACCTTCTCTCCTTTATTCTCACTCCCCCATCACATCATCCCTTTATTCTTCTCTTCCACCTTCTCTCCTTTATTCTCACTCCTCCATCGCATCATCCCTTTATTCTTCTCCTTCCACCTTCTCTCCTTTATTCTCACTTCCCCATCGCATCATCCCTTTATTCTTCTCCTCCACCTTCTCTCCTTTATTCTCACTCCTCCATCGCATCATCCCTTTATTCTTCTCTTCCACCTTCTCTCCTTTATTCTCACTCCCCCATCACATCATCCCTTTATTCTTCTCCTTCCACCTTCTCTCCTTTATTCTCACTCCCCCATCACATCATCCCTTTATTCTTCTCCTTCCACCTTCTCTCCTTTATTCTCACTCCCCCATCGCATCATCCCTTTATTCTTCTCCTTCCACCTTCTCTCCTTTATTCTCACTTCCCCATCGCATCATCCCTTTATTCTTCTCCTTCCACCTTCTCTCCTTTATTCTCACTCCCCCATCATATCATCCCTTTATTCTTCTCCTTCCACCTTCTCTCCTTTATTCTCACTCCTCCATCGCATCATCCCTTTATTCTTCTCCTTCCACCTTCTCTCCTTTATTCTCACTCCCCCATCATATCATCCCTTTATTCTTCTCCTTCCACCTTCTCTCCTTTATTCTCACTCCTCCATCGCATCATCCCTTTATTCTTCTCCTCCACCTTCTCTCCTTTATTCTCACTCCTCCATCGTATCATCCCTTTATTCTTCTCTTCCACCTTCTCTCCTTTATTCTCACTCCCCCATCGCATCTTCCCTTTATTCTTCTCTTCCACCTTCTCTCCTTTATTCTCACTCCCCCATCATATCATCCCTTTATTCTTCTCCTTCCACCTTCTCTCCTTTATTCTCACTCCTCCATCGCATCATCCCTTTATTCTTCTCCTTCCACCTTCTCTCCTTTATTCTCACTTCCCCATCACATCATCCCTTTATTCTTCTCTTCCACCTTCTCTCCTTTATTCTCACTCCTCCATCGCATTATCCCTTTATTCTTCTCCTTCCACCTTCTCTCCTTTATTCTCACTTCCCCATCGTATCATCCCTTTATTCTTCTCCTTCCACCTTCTCTCCTTTATTCTCACTCCCCCATCACATCATCCCTTTATTCTTCTCCTTCCACCTTCTCTCCTTTATTCTCACTCCTCCATCGCATCATCCCTTTATTCTTCTCCTTCCACCTTCTCTCCTTTATTCTCACTCCTCCATCGCATCATCCCTTTATTCTTCTCTTCCACCTTCTCTCCTTTATTCTCACTCCCCCATCGTATCATCTCTTTATTCTTCTCCTTCCACCTTCTCTCCTTTATTCTCACTCCTCCATCACATCATCCCTTTATTCTTCTCCTCCACCTTCTCTCCTTTATTCTCACTCCTCCATCACATCATCCCTTTATTCTTCTCCTCCACCTTCTCTCCTTTATTCTCACTCCTCCATCGCATCATCCCTTTATTCTTCTCCTTCCACCTTCTCTCCTTTATTCTCACTCCCCCATCGCATCATCCCTTTATTCTTCTCCTTCCACCTTCTCTCCTTTATTCTCACTCCTCCATCACATCATCCCTTTATTCTTCTCTTCCACCTTCTCTCCTTTATTCTCACTCCCCCATCACATCATCCCTTTATTCTACTCCTTCCACCTTCTCTCCTTTATTCTCACTCCCCCATCGCATCATCCCTTTATTCTTCTCTTCCACCTTCTCTCCTTTATTCTCACTCCTCCATCGCATCATCCCTTTATTCTTCTCTTCCACCTTCTCTCCTTTATTCTCACTCCCCCATCGTATCATCCCTTTATTCTTCTCTTCCACCTTCTCTCCTTTATTCTCACTCCCCCATCGCATCATCCCTTTATTCTTCTCCTTCCACCTTCTCTCCTTTATTCTCACTCCCCCATCGCATCATCCCTTTATTCTTCTCCTTCCACCTTCTCTCCTTTATTCTCACTCCTCCATCGCATCATCCCTTTATTCTTCTCTTCCACCTTCTCTCCTTTATTCTCACTCCTCCATCGCATCATCCCTTTATTCTTCTCTTCCACCTTCTCTCCTTTATTCTCACTCCTCCATCGCATCATCCCTTTATTCTTCTCCTTCCACCTTCTCTCCTTTATTCTCACTCCTCCATCGCATCATCCCTTTATTCTTCTCCTTCCACCTTCTCTCCTTTATTCTCACTCCCCCATCGCATCATCCCTTTATTCTTCTCCTTCCACCTTCTCTCCTTTATTCTCACTCCTCCATCGCATCATCCCTTTATTCTTCTCTTCCACCTTCTCTCCTTTATTCTCACTCCCCCATCGTATCATCCCTTTATTCTTCTGCTTCTACATTCTCTCCTTTATTCTCACTTCCCCATCGTATCATCCCTTTATTCTTCTCCTTCCACCTTCTCTCCTTTATTCTCACTCCCCCATCGCATCATCCCTTTATTCTTCTCCTTCCACCTTCTCTCCTTTATTCTCACTCCCCCATCGCATCATCCCTTTATTCTTCTCTTCCACCTTCTCTCCTTTATTCTCACTCCCCCATCGCATCATCCCTTTATTCTTCTCTTCCACCTTCTCTCCTTTATTCTCACTCCCCCATCGCATCATCCCTTTATTCTTCTCTTCCACCTTCTCTCCTTTATTCTCACTCCCCCATCGCATCATCCCTTTATTCTTCTCTTCCACCTTCTCTCCTTTATTCTCACTCCCCCATCGCATCATCCCTTTATTCTTCTCTTCCACCTTCTCTCCTTTATTCTCACTCCCCCATCGTATCATCCCTTTATTCTTCTCTTCCACCTTCTCTCCTTTATTCTCACTCCCCCATCGCATCATCCCTTTATTCTTCTCTTCCACCTTCTCTCCTTTATTCTCACTCCCCCATCGCATCATCCCTTTATTCTTCTGCTTCTACATTCTCTCCATCTCGCCTTTCTCTGGCTTTATTACCCCCAACTCCCCCTTTCCATCTATTTCCTCTTCTCTCATTTGCTTTATGTTTCTTCTTTTCTTCCTTTATCTCTGGATCTTGTATTTTTTTCACTACAGATCTGCTCTTCTCCTCTGCTTGTCATTGTCTTCCCTTCTTCTTCTCTTCTTTTAGTTATCTTTCTCTCTTCTACTTTTCTTCTGTTATCCTCCTTCTTCTGTTGTCTTCTCTTCCCATCTTTCCTGTCTCCTTCTCCCTTTTCTCTTTCTGTCTTTCCTGTCTCCTTGTCCTCCATCTGTTGTCCTCCCTTTCAGTCTTCTTCTGTCATCCTTCTTATTTTGTCATTCTTCTGCGTCCTCCTTCTCTTCTTCTCTTCCTGTCTTTTCTTCTTCTTCTTGCCGTTCTTCTTGTCATCCTCTTCCTCCTTCTTCTGCCATCTTTCTTCTGTTGTTATTCCTCCTTCTCCTCTTCTTCTGTCGTCCTCCCCCTTCTCTTCCTGTCTTTTCCGTCTCCTTTTCCTCCTTTTGTCAGTTATATTCTGTCATCCCTCTTCTTCGCTTCATGTCTTTTCCGTCTCTTCTTCTTTTTCTTCTCCTTTCTCAGTTTCTCACCTGTTTTCTCTGTTTCTCTCCTGTTTTCCCAGTTTCTCTCCTGTTTTCTCTGTTTCTCTCCTGTTTTCCCAGTTTCTCTCCTGTTTTCTCTGTTTCTCTCCTGTTTTCTCAGTTTCTCTCCTGTTTTCCCAGTTTCTCTCCTGTTTTCTCTGTTTCTCTCCTGTTTTCTCTGTTTCTCTCCTGTTTTCTCAGTTTCTCTCCTGTTTTCTATGTTTCTCTCCTGTTTTCTCTGTTTCTCACCTGTTTTCTCCATTTCTCACCTGATCTCTCCATTTCTCAAATTCTCTCCTGTTTTTTTCAGTTTCTCACCTGTTCTCTCCATTTCTCTCCTGTTCTCTCCTCTTTGTTTCTCTCCTGTTTACTCAGTTTCTCTCCTGTTTTCTCAGTTTCTCTCCTGTTTTCTCAATTTCTCTCCTGTTTTCTCAGTTTCTCTCCTGTTTTCTCAGTTTCTCTCCTGTTTTCTCAAATTCTCTCCTGTTTTCTCAAATTCTCTCCTGTTTTCTCTGTTTCTCACCTGTTTTCTCAGTTTCTCTCCTGTTTTCTCAGTTTCTCTCCTGTTTTCTCGATTTCTCTCCTGTTTTCTCTGTTTCTCACCTGTTTTCTCAGTTTCTCTCCTGTTTTCTCAGTTTCTCTCCTGTTTTCTCAGTTTCTCTCCTGTTTTCTCAGTTTCTCTCCTGTTTTCTCAGTTTCTCTCCTGTTTTCTCAAATTCTCTCCTGTTTTCTCTGTTTCTCACCTGTTTTCTCAGTTTCTCTCCTGTTTTCTCAGTTTCTCTCCTGTTTTCTCGATTTCTCTCCTGTTTTCTCTGTTTCTCACCTGTTTTCTCAGTTTCTCTCCTGTTTTCTCAGTTTCTCTCCTGTTTTCTCAGTTTCTCTCCTGTTTTCTCAGTTTCTCTCCTGTGTTCTCAGTTTCTCTCCTGTTTTCTCTGTTTCTCACCTGTTTTCTCAGTTTCTCTCCTGTTTACTCAGTTTCTCTCCTGTTTTCTCAGTTTCTCTCCTGTTTTCTCAGTTTCTCTCCTGTTTTCTCTGTTTCTCACCTGTTTTCTCAGTTTCTCTCCTGTTTTCTCAGTTTCTCTCCTGTTTTCTCAGTTTCTCTCCTGTTTTCTCAGTTTCTCTCCTGTTTTCTCTGTTTCTCACCTGTTTTCTCTGTTTCTCTCCTGTTTTCTCCATTTCTCTCCTTCTTTTTGTTTCTCTCCTTCTCTTTGTTTCACTCCTTCTCTCCTTTTTCTCCTGTTTTCTCTTTTTTGTCTCCTATTCTGTTTCTCTATTTCTCTCTCTCTCTCTCTTCAAACATTAGATCGGGTGTGAGAACAAATGTAGAAGATGTGACACAGTACCTGTTTGTTTCTCTCTGTTTCTCTCATCTCTGTTTCTCTTCTGTTTTCTCCGTTTCTCTCCTGTTTTCTCTGTTTCTTTCCTATTTTCTCCGTTTCTCTCCAGTTTTTTCAGTTTCTCTCTTGTTTTCTCAGTTTCTCTCCTGTTTTCTCTGATTCTCTCCTGGTCTCTCCTTCTCTTTGTTTCTCTCCTGCTTTCTCAGTTTATCTCCTGTTTTCCCTGTCTCTCTCCTGCTTTCTCAGTTTCTCTCCTGCTTTCTCAGTTTCTCTCCTGTTTTCTCTGTTTCTCTCCTGTTTTTTCTGTTTCTCTCCTGTTTTCTCTGTTTCTCTCCTCTTCTTTGTTTCTCTGCTTCCCTTTGTTTCACCCCTTTACTCTCTTTTCTCCTGCTTTCTCTTTTTTGTCTCCTCTGTTTCTCCATTTCTCTGTCTGTCTCTGTCTCTCTCTCTCTCTTCAAACATTATATTGGGTGTGAAAACAAATGTAGAAGATGTGACACAGTAGCGAAGGTGTTGAATTGAATTCTTTTCATTCTTTCTATGTGGGTTCATCCTATTATTATTATTATTATTATTATTATTATTGTGATATACAATCAGTGTATTATGAGCAGTGGTTGGCATTGTCTGATCGATCACATATCGGGTGGATAGAATTATTTAGCACAGAGGTGGGAACGACGCACATGACTTGGTATCCAGCGGCGGGGCGCAGGGTGCGCGGTGCGTGCTGATTGGCTGCGTGTGATCCAGGGGATGATGTGTACACAGCGGTGGGCATAGTGTGTCCGCAGAGCTGACGCTTTATTTTCTCTCCTTCTCTCTCAGTTTCTCTCCTGTTCTCTTCTTTCTCAGTTTCTCTCCTGTTTTCTCTGTTTCTCTCCTGTTTTCTCTGTTTCTCTCCTGTTTTCTCTGTTTCTCTCCTGTTTTCTCTGTTTCTCTCCTGTTTTCTCAGTTTCTCTCCTGTTCTCTTCTTTCTCTGTTTCTCTCCTGTTTTCTCAGTTTCTCTCCTGTTCTCTTCTTTCTCTGTTTCTCTCCTGTTTTCTCAGTTTCTCTCCTGTTCTCTTCTCTCTCTGTTTCTCTCCTGTTTTCTCAGTTTCTCTCCTGTTCTCTTCTTTCTCTGTTTCTCTCCTGTTTTCTCGGTTTCTCTCCTGTTCTCTTCTCTCTTTGTTTCTCTCTTTCTCTCTGTTTCTCTCCTGTTCTCTTGGTTTCTCTCCTGTTCTCTTGGTTTCTCTCCTGTTTTCTCAGTTTCTCTCCTGTTCTCTTCTTTCTCTGGTTTTCTCCTGTTTTCTCGGTTTCTCTCCTGTTCTCTTCTCTCTCTGTTTCTCTCCTGTTTTCTCGGTTTCTCTCCTGTTCTCTTCTCTCTCTGTTTCTCTCCTGTTTTCTCGGTTTCTCTCCTGTTCTCTTCTCTCTCTGTTTCTCTCCTGTTTTCTCGGTTTCTCTCCTGTTCTCTTCTCTCTTTGTTTCTCTCCTTCTCTCTGTTTCTCTCCTGTTCTCTTGGTTTCTCTCCTGTTTTCTCGGTTTCTCTCCTGTTCTCTTCTTTCTCTGGTTTTCTCCTGTTTTCTCGGTTTCTCTCCTGTTCTCTTCTTTCTCTGGTTTTCTCCTGTTTTCTCGGTTTCTCTCCTGTTCTATATACATACAAGAAGGGGGGTCCCACACACCCACCCAGCCCTAGCACAGAAGCACCACTAAACGGTAATAACAATATAACCAATTTTATTATTACATATAGTCAATGAATCTACTAGACAATGTTAAAAAACATACACTGTTTAAAAAACATATATGACAACTAGCACCGAGGAAGGGGCATAGTATGATAAGAAGGAGAAAAAAGGGGGGGGGGGGGGGGGGAAAGGGGGAGGGGGTGAGGACGGGAACCAGGAAAACACCAAACCAAAGAAAACCCACTGATATTGAACCTATCTACTACTAAAGGATAAAGCCTCAAACCTACTGTAAAATAATGTGCTCGATGCACCTATACTAATGTGGGTGAATATTAAGCCTCAAAGAGCTAAAATGAATATTAAGCCTAAAAAATGTGTGCACATGATACTATGAATAACGTGACAACAATAATAAGTGAACCAAATAAACCACCTGCCTAATTGGATATGAAGTGAGGACCCGCCGAACGGGCAAGTGCCAAAACACAAACAAAGGACCTAACAACCACAGCAAACTGAAAGGACAGACCCACCCCCCTTGTCTCCTTACCTAGTGAGGTAGTGAGGGCAGGTAAGGAGACAAGGGGGGTGGGTCTGTCCTTTCAGTTTGCTGTGGTTGTTAGGTCCTTTGTTTGTGTTTTGGCACTTGCCCGTTCGGCGGGTCCTCACTTCATATCCAATTAGGCAGGTGGTTTATTTGGTTCACTTATTATTGTTGTCACGTTATTCATAGTATCATGTGCACACATTTTTTAGGCTTAATATTCATTTTAGCTCTTTGAGGCTTAATATTCACCCACATTAGTATAGGTGCATCGAGCACATTATTTTACAGTAGGTTTGAGGCTTTATCCTTTAGTAGTAGATAGGTTCAATATCAGTGGGTTTTCTTTGGTTTGGTGTTTTCCTGGTTCCCGTCCTCACCCCCTCCCCCTTTCCCCCCCCCCCCCCCCTTTTTTCTCCTTCTTATCATACTATGCCCCTTCCTCGGTGCTAGTTGTCATATATGTTTTTTAAACAGTGTATGTTTTTTAACATTGTCTAGTAGATTCATTGACTATATGTAATAATAAAATTGGTTATATTGTTATTACCGTTTAGTGGTGCTTCTGTGCTAGGGCTGGGTGGGTGTGTGGGACCCCCCTTCTTGTATGTATATAGATATAAACAGTTTTCTGTTTAACCCTGCACTTTTTAGCACACTACTTTATACCTTTTCGGTGCGGTCTGGCTTTCTTCTTTGTATTCTCTCCTGTTCTCTTTTCTCTTTGTTTCTCTCCTGTTTTCTCGGGTTTCTCTCCTGTTCTCTTCTCTCTTTGTTTCTCTCCTTCTCTCTGTTTCTCTCCTGTTCTCTTCTCTCTTTGTTTCTCTTCTCTCTCTGTTTCTCTCCTTCTCTCTGTTTCTCTCCTGTTTTCTCTGTCTCTCCTGCTCTCTCCTTTTTGCTCCTTCTCTGTTTCTCTCCGTTTCTCTCCGTTACCGTTTCTTCATTGTTTGTCCCCAGAGCTGACGATTTATTCGCCCCCAACGTGTGAATATCTGCTCTGCTCCTGCACACGCCGTCAGCTCCCTCCCTCCCTCCATTCTGTTTGGCTCCTTCATTTTTCTGGGGGACTGGGAACCATTGCACACACACAGCTGGAGACTCCTATCGGGAGGCTTCCAGGGCGAGAGGTAGTTGGGGAGGATGGATGCCGAGGAGGAAGTCGTCCCGCTTTGTATAGGTGTGAGTCTGCCTCTAATGAGAAACCACTGGGCAGCGATTCATCACTACACCCCCCCCCCCGGGGGCATCCCAAACGTGCCGCTACACTGATAATAAATGCCAATCTATCCTATCTGCTGCCGCTAGTTGCAGGGGCCTCAATAAGCCTCTGTGTCCATGTTTTGGGCTTCGGAATATTTGCACATGGGGCATCCCAATCTCTCCTCTCTCCTATCTCGCCTCCCCAACTGCCTCTCAGCTATTTCTTCATTCATGTCATCTCGCTACCTCAAGCTAAACATGGACAAGACAGAACTGGTCATTTTCCCACCATCTAACTCCCCTCCTCTCTCTAACACATCTATCACTGGTAACAATTACACAATAACAGCAACTCCCCAAGCTCGGTGCCTGGGAGTCACTCTGGACTCTGCCCTCTCTTTCAAACCACATATTCACTCCCTGGCCACCTCCTGTCGCCTCCAACTTAAAAACATCTCCCGCATCCGTCCTTTCCTCTCACCTGACACCACTAAAATGCTAGTACACGCCCTGGTCATATCCCGACTGGATTACTGCAACATCCTTCTTTGTGGCTTATCAACTAACAGACTGGCACCCCTCCAATCTATCCTGAACTCTGCTGCTCGCCTCATCCATCTCTCCTCTCGCTCCTCCAGTTCTGCGCCTCTCTGCCAATCCCTACACTGGCTGCCAGTCCCACAGCCAATCCTGTTCAAAACTCTCGCATACAAAGCTCTCTCCAACCAGGCCCCTCCCTACATCTCATCTCTAATCCAACAATATCAACCTAGACGCAGCCTCCGCTCTGCTACCGACCTTCTCCTGTCCTCCTCCCTGGTCACCTCCTCTCACGCCCGCCTCCAGGACTTCTCACGTGCAACTTCAATCTTCTGGAATGCCCTCCCGCACCCAATCCGCCACTCCACAACCCTCAAAACCTTCAAAGGAGCTCTCAAAACTCACTTATTCAGACAAGCATATAATCTGGCCTAACCAATCTTCTAAAGAGCACAAAGCTCAATACTGACTGTTTGTGATCCTTCCCCCTCGTCTTCACTCCTCTTCCTTTAGACTGTAAGCTCCTCGGGGGCGGGGCTCTCTCCCCTATTGTATCCTGTATTCAGAATATCCACTGGCAACTCTGTAAAACTGCATTTGAATTATTATATGTACCGTATGTTTCTACCCTGTCTGTAATTACTACTTTATAAAGCGCTACGGAAGATGATGGCGCTATATAAATAAACAATAATAATAATAACCCAAATTAACCCAAGTTATGGGGCAACCCAAATTAACCCAATTTATGGGGCATCCTAAGTTATGGGGCAACCCAAATTAACCCAAGTTATGGGGCATCCCAAGTTAACCCAAGTTATGGGGCAACCCAAGTTATGGGGCATCCCAAATTAACCCAACTTATGGGGCAACCCAAATTAACCCAAGTTATGGGGCATCCCAAGTTATGGGGCAACCCAAATTAACCCAAGTTATGGGGCAACCCAAATTAACCCAAGTTATGGGGCATCCCAAGTTATGGGGTATCCCAAGTTATGGGGCGTCCCAAGTTAACCCAATTTATGGGGCATCCTAAGTTATGGGGCGACCCAAATTAACCCAAGTTATGGGGCATCCCAAGTTATGGGGCGACCCAAATTAACCCAAGTTATGGGGCATCCCAAGTTATGGGGCGACCCAAATTAACCCAAGTTATGGGGCATCCCAAGTTATGGGGCATCCCAAGTTATGGGGCATCCCAAGTTAACCCAAGTTATGGGGCAACCCAAGTTATGGGGCATCCCAAATTAACCCAAGTTATGGGGCAACCCAAATTAACCCAAGTTATGGGGCGACCCAAATTAACCCAAGTTATGGGGCAACCCAAGTTATGGGGCATCCCAAATTAACCCAACTTATGGGGCAACCCAAATTAACCCAAGTTATGGGGCATCCCAAGTTATGGGGCAACCCAAATTAACCCAAGTTATGGGGCAACCCAAATTAACCCAAGTTATGGGGCATCCCAAGTTATGGGGTATCCCAAGTTATGGGGCGTCCCAAGTTAACCCAATTTATGGGGCATCCTAAGTTATGGGGCGACCCAAATTAACCCAAGTTATGGGGCATCCCAAGTTATGGGGCGACCCAAATTAACCCAAGTTATGGGGCATCCCAAGTTATGGGGCGACCCAAATTAACCCAAGTTATGGGGCATCCCAAGTTATGGGGCGTCCCAAGTTAACCCAATTTATGGGGCATCCTAAGTTATGGGGCGACCCAAATTAACCCAAGTTATGGGGCATCCCAAGTTATGGGGCGACCCAAATTAACCCAAGTTATGGGGCATCCCAAGTTATGGGGCGACCCAAATTAACCCAAGTTATGGGGCATCCCAAGTTATGGGGCATCCCAAGTTAACCCAAGTTATGGGGCAACCCAAGTTATGGGGCATCCTAAATTAACCCAAGTTATGGGGCAACCCAAATTAACCCAAGTTATGGGGCAACCCAAGTTATGGGGCATCTCATGTTATGGGGCATCCCAAGTTATGGGGCGTCCCAAGTTAACCCAAGTTATGGGGCATCCCAAGTTATGGGGCATCTCATGTTATGGGGTCATATTCGACTGAAGGTTCAGTTAACCTTTCCTGCGCAGGCTCCTACACTTAGGTGGGACTTCTGCTAGAGAAGTTCCTATGGATCACTGTATAAGCGGAGATGTAGGATGCGGGGGGTACTTCTCACCCAGCTGTTGTCTCCCGTCAGGAGTTTGGTGACGATTTCGGTGATTCTTCGTTTCAAGAAACAAAACCGCGATAGTGAAAATCCTGGGTTTTGTTCCACTTTAGGTCACCTGTACCATGCTGCAGACATTGATGGTGGAGTTCTCCTTTAAATTACTTCCCCTTCCCCTGAGGTTAGTCGGAGTTGTGCTTTAATAGATATAATGGGCCTCCGGTTGCCGTGCGTCCTGGGAGCGTCGGTGGCGAGCAGCAGATGGTGACATTTCCCCGGCGTCTCTCCTTTCCCGGCACATCCTCCCCCTGGAGTTGCCGCTCGCTGTTGCCGCCCGTTGCTCACTATCAGGCTGATTCATCACTAGCGCCAGGTATCGGCAGATGAGCGTCTGTATAGCGCCGCTTAGAGCGACCGCAGTGATCGGTTATCGGGCGCTGTAACAGAGCGCCTCAGTCGCTGTAGTAACCTGGCTGGCATTGATGAATGAGATGTATGTCGGGCGCTCTAACACCAGTACAGCGCTGCAGGAAGCGAGAGGTAGCGCCAGCTCAGTGCGACCAACTCTCGGCGACTCGCACCATATCCAAAAAAAAACACACACAGCATCGGCGCTCTTGATCTGGGCGCTGTAGCATAGAGCGCCAGACGCTGTGTGATTAAAGTCTGTTTTTGATCACATATCCACCAGTAACAAAGCGAAAACACATGGAATGACATTGTTGTAACACTGTGACATTAACACTTTAGCGCCAGACCT